>CM066038.1:253672368-254872368 GCA_033557465.1 Ichthyophis bannanicus
TGGTATTTATATTTAACTTTATGGCTTTTTATTGTTTACATCGTATTTTCTTTTATTTTATATTTTCATAGTTGGTATGATGCAAATTCAATATAATATTATTTTTGTTACGTTTTACTTCATTACGTTTCATTTGTTTTTTTAAGTTATTGTCCCCCCCCTTTAAGACCTGCACAGGCAGGTATACGCCCGGTATTTTTTGCGTCACACAATCACAGTTATGTCCAGGATGTAATTCAGCATTTTTATTTCTGGATTCTTCTTGTTTTATAGCTTTTTAGAATTAATCGATAGGACATCTAATATAAATCACACTTTTATTTAGTATTTAAAAATCTACTGCCCAGTTGGATTCAGTGGAACCTGTTAAACCTATACAGGGCGGGGAGGAAATGCCGGGTATTTGGGCATCCGTTCACAGAAGCCGCCATTACGTTATTTCAGCAGTGCAGGAGCACAGAGTGCTGGCGTTTGGGAGGTTTATTTTCTGGACATTCTTTATCTGAGTGACGCGATCACAGGCTTTAGTTGCAGGTTAATAGTTTTTCTGTTTAGTTAACTTTTTATACGGTATTTTGTTTGTTAAAGCTTTGCTCATTTCATTTTCAATGTGAGCGCTCACGTGCGGCTATTTTTTAAAAAAGTGACCAGCCTAGCGAGTAGGAGTAAATAGCTGTTTGCGGTTTTAATTTGATTTAGGCGTTATCCATGTATATCTTTCTCTAATATAGCAGTTAGGCGATGCCACATAATTCATGATCGTGTGGAAATTCTGTTTTTGTGCTAGTACCTTTAATACGGAAAACACGCCGTATTAATGTGTAGTTTCGAGGATGCCGATCACATTCTATTGAAAAGGTGCCGATGCCGACATTTCACAACCGGTTCTTTACATAATATAGATTTAATTTTTAGGAAGAATTTTTGCATTCTTAAGCATTCAGTGTGCCTTTTTATGACTTTTATTGGTTATTTGTTTTCTCTCATGGGAATGGTGAGGCCGCGTGGCCCCCCCCCCCGGGGCGTGCGAGCGGCCGACATTAACCGGGGGGGCGGCCGGCCGCGTGCCCGCCGCGGCGTGGCTGCGTGGCTTCGCGGTTGGGGCCCGCAGTGCGGGGAGGGCTCCATTGGTGCCCGAGGCACAGGGCTGTGCGCGTGAGCCAATGGGAAGAGGGGAGGAGTTTCGGGGGGAGAGTAAGGGGAGCGTGTTGTGGCGGTCTCGGCCGTCTCTCGAGGCGGCCCGGAGGTGACGGACGTCCCGCCCTCCCGCCCTTTAACTGGGGGTTCGGGGGTTTGTGGTGGATATGGAGGGGTGTTGCAGATGGAGGGGGGTGTGGCGGGATCCCGAGGTTTCCGGGGTCCGGAGCCGGAAGAAAGCAGTAGGGCGGGGGTGGGGTGGGTACCCCGCCCGGGCGGTCTCCCTCCAGCTTTTGCTAATAATAGGGCGAAGCCGGAAATGGATGAGGGAGGCTAGGCAATTTGCCGGGGCCTGGACAAGGCGGCAGCGGAAGCGGACTCACTTTGCTATTCCCCGGGCTGGTGCGGGCTCGCTGTGGTGGGGGGGGTGGAAATACAATGTAAAGTTGGATGTTGTATGTTATGGTTTATGGCAATAAAGCTGCGACCAGTTGAATTCCCATATATGTGTGGTCTACCTTTTTTATGATGGTGGGGGGGGGGGTGTTGCGGTGTGGCGGAGGCCGGTCCGCCTTACCCGGTTAAGAAGATTTTTTCAGTTTTTTCAATTGCAGTTAATTTCACTGCATTGTTTAATAGGTCGGTTTGTTTGGTCCTTCTTTACCGTTTTAGATATATGGCAACAGAATAACAAGTGCATTGAATATAATGATTTTCAATTCAAGAGCGTCTCCACCTTCATGTACACGATTAATGATGTTATGTTTTTACAAATACAAATTTCTTTTTATAACTTTATAATATCATGCTTAACTTGTTTTTGAATATTTTTTTTAATATGTTTTTTCATTTGTTCTTTAAGTGTCCTTATGATGCTTATGTATGGAAATAGTTTTATAATTGTTTATACATTTTATGTGCATCTGTTTATGTAAATTGTTAATTATTGGTTATATATTTCCCAATATGGAGTGGCAGTTTTAGAATTGTATATATTTGTTTTATATGTATATTTACCTATTTAATTATTATTTATTTAAATGTGCACTTACATTATTTATTTATTCATTGTCAGCTGTTAGTATCCTCTAGGTTCAATCCAGGATAATACTCAATTTGATCACAATAAGGTATTTATTCCTTTTGGTTCCTCCTCGTCTCTTTTTCTCTTTCTTTTTAGTAGTTCAATATGGTTTTTAATATATAGTATCTTTCATTTTTTATATTTTTTATATTTTTATCCAGTAGTTGTCCTTTTTATTTAATTTTTACAGATGATAGATTGTCCTTTAGACGCTTTAAGTAAAACTATATGATTTTAATTTTTATTATAATTTTTATTATATTATAATGTTTTGCTATATTACAGTGGATTTACATTATGTTGTGTTTTAATCTATATGTTTATTATTTAATTTTGAGGTGTGCTCTTTTAGACCCCCTGAAGAAGGCCGGTGGCCGAAACGCGTTGGGGCGCAATAAACAAGGTTTATTTTTGTCAGTCCAGGCTCCGCTTTTTTTGTTCTCTTCCCCCCAAAAAAAGTGAGAACATCTCGTAAATTAAAAGCTTAAATAGTTTACTTATTTACCTTTTTTAGCTATATAATGTCTTTATTTTTACTATTTCCAGTCGCCATCTTTGTTTTTTTAATTTGTCAATCGTTTACATCTGTCTTTTTGAATTTTTAAATAACTTATATGCTGCGAGATGTTCTCACTTATTTTGGGCCACCCTGTATGTCCACCCCCTGAAAACATGCACCACCATATTCAGTAGCCATGTGGCCTTGCACATCCATGGTGCAAGTATGAGGATCGTAGAAGATGGATGGAGAGGGGTGGATCAGGGGCATGGTTAGCTGCCAAGATGCAGAAAGGGTATTCAGGAAAGGCCCCTGAATGTCCCCTGACTTTCCCATTGACCTATAGATTATTCCTGCCAGGTTGTGGAATAAGGGCAGGACTTAGAGCAGATTCAACTCTGCCCTACAGTGGTTGCCATATGGAGAATGGGATGTGTCAGGGTTATAGTAAGTTGGAGTGTGTGCTGCCATGGAGAGCACAAGATGCAGTTTTGCATGACAGATTCCAGAGGTGCTTCCTTATTCGAGCCTTTTAAATCACCCCCCACAGACACATAACACTGTGCCAGGGACACTATGCCAGCTATGCTGACATCTGCTGATGTGTCCATCAGCCTAGGAGCTGCACATAGTGTGAGCAGGGGTGTGACTGCATGAAGACAGGGAGCCTCAGCAATGTCTAATTTCTCTGAATGCGCTGCACACGGGGACATATATCTCCCTGAGCCTGAAACAGCGGGTGCATCTATACCTGTGGTTTCAGAATCAGGTTGATATCAGCCCCATTTCCATTTTGTACACAATTGCAGGCCAGACATGGCTGTTACAGAATCGGGCTCTTTGTGCATAATGGAATCATGGCTTAATGAGTTGGATAACATTCTTATTAACCAGCTTACCATTCCATCATACCACCTTTTCAATTGCTCCAGAACATCGAAGAGATAAGGAAGGGATATTAATAATTGCTAAGGACAGCCTCCAATTTGAAACCATCAAATCCAGCTCCACAAATGACCTAGACTTCCTCTCATTTTCAACATACACTTAATATTCTGCCTAACGTACAGATCACCTTCAGCAAGATCCAGCGACCTTTATCCTCTGATCAAAGAAGCATACACCAATAGTCCCTGCAGTATGAAATGGTTCATACTGCAGGTAACCTCAAATTACCTACCACATCTAACAACCAATCCACCTCCTTTCTCGAAGGAAGATCTCCAATTCAAACAAATAGTCACCAACCCAATTCACAATAAAGGAGGAATCTTAGACCTTATCTTCACTATAGCCAACTGGCCCTATCAATATCTCTCCTCTCTTACGCAAAACACTCTAATGCCATAGTCAGACCATAACAATTTCTTCTTATCTCTGCTGTCTAACATGGCCATCACTGACCCTTCATCACCCCATGCACATAGATTTTGTCCCTTTGATAAGAATTCATTCCTAAATTAAATCCTTCCACTGGCTTATCCTTCCAACTGACCTTGACTCCTTAATCACTGACTGGAACAATGTCATTTCATCCTATGCTGTATCACCCCACAATACAAAAACCATCAGGAGACATCAGGCTCCATGGTACTCACCAAATCTAAAGAATCTCAAATGTAAGTTCCAACAGCTCAATTGTAAATGGAGATGCTCCAAGGACCCATTCTGCATATGCTGCCGCTCGAAGCGAATACTGCTCATTGACTTACACATACAAAAAAGAGTACCACACTAAACTAATTAGAGCTTCTTTAAATCATCCCAAAGAGCTGTTTGATATAGCACAATACCTAATAAAAAATCCCAGCTTGAAGAAAACAGATATTACCTTATGCCTATACAACATGGAACAATTCCTCCAAGCCAAGCTAGCTGCCACAACCAGCAGGTCTATCCTGCAAGCACCTGAATCAATTAATGGCTCCTTTAGTCACACATGGTCAAACTTTAACATTACATCTGCTGAACAGTTGGAGAATATCTTCTCAGACCTCAACACTACTACCTCTCCACTTGACCCATGCCCAGTCTCTTGGGTCAAACTTACTAAGCATGAGCTTAACCCATTCCTACTCAACATAGTGCAGTCATTCCTATCTCTAGGCTACATGCCCAAAATCCTTAAGCATGCTTCCATCAGACCACTACTAAAAAATCCCACATCAGACCCAGCATCCCCAGCCTTCTATAGACTCATTTCCAGTATTCTTTTTGTCTCCAAGATCATCGAAAAAGTGGTACAACTGCAGATGCTCCATGCCATCAATGATTTACTGATCTTTAAAAGAAAACTCAAGACTTTCTTATTTAATGAACACTTCTCAAATGTTTCATTTTAACTCTCAGATTAGTTTTTTCTATTATGCCTTTATTGTAATTTTTGTTTTGTTTTTTTTTTCCTTTCTTATAATTTTGTTTCATGTAAGTCTTTTGGCATGTTGTTCACTGTAGACCACTTAGACTCTTAGATTTGCAATATATAAAATGTGTTAAATAAATAAATTACATCAACTCCCACGCCCCCCTTGACTTACAGCAACATGGTTTCAGACCATTCCACAGCATTGAAACACTACTTGCCACCCTCTTAGACACCTTAGTTAAAAGAACAGAAAAACCAACACAAGAATTTCTACTCCTCTTCCTAAACATCTCTTCTGCCTTTGATTTGATAAGCCACCATAACCTTCATTTTTTGACTTCACTCAATTGGTCTAAGGCTGGGACTGGAGGCTAACAACAGGTAAAAAAAGTAGGGTTACTCATTTCACTTCACAGTTCTAGAGCAGGCATAAATGTCTTTATTTAAATTGTTCAGAAATATGCATACATTATAATATGTTATAACTGATGCATAAATTTAGCCTCTGCCCAAGAAATGGTGTGATGTGTAGTGTGATGTGATCATGTCACTAGCAATGTTCTATCAGTTGCACTAAGGCATTCTGAATTAATTTAAAACAGACTTAATATGTACAACTAATGTGTAACTTCTTGCACCTCTTATAAAATCTGGACAAACACAAAATGATGCACATAGGGAAAAATAATTCTAACCACAGGTATAAAATACAGGGTTCTGGGGCCTGCTCTGAACCAAAGCCTGAACCAAGGGGCCTGCTTTGAACCAAAAACTGAATTAACAAGAAGGATTCCTGTTTTGTTATAACAAAGCATTAAAACTTGCATATCAAGTAATTCTGCCAGTTTAGAAGTATTTTTCCAGCTGACTATATGCAGAAGAACATGGATGAGACATTCATTTTGCTAGCATTTGCAACAATGTATGAATCGGCACCCCAGTAACTTTAGCACGATGGACCTTTGTTTGCAGAAGGACCACCTATTAGATGTTATTGGATTTACTGATGATTACATATAGGGTTCAAGTCTAGCCAATCATCAGGCATTCAGGACAAAGAATTATATGGCTGTACACCGGAACCCAGTACACCGGACTCAGAGGTCAGAGAACTCAGAGTAAGATAAAACGAGAATGAGAGAAAGAGAAGGAACTCTAACTTCTGATATAGACTGTTCACTTGCCTTTTCTCTCTGGCTGGATAGTCAGATAGTATTCAAGGCCAAAGCCTCGAGATGGAATGAATTTCTCCCACAGACCAGCAGCTCAGTGTGTGACCTGCAGTTCATTTCAGCTGATGTTGGACCTCTGCCATACCTTGACTTCATTCCATTCCTGAGACCCAGACCACAGCCACAGGTGTTTTGACATAAGTTAAGGTACTGGTCTTTAATTTCTCCCAGAGGTTGGGGCAAGCTTAGACAGACGGGTAATTTACTATAGGTCAGAGTGCATGCGAATCAGTGACAATGGTTCCTAAAACATAGATTAGATCTCTCAGTAATTGTAACATAGAGCTGAATAACATACTATCTCAGAAAGCTAATTTATTCTAATATTTCCTCTATTTTTGCTATCAGAAATAAAGTCTAATTTTCATACAAACAGGGCTGGTTCCTGTTTTATCACATGATTTGTTTGCCAGATGGTCCTATGGAATCCTGGGAAAGGAGCATAGCAGTTTATCTCCAGGAACAAGCAGGAATGTAGTCTTCACATATGGGTATCATCCGTACCGACGGAGCCTGCGCGGGAATGCTCTCCAGCGTCCAATAAGAACGCTTTTGGGAGCATCCCTCAGCACATGCGTGCTGCCTTCCCGCCTTTCCAACTGTCCCTATTCAGTTCTTCATTTTCCACGGAGCCAACAGGACCCATACCCTGTCACCACAGAAAATTTCATCTTTAAAATTGTTTTCTTATGGTCGCGTTTGCCTCCGCATGACGCCTACCGGTAACCGCCGGTTCTTTTCACAAAAATTTTATACTTTGAACTGTTTCTCTTCAGAAACTTTTCTTTTTCGGTGCTAGGAGCCATTTTTGGCATTAGGCCTCATATTCCTGAAACATGGAAAAACCAACTAGTGGTTTTAAAAAAATGTACTAAGTGTGGCTGTACCATTTCCGTCACTGACACCCATGATTGGTGTCTTAAATGTTTAAGGCCTGAACATTCTCTATCTGAATGTCTCTCCTGTACGGGGATGACTAAGAGAGAAGACAGAACCGGGCTGCAAAACTCGGTACTCTCTTTTCTTTGGATGCCAGATCCATTGCATCGACATCTTCAAGAGCCTCCTCTTCCTCCCATGGATCTCAGGTAACTAAACAAAAAAGCCAGTCCTAAAAGGGTAGCTCTCCTGCTAAGCATTGAGAGGCCATTGGCATTTCCCTTGAGGGAACCACACTGGCAAAACAGCCCCTGCGGGAGGCTTTGGCTTCCAGAGCATCAAGGGGGCTCCAGGATGTTCTCGAGGCCTCGATCTCTCAAGAACTACTGGTGCCATGCTCAGGGATCCCAGCCGTTTTCACCAGTACCGACACCTAGGCATCGGCAGCGTTGATAGACCAGAGGTTCCTCACTATCGAGCGCAGCATTGCAGCTCTTCTCACAGCTGTGGTACCGTTGACACCTATGGTTCAACAGGCACCGGTACTGACATCGATACCAATGCCGGTATCTACACCGGTACAGACACCGGTACTGGTACCGGCCCCTGTGGGAATTCTTCCCACGCCATCTTTGGCTGGAATCGACAGATCCCTCTTCTCCCCAACGCAGAATGTCACCTCCAGAGGACATGTCTTTTCAGGATTTTATTTGTGATGTGGCCAAGGGCCTTTCAATCATGGTAGCTCCTGAACAGGAACCCAGAGCAAAGGAATTGTAAATTCTCCAGTATCCTAAAGCTCCAAAGGAGGCAGCCACTCTGCCCATCCATGAAATTCTGCATAACATGATGCTCAGAATGTGGGAGACACCTCTGACTACATCTCCTCATTCTAGGAGGCTTGATACTATGTATCGAGTTCCGCCATGTCCTGGATTTCAAAAGACTCAGCTGCCACACCATCCAATGGTGGTGGAGTCAGCCATGCGTAGGATGAAAAGTGCAAAGAGGCATGCATCCAATCCCCCAGGTCGTGAATGCAGGGCTCTGGATGCTTTTGGGCACCAAACTTTTCAGACTTCCATGCTTTCAGCTAGGATAAGTTCATATATACTATATATGGGCATGTTCCTCAAAGAAGTTACAGGAGACTTGGAGCTTATGATCCCACTTCTCCCAGATGACAAGAGACAAGACTTTCTTGCTCTAGTTAAGCATGCTCAAGATGCCTCCAAGTTTGTGAATCGTGCAGCCTTTGACTGCTTTGAATGCATTAGCAGAACCTCTGCTGTTGCCATTGGGGTACGATGGATTGCCTGGATTCAGGCATCAGACTTGGAGACTTGGGTACAGGACAAGTTAGGCAACATTCCTTGCATGGGAGAGAATCTCTTTGGCAAGAACTGGCAGGAAAAGGCTAACGAGTTAGATGCTGACAATACCACTCTAGATAGATTGTCAAACTCTACAGCCACTCCAGCCAAAAAGAAGCCTTATAAAAAACCCTCTTTCAGCAAAAAGAGGAAATTTTATCCTTCATATACCCTGCAGAGTCAAACTCAGGGTCAGGTTGCCCAAAAGGGACAAACTAGACAGCAAAAGAAGCCAAAAGGCCCGAGAGCCCAACCAGCTCCGTAGGTTCAGCCCCCTCAAGGGCTTTGACTCCTTCCTAAAGAGCTTATCCTTCCTGCCTCTGAGGGGTCCCCAACCCCCCAATATTCCAGGCAGGTTATGCCACTTTGCCAACAGATGGCATCAGATAACAGCAGAAGATTGGACTCTGTCCATTGTAGGAGAGGGGTACAAGCTCCATTTTCACAGCATGCCCCCTCCTACAATTCTAAGGCAATTCAAATCTCAAACCTCCGCAGACAATCTGCTAGATCACGAGGTCTCAACACTTCTTGCCCAAGGGGCAATAGAAGAGGTAACCATTCTTCAATGGGGTGCAGAGTTCTACTCCCCCTATTTTCTTATTCCAAAGAAAACAGGAGGACACAGGCCCATTCTAGACCTCAGAGAATTGAACAAATACATGTTCCGAGAGAAGTTCAAAATGATTTCTCTTGGAACTCTTCTGCCATACCTTCAAAGCCAGGATTGGCTTTGCTCTCTAGACTTAAAGGATACATACACTCACATTCTGATCCATCCAAATCACAGGGAATTCCTATGATTCCTTTTCAAGGGAAAACATTTCCAGTACAGGGTTCTTCTCTTTGGTCTGGCTTCAGCTCCAAGGATATTCACGAAATGCATGCCAGTAGTAGCTGCATTTCTGCGAACCCTGGGGATATTCGTCTTCCCTTACTTAGATGACTGGCTCATTCGAGCCCCTACAGTTGCAGAGGCCAGCTCTGCACTGTCTCGCACAATGCGAATCCTCCAATACTTGGGGTTGGTAATAAACTTCCCAAAATCCCAACTTGTTCCTTCCCAATGCCTAGAATTCATAGGGGCCTGTCTAAATACCAGACAGTCAAAGGCTTTCCTTCCACAGGCCCGGTGTCTTCGCATATTGCAACTAGCTTCTCAAGCAGCAGGGAAATTCTCTCTAACTGCTCGAGAGCTACTACAGTTGCTGGCCAAAGTTGCTGGCCAAAGACGTGAACAACGCTGGATCTTTCGTTTACAAACAGTGGTTCCCACGGGCTTCAATTTGGAATGTGATTGGTGGAGTTTAATATGACGCTAAGTATCACTTGGGATTTTCCCATTGTTGGATGCGTTTTCGGCTCCTCCTTTTTCCCATGACGTCGAATCATCAGCCACTCAGCAGCCATTATTGCTATATAAAGAAACCGTTGGTTTCGGCATTTCTTCAGGGCAATTCGTTTAGAGGGTACACTTGACACAGGGCTCTGGGTGAGCCTGAAACATGCATGTCGTGTTCGTTTGGATACCTGCTGCTCACTTTTGAAAAAATGGACATCGCCTGATTCCAAGATAAGTGTTTGTTACACTACCATTCATGTTGCATGGTTTTTACACTTGTTGAGTAAAAGGGTTCTGCCGACGTGGAGAGGGGAGTTCTCTCCTCCCCTTCTCATGCCGGTAGATCCCGACAAAAAAATATAATTACGAGTAGATGAAAGTTATGTGAATTCAATGGTTAGTTTGCAATGACTTTCTTGATTCCATGTTACTACAGTTGCTGGGACATATGGCATCCACAGTTCATGTAGTGCCATATGCTCGCCTCCACATGCGAGCATCTCAGTGGACCCTATCCACACAGTGGACACAGGCCACAGGAAATTTATCAGACAAAATAGTAAAATCTCTTCGACTAATTTTGTCCCTCCAATGGTGGCAATCACTAGAAAATCTGACAGTGGGGTATCCTTTCCATCAACCCCTTTTTCAGGCCACCCTAACAACAGATGCATCACAGGTGGGTTGGGGAGCACACCTGAATCATCTCTCTACCCAGGGCATCTGGACTCCACAGGAGGCTGGTCTACACATAAACCTCCTGGAATTAAGAGCAATCTATTTAGCTTTTCGAGTATTCCATGCCCAGCTCAGCTACAAGACAGTCTTAGTCAAGACGGATAATCAAGTAGCCATGTTCTATGTGAACGAAGCTTTACGACTGTGGACCCTCGCCAGACAGTATCAAATTCACCTTCTAGTGGTATATCTTCCAGGTATTCAAAACCTTTGGGCAGACAAACTCAGTCGAGTACTGCTGCCTCACGAGTGGTCTCTCCACCTAGACCAGGTGGCAAGGATATTTCATCTCTGGGGCACCCCAGACATAGACCTCTTTGCAAGTCCACTGAATGCCAAACTTCCCAGGTTCTGTTCCAGAATTCCGGCTCACAATTGTCAGGCAAGGGATGCCTTCCTCCTTCACTGGGGTGAGGACTTCCTTTATGCCTTCCCACCCATTCCCCTCATCCCCAAAATACTCTTCAAGCTTCAGAGAGACAGGGGTCGCATGATTCTCATAGTGCCACGATGGCCACGCCGAGCGTGGTATCCCCTGATTCTACATCTGTCTCAAGCTGCACTTCTGGAGTTAGGGAATGCGCCAGATCTCCTTTCCCAAGAGGGCGGGATGCTATGGCACCCAAGTCCCCAGTCCCTGCATCTCACGGCCTGGTTGCTGAAGGCTTAGACCTCCAGGATTTTAACCTATCCCAACAGGTAAAGGATGTCCTTCGGGCTTCTAGAAAACTTTCCACAAGAAGATCTTATGCCTTCAAGTGGAAACGTTTTACTATATGGTGCTCCAAGAAGGGATTAAACCCCCTTGTCATACCTTTAGAATCGATACAAGAGAATCTTCTTCACTTATCGAATTCTGGTCTAAAGACCAATTCGGTAAGAGTCCATCTTAGTGCAATTTCAGCTTCTTATAAGCCTCTGAATGGACAACCAATTTCCTCTCATCCACTCATATCCAGATTTATGAGAGGTCTTCTGTTAACCAAACCTCCCATTAAGCCACCACCAGTGGCATGGGATCTAAATCTAGTTCTCGGGCAGCTCATGAAGCCGTCTTTTGAGCCTTTGGCCACTAGAACCCTTAAGGTTTTGACCTGGAAGGTCATCTTCCTAATTGCAATCACCTCTGCATGTCGCATTAGTGAACTGCAAGCTTTAGTGGCTGATCCTCTTATACTAGGTTTCATCATGATAAGGTTGTTCTTAGAACTCATCCACACTTTATGCCAAAGGTGGTTTTGCCTTTTCATTTGAATCAATCAATTTATCTTCCTGTATTTTTTCTGAGGCCTCACACATCTAATGCAGAAAGAAACCTTCATACTTTGGATTGTAAAAGAGCCTTAGCCTTTTACCTACAGAGAAAACAGCAACAATAGAAAGTCCTCACAACTTTTTATAGCTTTTGACTCTAGTCATTTGGGACTTCCAGTCTCCAAAAGAACTTTATCTAAATGGATTTCCCGATGCATATCCTTTGCTTATGAGAGTAAGGGTCTTCCTCTTCAAGGCCATGTCACAGCTCATAATGTGAGAGCCATGGCAGCTTCCATGGCTAATCTCCACTCTGTGTCTATCAATGACATTTGTCGAGCAGCCACCTGGGCTTCTGTACACCCCTTCACAGCCAACTACTGCCTGGATAAAGTCTCCCGTCGGGATGCCTTCTTTGGCCAAGCTGTTCTTCAGAATCTCTTTCAGACATAATTCAACTCCTACCCACCAACTCTAGTGGAATGCCAGATATCCATGGGAGGAAGGATGCCTACCTTTCTAGGGTATATTTAATAAAACTGTAAATACTATCCCACTAATATCCACAACCTATAAAGAGATAGACAACTTCCTTTTGAAAACAGCCCTACGATTTATGACCCATTTAAACCCATTCTTTTTTGTCGGATCGTTTGCCTTGTAAGTAGGGACTTCCCCCTCTCACTTGTAACAAACCCTCCTTTTATTGTTCTTTTAAAACTGAGGAAATAATCCTCTTTTCTGAGGACTCCCGAGGCAGAATACAAAATTCCTCCTCAGTTTATCCCAGTAATCCTAACAGAGCTGCCCAGAGGTAGTATGAGTATAACTTATCTGGAATTGCCGGGAATACAAAAACTAGAGTTCATGGTTACTCCCGCTGAAATCAAGGGTCCTTCCAAAGTCAAGCGGTATAGACCATCCTCTCCACCGCGTGGAAATTTGCTGTCAAATTAATCCCGGATCCAGATCCTCTGTTTTACTGCTCCAAACAAAGCACTCCAAAGTATTATAAGTTTCAATAGACGTCACTATTCTCTTACACTGATGATGAGAATAATTCACATCCAGTAATGATGGTGTACACAACGCTGTGTTTCGGACCCCTGAAACTCCCGGTCCTTCTTCTTGCACAAACCTGGCTTTGGATTGGTGGAGTTTGATTGAGTGAATTCCCTGATTGACCAATGATAGCCCGTTTTTTGTGTGGAATGTGAACGAGGCTGAGTTCAAATAGATGGCAGGAGAGGACATTACTATAGACGTTTGTGCAAGAAGAAGGACGGAGTTTCAGTGAGCACAAATGCTTGAAGCTTAGCCAACAAAGTTCCCGACCTGGAAGCCCTAATGTTGGAAATGGACTTCGACACTGTGGCCATTACAGAAACATGGTTTAATGAATCACATGATTGGGATATAGCCATAGCTGGCTATAATCTATTCAAAAGAGACAGAGAAAGTGGAAAAGGAGAAGGAGTAGCCATGTATGTCAAAAGCAATATTAAAGCTACTGCAATGCAGGGGGCATGGGGAAAAGATTATGTTGGAAAGAGGAGATGGCATTGTCATCCATACTGCTGTAGTCTACAAACCTCAACTCAAATCGAAGAGATAGATAACGAATTGATTGTAGATATTGCCAAGATAGCCACAAAGGGGGAAGTGATCATATTAGGTGACTTTAATCTACTCGATGTGGATTGGATTACTCCTTCTGCAAATCTGGAAGGAAGCAAAAAAATTGTGGATGCTTTCCAAGACGTGTTACTTAGACAAATGGTGATGGAACCAACCAGGGAAAGCTCAACACTGGATTTAGTGCTCACTAACGGTGATAGTGTGTCGAATGTCTGGGTGGGTACCCCTGTGAGCAGCAATGATCATCACATGGTGTGGTTTGAGATAATAGCCAAGGTGCAGTCTAATCATAGCACGCTCAAAGTCCTAAACTTCAAAAACACTAACTTCAGTAAAATGCCCAAGTGCCTGAAGGAGGAGTTGGCAGGGTGGGAGGAGATAAGGGAAGTGGAATTGCAATGGGCTAAACTAAAGGTGGCAATAAAAGGGGCAACAGATAAATATGTAAGAAAAGTAAATAAAAACAAGAGGAGGAGGAAACCTAGTGACTGCTCAAATACTTGACAAAGTATTACCCATACTCAATACAAACTCAACAGACATCAACTCAATTGTAACACATTGGAATTCAACAGTCCAAAAAGCAGCTGCCCCCACACAAATCATACATAGACAAATAAAAAAAACGGAAAAATGGTTCATAAAAGAACTAACAAAACTAAAAAAACAACTGAGGAAACAAGAGAAGAGATGGAGGAAAACAAAATCAGACGAAAACAAATCCCAATACATGAACTTACTCAACGAATACAAGAATGCAATCAACAAATCAAAAAGAGATTTCCATTCTAAAGTAATAAACTCAGCCATCAACCGTCCTAGAGAGCTATTTGTGATTATAAAAACATTAACAAAAACAAAAAACTCTGAACCTAGACAATCAGCAATAAGTGTACAAACTCTAGCAACACATTTTCCAGAGAAATTAAAGAGCAAACCCAGTACCCTGACAGCAATGCTACCTTCAAGCACAAAAATCATTAACAAATGGGCAATTTTTCACATGGTAGATCGAAAACACCTCATCAAGATCATAACAATGATCAATACCACAACCTCCCCACTCGACCCATGCCCTGTGTCATAGATTAAGTGTGCAAAGGATGAAGTGGCTGAAAACTTACAACACATAGTGAACCAATCCCTTTCTCAAAGCATCATGCCTGATGCCTTAAAACTCACAACGCTCCGCCCAATAATAAAGAATAGTAAGCTCAACTCAAAAGACCCGAACTCATACAGACCCATAGCAAGCATTCCATTTATTGCTAAAATAACAGAAAAAAACAATCCAACTACAATTACAAGAACACATTGATGAGCACAAGCCTCTTGACTCACACCAGTTTGGATTTCCGCCTTTCCATGGAGTAGAAACTCTCCTAACCACACTGATGGACTTCCTCATCAGAGGTACAGATGACTACAGCCAAGGCTTCCTACTCCTCTTTATAGACATCTCTGCCGCCTTCGACAACATCAACCACCATACACTGATCAATAGGCTAGAAAACATAGGAATAGGTGGGACTGTCCTCAAATGGTTGAAGTCTTACATCACACACAGACTAATACGCGTCCAAATAGACCAAGAAGCATCTGAAACATTCCCCCAAGGACAGGGAATACCCCAAGGATCAGCTCTCTCCGCCCTCCTTTTCAACTTGTACCTCCAGCCTATTACAAACATATTCAAAAAACACAAGATTAACCATTTTATCTACGCTGACGACATCATGCTCGCCATCCCCATAATCACTAAAAGGTCTACATATGACACCTTATCCGAATGCATGGCTGAGGCTACCTCTTGGATGGAAACCAACTACCTCAGCATAAACCTTAAAAAAACGGAAGCAATGTTCGTAACAAGGACACCTATGACTGAGGACACTTACCCAACAACAATCACAATCAACAAAACAACCATACCTGTTAAAAAAGAGGTCAAATACCTAGGTGTAATAATAGACTACACTCTCACCATGTTACCGCACATAAAACAGACAGTAAAAAACATATTCTACAAACTCAAAACCATACAACACCTAAGGCCTCTCCTCGAAACACATGACTTTAGATCTGTAGTCAGTACACTCATCACACCCCACTTCGACTATTGCAATAGTCTCCTAATTGGCCTTCCACAAAAAAACACCTACCTGCTACAAAAAGCCCAGAATATCTGAGCAAAAGTAATTGCCAAAGCTCGCCTAACTGACCACGTAACCCCAATACTGCTAGAATTACACTGGCTCCCTATAAATAGCCGAATCAGATATAAAATAATCCTAACAACCTTCAAACTCATAAATGGCATCGCCCCCTCACATCTGTCCACACTGCTGCACGTTCCAACTGAAACGAGAACTCACAAACAAAACGCAGCCCACTCCCTTAACACACCAGAAGCCTTCAGGAAGTCTAAGAAAACTACAAGCTCCAGAGCATTCTCATTCGCTGCCCCTACGCTCTGGAACGATCTCCCAATAGACCTTCGCATCATAAAAGACCTCTCTCAATTCAGGAAAGAACTAAAATGTTACCTATTTTCCGAACACTTTGAAATCCCCTACCCCCCAAGCCCAGCTCCACAGCAACCACAGTCACACAAACACAAAACCCCTGAAATTACAATTAACTAACTCATAACAATCCCCCGCCAGACACACTCCTGACATACGACAAAAAAAGGAAATTAATTCCAATACCTACACATGCCCAATAACTAACCAACTCTGTAACACACTATACATAGCCTCTGTAAATAGCCAATGTAAATAGTTTGACAGTTGTTTGTATTATTACCTGTACATAGTTGAATTCTACTGTTCAATGTAAATGTATACAGATGTGTACAAGTTTGTTAAACTGTTCCATGTAAACCACCCTTGATCTCTGGAAGGGGCGGTATAAAAGAAATAGATAAATAAAATAAATAAACAAATAGATAAATAAATAAAGGCAAAAAAACCAGCTTTTGCAAAAGGAATACAGGATCAAACTGAAAGAGACAAAAAGAGAAATAAGGAAAGCAAAATCAAAGGCAGAGGAAAAGATGTCTAAAGATGTGAAGTGTGGTGACAAAACTTTCTTCAGGTATATTTGGGAAAGGAGGAAAATCGGAGGTGGAATTGCAGGACTCAAAAGTGCTGAGAACGGACTCGTGGAAAGTGACATTGAAAAAGTGAAATTGCTAAAACAAATACTTCTGCTCTGTTTTTACTAAAGAAAATCCTGGAGAAGGACCAGCTGTGACTCCCAAATATAAAAATGGGAATAAAGTAGATACCACACCATTCACAAAAGATGATGTGTTAGAACAACTTCCAAACTGAAAGTGGACAAAGCCATGGGACCAGATGGGATACATCCCAGGATACTGAGAGAGCTCAGAGAGGTTCTTGCAGGGCCATTAAAGGATGTTTTCAACAGATCCTTGGAAACAGGAGAAGTTCCTCAGGACTGGAGAATGGCTGATGTGGTACCTCTTCACAAAAGTGGTGACAGGGAAGAAGTGACAAACTACAGTCCCGTGAGGCTTACTTCGGTGGCGGGAAAAGTAATGGAGGCGCTCCTGAATGAGCGAATAGTGGACTTTCTCAAAACAAACAAGGTGCATGATCCAAGGCAACATGGTTTTACCAGAGGACGATCTTGCCAAACAAATCTGATTGAGTTCTTTGACTGGGTGACCAGAGAACTAGATCAGGGGCATGCGATGGATGTCATCTACCTAGATTTCAGCAAAGCCTTTGATACTGTTCCTCATAGGAGGCTTATCAATAAACTCAGTAGTTTGGGGATGGGTCCCAAGGTGGTGAACTGGATCAGAAATTGGTTGACTGATAGATGACAGAAGGTGAAGCTAAATAGAGCTCACTCGGATGAAAGGAGGGTGATTAGCGGGGTGCCCCAGGGTTCCGTCCTGGGCCCGGCCCTGTTCAATGTATTTGTGAGTGATATTGCTGTAGGACTGAATGGAAAAGTCTGTCTTTTTGCAGATGACATGAAAATTTGCAACAGAGTGGCCTCCTCTGAGGGAGTGGTTAACATGAGGAAAGATCTACAAAAGCTGGAAGAATGGTCTAATGCTTGGCAATTAAGATTTAATGCGAAGAAGTGCAATGTCATGCACTTAGGAAGCAGAAATCCAAGGGAAATGTACATGATAGGGGGTGAGAGGTTGGTGTGAACGGATCAGGAGAAGGACCTTGGTGTGATTATTTCTGTGGATCTCAAGGTTGCAAAACAGTGCGACAAGGCGGTGGCAAAAGCCAGGAGGATGTTGGGCTACATACAAAGAGGAATTACCAGCAGAAAGGAAGAGGTATTAATGCCACTGTATAAGTCACTGGTGAGGCCTCAGTTTTGGAGACCATATCTTGCAAAGGATGTAAAAAGACTGGAAACTGTTCAGAGGAAGGCGACCGAAATGATTTGGAGCCTGCATCAGAAGCCTTATGAGAAGAGACCTGAAGACCTAAATATGTACACTCTGGAGGAGAGGAGGGATAGGGGAGATATTATTTAGACCTTTAAATACTTAAAGAGACATAATGAACAAACAAACCTCTTCCAAAGACGGGAAAGCTGTAAAACTAGGGGGCATAACATGCAGCTGCAAGGGGATAAATTGAAAGGCAATGTCAGGAAATACTTTTTCACTGAAAGGGTGGTGGATGCTTGGAATGCCCTCCTGATGGAAGTGGTGGGGGCAAATACAATGACAGAATTCAAAATGGCATGGGACAAACACAGTTGATCCCTTTACAGCAACAGGATAAAATCGAAATAAACTTAACTATCTAATTTCTCAACAAATAGGGATGTCCTACATGGAGCGGTGGGTTCACCCCTAAACAAAGACATGGGGAGGGGTGGCCTCACAGAGCGGCAGATGCACCTACTCTTGCCATCTTACTGGGCAGACTAGATTTTATTTATTTATTTATTTTATTTATTTATCTGTATTTATATCCCGCTTTTCACCGGGTCAAAGCGGTGGAACATATAACAGGGGGGGGGGGGGGGGAATCAAAAAGTGTGTGGGGGGGGGCCCATCACCAGGGTCTACATTAATGATTTTGGATGGACATAGAGACTGACAAGATAACATAGACTGACATAGATGGACCACACTGGTCTTTATCTGCCATCATTTACTATGTTACTATGTTACTTATGGAGGGGTCATCATCTGGAAGTGGAGGGGCTGTGGGGGGGGGGGGTTGGCATGGCCTGTTATCCCATGTGTTGTATTTCTTCCTTGATGGCATTATTTCCCCCCCACACACACATATCCACTCAATATGTGTGGGTGGGTGGCCCAACCCATCCACTTGGATAGCTAGCAGGGTGCCAGGGTTCAATGTTCATGGTGGGCAGCATGCTGGCCGATCCCTCCCTCCCTGTCATTGTGGTGCACCTTACGCCTCAGTGCTGAAGACAACTGCCTTGCTGTTGCACATGTGCAGCTGTGCACAGCTTGCCGCTTCTGCCTCTCTGCAACAGGGGCCGTGGCAACACGTGCTTTGAAGTTGGACCTCATCTGCTACGCTATTCCTGTAGCTGATATACGTGCCATCCCACTGTCAATGCTAACTGAAGCAGGGCACCAAGCACACAGGGCCGGGACAATGTCTTGGTCTGCCGCAGGCCACTGTTGCTGTGACTGCCACCACCACCATAACACAGTGCTGACATGGTGGCAGTGGGGGTGGCACAACTCCCTTCTGACTGCAGCTGCATGTCTGTGTACTGCCACTGTCACTGTGAGGTCATGCCAGACAGCACTGATGTGTACCCTAGGTAGCCACCTGTTCAGCCTTGCAGACCAGCCAGCCCCACTGCATCACCCACGTTGTCACCTCGTTTGCCAACTTAGCACCATCTGTGTTAGTGCCGCTGAATAGCCCTTTCAGGTCTGCAAACCATGCAAATGCCTTTGAATAACCCCCCCCCCCCCCAAATCTTTTACTTGGGTGGTGACTCTTAACTTCAAATCTAGTATTCTCTACCTGTAGCTGAAATTATTTTTCCCTATGTGTATCACTTTGCACTTGCATTTCAATGCACAGTCTCCTACTAGTGTAATTCATCACAATCCTTTGCTGAATAATTTTGTCTGACTGGAAAAATAGATCACCTCACTCGCTGCTCCTTTTCCAGATCATTTATGATTAGGTTAAACAGCAAAGCTCCCAGTACAGAATGATCCTTTAAGTACTCCACTACTGATCTTGTCTTCCACTTGGAAAACTGGTCATTTTGTCCTATCTTCAGTTTCTTGACTTTTTAGCCAGTTTCTAATCCACAACAGTGTATTGCCTCTTATTCCATGACTTTTTAATTTTCTGAAGCATCGCTCCTAAAATCCAAATATCTGATATCTACTGGCTCATATTTATCTACATGTTTATTTACACCTTCGAAAAAAGCTAATAAATTGGTAGGAAAAGACTTCCTATTGATTAAGCCATTGAGCTGTGTCCATTTATTTTGTCCACAAATTGTTTTTTTTAGAATAGCTTCGTCTATTTGGTCCTGTATTGATGTCAGCCACACCAGCATATAGTTCTCTGGATCACTCTTGAAATCTTTTTTTTTTTTCGTTTGTTTAATTGGTGTTAAATTGGCTGTCCTCCAGTCTTTAGGTATTATGGATCATTTAAATGCTAGATTACTAGCAATTAGTTATCAATTTCATGTTTGAACTCTTTCAGAACTCTGGGCTTAATACCATACAGTCCTAGTGATTTGTTACCTTTTTCTTTGTCAGTTTCTTCTATTATTTCTTCTAGATTTACAATAATTTTCTTTAGTTGCTCTGAACCAAAACTGTCTAATAATGTTTCTTCGGTGGGTATGATCTCAACATCTTCCTTAGTAAAAATCGAGTGTTATTTTAAGGAGCCTGATGTATTTTTGGGAAACTGCTAGGTACTTGTGAACTGGATTGGCCACTGTTGGAAACAGGATACTGGGCTTGATGGACTTTGGTCTTACCCAGATGGCATTTCTTATGTTCTTATGAAGAACGTGGGCTTGGAACCAATTAGAAGGAAGCTAATTTGTCAAAATCACTGAAAGGAGGACACTAAAGAAAACTGTTGCTACAGCATTTGATTTTAAATGCTCAAAGTGCATATTACCAAATAAGGGTGTTTTAGGGCTCTTTTTACTAAAGCCCACAAAGGATTTTCTATTAACATGCACAGCAAACGCATGTTAACTGTAAAAACTCTGCATTAGCTATTAGGAATGTGACCAGTAATTTCCTGGCAACTAACGTATGAGAAACCTCTTGAGCATCTGTCCGCTAAGGTGGGTTCACTTAACAACTCTCATAGAGGAGTCATTAGGTGAACCAATGTTAACAGCAATGTTGCCACTGAGCGCATCGTAATTGCCCTGGCTCTAGCAGTAATGCACTCTCCATACCCACTCTCCACCCCATCCCACAAGCACTGATTCATGTGCATTTTATCCTGCAGTGACATTAGTGTTCCCGACTGCCAGTTGCCACATGTTAAAACATACATTAACCAGCTAACAGGCTTTAGCAAAAGGGACCCTTAGACAGCGTTGCAGTCATGTAAAATGCACAGATTAGACTTCTCCAATGTTATATATATTTATGCTTTCCAGGATCAATTATCAATGCTTTGATGATGAGAGCAGGGAAGTTTGAGTCTATTTCCTCTAGATTAATGGTTCTGTTCACCGTTGTTCAAAGTGCTACACAGGGAAGTTCCATTGTATCTTGCAGAAAATATAGAACTGCATATATTGTCTCAGTTGCTGTGACCAGCTAGCTCATTGCAGTTGTCTAACATCTCTGAAGGTCAGCTATTTTTCTGGAAGAAGGGCTGGGGCCTTTTTGATATACAAGGGAGGCCTTCATGAAATACAAGAGATCACAGAGAGAGGAAGACAGGCATCTGTATTTGGAAAAACTTAGAGAAGCTAGCAAAGTAGTCAAGAAGGCAAAGATTCAAAAGGAGGAGGAAATAGCCAATGCAATAAAATGGGGGGATAAGACATTTTTCAGATATATTAGTGAGAAGAGGAAGGGCAAAAGTGGTATTGTCAGACTCAAGGGTGTAGGGGGGGAATATGTAGAAGCTGATAAGGATAAAGCGGAATTGCTTAACAAATATTTTTGTTCTGTGTTCACAGATGAAGA
This sequence comes from Ichthyophis bannanicus, assembly GCA_033557465.1. Taxonomy (NCBI): domain Eukaryota; kingdom Metazoa; phylum Chordata; class Amphibia; order Gymnophiona; family Ichthyophiidae; genus Ichthyophis; species Ichthyophis bannanicus. The sequence goes on from CM066038.1 coordinate 253,694,098, forward strand.
ACCAGGAGCAGGACCTCAGAAAACACCCACAAATAGGAACAGAAGTGAGGGACATCTTGAACAATTTTCAGAAGACTGTGTTCGTGAGAAACTAGCTCAACTTAAAGTAGACAAAGCGATGGGACCGGATGGGATACACCCTAGAATACTGAGGGAACTTGGGGACGTTCTAGCAACTCCACTGACTGACCTTTTCAATGCCTCGTTGGAGTCGGGAGTGGTGCCAAAGGACTGGAGAGAGGCTCATGTGGTGCCTTTACACAAAACGGAAGTAAGGATGTGGTTGAAAACTACAGGCCGGTTAGTTTAACTTCGGTGGTGAGTAAATTATTGGAAACGCTGCTGAAAGAGAAAATAGTGAGGTTTCTGGAGTCCAGCAGATTACAGGATCCGAGGCAGCATGGATTCACCAGAGGCAGGTCTTGTCAGACAAATCTGATTGATTTCTTTGACTGGGTGACCAGGGAGTTGGACCGAGGGAGAGCTCTAGATGTGGTGTATTTAGATTTCAGTAAAGCCTTTGACACTGTTCCTCACAGGTGACTTATAAACAAACTGAGCACCCTAGGGATGGACCCTAAAGTTACTGCTTGGGTTAGAAATTGATTGGGTGGGAGGCGACAAAGAGTACAAGTAAATGGAGCTCACTCTGAGGAGAAGGATGTTACCAGTGGTGTGCCCCAGGGATCTGTCCTTGGTCCGATTCTTTTTAACATCTTTGTTAGTGATATAGCGGAAGGGCTGTCGGGTAAGGTTTGCCTCTTTGCAGATGATACCAAAATCTGCAATAGAGTAGACACCCAGGAAGGTGTAGATAACATGAGGAGGGATCTAGCTAAGCTTGGAGAATGGTCTAGAATTTGGCAGCTGGGATTTAATGTTAAAAAATGTAAGGTCATGCATTTGGGCTGCAGCAATCCAAGGGAGCAATACAGTATAGGAGATGAAGTACTTTTGTCCACTAAAGAAGAGCGCGGGTCCTAGGCGTGGTTGTGTCTGATGATCTTAAAGTAGCTAAACAGGTAGAAAAGGTGACGGCAAAAGCTAGTAGGATGCTTGGGTGCATACGGAGAGGAATGGCTAGCAGAAAAAAGGAGGTGATAATGCCTCTGTATAAGTCTTTGGTGCGACCTCATTTGGAGTATAGTGTGCAATTCTGGAGACCGCACCTTCAAAAGGATGTGAACAGGATGGAGTCGGTGCAGAGGGTGGCTACTAAAATGATTAGTGGGCTTCATTATAAAGCATATGAGGACAGACTTAAGGATCTTAATATGTACACCTTAGAGGAAAGGCGGGATAGAGGTGATATGATTGAGATGTTTAAATACCTCCGTGGCATAAATGTTCAGGGAGAGAGCCTCTTTCAATTGAAAGCAAGTTCTACTACGAGGGGACGTGGGATGAGGGTGAAGGGAGATAGAATCAGGAGTGATATGCGGAAATATTTCTTTACGGAAAGAGTAGTGGATCCGTGGAATAGTCTCCCAGTGGAGGTGGTAGAGATGAGGACAGTAACTGAATTCAAAAAAGCATGGGACCAACACAGAGGATCTCTAAAGGTAAAAAGTAGACTGTTGTAGTTGTTGATATGGAAGGACAGACTAGATAGGCCATGTGGTCTTTTTCTGTCATCATGTTTCTATGCTTCTATGATAGTTAGTCCTATTGAGTAAAATGTCAATCTTTTTGTGGAAGGAAAGAGATTTAGCATTAAGAAGGGCCTAAAGACCATATTTATTCAGGTAGACCAAGGAAGGTCTATTACTAAAGGGTTCTAGCTATTAATGTGTGTGTTCTGGGGCTTGCTGAAGGTGTGCAGGGACATACGTTGACAGCTGGTACAGGGCCATAACAGTCACCATAGGCTGATTTCTGTGCTGTGAATTGGTCATTGGGGTGGTAAGAGGGCAGGTTAGGGGTGGAGAGTGGGTGTCTTGAGCACTGTATAGTTAGTATGGGGTAAACATTGGGGGAGGGGGCAATTGGCATGGGTTAACTTAGCACCACCTCAAGAGGTAGACTTAAGTGTGCTCACACTATTTGTACGTCATGTTAGGACACAGGGCTACACATTAACGGCTCATAACATGTTTTCACACCTCCAACAGTTGGCACAGTGGTGTTGCACCTAATGCACCATAGTTTTGGTGCTATTGGCATGTGCAATACTTTAACACTGTTTAGTAAAAGGGCCCGTAATGTTATAGTTTGGGAAGGAGATTTATTTAAATGGTGTTTTGCCCATTTTAAATGTAGTATCTAAAAATTGTTCTCTACATGTAAAAATATGTAATCCTCACAGATTTAGCAGTGCCAGACTTGCAGAATATGAATTCAAATTAATTAATTAAGTACAAAGGAGATTATGATAAAATGAGAGAATTTAAAAAAGAATTAAAAAGAGTGGCAATGAAGGTCAAAAATTTGCATGAGATGTGGATGTTATAAAAAAAAGACCATTTTGAAAGCCCAGGTAAAATCTATTTCATGCACTGAAAATGTTCAAGAAAGGCCAGATGACTGTCAATGTGGTTTAATGCTTAGGTCAAGGAGGCAGCAAAAGAAAAAAGTCATCTTTAAGAAAATGGAAAGCAGATTTTAATGAAGAAAATAAAGATGAGTGTAAGAACTGCAACTTAGATATAAGGCAGGTCAGGAAAAAGTTTGAAAAGAAACTTGCTAGGCAGCACAAACTTTTTCAAGTACATTCAAAACAGAAAGCTTGTGAGAGACTCAATTAGATAGGCAGATGACCAAAAAATAAAAGGTGTGCTCATAAAAATAGTCTAATAGCAGAAATCTAAATGCAGAGTTTTTACAGTTAACATGCATTTGCTGTGCATGTTAATAGAAAATCCTTTGTGGGCTTTAGTAAAAAGAGCCCTAAAACACCCTTATTTGGTAATATGCACTTTGAGCATTTAAAATCAAATGCTGTAGAAACAGTTTTCTTTAGTGTCCTCCTTTCAGTGATTTTGACAAATTAGCTTCCCTCTAATTGGTTCCAAGCCCACGTTCTTCATAAGAACATAACATAAGATCATAAGAAATGCCATCTGGGTAAGACCAAAGTCCATCAAGCACAGTATCCTGTTTCTAACAGTGGCCAATCCAGTTCACAAGTACCTAGCAGTTTCCCAAAAATACATCAGGCTCCTTAAAATAACACCTTTGGCCATATGATTTAGTTTCAAAGTTTATTATGCAAAAATTCCTTCTATGAAGTACCTAACATACCCATTAGTAGGTTCTCCTCCAGTTTATTTCTATGTCTCTTTTAAATGTAGAGTCTTCAGTTTCATTCATCTTATAGATTGTACCTATGGCACTCATTGTAAAACACAAATAAGGGCTGTCCACATGCAGCATGGATGTGTAAGTGGCGAATATGTCCCCTTACTGTATTCAGGCAACATCACTAACATGCATGTCCTGGGTGTCAGCACAGGGAGTTAAGAATATGGGTGGAAGAGGGCAGAAAATGGGCATCATCAGTCGATGTGACGTAGGTGAATGGATGTGACAGGTCAGATCTGAAGTGGCACCACCGTAGACAGGACAAATACAAGATGCATGCAGAAGGTACAGGAAGCAGAACTGAGTGGCCATTGTTGGACAAAGAAACATAAATAAACAGACGTGCAGCGATACAGCTAAGAATATCAGTGTCCAATCATGCCATGCACCTATGTGCTGTATGTCCCTATGGAGACAATCCACAGGACACATATATGGGAATCCAGAGTCAGGGAGATTATAGATGTGAACAGGGAAAGGACACCTTTGGGGTGAAAACAGGAGAGCAGATATGTAGCCTTTGTACTCCATGTGCCTATGTTATGTCATAGCTGATGTGTACAGGTACCAGGCAGCCCCAGACGGAATCATGTTGCTTGCGTAGAAAGTGAGAAAGGGTGTGGGTGTGGTCTGAGGGGTATATGGGGGGAACTGGTTTGGGTAGCAGCAGGGCAGGTGGGACATGAAAGCCTGGCCAATACCTGGACCGTATGGATGAGCACAGTGTTACCTGGTGTCAGTGTGATGAGTCAGGCAAGGCCAGAGAGGGCCCACCACAGCCAAATGTCCAAAGATAAGGGTCCCCCATAATAGGGGCACCCAACATTGCAGACAGCACTAATGCATGCCCATGAAGCACAACGTGCTGTTGAGCAGGTAGTAGTGAGGATGAGTGTCCACCTGAAGCCACTGAAGGCGAGTCTGTACAGATGACAATGGTGGAAATCACTGAGCCTGCCCCAGAATGGGATATACAGTACATGTGATAGTAGTTATATCCCAACATGCATATTGAAATTTGTAATTTGTAACCCCATACAGGTGTGTTCTGGGTCTAGGCATTGCCCCACAGGACATGAGGGGGACTGAGACATGGGCAGGCTGATGTAGCTGCAATAGCATAGTATTAGTAATGACCACAGCACATCAACACACTGCTGGCTGTAAATGGCCAGCCTAGGTGATGCATGTTCTACCTGAGGGGTGTGGCATCAGCGGGTGCAGTGTGGGGACATGGAGGATCAGAAACATCTAACATCCTAAAATATGGTATGCATATGGATGTCCCAAGCCATTCCCTGTGTCCGAGGGCCTGGACGGCTTAAGACCATCTGCTCGAACCCCGAAGAACATGTCTCCACGCACATGCTGACCTGTGGATGTAGTGTTAGGTGAAAATGATCACTGTGTCCATTATAGACATGTCCCTGGGCCAGACATGCACACAATGCAACCATAGCATGATATGTGACCAGGAGAACCCATGGGCCTGTCCAAGACTCCCCCTCAGACAGCACATACCCCTCTCTGGGTAATGTTAACATGGTATGCTTTCTGACAGCAATGTGATGGTGAAGAGGGCAAACCTGAAGTGTAACAGCTCATGCTGCCTGACTCCATGATACTCTCATGGAATGGGGGAAATACATTCCTAGGGCCAGTGCCCCTTAGAACTGGCCCAAGGAGAGGGGGTGTCTGCATGGAGGGCAGACCAACAGCATTGTGGGTACATGCTGAGGTCTGCGTTGTGACACCACTGGTGCCTGGCTGTGAAGGCACGGGTGGACAGGCTGCTGAGGATGCTGCAGCTGTGGGTGCTGTCCCACCATGTCCCTGTCCAGACTCCTCAGGAGGCACACTGGAATGTGAATGGGGAATTGCAGGGATGGACCGGCCAGGGACATGCTGCAGCTCCATCAGGATCTCCACCATGATTGCCTGGAGGCTGCTGGTAGCTATGGTCAACTGCTCTGTGGCCACAACATGTCAATCCTGAAATGTCGTGGACTGTCGCAGCAGCCCCAGCTGTTGCTTGGACCATGCCTGCTGGTCGGTGCTGTGCTGTGGGTGCGCTCCTCCTGATTATCGCCACTGTCAATGGTGTGCTGTGGTGGAGGTGATGGGGAGGGGACATGGAGCTCCAGATCATCTGGCCCTGAGACATTGTGTAGCTGCTGCAATGTGGCATCAGCAGTGGTGCATGACAGTGGGGCATCATCTGGGGCCTCCCTCCCCTCCCCTGTGGCATCCTCCATGGATACTGTTGGCAGAGCAATCATCACTGCATGTGGAGCTACAACAGGGGCACTTGTGAAGACACATACAACATTGTGGGTCATACCTGCACCTGGCAATGGTGCCACCTATGGGGTGACAGTGTCACTGATATGTGGGTTGGGCACGAGGCTACACAGGCTGAGAGGGGCTGCCACCATGGTGTGCTACACACCCTGTGCGGAGCCAGATGGGCACAGAGACACGTGGACAGACACACATCCTGCTGACCTGTGCACCCAGCCCTGCCACCACCAGCTAGCAGCCATGTTGCCAATGCCTCTGACACACAGGCCAGCAGTGGAATGACCACATACATTGTGAGTGTGCCTGGCAGTGGCTACTTGACTGGAACACCATGGCAGCCAGTGGTGGTGGCTGTGCGCAAGTGTGTGCATGCACACAGTGGAATGGGAGTACATGGGGTAAGGAGCAGGGACATATACATCACACATGTGTCTTGCTCCTGGGATGGCTCAGATGTATCGAGAGGGCTTATCCCCTCTGAGGTGGCAGGGTCAATTGTAGCGAGGATGCACTGCTCTAGGTCAGTCAACTTCTCCCACTGCACACCCGTGGGCCCTTGCTATGCCTTTGTGCAGTATCACGTCATGCCTGACACCACCTGCGCATAGGCACCCACATGTATGTATGCATCTCCCACCAATTGTGGCAGCTGCTGGATGATCTTTTCTAGAATGAGAGTCACCTCACCCTTGGAGAACTTTGCCTTCCTGGTAGCCTTAGGTGCCATGACATGGACTGTCTATGTCACGGAGGCAATGCATGGGGGCCTATGATGGGCCTGTTTGGACGTCCATGCTGGGAAATGCCAATGCATACGTTGCTGTACCATTGTGACCACACACACACTCACACCTGCACACCCACAAAAGTACTGCAGCCTCACAGTGGAGGGACTGACATGTGTATGAGATGCAGAGGGCTACTGGTTTGCCTCCTGCAGCAAGCACATTGGAGGGAAATCTGAATGCACAGACAGTGACCACAGAGGGGTGCGGGCACAATACTTCGGCAATAAGAGATATGGTGAGATCAGGCAGGCCACGTGCAAACTTTATGGTGGGTGGATGTGCATGCACATGCTTGTCTGCATGTCACAAAGCATTCATGTAGCTGTGAATGTGTACCCCTGCACATGTGCCATGTATACATCTGTGCACAGTCTGGCCCAAACTGCTTTGCGGCAAGACCAACGCAGTGCGTGATAGTGACAGTACCACCTGTAGCTCTCTGTGACATTCCACTATGTGTGTGATGGCTGCTAATTATTGTGAAGCTGACTGGCTGGATGAGGACAACATGCAGGACATCCAAGGCTGGTATGATCTTGCGCAGCTGCTCCTGTGGTGGGTAGGACCGGGCCATGCAGGAATTCTATGTTGTGGCAGGGTTCCCATCAGTCCTAAGTGTGGTGGACACATTGTCCTCCAGCCACCTTGATGGAGTGAGACTGCATACCGCAACCACAAGGCATTCCACTCTGTCAGTGTGCAGGTGGTCTGCAATGCGAATGGGGAGATTGCAGATGTATGCGCTAGGTACCCAGGTTCCTGCCATGATGCCTATGTCCTGAGCCAATCAGGGATCTATGCACACTTTGTGGAGTGCTACATCAGTGGTGGATGGCTGCTAGGTGTACTTATTAAGTGTCAAGAGTAAACATCCATGAAATGTGCTGAAATGTGGAATAAGGCCAGGACTAAGAAAATATTCTGCTATGCTCTGCAATGCATCCCATATACATGAATAGTTGTGACAAGTTTGTTATAAACTGGTATGACTGCTGTCTGGAAAAATGCAAGATGCAGGCTAAGGTACAGGGAACAGAGGTGAGGGAATGTTGTAAGCTAAAGAAAAATCTCTAGACACCCTTACAGAAATATTAAGAAGAGCGTTAGAGTTTATTCAGGCTAGGCACCTATGTGCTATTTGTGCTAAAGGAGGCCAATCTATGGGACCCTAACAATTCCAATGTTCAGAAAAATGTGACTGCTGATGCAGGGATAGTATGGTTGTGAGCAGAGCAAGGATTCCATTTTGGGTGAGAAACAGTGATCATATTTGTAGTCCTGCATCTGGCATCTGCGAGTATATTGCGGGAACAGGCAGGATCCAAAACGTGTAATGTTTCAGAATATGGTGAGCATGGGGATGTCTAAACAGTTTACCCACATCCAAGGCATGGGGCCAGCTGGATAGTGCTTGCACGTGCTCACAGAACATGTTTATCTCCCCGATTCTGGACCCGCAGGCAAGTACAGACCCGCGGATGCAGAATTAGGTTCAAAGGGGGCCCGCTTTTGACTTAGACGTGTCCGGGGGCCAAATGTGCACTTTATGGAATTAAGCTCCATGTCTTTACTTGACTTAATAAAATAGGCATTTATTTATTTAAAAAGTTTTATATAACAGAAATTCTTTTTACAACAAGAAACCAAAATCCCCCCCCCCCAACATTTAATATACGTGATACCACCATTCAAGTAAAAAATGAGGTAAAGTACCTCGGAATCATAATAGATAGATTGCTCAATATGTCAGCCCAAATAAAATAAACTGCCAGGACAATTTTCTACAAGTTAAAAACACCTCAGACTCCTCATCACCTCAGACCACAAAACCTCAGACGCCTCCTAGATTTGCACGATTTCAGAACAGTAGTCCAAGCCCTAATTACTCCTCCCTTGGACTACTGCAACAGCATGTTACAAGGTCTGCCCAAAAAAGAGTATTCACACACTTCAATTAGCACAGAATGTAGCCACCAGGGTTATTACTAAAGCAAGCCTAATGGATCACATCACCCCTATACTTTATAATTTTCACTGGCTCCCAATAGCAAGCAGGATTAAATACAAAATAATAGTTATCACATTTAAACTGCTCAATGACATCTCCCCCTACATCCTTACAACTAAAATACACACCCAAACTGATGAAAGGTACAGGAGAAAAAGTAATCAGAATCTCTTCTTAATCCCATCCACAAAGCTAAACAAACCTCCAGCAAAAGAGCTTTCACGTATACGACACCCATTCTCTGGAACTCCCTTCCAGACATCATCAGATCTATCAAAGATTTACAAACTCCATAAAGAATTAAAAATGCTACCATTCTCCGAGTACTATAACAACTCCACCGGCAACAGAATTGATACCCCTCCCTCTCCATGCAATCCCTCCCAACTGATCCAACTTCCTTTTTAGTAACTACCTTTCAAACATGATTATTCCTTCTCCACTGGTAGTGCCCGCTTAATTACCATGTAAATAGTTAAATGTTACCCAACTTTCACCAGATTCTGACCTGTGTGGACAGCTGGTATATAAATAGTTTTAATGTAAATTAGTTGTCTACATTGTTCCCTGTAATAGACAATTGTTTGATGTAAGCCGCCTATGATCATTGAAAGGAGTGGTATAGAAATGCTGTTCAATAAATAAATAATATAAATAACTTCTTCATGACAATAGTCATTCAAAATGGTTTACAAATTAATAAAAATATAATCAAAGGTAGAATAATGAGAAAACAAAAGGTGGAAATATTTGGGCATCAATCGATCAATCAACAGTTCTTTCTATAATCAATAATACTCCACTAAAATTACGCTTCCATAGGACATAAATCTGTTTTCAATCTTTTCTAGAATGTAGTAAGATGCATGTTTATTAAGCCCTGACCTGATAACATGCATGTATGCCATGTTCCCAGTTCAGGGCTGCAAGCTAATTGCAGGGGGTGGGTTCATCTTTCCCCCCTACAGTTACCACCCTGCACCATGGCAAAAGGACCATGGGAGCAACTAATTTCACTAAATGAGGTGACATTAGTTGCACTTGCACTACTTGCTCTGATCGCAGGTAGGTGAGCTATAAAAGCCTGCTCTAGCTGCCCTGTGATAGGAATGCATATCTCCCGCTCAATCGTCGCCCTGATGCGCATTACCAAGTTAGTGCAGGGTTATTAGCTCATGGCCCCTGGCAACGTTTTAGCATGGTGCCAGAACCACATGCTAAACAGCGTGCTACTGGTTAACACGCTTTAGTAACATGCCTCTTAGTCCCCATTCTTAAATTAATTGGTAAAGTATTCCATAAATGAGGACCCATCATACTATACAGTAAGCTTTAAATCTACAAGTTGCCTTCCAAATTCTAGTTACATCTGGGATCTCTAAGAGGTTACCCTGGAATTATCATAGCTGTCTTTTGGGAAAACAGGACCATGGTTTCTTTTTCAGATATACAGGCTTCCCATTTCTGTTAACTTCAAATACCATCACAATTACATCTCTCTGTTATGGATAACCAATGCAATTGTTTCAGGAAAGGCCGAGCACGTTGTTTTTCTTTCCCCTCAGCAGAAATCCAACTATTGTATGTTGTTCAATCTGTAACTTTTGAACAGTTTGAATTTTAAACCAATATACAGAAAATTACAATAATACAAACAATAAAGTATAGGCTAAGATGCACAATTCCTTTTCACCTAAATATGGCTTAAGTTGTGGCACAAGCAGTAATTGAGAATATTCTTATTGAGCTGCATTTGAAATCTGTCTTGATCTAACCCCATCATTTTCTATCATAGCCCTAAAGAATGAAGCTCTTTAACTTGTAGAACAGGATTATCATGAATCTGGGGTAAAGTTGGTAACATATTAGTTTCTCTTCCCCATGCTTAAACAGATTTATCAACATTCAAAACCAGACTAGCTTACTTCAGCCAACATCTAAACAATGGCTAATATTCTGCAGTGCATTAACTAGGCAGGAGTTTATAAAATTATTATCTTAAAGGGAAATGTTATAACAAGGTGCCTTATTAAAGTGTATTTTAATGCACCTAAAGCCTCTTTTATATAGACAAGTAGGCTCCTATGTGTCTTTATAATATACTGTACTTGCTTAAGTAGCAGAGAAGATGCCTTAAATTAATACACAATAACTTGTACCAGCCCTAGAGCTGACATAAATGAATGTGCTTATATTTTGCAAGTATGCACACACATTATTGTATTTCATAGCCAACATGTGTACTTGCTCATGCCGCCCATGCTCCATCCAAACTCCACCTGTGTGCACACATGCAGTGAAAGTACACACCATGCAAACAACATGAGTACTTTTACACTGATCGTTATTTTATAAGAGGTCATTTATGCACGTATGTGGCCACTTTCATACATAAATGACTAAAATACTGACTTAACCCATGTGGTTAGTGCCTAAAATAGGTACCTCCTTATAAAATTACCTTCTTAAAGAGAAATTATAATTAAAAAAATGTTAGTCACTTTGTTGTGTAAATCATGTATTAAATAAACTAAATTGAACCATTGAATAATGCACATTCTTTTGCCCACCTACTGAAAAGGTGATCAAAGGGGACAGTGATAGGGAAAGGAAGGGACAGATATGTCAGGCACCTTCTCTGGCCCTTTTCAAATCCAGGCTGAAAACTCACCTCTTCGCTGCCGCTTTTGGATCTTGACTCACCTGATCTCTTTTGTGTTTGTTTACCATTCCCCCTAGATGTATCCCATGTCTACACCTTCTGTGTTGTCTGTCTTGACTAGATTGTAAGCTCTGATGAGCAGGGGCTGTCTCTTACATGTCTGTGCAACGCTGTGTATGTCTTGTACTGCTATACAAATGCTCAGTAATAGTAGTAGTAGTATGGGGCTAGAGTGTTTCTTTTTCAAACAGTAGGCATATTAAAGCTCCCATGGTATTTGTACCTAGTCTGTTACTCAGATATGGAAGAGGTTACTAATGAGATTACAGTTGTAATGGGAAGAGGGATGTATTTAAATATTGTTAAGTGAAAGTTAATTAGGAAAAGCAGCACACATTGTTTTTTGTTATGGGTTCCAACTGTTCCTTCTATGCCAATTATTTTACGCAAAAAAGTGATAGCGCCATGTCTTAGTTTAGCATCAGATTAATTAATGCACATCAGTAAAATCCCTCTTTGTATCTTCTTTTATGCTTTTTTTTAATAGGAGAGGGTTACAGTAAGACACTGCTAACAGCGAGGACATGCAATAAAACCACTACTGTGACTTTTAGAAATGTGTTATTCAAAGCTGTCAGGCTAGAGATTTGAATAAGGCAAAAACATGCTGGGTGCATTCCTTAGTTGTAATAAACAACAAAATCATAAGCTTCAGACCTCTAAAAATTAAGAATATGTATTGAAAAATGGGTAGATCTTTTACAAATGGCATTTTCTTCCCAACAGACTTTTCAAAATGAACTAGCTGCTGTACCTCTTTTCATTTAAAGCAGGTGTTCTTAACCTTTTTATGACTACAGACCCCCAATGGATCGCTCAGTATGTCCTCATGCCCCCTTCGCCAGACTGTCAAAATCATATATATATATATATATATATATATATATATATATATATATGTGTGTGTGTGTGTGTGTATTTAGCTAGAAACAGAACAGTTTAAAGTAAATCTTCAGGATTTTATCTAATTTATTCTAATCTCAAATGCATAAGTCAGCTACAACTAATGAGATTTTTGCATCTTCTGTGCAATCAAAACAGGGAATTGAGGTATGGTTACTAACAATGTTAACTCATATGTCACCTGACACCTCAAGTCAATTTCTCCACTTTGATTTCAGGTTTAATAATGCAGAGAATCCTGTTTCACAGAGATAAGTAGTTGTGAAGGGAACCAAAACATTCATTGCCCTCATCGCCGAGGTAAACTGTGATTTGCTCACACCAAAACTGGCTAATATCCAGCCCAGCCTTTTCCAAATCAGCTTTCTTTCTTGGGTCTTCTTGGAATTCAAGGAAATCATCCTTTGCTTAATCATTGTAACTCATTATAGGTATATCAAATGAGAATGGGTTCATGATCCAAACAGAATCCCTGCTAAAATCATTAATATCTGAGAAGTAACTCTCAAAATTTGTACTTAGGAAATCTTGAAGTATTTCCACTGGCAATGTTTTACCATTCATTCTGTGTTGATAACTGTGATAATTAATCAATTTTAATCTAACAACATCTTTTTTAATTATTCAGAAATCCAGTCCCCTATCCCCATTGTTTGGTTCTCATACCCCCAAGGGTTATGGATACCCCCAGTTAAGAACCCCTGATTTAAAGTGACCTTGCACAGTAATCTAAATTTTTTGGTCTGAAATAGTATTGTGGCTTTTTAAAATTACTCAGTCAACTGTCTCTTAATCCAGCCATTTTACTGTTAAAAAGTATAGACTGAAGAGTTTTAGACTTGGATGTGACATACGTATATATACTACTATATATCTGGAAGTTGACTAGTGATCCCCCAATGTTTCTATAAATACAGTTAGCATGGTTTACGTATTCTATGGAGAGACTTTTTTATTATTAAAGGTAATTATTCAGATGTAAATGTAATTTGAGGCCTCTTTTAGCAGCAATCAATCAGGAGAAATATTCTTGCTAAAATATCTGGAGTTAGAAAGAAACTCCCAGGAGGGTTTACTGAAACTGTTTTGCTTATTATCAAGTATATACAGCATGTTGTTATGGTTGTTGTGTTATAATGTAAACCGCGCTGATGCCAAATAGCGCGGTATATAAGAATTTGTAATAAATAAATAAATAATAAAAATAAATAAAATATTCTGGCTTCTCTGAAGAGCAGTTACTCTTTGAACCATCTTAGTGTTCTTTTATTTATTTATTTTGAGGGGGAGGGGGGCTGGATCCCATTTTATGGTAATGAAAGCATAGGGATAGATATTTTGATTTTTCTTCTTTTTTTTAGGTAGACAAGATGCTATTTTCTATGGATAGGCTTTCCTGTGCTTGATTATTGTTGCTTTGTTAATTTGTTTCAGTTGAAAATGTTTAATAAAAGTATCTTCAAAAAAGGAGTGTATATTCGAAATGTAGGTAAAGTATTAAGAAAGCCCACGGTAAGTCAAAAACCTCTGGTATCTGCAGGAGGCATTCCTAGATAATGCAGAAGTTTGGGATTTGCTGTGGAGATCCATGAAACCTGCCTTAGCAGGTATTGTGGGAAATGTCCAGTGGTGCCTGCCAATTCAAGTATCATGAGTTCCAGAAGTAAATCCAAGGGGAGTAATGGTAGCGATCAGGTGCAAAGAGCTCTCACTAGCTTTGTGCCTTGATTGCTACTGTGCCTCCCCCTACCAATACCCCTATTGCCCCCTTAAACAATATTGTCATGCCACAGTATAGAGACCCGATCTATTTCCAGCTCCCCCTCCCTCCTCCTCAGAGAAAATATACTCCAGGCTAGCCAGCTGACAAATGGCGGAACCCCATGGCCCCCCATTCACCCCCAAAGGCATTCCTTTTTATTCCTGGTGGTCCAGTGTCAACTGAGGACAGGAGCCATCCTCTCTACTTCTGCCCCTGTCATCTGCCCTTTCAAAACAGCCATGATCACGGGGTTCTGCCTTCTAGTCTCACGTTAGGGGGTAGCACCACAAGACTGTGGCCCAGTAAGGTGGCTAGAGTAAGTGTACCTGCCGCTCTGTGCAGGTCATCTATATCTATGCCTTTGTTTAAGGTTGAATCTGCCATTCCTTGCAGGTCACCCCCCAGGATTTGTTGAAATATAAAAAATAGGTTTATTTTGATTTTATTATCTTGCTATAAAGGGATCCATGGTGTCTGTCCCGTGCCATTTTGAATTTTGGCACTGTATTTGCCCCTACCACCTCCATCAGGAAGGCATTCAAAGCATCCACTACTCTTTCAGTGAAAAAATATTTCCAAATGTTGCTTTTAAGTTTACCTCCGTGCAGCTTCATTTTATGCCCTGTAGTATAACAGCATCCCTTTCTTTGAAAAAGGTTTGTTCATTAATATCTTTTAAATATTTAAACGTCTGTATCATATCTCCCCTGTCCCTCCTCTCCTCTAGGGTATACATATTTAGGTCTTCAAGTCTCTTTTCATACGTCTTCTGGAGCAGGCTCCAAATCTTTTTGGCTGCCTTCCTCTGAACCATTTCCATTTTTTTTTATATCCTTTGTGAGATATGGTCTCCAAAAGTGAATACAATGCTCCAAGTGAGGCCTCACCAATAACTTTTGCAGGGGCATTAATAGCTTCTCCTTTCTGCTGGTTATTCCTCTCTGTATGCAACCCAGCATCCTTCTGGCTTTGGTCACTGCCCTGTCACATTGTTTTGCCACCTTGAGATCCTCAGAAATAATCACTCCAAGATCCTTCTCCTGGTCTGTGCACACCAACCTCTTGCTCCCTGTCACATAAAATACACTTGGATTTCTGTATCCCAAGTGCATGACTCTGCAGTTCTTCGCATTAAATCTCAATTGCCAAGCATTAGACCATTCTTCCAGCTTTTGTAGATCTTTTCTCATGTTGTCCACTCCCTCAGAGGAGTCCACTCTGTTGCAGATTTTCATGTCATCTGCAAAAATGTAGACATTTCCCTTCAGTTCTTCAGCAATATCACTCACAAATACATTGAACAGTCCCGGTCCCAGGACTGATCCCTGTGGCATGCCACTTCATACCTTCCTTTTATTCGAGTGAGTTCTGTTTACCATCACTTTCTGTTGTCTGTCAGTCAACCAAGTTCTGATCCAGTTCACCACCTTGACACTCATCCCCAGGCTGTTTAGTTTATTGATAAGCTTCCTATGAAGAACAGTCTTTGCTGAAATCTAGGTAGATCACATCCATCAAATGTCCTTTATCTAGTTCTCTGGTCACCCAGTCAAAGAACTCAATCAAATTTGCTTGGCATGATCATCCTTTGATAAAACACAGGCACTTTATTTGCTCACACAAACTATATACATGGGATTGTCCCAAGAGTCCAACAGAGACCAAAGACACCCACACAGGAGCAGAAGACACAAAACACAGCAGGTTGTTATTGTCACAGGCACTTTATTAACCAACCAAACCCTAATGCTTTTCGGCCACATAGGTCTTCTTCAGGGAGGCAAAACCTTGAAAGGAACAATAAAAGTACATCATTAAATAAAAATATCAACCTAATTGATCACAAATGGAACCATAAATAAATAAAAACAACCAGTGAATAAAATACATGATAAAAACGCTAGATTGTGCAACATAATACAAAACTGAAAAGCATATAATAATGATAATAGTAATAATAACACATAAAAGCCCATATAGAAATTAGCATGAAAACAATATAGTCATAAAAACAGAGACAAAACTAATAAAATGCAGACATACAAGGCTGAAAATGAACAAAAGTAATAATATATACACTTGTGCATTTTGTCACACATAAATGTGGAGGCGTAGATGAGGAGGACCACTAAAAACTATGCACATCATTATAGATGGATGAGGAAGACCACTAAAGGGAAACTATGTCACACATCTTGTACAATTGTACTGCTGAACAAGTATAGAGGAAGAGGACTGAAAATCCATAGTATATAAACTAGGAATTCAAATACCTGATTTAGAAAGGACTCTGAGTTAGGCACCAATATCGATAAATTGCAACACTTCAATAAAGCCTTTCAGAAAATAAATAGATCATAGTGAATAAAAAAGATATCTAATAGTGTGTAGTCAGTTTAATCCACCTAGATGTATGGTCATTCCTTAAACTAGTGTATACGAGGGAAGGGAGAAAAGGGGGAGGGGGGAAGGAAAGGGAAAGGAGAGGGGAAAAAAAAGAAGGGGAGGAGATGGGGAAGGAAAGGGGGAAAGAAGGAACCGGCAAATAGAGAAAACGCCTAATTTTGGGCAGTGTCCGTTGTCAAAGAATGACCTGAATAAAAAATTTGGCCTATAGCACTGCTCAAGTCCCAATCAAATAGAATCCAAAAGGGACACTGAGTCACCAAAATCACCCAGTACATTAGACCACCGTCTCCTTTTAAAATGAGTCTAAGCATGTCAGAAAGAAGGTAACCCATTTATTTTGGGCACGCGACAGCATTTATATTACAATATTCATAAAAGTGAATTAAAACCTGTAGAGGCCTGGACTGAACATGCAGCTGCTTGCAGAACACAAGGTGACTGCATTAGCTATGCCACCTTGATGAGTGTGACATGTAGACTAGGAGGGATTGGAGTGGTGGGATAAAACATACCTGGTATCCTAGTCTCTCTGTGGTAGCACTGATTATGCATGTATCTACCATATGCATATGAGCAGATCCACAGTAACTTCACTCAAAGGCCATATGCTTGCAATTGGCAGTGTCACTGGTTGTCAGATTTGCAGACCTTGACATGCCATTTGCAATTTATGGAGTGAGTGAGAGAGAGAAAGAGAATGTGTGTGTTTTCCTGTAGGCTGCAGGAGGGCTCTCATGAACAGAGTATGTTGTTGCCCACCATAGTGGTGTCATCTGTGAACTAGGAGGCGGCCTAACTGGTGTAGGGGTATAGGTTTGGACTCACATGGCCAAGGCCATCCAGATCTTCTCCCAAGTCCTCCATGAATGAGGTGGTGTCTGATCCTGGAGCCAGAAAAGCTGGTGCTGTTTGGAGAGCATTTGCTACACCACAAGGTTGCTCTCCACATTAGAAAAGTTGTGTTTCCTCCTGGCCACCATGTTTGTGCTCTCCAAAAATTGATCCTCTAGTGGTTGCTGCAGTGTGGGAGGACCATAAAAACATCAACATGGTTCTTCAGGGGAAGACATACTAAGGGGATGTAGCATGTAGGTATGCACATGCATTTTGCTGCTGAGTTGCATTTACATGTCTATTATACAGATGTAGCATCCAAAATACAACTATTCATAGCCTCTTGGTCTGCACATGTAGATTACCACTCATGTGCAGAGTACATGTCTATGCTTATTTTGGGCGATGCTTGTATGACTTTATATTGCATGTTCTTATGGGAGTCTATACATGTAAGTTTCATGATTTTGCTAGACTTGCACATGTATTTGACCATTGGATGTTTTTTAAAAAATATGGGCCTGATATTCTTCTGGGCAGGTTATGCGCCACTATAGTGCATAGCCGTGCCCACCAATCCTTAACCCCGAATATTCAATGACAGAGTCATTTGAAGCCCCAGCATTCAGCACAGGTTGCTAACCGGGCAGCAATCAATATCGCTGCTGCCCAATTATCACTTGTTGCCACTTCCTCTCCGCCCCAAAATGCCCCTGACATGCCCTGATGCCAACCGGATAGCATCGGGGTGCATAGGGGAGTTAGAAGGGGATATTTAACGGCACTAACCATGTAAGTGCTGTTGAATATCCCAACTTAAGGCATTTACATGGTTTACTGGGCTGTAAATCATGTAAATGCCTTTTGAATATCAGGCCCCATGTTCATTTAGAGGCAGAAGATATGCTGATTTTATACCATGCTACACTTTTCTTCCAAAATCAGTCTCGCTTTCTGCACATTTTTAATTCCATGTCACCTGCTTCACCTGAATGGTCTACTGAAAATTTGCTTTCACATGTTCAAGTCTATATCATGATTCATTTGAATCACATAGTTCTTGAAGGATCAACTATAGAACCAGCCAGAACAAAAAGGGGAGAACTACTGCCCTGTTGCCCCAACCCCATTCTATCCTACTGCTGACAATCTCCAGTGAGCCTGCCTGCTCCTGGCCCTTTGCTAAACCAGCAGAAGTGGAGGCAGGTGACTTCTGCTCCTACTTTTCAGCCAACCATGCACATCTAGCTGCTTCTTTCTCCCTCTTAATTATGCTCGATCTTAGCTATGAGCCTGCTGCTACTGCTAATCCTATGTTTCTCCACATCTTTTTTACTTCTGCTTAGGACTAAAGGAAGCACTGTGTAAACTAGGCTGTCACCTAAGAGACAGTTTCAGGAGTAGCAGCAGTCATGATCTAGCACCTCCACCAGCCCTTCCTTGAGAGATCTTCTGTAGTTTCATGCCCCAGGGAAAAGAGTAAACATCACCATCACCATCGCAGGCCCTCCTATAACCTGTGATACTATTATCTAAGCCATAAATAGGAATCCAATTTGTATAAAGAACCAAACCTGAAAATAAACCCCTTACTTAAAATCCCATTTTTTTGTCGGAAGAGGCTGGAGGCGACTGGAATGGAAACCCAGTCACACCAGACAACCCATTCCCTTTTAATTATGTAAGCGAAAACGCTGTACTTAGCTTTAGAAATGTTCAGTGAAGTTTGTGCACACCAGAAATTTCAGCTTCTTATAAGCGGTCAGATAGCAACCACGACGTACGTTTCGGGCCCTAGGCCCTGTTCCAAGTGTTCATGCTTCTTCCAATGTACCGCTAAAACGAACATTCAAATCCTCCACACCCCACTGATTAATAAAGGGGAAAGTTGTTTTCATTGGCTAACACAAGCTGCTCATCAATTGGAAGCTCCAATCAACTAAATGGGAGACCCCATCATCATCGGGGAATCCCTTAGTATCATGGATGACGTCAAAGCAGGCTAAACCACTCAACCTCTTTGTTTAACCCTAGAGGGTAGAAGCATGAACACTTGAAACAGGGCCTAGGGCCCGAAACATACGTCGTGGTTGCTATCTGACCGCTTATAAGAAGCTGAAATTTCTGGTGTGCACAAACTTCACAGCCTCTTCCGACAAAAAAATGGGATTTTAAGTAAGGGGTTTATTTTCAGGTTTGGTTCTTTATACAAATTGGATTTCATATTTACCGAACCAGGGATTGGTGATTTAGTTATAAATAGGAATCCAGCAGCACAGATGCATAGGAGTCATATGCACGGTAAATGCTGCTCTTTGTATCTGGCTAAGCTGTAAAAGCAAGTTGGAGGACTAGTTTAACACTGGGAGTACCGATGGGGGTCAAAAGTGATTCCACTGCAAGTTTCACAATGCGTATCTCGGAAACTAGTTGTTCAAGAATGCAATCTTTTTATGACTTTTCACATGTCAATATTCTCTTTATATTGCGCCATGAGAGGAATAATTTTCATCCGCTAGGTGATGCTAGTGATGAATTGCAGCACAGAGTAGCAGTGGGGTCATTTTTGACCCCAGTTGCTTACATCCGGTTTGGATCGTGATACAATTTGCAGTTTTGTGAATTTTTTGATCTGACAAAGGTATTTATCATTAATTATGTATCATTTATTTTTTGTACTCTTATTTTATGAAAATTATACATTTTCTGTAATTGATATTATATGTTCTCTCATTATTTCTGATGAAATCTAAAGGCTTTCAGCTCGTTCATCACGATTATTGTACACCTATAGTAAAACTGCTTTGCGTTTTATTCAACTTTATCTTTGTTTATTTATTTTAGGTTATTGTTTATGATGTCAAAACGAAAGTATTCAGCTGCCCAAGTAAGAGAAATATTGCAACGAGATGCTGACAGTGACGGCTCTGAGTCGTCTGATGATGCAGCATATTCAGCAAGCGAAGAAGCATATCAGCCAAGTTCGGGCGATAAATCTGATGATGACAGTCATGATTCAGATGGCAACAGCAGTTGGTCGCCAAGTGAATGTGAGACTGATGTTGAGCCGATAACATCCCTGCATCAAAGAGTCAAGTTACAGGTCAAGGCAAAAGTCGAGGCTGTGCTGGACAGGGAAGAAGGCAGGAGTCCTCGGTGTCAGTATCATCTGTGAGGAATCTTAGTTGTGCTCGTAGAGGAGCTAAGAGGTCATCAACTATAAGCACAAATGTTGCCATTGAAGCCTATGTATCTAAGGATGCCACATTATGGAACAGGAAACCTTCTCTCCCCCACCAACTCTAAGAACACGAGATGCTGATCTACCACTCAAAACCTCAATACGTTATCTGGGTGTTATACTTGACCAGCGACTTGAATTCAAAGATCACATAAAAAATACTGTAAAAGCCATTTACTACAAAATCAGGACTCTTCGACACCTCAGACCTATGCTTGAACCATCTGACTTCCGTACAACCTTCCAGGCATTAGTCACTCCTCATTTTGACTATGCAAATATCGTTCTTCATGGCCTACCCAAGAGCACTCTAAACCCGCTTCAATTGGCCATGAATACAGCGGCCAGAGTTCTTCATGGATCCCCAAAAAGCCAACATATTACTCCCATCCTATTTGACCTCCACTGGCTCCCACTAGCTTGCAGGATTTTATACAAAGCTCTCATCCTGACCTTCAAAGCATTCCACCATATCTCATCATCCTCCTTATCTGATCTCCTCCATCACACACAGAACACCAGATCTAGACGTTCTGTAACAGAGAACATGCTAACAGTCCCAAAGGACAGCAAAAAACTCACTCAAACAACCACTTTAAGAGCATTCTCTTCCTTCGCCCCTAGATGCTGGAACACGCTTCCACCTAGTATTAGATCACAAAAAGACCTGTCCCAGTTCAGAAAATCCATAAAAACACATCTCTTCCTACAACACTTCTCACAATATACTGACCCCCCTCACACACAGACCATTGATCACGGCTAGTCAAATAAGCTCCCGAAACCTTACCACTTGATCTAGACCAAGCCTCACAAACCCTACCTTTAGAGCTCGAGCATTTAAGAACCTATTGTAAATAATTGAAAATATCTGTTAATTGTTAATCCCTGTTATCCATGTTTTTATTCCCTGTTCTCTGTAAACTTAACATTTGTTTTATGTTTAAGTACAAAATTTGTTAAAATGTAAACCGCGCTGATATCAAAAGTGCGGTATATAAAAGCTGTTAAATAAATAAATAAATAATAAATAAATAAATAAATATAAAGCAAGCTGCTGGAAGATACGCCAGAGCTAATGTCATGCCCGTACAACAAGGTCCTACAAGGTATGCTGTACAAAATGTTGATGGTCCTCTCACGGCAGTCCACTTGTTCATGAGGAAGAACTTATTGAACGAAATCATGATGTGGACGAGCAAATAAGGAAGACACATTTTTGATGACACCTGGAAAGATTTGACAGACAGCGAATTTCAACGTTTTCTTGGACTTCTGATCTTCTCAGGCATGTACAAGTCACAAAATGAATCCATAGTTCAGTTGTGGAACCGTGAAGATGGTCATTCTGTTTTCGGAAAAAATATGGCCCGTAACCATTTTCTGCAAATTTCTTGTGCTCTCAGATTTGATGATGCAACCAACAGACGTGAAAAACGAGGCATAGATAAGCTTGCTCCAATCAGACATGTTTTTGATACCTGGGAAGCAGCTCTAAGTGATGCCTTTATTCCTGGTGAAAATGTTACCGTGGATGAGCAACTGCTTACATTTCGTGGCCGTGTTCCGTTCAGACAATATATTCCCAGCAAACCTGGGAAATATGGCATAAAGCTATGGATGTTGTGTGACAGTGCAATGTCATATGTTCTGCGTCTTCAGGTATATACAGGAAGGGAACTCGGACAAAACAGGGAACAGAATCAGGGTGAAAGGGTTGTGCTGCAACTCACTTAAGGATTGACACGATCTGGCAGAAATGTTACTGTTGACAATTTCTTCTGCAGTTTATCCCTTTCACAAAAATTGCTAGAAAAACAAATGACACTTTTGGGGACAATTCGAAAGAACAGAAAAGAATTACCTCCAGAATTTGTAACAGCAAAGGGCTGAGAGGAATTCACTTCACTGTTTGCCTTTCGCGATGATGCTACTCTGGTTTCCTATTGCCCGAAGAAAGGAAAAGTGGTTGTTATTCTGAGCAGTTTGCATGATCAAGAAGAAGTAGATAACACACGTCCAGACAAAAAGCCACACATTATCTTGGACTATAATTCTAGTAAAGGTGGAGTAGATACGGCAGATCAAATATTGTGCACGTATACCACAAAATGAATGACAAGACGCTGGCCAGTGACAATCTTCTACAACATGTTGGACATCAGTGCTTTGAACACCTTCATTGTTTGGATGTCACTAAATCCAGAATGGCAGTCCAAGTCAAAAGCACAGATGTTGTCTATTCCTCTTGGAATTAGGAAAGCAGCTGCTTCAGTGTAATTGCAGTGAGACTTCTTCCAGCATTAAAGAAGCCACTGATGCTGTTTGCAATGTCGGGATCCCAAAGAAAAGGGCAAGGTGTCACTGCTGTTCCAGAGAAAAAGACAAGAAAAGCAACATAGTTTGCACCTCCTACAAGTGCAATGTTTGCAAAGAACATTCAGCTATTGTCTGTGTCTCATGCAAATGACTGTAGCACTTTACTGTGTTCATCAAGTGCATGAAAAAATTGCTTTCATGGCAACTCTTCATGTAATTATATAATAAAGCATTACATTTCAAAACATTTAACCTTCTTATAATAAATAATTAATTCGGAATAATATCTTGTCTGTCTTAGTTTAAATTTTTCATGGTTAACAATTAAAATTCGTTGTGGGGTCATTTATGACCCCAACGGTGTTCAGTGTGTGCAAAAAATCTCGGTAATTCCAGGGTTAAAGTAACACAGCTGGATTCAATGCCAGTACATCTTGCCTCTTTTAGGATTGTGATGCTAACAACCCAAGGCCAAAGGTTGGCCTTCTGGTATGAGGAGAGTAGTGCAATCTGGGAGTGCCTGGACATATGGCCTGTCAGAATCAGGGCCCGACCTGCATGTACAAGCCAGTAGACCCCATTCTGAGGGAGCGTACATGGGCTGGCATCCAGTAGAGAATAGGCTTCCACATATTCACTGACTAGAAACATAGAAACATAGAAATATGATGACAGAAAAAGACCACATGGCCTATCTAGTCTGTCCTTCCATAACTACAACAGTCCCCTGACTACTAACTCAGAATACTTTGAGTTGGTAATTTTGTAATATGACACATGGATAGGGAAGATGCATAGATACATAAGTGGCATTATATCTATGCACATATGTGCCTTTATCAAATAGCCTTCTCCAGAGCAGAAAGAGGTAGGTGTAGCTTTGCTTATGTATGTATCGATCCCATGCTATACCCCCATGCATATCATATACGCAAAAGTAAGCACTATGAGCCTGATATTGAAAAGCTCTTATCTGATTATGCATAAAGGTTATCTGGATAAGGGCACTGAGATATTTAGCAGCACTGTCTGGATAGATCTACTGAATATCTCCACAGACCACTCCAGCGCTCTCAGATCTAGGGCTATGTGTTCACTAACCAGATAATGACGTCAGTTACCCAGATAATGGTGATTTTCAGCTGCTATCTAGATAACGTATCCAGATAGTTTCAGCTGGTAGAATAGTTGCCCTAAATTACTATTCAGATAAATTAGCCAGATAGTTGCTGAAAATCGCCACTATCTGGATAATTATCACTATAATCTGAATAGTAGCCACACAATTCAGATATTCAGCAGAAGCCACTACCTGGGGTATAAATTTCTGCCATTTTGAATATTGGGTAGTATGTCACTTGAAATATTACCCATTGAGGAGGTAATTTTATAATAGGTCACCTGCATTGAAAGGCAAATATGTGCATATTTGTAGCCTTTTTTATAAAGATAAATAAAGGCATATGTGTCTTTTTAAAATACTAGGGGAGTCATTTTACAAGCCCTATTTGTGATTTGGACATCTGTAAACAGCTACTTCGATGTCCCATTCACTTCCACATCCCAGGAGCCATTTTAGAATGCCCTGAACTTCTGGCACAGTCACACCCATGTTGCATAGTGTCAAAAGGCGTGTCTAGGCAGATCCAAAAGACATATACGTCTGCACCCAATTTCAAAATAGGCATGAATATATATTTGAAAAGTGCTCATTTCTGCCAGCTAGCAAGAGTTCAAAGAAGAAGAGAATGTTCCCTCATTCCCACATCATTTTTCGACAACTCAAAAAAGCT
Organism: Ichthyophis bannanicus; assembly: GCA_033557465.1. Lineage (NCBI taxonomy): Eukaryota > Metazoa > Chordata > Amphibia > Gymnophiona > Ichthyophiidae > Ichthyophis > Ichthyophis bannanicus. Next base: position 253,718,478 of record CM066038.1, read on the forward strand.
TAGTAGGTACAGAGTGTCTGCAGTTGTGTCGCTGCACATATCTGTTTTTAAAATGTGGTGATATATACATGTGCACATCCCAAAATACTACATAAGAAATGACATACTGGGTCAGACTAAGGTCTATCAAGCCCAGTATCCTGTTTTCAACAATGGCCAATCCAGGTCGCAAGTATCTGGCAGGTTCTCAAAAAGTACATAGGTTCCATAGTGCTTGCCCCAGGGTAAGCAGTGGATTTCTGGGTCCTCTTTAATAATTGTTTATGGACCTTTCCTCCAGGAACTTGTATGAACCTTTTTTAAACCCAGCTACACTAACAGCTTTTACCACATCCTCCAGTAACGAATTCCAGAGTTTGATAACACATTGAGTGAAAAAAAATATATTTTTTTAATCTTCAACGGTTTATATTGTAGCTTCATTGCATGTCCCCTAGTCTTTCTACTTTTTGATGGAATAAACTATCGATCTACGTTTACACATTCTACTTCATTCATTAATTTGTAGACCTCTATCATATGTCCCCTCAGCCGTCTGTTTTCCAAGTTGAAGAGCCCTAACCTTTTAAGCCTTTACTCATAGGGGCATCCCTCCATCCCATTTACCATTTTGGTGGCTCTTCTCTGTACTTTCTAAAATTCTGCTATATTCTTTTTAAGATATGATGACTAGAATTGCGTACAATATTCAAGATGCCGTCACACCATGGAACGACAGAGGCATTATAATATCCTTGATTTTAGTCTCTATTCCTTTCCTTATGATTCTTGGCATTCTATTTGCTTTCATGGCCATTGTTGTACACTGGGTGGAGTATTTAAAAGTATTATCTATGATGACTCCTAAATCTTTTTCCCGTGTGGTGGTTCCTAAGGTGGAACCTTGCATTGTGTAATCATAGTTTGGGTTCTTCTCTCCTAGGTGCATTAATTTGTACTTGTCCACATTAAATTTCATCTGCCATTTGGATGTCCAGTGAGTTGTATAAAAATATGTGCCTAATTGGCACTATTTGTACCTTTATATGTATAAACCTCAGGTAATTTGACAGACATAAAACAGGGTTTTATATAGAGAAAAACTTTATAAAATTATCCCCTAGGCGAGCTGCCTACCTGATATTGTATAAAATCTATAGCAAGCTTGTAAAAATTCAGTCCTCAAGGGAAACAAACAGGCCAAGGTTTCAAAATGAATATGTATGAGACAGATTTGTCGAAAATGGAGGTAGCAGGCATGCAAATCTCTCTCATGCATATTCATTCTACATGCATATTCATTCTATTAGGAGTGGAGGAGTAGCCTAGTGGTTGGGGCAAGGTACTTCAGGCCGGAAGGTCGGGGGTTCAAATCCCACTAGAGGACAGCAACCTTGGGCCGGAAGGACTGGGGTTTCTAGTCCCACAGGTGCTCCTTGTGGTCTTGGGCAAGCCACTTAACCCTCCATGTTCCCTGTAAAATAGTTATCTCCAAGTTATAATGCCCTGTTCAATGTAATTTCAGTTTGTTCAATGTAAACCACACTGATGCAGAATAGTGCGGTATATAAGAGAATGTAAATAAATAAGGAATATTCAGAAAATCTGGCCTGTCTGTGGCTCTCAAGGACTAAACTTGGATAAGCCTGCTATAATAGCAACAAAGCTGAAAGCCAAGCTGAGGCACAAAGCTTACTGCTTCTAGTAGCACTGCACAGAGTGTAATTTTAGAAGGTGCAGCTAGATTTATGCAAGTTTTTATACGCATATTTAATGCATATTTTATAAGGTCAAGTATGTATGTACTTTATAAAATAGGGATGTCAGTGGTCAAAAATAGATGCAAATTTTAGCATTTTATAATTTACATGTATAACTTTGCACGCCGCACACAGTCCATCCCACACACACCTACAGTAAAATTATGCACTATTGGTCTGACACATATATTTTCAGAATAGCAACTGCGCAAAATAGGCACATAAATGCCATTTTATGGGTGTATAGGACTAAAATACACAGATTTGCAAGTGTTGTTTGTGCTTAAATCTAGGTCGCTTTTTAGGAAATTACCACCACAGTATCTAGTCTGTATCAGCCAGTGGGCACATGGAATACACTGATACAGTGACCGGCAAGCAACAGTCATTCTCTGTCATTCTTGTTCTCTCTCTCTTTAAACCGGTAGAGAATATGGACTTCTGAACCAGTGTGCTCATAATCGTAACGTTCTCATCCAAGTGACTGCAAAATAATGACTGTGGCAACTTCTGTTTTAGTTTTATAATGGAACAAGCTGGAATTGGCTGATTGAAAACTCGATTGCAAAGGATTGGGCCTACTCCTTTCCTCACTCCCCAGTGGCTTCAGGTTGTCTGATTTGAGGAGTAAACATAGGGGGTCTTTTACTGAAGGCACTTTGGGATACGCCTTGACAGCTAGCATGGGACCAGATGGTTATACAGTCAGATTTCCATGCTAATTCTCCATGGCATGTTAGAATAGTGAGTGGGTGGGGAGAGTGCCATGCAGTCAGCATGCCTGTACTAAATGCAAGGTGGCCAATTAGCACAGGTGCAATTACCACCACCTCGATAGGCACGCATTAGGGGACAGTGCTGCACATTACTGATGGGAACATGCTTTTCACATCCCTGGCAGTTAATGCAATGGTGGCATACCTAACATGTGATGCTTTGTATGCTATTGGCCCGTTAGGTGCAATTTAGTAAAAGGGCCCCATAGTGCTTCTGTTATCTCCTAGAGGTATTTATATAACTTTTCAGAAATGTATTAAGTGGCTTATTTAATTATATACTTTAGCCAAGAGGACAAGACCTCAGACAATCAGAACCCAATCACTATAAATTGTTGAGCTAATGTTTAAGTATCTGTAAAAATCACTGATACAGTTATGCCAACACTGATCACCACTGGATGAGATCTAAATCACATTTTGAAATATAATAACATATGCCTTTTGACTTTTTTCTTGAAAAATATTCACAAAAATATAAAAGAGGAGATTTTTTTTTAGACCTAATATTGACTAGATACAACATAGCACTGGAATCATCACTAAGAGGCACTAAGTTAGCATGTGATAAGCCCCCTAAATGAATGTGGGAGGTGGCGTAGATGCATGCTAACTGTTGGAGGGGGTGTGCCTGGTATGTCCTCCTGCAGTTATCATGGGGAGATGAACCTCATTGGGCTAACCAACCAGAAAATCTAGCATGGGTGCATCTACCAGCAGCTACCGAGGAGGCAGTAAGTGTGCCTGTGCTAAGAGCAGCAATTGCGGTTAGTGCATTTTAATGACAGCCACACTAACCATGATGTGCTGTTTATGCCCACACTCTGTCCCTGACTGTCCCTTTCATTACCCCTTCCCATGCTAACGTTTAGCAAAGGAATTTTACCACACTCTCTTCTGTCAGTGCAGAGCTTAGTGCATGGTAAACTCCGTGCTAATTGTTAGTGCGATTTAATAAATATGCCCTAAGTGAAATCAATGATTTTCTGAGATCTTTTCCTTCTGCCAAAATATAGAATTAAATATACAAATAATCATAATATGTTATGTAGAAAAAGATACATTTAATAAGTCAATGGTCCTTTCCATATAGTTAAAGGGCACGTATCTATGGATATCTAGCCATTATAAAATAGGCATACAATAGGTGCATTTCTGGAAAATTGCTATTATAAAAAATATTCTCATATCTTCAGGTTTAACTATTTGAAAAATATGGAAAGATGTCTTTTTAAAATATTAGAATTTGGTGTTTCCAGCCCTCCACATTAGTAGTGGTGTGCTGATGCTGGTATTATCAAATAAAAGGTTCATAAAGCATTAGACAGTGCAGTTTTTTGATTGAATTGTAGTTTAATCAATAGCCATTTGTGCATTACTTGCAGCAATTCCCATTTGTAGTGACAGCCTCATGAGTCAGTATAACTGCTGGTTTGATGTCCAGGTTCTCATTTCCTCTTTTTCCAGTTAGTGCTCCCCCATGAATATTGAGCACAACCAAACACATGTACATTAGGGGATCTTTCACTAAAGGGCGCTAGGGTATTGTACTTCATGCACCAAAAGAGGCAAAACTATAGTGTGCTAAGTGCAACACCATCACGCTAACTGTTGGGGGTATGGAAAGCATTTCCCCGGCAGCTAATGTGGAGCACATTCCGCTTACGTGAGCTACATTAGTGCGGGTGCACTTAACTCCACCTATTGAGGTGCCGTTACATAAACCAACGATAATGCAATTAGTATATGGTGTGAACCCAATGCTAACTGTGCTGCGCTCACCATATCCACTCTCCATCCCTATCCCACCCACTCACAACTCTAACATGGGTGGCACAGTTAGTGTGGGAATCGTCCCGTGCTCTCATGACCCTGCACTAATTGGCAATGCATGTCCCAACATGCCTTCAACATGTGCTAGAACACATGCTGCCAGCTAACGCCTCTTAGTACGAGATCCTCTTAGTGTAACCTCTTCCTTACATTTATATAATAAAGCATTGTTCCATATTACTATGATGTTCATTGGTTTATTTGCAAAAATTTGTTATACCATGAGTAGACAATTATTTTGCCATCATGGTGGTTTACAATCAGGTAAATTCCAAAGAAGAGGGTAGAAAAGAAAAAGGTGAAAAAGGCACAGCAAGAAGGGCTCGATTTCAATGACTGCCTGCCTTATCTGTATAGCATCATTCCCCCTGATAATTGTAATCAGCAGCAACTGCTACCTGGACACGGTCTCTACTGTAAATATCTCGCGGATATTTAAGTACCATGGTAGCCCTCCATGACATTTGAATATCAGCCTTTTTGAACCTTGGGCTCTAAATTTATAAAAGGATACCTAGGCAGAGAAGGAACATAGATCATTTGTTATAACTATTTGCTAAAGACAATATATATGATTTTATAAAATACCCTACCCGAAAGCTCTGTGATTAAAGTTATGCCTACTTTATGGCAGGAGTAATTTTTAAAAAGGGTTCCAGGGGTGATCTGAAAAACTATAGACCAGTGAACCTGACGTCAATACTGGGTTAAATAGTGCAAGCCATTATAAAGAATGAAATTACTGAGCATATATATAATCATGGTTTAATGGGAGAAAGCCAACATGGATCTAGGCTTGTCTTGTCTTACTAATCTGTTATATTGTTTTCAAGGTGTGAATAAGCAGATAAAGATAAGCCAGTTGATATAGTGTATCTGAATTTTCAGAAAGTTTTTGACAAGGTCCCTCATGGGAGACTTTTGGTGAAATTAAAAAGTCATAGGATAGGAGGCAGTGCACTATTGTGGATTAGGAATTGGTTAAAAGGTAAAAAACAGAGTAGGACTAAATGGTCAATTTTCTGAATGGCGAAAAGTGAATATTGGTGTACTCCAGGGATCTGTGCTAAGCCCGATGCTTTTTAATGTATTTATAAATGACCTGGAGTGAGATGATCAAATTTGCAGATGACACAAAATTGCAGGAGGACCTTGATAAATTGAAAAACAGAACATCCAAATATCAAATGAAACTTAATATGGACCAGTGCAAAGTTATGCACATAGGGCCCAATTCCATAACATGCACGTCCAAAAATGATCCCGATTTAAACCTAATTCTGCACCCACAGTTATAGACGTGCCCATGGTTCCAGAATCGAGGATATAGATGTTTCCAGCATGGCATGAACAAAGCACTATAGCATATGAGAGATGGATATATATAGCAAATGGCTGTGGACATCCCTGTGCTCAACATGTTTTGAAAAGATGCCTGTTTCTGATTCTCCCGTCTCTGCCATATTCCCATGGTTGGCTACGCCTCCTCTGTAAAACGTGCATCTCCTAAGCTGCTCCTCTCAGTGTTGTGCTGATTAAAACTACACATGAATACTGATAATACATAAATGTTGATGCAAACCAGACTATGGGCCTGGTGGGATGTGCAGCCCTGCAAGCCATCCAGACCTGATTCCCCCATTTATTTATTTACATTCTCTTATACACTGTGCTATTCTGCATCAGTGTGGCTTACATTGAACAGGGCATTATAACTTGGAGATAACTATTTTACAGGGAACATGGGCTATGGAGGGTTAAGTGGCTTTCCCAAGCCCACAAGGAGCACCTGTGGGACTAGAAACCCCAGTCCTTCCGGCCCAAGGTTGCTGTCCTCTAGTGGGATTTGAACCCCTGACCTTCTGGCCTGAAGTACCTTGCCCCAACCACTAGGCCACTCCTCCACTCCCATACATTCTGAGCAGCAGGACAGGGAGAACCGGTGGTGGGCGGGAGAGTCAGGGTCTGGTCAGAGCTGGGGCAGGCCAGCCCGGCAGGACTTACAGGGCCAGGCCATCCACATGCACTGTGGGAATATTTTGTTCCTGCAGTCCAGAATCGTGTCCTAATGTTCCCTGTAAAATAGTTATCTCCAAAGTTATAATGCTCTGTTCAATGTAATTTCAGTTTGTTCAATGTAAACCGCACTGATACAGAATAGCGTGGTATATAAGAGAATGTAAATTAATAAAATAAATAAATAAATAATGGGTCCATCTTGCTCATGCCGTCAGGATGACCCGGATGTGCTCCTTTGTGAATCGGGCTCCAAATATACTAATCTGCTGCATGCCCAGAACACTGCAAAGTAATCTCAGTACAAAGATAGCATAAAAGCAAGTAGAAAGTGGTATATTTGTTATGACATACCTTGTATCACAACTTATATGACAGTAGAAGAATTCCTTAATTTTTCTTGCCTTGGTCATCTCTGAAAACAATCTGTACAATGTTAAGTATGAACCCCTGATGGTGGTGCTTTTAGGCATATATTAGTGCTGTTTGCACTGTTGAATGCTCTCATTCTGAGGGTCCCTTATTACTGACAGGGATATGTTTTGACCTTTAGCTATAGAGAACCTTTTCTGATTTTTTTTCTGCCTGATTACACTGGCACTTGGTGATGCTGCGGTCATCCATATGGACCAGGTACTGGTCAGGCATTCATGTCCCCCCAGAATTGAAGATGAGCACACCAAATCCTCCCATGCAACATTCACACTATACACAAACACATACACACACATATTCTCACTTGCAGTCATCAAAAAATACTTCTGCCAAAAAGATGTCCTGCACCTGCAAATACAGCTGATCTGCGTTTCTCACCCAAACAAGAATATTTTCCATACTACAATTACATCAACAGTCTCATTTTTCAGAACATATTGAATGCTTATTATGTTGTTTCTTTTATAAAGAATGTGGGAGAAGACAGCTTGTTTCATCCACCTAAGGTGATTTAATTGTTCTCCTGGAGACTTCTGTGGAGGAGTCTATTAACTGTACTGTTGTGGCTACCTTCTAGACTCTCTCAGATAAAGAGACAGTTTTTCTCTACTTTCTTCAAGGAGAGACTCATGCCTTTTCATGGATATGTTGTGCATGTGTATCCTAATGTGTCAGTGAAGACTCAACAAATTTGGAAAGGTTTTCTACAGTTAAAGTCTAGATCCTTAAGGCTGGGGATGGCCTTTTTTCTAAAATATCCTAGGAAGTGTTTGGTTGCATATTTAGGTAGAGACTATATATTCTTTGAACCCTCTCAACTGTTAGCACAGACTCAGGCTCACAAACGGCCTGATATTGAAAGATGTTTTTGATGTGGTTGTTGTTGCTTTCTTGTTAGATACCTGCTGGTTGTGTCAGGGGTAATTTGTATTTGATGTTTGAAGTGGTAGGGAGGTTATGCTTAGTAGTTCATACCTCTCCACTTGATTATTGTCATATTTTCAGGGGTGGCTCTATGATAATGTGAAGTGAGGCGGCTGCCTCAGGCGGCAAAGTTTTGAGGGTGGCAAAAAATGTCCCTACAACAGCTGCCTCACTTCACCTTCAAAAATTTAAAACAAAAAAACCCCCAAACGCACAAGTTGCTGCCGCTGCCGAGTCCACTTCTCGGCAGCGGCAGACTGGGCTTCTCCTTTCTATGGCAGCCATGGTTCCTGCCTCTTAGAATTGTGACTGTACTAGCGATTGTCAGGCATGTGAGCCGGGGAAGGGGAGGGATCGGGAGCAGGAAGTGAGACGCGCTGGTGCATGGGGCTTGGCAGACACATCCCCTTCACCCACAGCCTTTCGTTTCCCTCCTTCTACCCCCCTCCTGAAGCCGGCGTTAGGGAACACGAATGGAGTGAGCACTAGCTGCAGACTCATAACAGGATAACATTAATATTAGTAATCATAAAATAAGGGCTGTAAGGGCGCATCCGGCTGCCTCTCATTTAGCTCTGGAATGTCCTGCAGGCGATTGGGCGAGAGCCGCAGTTGCTGATCACAGCATGTGAGCTCTGGGTGTGGAGGGCTGCAGGCAGGGTCCCGGGGCAGGAGCACTGGGTGAGAGGGGGAGCACTGTGTTTATTCTTGTTTTAGGGCCGCCTCCCCATTGCTGTTTTTTTTTCTAATTATTATTATTTTTGTTTCAGTTTTTTCTTTTCTATTATGTACAATGGTTAATTTTTTCCTCCTCTTGAACATGTGAACAGTTTTCTCATTTGGGCAACGCGATAAAAAGTCATAAATGTTTCCTCCCCCTTCCTTTCTGCTTTTCTCCATACACTGCGGGGATCAGGTTTTATAGCTTGGTTATGTCTGCTATGTGTTTGTGTATATATTACAGAACATAATAGGAAGATTAATATAATAAATCAGGGATAGGAGTTGAAAGTGAAAATAAGGGGGGATAGGAGGTGAAGGAGAGGCAACAGGAGGAGAAGAAAGGTGATGGAATGCGAAAAGGCGACTATGAAGAAATTTAAGAAGGTGTTGGATGGCCTGACAGCTGTCTCATCCTCATCATCCAGGAGACACTCCAGTCCAAGCACTTCCAGCTCTGCAAGACTGTTCGCCATGGATTCCCGTACAAACCTTCAGCACTGGCCTTTGATCCTGTGCAGAAGATACTGGCAGTTGGGACACAGACTGTAGCTCTGAGGTTATTTGGTCGGCCAGGATTCAAAATGCTATTGCCAGCATGATAGCAGAGCTCTAGTAATCCAGCTTTAGTTCCTGATTAATGAGGGAACCTTTCAGACTCAAGGGTGAAGGGGAAGAATATGTAGAAATTGATGAGGATAAAGTGGAAGGAAGTCCAAAAAACTGCCAGCATGGTTTAAAGGTGAGGTCAGAGAGGCTGTTATTGCCAAAAAAGCATTTTTTGGGAAAAGGAAAAAAAAGCCAAACGACGAAACCTGGAAACAGCACAAGCACTGGCAAGTTAAATGCAAAGCATTGATAAGGCAGGCAAAGGGAGAATTTGAGAAGAAGCTTGCTGCGGAAGCAAAAACGCGTAATAAAGAATTTTTCAAGTACATTCGTAGCAAAAAAACTGTGAGAGAGTCAGTTGGTCCATTAGATGAGAGAGGGGTTAAAGGGGCACTGAGAGGCGAAAAGGCGATAGTGGACAGACTGAATGAATTCTTTGCTTCGGTCTTTACTGAGGAAGATGTAGGGATGTTACCCATGACAGAAGTGGTATTTAAAGGTGTGGAAGAATTGAAGGAAATATCGATACATCAGGAAGATGTATTACAACTATTTGATAAACTGAAGAGTAGCAAATCAACTGGACCGGATGATATACATCCAAGGGTGTTGAAAGAACTGACATATGAGATTGCAGACCTGCTATTAGTAATCTGTGAGCTATCATTAAAATCATCTGTAATACTTGAAGATTGGAGGATGGCGAACGTAACACCAGTTTTTAAAAAGTGTTTCAGTGGTTATCCGGGAAACTACAGACCAGTGAGCCTGATGTCAGTACCGGGAAAAATGGTAGAAACCATCATAAAGAACATAATTGCTGAACATGTAGATAGTCATGGCTTAATGGGAGAGAGCCAACATGGCTTTAGACAAGGAAGATCTTGTCTTACTAATCTGTTATGTTTTTTTGAAGGTGTGAATAAACATGTAGACAAAGGTGAATCAGTTGATATAGTGTATTTGGACTTTCAGAAAGCTTTTGACAAGGTCCCTCATCAGAGACTTTTGGAAAAACTAAAGAGTCATGGGATAGGAGGCAGTGTACTATTATGGATCAGGAACTGGTTAAAAGATAGAAATCAGAGGGTAGGGCTAAATGGCCAATTTTCCCAATGGAGAAATGAGAATAGTGGTGTACCCCAGGGATATGTGCTGGGTCCACTGCTTTTTGACTTATTCATAAATGATCTGGAAAAGGGAATAATGAGTGAGGTCATCAAATTTGCAGATGACACAAAACTATTTAAAGTTGTTAAAACCCAAGAGGATTGTGGAAAATTGCAAGAGGATCTTGATAAATTGGAAGACTGGGCATCAAAATGGCAGATGAAATTTAATGTGGACAAGTGCAAAGTTATGCACTTAGGGAAGAACAACCCAAACTATGGTTACACGATGCAAGGTTCCACAATAGGAACCACCATCCAGGAAAAAGATTTAGGTGTCATTGTAGATAACATGTTAAAACCCTCAGCCCAGTGTGCAGCGGCGGCCAAGAGAGCAAATAGAATACTAGGTATCATAAGGAAAGGAATGGAAAATAAAACAAAGGATATTATAATGCCTCTATATCGTTCCATGATGAGACCGCACCTTGAATATTGTGTGCAATTCTGGTCGCCGTATCTTAAAAAGGATATAACGTTATTAGAAAAGGTTCAGAGAAGAGCCACCAAAATGGTAAAGGGGATTGAAGGATACCCCTATGAAGAAAGACTAAAAAGGTTAGGGCTCTTTAACCTGGAAAAAAGATGGTTGAGGGGAGAAGTCTATAAATTAATGAACGGAGTGGAATGGGCAAATGTAGATCGATTGTTTATGTTATCAGAATATAGAAAGACTAGGGGACATGCAATGAAGCTACGGGGTAAACTATTTATGACTAATAAAAGAAAATATTTTTTCACTCAGCGTGTAATCAAACTCTGGAATTTGTTACCGGAGGATGTATTAAAGGCTGTTAGTGTAGCTGGGTTTAAAAAAGGTTTGGACAAGTTCCTGGAGGAAAGGTCCCTAAACCATTATTAAGAAGAGACCCAGGATATCAATGCTTGACCCAATACAAGCATTGTGGAACCTGTGTCTTTTGGGGAAACTGCTAGGTACGTATGACCTAGATTGGCCACTGTTGGAAACAGGATACTGGACTTGATGGACCTTGGTCTGACCCAGTATGGCATATCTTATGTTCTTATGTTCTTAGGCGGAATTGCTTAAGAAATATTTCTGTTCTGTGTTCACGGATAAAGAACCAAGATCAGGACCTCAGAAAACACCCACTCACAGGAACAGAAACGAGGGGCATCTCAAACAATTTTTAGAAGACTCTGTTTGTGAGAAACTAGCTAAACTTAAAGTAGACAAAGAGATGGGACCGGATGGGATACACCCTAGAATACTGAGGGAACTTGGGGACATTCTAGCAGTTGCACTGACTGACCTTTTCAATGCCTCATTGGAGTCAGGAGTGGTGCCAAAGGACTGGAGAGAGGCACATGTGGATACTGGGCTTGATGGACCTCGGTCTGACCCAGTATGGCATGTCTTATGTCTTATGTTCTTATGTTCTTTGCAGAAAAGTGGAAGTAAGAATGTGGTTCAAAACTAAAAGCTGGTTAGTTTAACTTCAGCAATGAGTAAATTATTGGAAGTGCTGCTGAAAGAGAAAATAGTTTGGTTTCTGAAGTGCAATGGATTGCAGAATTTGAAGCAGCATGGATTCACCAGAGGCAGATCTTATCAGACAAATCTGATTGATTTCTTTGACTGGGTGACCAGGAAGTTGGACCAAGGGAGAGCCCTAGATGTGGTATATTTAGATTTCAGTATAGCCTTTGACACCGTTCCTCACAGGCAACTTACGAACAAACTGAGCATCCTAGGGATGGGCCCTAAAGTTACTGCTTGGTTTAGAAATTGGTTGAGTGGGAGGCAATAAAAGATACAGGTAAATGGATCTCACTCTGAGAAGGAGGTTACCAGTGGTGTGCCCAGGGATTTGTCCTTGGGCTGATTCTTTTTAACAATTTTGTTAGTGATATAGCGGAAGGGCTGTTGGGTAAAGTTTGCCTCTTTGCGGATGATACCAAAATCTGCAATAGACACCCAGGAAGATGTAGATAACATGAGGAGGGATCTAGCTAAGCTTGAAGAATGGTCTAGAATTTGGCAGCTGGGATTTAATGTTAAAAAATGCAAGGTCATGCATTTGGGCTGTAGCAATCCAAGGGAGCAATAGGAGGTGAAGTACGTTTGTACACTAAAGAGCGGGACCTAGGCGTGATTGTGTCTGATGATCTTAAAGTAGTTAAAGTAGCTAAACAGGTCGAAATGTAACAGCAAAGCTAGAAGGATGCTTGGGTGCAGAGGAAAAGGAATGGCCAGCAGAAGAAAGGAGGTGATAGTCACTCTCTTTAAGTCTTTGGTGCGACCTCATTTGGAGACCGCACCTTCAAAAGGATATAAACAAACTGGAGTCTATACAGAGGATGGCTACTAAAATGGTTAGTGGTCTTCATTATAAAGCATATGAGGACAGACTTAAGGATCTTAATATGTATACCTCAGAGGAAAGGCAGGATAGAGGTGATATGATTGAGGCGTTTAAATACCTCCGTGGCATAAATGCACAGGAGGAGAGCCTCTTTCGATTGAAAGCAAGCCCTGCTATGAGGGGACATGGGATGAGGGTGAAAGGGGATGAGTCAGGAGTGATATGCAAAAATATTTCTTTATGGAAAAAGTGATGGATCCATTTAATAGTCTTCCAGTGGAGGTGGTAGAGATGAGGACAGTATCTGAATTCAAAGAAGCATGGGACAAACACAGAGGATCTCTAAAGGAAAAAAGGGGACTCTTATAGTGGTTGATATGGAAGGAAAGATTAGATAGGCCAGGTGATCTTTTTCTGTCTTCATGTTTCTATGTTTCTAAACAAAAAGTCAAGCTGCTGCAGAGCTTTCCTGCTGCCACAGTGAAAGAACCCGTGCAACTGAGTCCCACCCCCAAAGGGGGTACTGGAAAATGTATTGTCTTTGAGATTTGTGTTCTTTTTCTGATAGACTGAAATTTAAAATATTTTGTCAGGTCAGATTCAAGGAAATTTCAAATTTTAAGGGAACGTCTCAGTTTAATTTTGTTTAGTAGCCTGATAGCTTCACCTCGGCTGAGTTCCGGACTTTTCCAGCTCTAGTACAATCCAATCCAGCATTTGAATTCATGGCTACCAGGATTAGTTTCTCATTTTATATCTTCCCTCCGATTATGTTGGTTTAATTGTAACATCTGTTTAACTAAATTGCATGTATATGTTTGGAAGCCACCTAGGATTTTAGATTGGTGGCATATACGTTTCTAAGAAAGTACACTAAATGTATGCAAATAATGCTGCAATGAATCTCCGCATATGGCCCTGCATCACCCTCATGCCGCCCCTGGAACGAAGTAGACAGTGGAGGTGGAGGGAAGCAGAAACCTCATATTGGGACCAGCATGATCAAGAATAAAATGGTCAGACAACAAAGGTAGAAGAGCATTTTATTTTCAATTTAATGAACAGTCTTGGTGCTATCTTTATATTTTATAAAGTACAGGGAAATGCATCTCTTTCTATTTCTCTGGCATTGCATTGTATGCAGAATCTGACTTTTTGGGGTTGCAGTTTAATTTTTATCTACATATGTTTGTTATTAGGTTATGGTCACTTTTTCTGTATTTGGTGGGGTCTGTGTTCTGTGTTTGTGGCCAAGGCCAGGTGTTCTGTTAACATGGAGTTTGTATGTAGGGATCTGTACTGTAGCAATCTGGATTATTTCAGCTTTTCAAATAGCTGTTTGGATGTTCCAGGACCCGCTGCAGTATTTACAGTTATGCTTTTTTTGGGGTAGGCTCCTTATGTGAGTTTTGGAAGTTGAGCTGGTATGGTATGGTAGGTTTGCTCTACAGATCCTCAGTTCACAATATGCCTGGTACTGGAGACTGTTTTCTTGTTGTTAGTGAGATGATCGTAATTAGATTTTTTTTTTTAAGATATTGAGTTCTGTGGGTGAATATCCTGGTTCTGCTCTGCAACCACTGTTGAGGGAGGGGCTCTGTGAAAGAAAAATATATGTTCAAAAAGAAAAAGCAAGAACCATAATGCAGTTTATAACAACAAAATAAGCATGAGTTATAATTTGGTGTTATAAACAGTGTTGCAGTTCTTGCTCTCTCTTTGAGTTCCTTGGTGTGTAAGCATCTTTCATTTCCTCCACCTTATCTAATCGGCTTTTTGGTTTGGTTCAGTTCCTGACTTGAGTTTTGAGAAAGCCTTCCACCTGCTCTGGGTAGGTGGGGGGGGGGGGGGGCATCTTATCCCTCGCCTCAGGCAGTAGATTGCCTTGAGCCGCCCCTGTTTAGTGGGACAAAGCCGACAAGGATTTATCTAAGGGAAGTCTTGCCTCACCAGTCTGATACATTTTTATGATGCTGCAAATAAACAGGTAGATAAAGGTGAACCATTGATATGGTATATCTGGATTTTCTGAAAATCTTTGACAGTTCATTCATCAGAGACTCTTGTGGAAATTAAAAAGTCTTGGGATAGGGGGCAGTGACCTATTGTGGATTGGGAACTGGTTAAAAGATAGAAAACTGTGAGTAAGGCTAAATGATTAAATTTCTCAATGGAGACAGGTAAATAGTGGAACATCCCAGAGATCTGTCCTGGACCCACTGATTTTTATAAATTATCTGGAAATTAAAACAAGTGAAGTGATAAAATGTTCAAATGCCACAAAATTATTGAAAGTAGTTAAGTCACAAGATGAGTGTGAAAAATTGCAAGAGGACCTTGAGAAATTAGGGGACTGGTTATCCAAATGGCAAGTGAAATTTAATGTGGACAAATACAAAGTTATTCATGTGGAGGCCAATTCCATACCATCCATGTCCAGCCTGTGGACACATCCAAATTGAAAATGGGCCTGATTTCACCTGAATTGGGGACATAGGCGTTTCTGGTATGGCACAAGCAAATTACTATGGAGAAATGAGATGCGAGTATACACAGCAAATGGCTTGGATGTCCCTGCGTTCACCATATTCTGAAAAGATGGGCATTTCAGATCCTGCTCTTCTCTGCCATGACCATGCCTCCTCTGTTAAAATGTACATCTCCTAAGCTGCTCCTCTCACTGACAGTGTTGTGTTGATGCATACGACACATAAATACTGATGATACATAAATGTTGATGCAAACTAGATTAGATATACTAGTCTGTTGCATGCCCAGAACAGTGCAAGGTAATCTCAGTACACTCAAAGATATAATAACAACAAGTAGAAAGTGATATGCTTGTCATGACATACCTTGTATCAAAACATACATGGCAATAGAAGAAATCCCTAGTTATTCTTTCATTGGTCATCTCTAAGAACAGTCTTTACAATGCTAAGTATGGACCTTTATCAACCTCAGAAAAACCTCTCTATATATGTGCATTTTTAGAGACCAATGATAGTGCTTTTCGGAATATTTTAGGGCTGTTTACACTGTTGAATACTCTTATGCTGAGGGTCTCTTATGTTTTGACAATTAGCTATGGAGAACCTTTTGTGATTTTTTTCTGTCCTATCACACTGGTACCTGGTGATGCTGTGGTCATCTGTATGGTCTAGGTTCTGGCCAGGCATTCATGTCCCCCCTGAATTGGAGTTGAGCACATCAGATCCTCCAGTGCAACCCTCAACCCCCCCCCCCCCACACACACACACACTCACTCACTTTCAGTCACAAAAATATAATTCTACCAAAAAGATGCCCTGAACCTATAAATAACAGTTGGTATAACATATTAGCATGGAGTCCCAGTACTAAAAATAAGTTAGATGTGTTTGTTTTAATACCTACAAAGTTCTTGCTTTAATACCTAAAAGATGTTTCTGCTTTTTGTTTTTCCTTTAATACCTACAAAGTTTATATTACTGTTCAATGTAAATAGTTGAATTCTATTGTTCTATGTAAAATGTATACAAACTGTGTACAAGACTGTTAACCTGTTATATGTAAACCGCCCTTGATCTCTGGAAGGGGCGGTATAAAAGAAATAGTTAAATAAATAAATAAATAAATAAATAAATAAAATAAATCTCCATTTTTCACCTAAACAAGAATCCTTTCGATACTCACATACTATTCCTTCATCAACAGTCCTATTTTTCAGGACACAGAAATTGTTAGGGTCCCCTAGATTAGCTCCTTTAGCACAAACAGCAAATGCCTGAATGGCCAGAATAATCACTATTGCTCTTCTTAATATTTCTCAGGGTAGTTTTTAATGCCTCTTCAGCTTACAAGATTCCCATACCTCTGAATTCTGTTCTTTATAAACGCATCTTGTGGTGCTTTTCCATACTGCAATCTACCATGCTGGTTTGCACCTTGTGCACCTTTAAGTGTTACAGTACCTATTTTTATAAAAGCCCATTTACTCACATAAAATGTCATTTTACGTTCAAAAATGGTTTATAAAATAACCTCCCACGTGTGAAAATTACCCTATTAGGGGTAACTTTATAAAGCATTTCCTATTTGTACAGCACATTTTACATGTGGGAAATGCCTGTTATAAACATGCATGCATGCATGTGCACATATGTTTACATGGACCTCACGCAGGCATTACCAGAAGCACAATTTTGGAACAGCCAATGTGGGGTTGCAAGGAACCTGCATATTTTTTTAAATTCAAGCATACTTGCATATAGAACATGCAGAAGGTTGCAGCTGTCATGGAAAATCAGTGCAGGAGCATTTGTACACTAATGGGAGATTTGTGGGAGCTTAAGTTATAAAGACATATAAATGTGAATGCTGCCTTTATAAAACAGACCTAAAATAGATGATTTCTAAACATTTTATATAGGTGATCTGTTATAAAATTACCCTCCTAGGGAGCGAATTGAGAATCCAAGCTGCCAAACTTGGGCGTTAAATGGCCATAGATATGTACGAGGAAAGCTGCTACTTATTCTTGCATACCTGCACATAAAGTTTTGAAGAAGCCATGTTCTGGCTGGGGCAGGGGTTTAGGTAGGCCTAAGAAGTACATGTGTATTGCCTAAATCTATTTTTAACCAAATTATGGAAAGTTATGACTGCTGTTTATGTAATTCACTTATACGGATTCATTTATAAGATGTAGATATGTTCTATCTGAAATCAGGTACCAGTGTAATACAATGTATATAGTTATACAATGTACATAGTTTCCCCCAGTTACTTCCAAGTTGATCTCCCTGTTTATTGTAAATACAACTCAAAGTTCTCTGTGTTGTATAGTTGATGTTAAATGTAAACCGCTCTGATCTAAAATAGAGCGGTATAGAAGAACTGTTAAATAAATAAAATAATAAATAAATTTATCCAGATAGTCACAAAATATCACAGCTTTCTGGATTAATGTAGGCTCCACCCTCAAAACCCCCTGGTCGCGATTTAAGTTAAACAGATAAATTTGCCTATATATGGACTTATACAGACGACACATTTATCCATTTAGGAGTCCATAAATTTTAAAGAAAATCACTTATGTGACAGGAGTTTTCAGGATTTTAGATCTTAACAAAAAAAAGAAAACTTGTTCATTAAAATTAAATCTGAGTATGTTTTAGAGTTTACTGAAGGAGAAATCTTGTGGGTTAAATTAAATTTATGTGTTTTAGAGCTTGCAAAATAAGCACTTGTGTGAGTTAAATGAATTCTGTGTGTACAGAGTGATAAAGAAGCTGATAAACTAAGCTGTGATGTTTTATTGCAAAAATAACTTTGCAAGTTAAAAAGCACAGAAGCACTTATAAGTAAGAAAAAGAGGCAAGGTTTCTTGTAAACATTCACATGTGGTCTGCTATGTGCCAAAATGCATTTAAAGTCAACATTAAATAAGCTTGGATCTCCTTTCCCATCAAATTTGGGAGTAGGCTAATAACATGACTGTAGGAAAGGGGAGATGAAAGGGGACTGAGGGTGGATTGGGAAGGAGGGAATTGGGCAGGAATAGTGAAAAAGCCTGCTCAGATTCACCTTGTCTGACATGTTATCTGCCAGGGACAGGTGTGAGTGGGAGAAACAGCTACACCAAAGTCTCCAACCAGCCCACCCACCTTTGGGAAAGCATTGATTCTATGATTACAGTACTGGATGGGGTGAGGGTGGACAAGGAGGATAGAGAGCGGAGATTAACCTGGGGACATCACAGCTTAACACAAGAAGCCCCAAAAGGAATTTTACCTAGAAACCCCAAAGTGCGTCAATTGATACATTATCATGACGACTGCGTTTAGCATGAAATGCAAATGTGAATTAATGTGAAGTTACTTATTTGTTAAATACGTGCAGTATGTGATGTCATTACATGATGTCATCATGTGTTTATTGTTTGTAATGTCGGAGTAAAACTGTAAACAGTGATTGAGATGCGCCACCTAGTGGGAACATGAATTTATACCTAGAAGCCCCAAAGTACGTCAATTGACGCATCCAAGAAAATTGTGTGTGTCTATTGACGTACTTTGGGACTTCTAGATATCAATTCTTTTTCCCGCTAGGTGGTGCATCTGTCATTAATTTTCGATGCACATATTTGAACATCTTGACCTTGCTAACAGTCATGGAACATGACTGACATGGTTCTAGCAGTGGCGCTGGTATGCAACTTTGAAGATGCATTTGCGTCAATTGACACACTTTGGGGCTTCTAGTGTTAAGTAGGAATTGAAGATTAGTGACCTCCCCCTCTGCCGATTATATCCCAGAATGACATGGAGAGAGAAATAGGGGTGAAGTGGACCATAATCTCTTGCGACATGGGCATCACAGCCATGAGTGGCAAAGGTCACAAAGAAGGCTCCCATATTCTTGGCCTCAGCCTAGTTTCTCTGCAAGCTAGAGGAGAGGCTGGAGAATACTTGACTAATGTTGAAGTGAGTAGGGCTAGGACAACACTCTCTAGCCTCAGTCTCTTGTTAACTATCTGAGATTCAAATACAGTTACTATGTTATCAAATGAAATATCATATTGTTGACAGAATAAAAGCTGCATCCATGGTTTGCCAAAAACCTATACTGTAGTGGTTATTATGCTTAGGTAAGGATGGGAGCGAATAGATGGTGGTTGTGCGAATTCCAGTGTTATGAACTGCTGCAGTGTCAGTTATGGAAAGTCACTCATTACTGTTCAAATTTGTAAAGATCTAGTATCCTTACTTACCTTTCAAATAGTCTATCATGGGCTAAATGGATAATAATTATCTAAATGGATAATCTTGCATTTCAGATACTGTACTTTGGACCCAGTCTTTAAGATGTTTGATTCTGTTATTGACCACATATGTTGGAGAGATAACGAAGGTGTTCTCATTGCATTGGAAAATTTTATAAGGGGGTGCCTAGTTTAAGAAGGCCACTAGCTAGCTACTTAGGAGCTATTTTATAAAGATGCATAGGTGCCAAAGCATCTATAAAATTGAAGCATATAAAGCAGAGATCACACCTCACATGCAAGTATGGGCATTTATACTCTCCTCAAGAGCAGGTGTAAATGAATGTGCACAAAGTAAGCAATTACATGCATAGATTAAGTTATTTCATAATCAATGTGTTTACTTGTGCCACATATGCCCATACTGTACCCCCAGTTATGTCTACCAGCAAAGTACACACCATTATGTTAACGTGTGCATTTTTACACCAGTTGGTATTTTATAAGAGGTCTTATAACTGCATATGTGGCAACCGACACATGTAGAATACTTTATAAAATTACCCCCATAAAGCACATTTTCATTGAAAGTGATCAATCAACCCTTTTTGCTTCTGGTTTTCCTACTGATATCTTGGAAATGAATTATATCTTCCAGTTATAAAGAATGCCTTTGAGGCACCTCATATTAGTGGTATAGAAAGAGAGTCTTCCATGCCTTATTGACCAGATATGTAACACATGTAAGAGCCACAGGATAGGGCTTGCACTTAAAAAATGGATTTTCAAATTTCTTTATTTATTTAGAATTCACCTATCTCATATTCTAGGTGGTTAACAACATATACATACAGAGGCACATTTCACAGTGGGATTCCAAGTGTAATCTTGGATGTCAAAGCCAGAACATCTGAAAAGAAACAGGCACGTGCAAGTTCAGGCATGATTTGGAAATGTGAACGTGCCCAAAAGGGACATCTATCAGACATCTATATAGTTGTCCCCAGGATAGCATTTTAAAAGCAAGATGTCTAAAAGCGTAAATGTTAGGATATTCACTTAAGAGCCGAATAGGCAGGGTTCAAATCCCAGTGTGGGCCTTTGTGATCTAAGGCTGCTCACCTCATTCTACACTCTTTGGATGATTTAAGGTGAAAACAAGCAATTTCCAGATGTCTACTCTTGCCTGGAGCAGGTATGTTCCTATAGACATCTCAGACATTTCTTAGATCGAATGGGGAGGTGTAAGTCCATTGCTCCTTCCGAGACAGACCTCTGCTACACCCCCTTGCCTACTTGGACATCCCTGCACCCAAGATGTTTGCAGGCATTATTTGTAGAATGGCTATGGAGATGTCTCTGTGATTTTGACATCCACATGCACATTTTCAGACATTCAAATTATGACTAGACCTTTTAAAAAGCCCCTAACAGTATATAATATGGTTGTTAATTCTCTGAAAAGGCAGTTGGCTTCAGTACTAGGTATGACAGACTCTCATCCTTTTAATAGTAGTTCATTCTTCCATGGAATTCTGGAAAAATAACAAAGAGCCAGTCTATAACAGAGGCCTGGGGGAGCAACTAGATACTGCCAGACTTTAAGAGGGCAGTTTATATATTTCTGTGAAGTTAACAGATGTTGCAATTTGCATTTTATGGGACTATTTTATAAAGTGAAGTATGCACATACTTTATAAAATAAGGGCATAAAAACATGCCTCAATTTAGTCACAGACGGCACTCCTGCTCTAGAGAAGGCATAAATGCCTGTGCCTGGATTGTTCAGAAACCTATGAGAGTCATAATATTTTACAATTTATGTGCACAAATTTAGTCTCTGCCTATACTCTGCCCAAGCTCTACCTCTGCGCTCACCCAATTGAAAGTACTCCCACTAAGACCCACTTGCGTGCTTACAGAATAGCAACCGCCTAAATCACATGGGAAGTGCCAATTCATGTATGGAAGTCCTTTAAAATAGGAACTTCCCTCCATCAAAATAGGAGATCCTCTCATCACTGATCTGCAGACCGAAAATGATTTAAAAGTTCCCCAGCACCTACCTCACTCTTCAAAAATCATGTTGCCTTGACCCACAGACATCCCTAGAGGTTCCATGGGATATTTGTGCATGCATTTCAAAGAGAATCAGGGATGGGGTAAGAGAGAGCCAGGAATGCTGACTGGAAGGAGAAGAAGTGACTGGGAGTAGGGAGGGTGTGAGTGGTTTAGGATGCAAGAAGGAGCAGAACTGAAACAGAGGGAGGTACATCTCCCCCTTCTGCCATTCTTGATTCTGTCTCCTCGCCCAAGTTAGATCACTCTATGATGTGTCTTCAGTAACAAAAATAAGCAGAAATTCTGAGGATAGTATCATGTTAAGCTATGCTGTTTAAAGCAATACATACAGTATATTCAACACTACTATATGTGTAACCTCTACCACTGCTCTACTATATGCGTAACCTCTACCACTGCTAGCTGTATAGTTTAGGCCTGAATTGAGGGAGGAAGAGAATCCAGAAATCTTTGCTAAAAAAATTCTTAGCTACACTGAAAAAAATAATCTGAAAACCCTCTCACTGCTTTTCTTTTGTGTAAACTTATTAAGGAAATAATTATTAAACCCGTGGGTCAAAATTCAGCTGTGGCAGGTGGCATTTTTTAAAGATCATTAAAAAAAATCCAGATATTCATTGCCAGTATTTGGATAGTGGTTGACACTGAATCTCCAGATAGAGTGGCAAGTGTTTTTTTGCTGTCTTTCAATTCTTCTGATATATCTTTTAAGTACCATTTCATGCATGAGTAGCTTTCCAACGTCTCCAACGTCTTCTTCAGAGCAGACCGCAGCAAAGAATTAATTCAATCTCTCCGCTATGGCCTTGTCCTCCCTTAGCGCCCCAATTACCCCGCTATCATCCAATGGTCCAACTGTCTGTTTCATAGGTTTTGTGCTGCGAATGTACTTGAAAAAGTTTATATTATGCGTTTTTACTTCCACGTCAAGTTTTTTTTCAAATTTTCTCTTTGACTGCCTTATCAATGCCTTGCATCCAATTTGTTGTTTCCCATTTTTGTCATTTGGCTCCTTTTTGATTTCCCAAAAGATGATTTTTTTGATACAACAGCCTGTCTGACCTTGTCTTTAAAACTATGCTGACAGTTTTTTGGCCTTCCTTCTACTTTTCTTAAAGCATGAAATACATCTGGTCTGGGTTTCCAAGATAGTATTTTTAAACAAAACCCATGCTTGATGTAAATCTTCAACCTTTCCAGCTGCTCCTTTTATTTTTTCTTAACTATTTTCCCCATTTTATCATAGTCTCTCTTTTGAAAGTTAAAATGTAGTACTGTGGATTTCTGTGCTGTCCTTCTTCCATTTATTAAATCAAATACGATCATGCTCACTATTGCCAAGTGACCCCAACACCCTTATCTTTTGCACAAGATCCTGTGTTCCACTAAGGATTAGGTCCATAATAGTTTCCCCTCTTGGTTTATAAACCAGCTGCTCCAAGAAACAGTTATCTCCCTAACATGTCCTGCAGTTACATTGACCCAGTTGATACCGGAGTAATTGAAATTATCCATTATAACTGTGTTGTAACTATTTTTAGCTTCCCTGATTTCTCTTAGCATTTCATCATCCATCGGTTCATTCTGACCCGGCAGTTGATAGTACATGCCTTCTGCCATCGTCTTCCCCTTTTTACATGGGATTTCTATCCATAGAGATTCTACAGTGTATTTTGTTTCCTGCAAAACTTTAATACTATGTGACTAAATGCCCTCTAAAACATAGAGCACAACCCCTGCACCAATTTGATCTACTCTATAATTGCGATATGGTTTGTACCCAGGTATCACAGTGCCCCATTGGTTGTCCCCCTTCCACCAGGTCTCTAAGATTCCAATTATATCTAAGCTTTCATTTAGTGCTATATATTCTAGCTCTCCCATCTTATTTTTTAAACTTCCAGCTTTTGCTTACAGGTATTTTAGAGGTTATATTTTATTCATATTAATCTGGCTATCAGTTGATAGGTGTAATTTGGAATCTTTACGCTCTGTATTTAAGGGCATCTGGGTTACTTTTATCTTTATTGAATCCTCTTTGTCAGAATGCCCTAACTTCCCTCTTTTGCTAGTGGTAGTAAATGCTAACATTTGCACTAGCTTGAGAGCTGGTGTAAGTACTAGTGCCTACTGTATATGTATGTGCATTCTTTCGTGCTTAAGTTAGTTTTTCATTACATCAAGTACACACATATTTAACTTCTTAACCCTGGGAGTACCGATGGGGTCAAAAGTGACCCCATTGCAAGTTTCACAACGCGTATCTTGGAAACTAGTTGTTCAAGAATGCAATCTTTTTATGACTTTTCACATGTCAGTATTCTCTTTATATTGCACCATGAGAGGAATAATTTTCATCCGCTAGGTGACACTAGTGATGAATTGCAGCACAGAGTACCAGTGGGGTCATTTTTGATCCCAGTTGCTTACATCCAGTTTGGATTGTGATACAATTTGCAGTTTTGTGAATTTTTTGATCTGACAAAGGTATTTATCATTAATTATGTATTATTTATTTTTTGTACTCTTATTTTATGAAAATTACACATTTTCTCTAATTGATATCATACGTTCTCTCATTATTTCCGATGAAATCTAAAGGCTTTCAGCTCATTTATCATGATTATTGTACACCTATAGTAAAACTGCTTTGCATTTTATTCAACTTTATCTTTGTTTATTTATTTTAGGTTATTGTTTATGATGTCAAAATGAAAGATTCAGCTGCCCAAGTAAGAGAAATATTGCAATGAGATGCTAACTGTGACGACTCTGAGTCGTCTGATGATGCAGCATATTCAGCAAGCGAAGAAGCATATCAGCCAAGTTTGGACGATAAATCTGATGATGACAGTCATGATTCAGATGGCGACAGCAGTTGGTCACCAAGTGAATGTGAGACTGATGTTGAGCCAGTAACATCGCCTGCAGCAAAGAGTCAAGTTACAGGTCGAGGCAAAGGTCGAGGCTGTGCTGGACGGGGAAGAAGGCAGGAGTCCTCGGTGTCAGTATCATCTGTGAGGAATCTTAGTTGTGCTCGTAGAGGAGCTAAGAGGTCATCAACTATAAGCACAAATGTTGCCATTAAAGCCTATGTATCTAAGGATGCCACATCATGGAAGAGGAAATCTATGAAGCAAGTTGCTGGAAGATACGCCAGAGCTAATGTCATGCCCATACAACAAGGTCCTACAAGGTATGCTGTATGAAATGTTGATGGCCCTCTCGCAGCATTCCACTTGTTCATGAGGAAGAACTTATTGAATGAAATCATGATGTGGACGAGCAAACAAGGAAGACACATTTATGACGACAACTGTAAAGATTTGACAAACGGAGAATTTCAATGTTTTCTTGGACCTCTGATCCTCTCAGGCGTGTACAAGTCACGAAATGAATCCATAGTTCAGTTGTGGAACCTTGAAGATGGCCGTTCTGTTTTCGGCAAAAATTTGGCCCGTAACCGTTTTCAGCAAATTTCTTGTGCTCTCAGATTTGATGATGCAACCAACAGACGTGAACAACGAGGCGTGGATAAGCTTGCTCCAATCAGACATGTTTTTGATACCTGGGAAGCAACTCTAAGTGACGCCTTTGATCCTTGTGAAAAATGTTACCGTAGATGAGCAACTGCTTACATTTCGTGGCCGTGTTCCCTTCAGACAATATATTCCCAGAAAACCTGGGAAATATGGCATAAAGCTATGGCTGTTGTGTGACAGTACAACGTCATATGTTCTGCGTCTTCGAGTATATGCAGGAAGGGAACTCAGACAAAACAGGGAACAGAATCAGGGTGAAAGGGTTGTGCTGCAACTCACTGAAGGATTGACGCGATCTGGCAGAAATGTTACTGTTGACAATTTCTTCTGCAGTTTATCCCTGTCACGGAAATTGCTAGAAAAACAAATGACACTTTTGGGGACAATTCGAATGACACTTTTGGGGACAATTCGAAAGAACAGAAAAGAATTACCTCCAGAATTTGTAACAGCAAAGGGCTGAGAGGTATTCACTTCACTGTTTGCCTTTTGCGATGACGCCACTCTGGTTTCCTATTGCCCGAAGAAAGGAAAAGTGGCTGTTATTCTGAGCAGTTTGCATGATCAAGAAGAAGTAGATAACACACGTCCAGACAAAAAGCCACACATGATCTTGGACTATAATTCTAGTAAAGGTGGAGTAGATACGGCAGATCAAATATTGTGCACGTATACCACAAAATGAATGACAAGACGCTGGCCAGTGACAATCTTCTACAACATGTTGGACATCAGTGCTTTGAACACCTTCATTGTTTGGATGTCACTAAATCCAGAATGGCAGTCCAAGTCAAAAGCACAGATGTTGTCTATTCCTCTTGGAATTAGGAAAGCAGCTGCTTCAGTGTAATTGCAGTGAGACTTCTTCCAGCATTAAAGAAGCCACTGATGCTGTTTGCAATGTCGGGATCCCAAAGAAAAGGGCAAGGTGTCACTGCTGTTCCAGAGAAAAAGACAAGAAAAGCAACATAGTTTGCACCTCCTGCAAGCGCAATGTTTGCAAAGAACATTCAGAAATTGTGTCTCATGCAAATGACTGTAGTACTTTACTGTGTTCATCAAGTGCATGCAAAAACTGCTTTCATGGCAACTCTTCTTCATGTAATTTTATGACAAAGCATTAAATTTCAAAACATTTAACCTTCATATAATAAATAATTAATTTGGAATAATATTTTGCCTGTTTAGTTTAAATTCTTTATGGTTAACAATTAAAATACATCGTGGGGTCATTTATGACCGCAACAGTATTCAGTGTGTGCAAAAAATCTTGGTAATTCCAGGGTTAAGGATAAAATAAGCCCATGAAGATGTGCTTTGCCATATTTCAAAACTCTGCCTCTTTTCCACCCACACTACACAACCAGGAACGCCTACATGAAGATCAGATAAAAACAGGCAGACATTTTCTGTGCATATGCTTTTTACATGTATATTGCATGCGGTCACACAATTTTACAAAAACCAAAATGTGGATCTCAAATGGGAGCTGGAAATGCACTTTACTGTGCATTAAATGTTAACATGCAGAAAAGATGGTCCAGATAATGCCAGTTCAAGAATGTAGCTAAGTGCATTGCATTATCTGTGTAGACTGGACAATGGCAGCATAAGTGGCCACTAAAACACACTGATAAAGCATGTTCATTGGTATCATCTCTAAAGCTGGTGTAAATGGCCATGCCACTCTTATTCACATTCAGCTGTATTCTATAAAATCCACACATAAATATGCACTCCGCCCATGTGCATGCCCACACTGAAAGCACACGCGAGCAGCCTAATATGTGTAATTTCAGAAGAGGCGATTTACATGCATAATCTACTGGAATAGAGTGATTTATGCATGTTAAAAAATACATAGGAGAGAGGGGAACCTTTCTACAGAGGCGGGAACTGCATTACCCTGCAGGTGTATCTGCGCTGATTGGTATCATCACTTCAAGAGCCTAAAAGATGATGGGCATTGCTGCGGGATGCCGGAGAGAGGGCAGTCTTTCTACAGAGGTGGAAACTGTATTACTCACGGGTGCATCTGCGCTGGTTGGTGTCGTCACTTCAAGGGACTATAAAATCGTTGGCTCCCTCTGTTCTGTCTCCGGAAGGGGGTTTAATTCTATCCCTCTGACCACTGATAGTGGGTTTGTCTGAATCAGAGGGCTCCCCTGGATTGGGGACTTGTGGTCATTGCTGTGGACCAGTCCTCGATCGGTAAGCAGTCTGCAGTCTCTAGTGTGTTGATGCCCAAATCTGTCCAGATCCCATCCTTGTCAGATGGAGCTGTGGTAGAAGACTCTGCTGCTTCAGATTTCTCACTTAAAGACATATGGGCTGTTGTGATTCGAACTGAGGGGGTCTTAACAGGAATCTTGAGTCAATTGGGAGAATTTACCAAGGGCTCTGTTGCTAAATTTGTGGATTATGGTGTATAACTAAATGATGTGGGGTACGGCTGGAAAAATTTGTCCTCTGCTTTTCTCAAGGATAGCTTGTATTGTCACCATCAGTTTGAAATGACAGAGAACTGGTCTTGCTATAGGAACTTGAGGTTTTTTAAATTTTCCCATTACACATTATCTTTCACCATTAATTTAATTTATTGTATAAATATTTGAAAGAGGTTTTGCTTTTTTGCAGCCTGAAGATATAAAGGTTGCTAACATATATTATATTCCTAGAGGGAAAAGAGTTACTAAAGGGTGGAAGGTGAGCTTGACTAGTTAGAGTCTCTAGATAGTTTGGATGTATCAGAGTTTCTGGCGTCATCCTCTGATAATATTATTGCAAGAGCTACTTTAATTGTTACATTTGTCTCAGAGCTTGCTAAGAACTCCATTTGAAAGTCTTATTTTCACAGGAAAGATATGATTTTTTTTGTGTTCAGAAAATTCTTATATTCCCCGATGTCTCACGACCTACCCAATTACACCAGAAGGCGTTTTGGAATTAAGATCTCGCACACAAGCACTTGGTGCCACCTTCTTTTTGAAGTTTCTATGTAAGTGTCTGGTGGCACATCGGGGGAAAAGTTATTGTTTTCTTGACCCACTTAATTTAAAAGATTTCCTTAAAAATGTTAGTCCTGGACTTTAGGGGTGGGATTTTAGTATAGGGTTTTGGAAGTAAATTAATGGTTTCTGTCTCAGTGCATCGGCGATACCTGTTTGTTTGTTTTTTCTTTTTTTTTTAAGATGTTTCCCTCTTTCCCATGAAGGTGGACTAGATGCTTATTTTGTGATTAATATACAGGGTGGCCCAAAAAAAGTGAGAAAATCTCGTAAATTAAAAGCTTAAATTTATTATAAGCTTAAAAGCTTATTTACCTTTTATAGCTATATAATGTCTTTATTTCAACAATTTCCAGTTGCCATCTTTTTTTTAAATTTGTCAATCATTTACATCTGCCTTTTTGAATTTTTAAATAACTTATATGCTAGAAGGTGTTCTCACTTTTTTTGGGCCACCCTGGATGTGCTTCAGGAATGTTGTTATTTCTTCCTATGGTTTCTTGCATTCTGTAATGATTGATTCAATACTTCACATTGAATCAGGCCATTAACCTATTGTAACTGCAAACCTTAGCACACTTTAGTAGACAGGCCCCTTAGTGAATCATCCTCTTAATTTGGATGTAAATGGAAAGCAGAGTATGAAGTTTGAATGGATAAATAAATAGATGCAGTTCATACATAGACTATACTTGTAAATAAAGAGTTTTCTTGGGAACCACACTGGAAGCATAATCTAAAGTTATTGTATCCTCTAATAAGGGGCTTATATGCTGCCACAGAAAGGAATGAACATCCTTTCCTTTTAGTACTGCTGCGTACCTTGTCTGCTATACCATGGGGTCGTTTTAAGAGGCTTAGATATGATTTGGACATCCAAATCACTGAGACATTACTACTGCTACTACTACTACTACTATTACTGAGCATTATACCCCTCCTCGGGAACTCTGCTCTTCTGGCAAATTGCTTTTATCTGTGCCCTTCTTTTCTATTGTTGACTCCAGACTTCGCTCCTTTCACTTTGCTGCTCCTTATTCCTGAAACAAACTATCTGAGTCTGTACATCAGGCACCTTTTCTGACTCTTTTCAAATTCAGGCTGAAAACTCATCTCTTCGCTACTGCTTTCGGATCTTGACTCACCTGATCTCCTTCGTGTTTCCTTACCATTCCCCCTAGGTGTATCCCATGTCTACAGCTACTGTATTGTCTGTCTTGACTAGATTGTAAGCTCTGATGAGCAGTGACCATCTTTTACATCTGTCTGTGCAGTGCTGCATACGTCTTGTAGCGCTATATAAATGCTCAGTAGCAATAGTAGTAGTAGTAGACTTACTCCAGGCACGAATAAGCATTTGAAAAGTGCTTGTTTGGCTCTAAAACATCTGACTGGTGTAGACAAGATGGCAATCCATTATTCTCAGTATGCTTCATAATCACAATGCTGTTTTTTGTATATTTAATAAAAGTGATTTTTATTTGCATCACCACTGCAAATCTCTTAGACATCCCTGTAGTAAAGACTGTACCAGGTAGTCTGTGCAGATGGTCTTGCTGACATCCATATCAGGCATGTCCCTGTTTCTGAAATTGTGCTGAACTTGGACATGCTTACCTTTTTCTTGAAACATTCTGGCATTGATGCCCCATATTGCACTTGGATGTCCCTGGATGTCCTTCGTAAAATGTGCCTTTATTTGTTCAATCACCTAACTAAAGAATGCTAATCTGTTCAGGATTATCAACCAGTAAGTGACTGGTTGTATCTTTCTTTGGAATGACATTACGGAGTGGTATATGTGCTACTTATTCAATGATAGCCCAGATGATGATACAGTAGAGATCTGAAGTTTAGCTTCATCTCAAATGAGAGAGAATCCCATTGCCCCCTTCTAAAATGGACAGAAGGACTACATTAATAAAACTGACTCCCAATCTATGCCTACTGGGCAGCATCCATTTAATCTACTACCTTATTGATTATTCTCAAAGCTATGCTTTCCCTTGACTTGATCCTATATTGGAAACTCATCCCTACCCCAAGGTTCTCTATCAGTATACAGGTTCTTCTCTCTTCCTCATGAATTTCTATAGCCAACCAACATTTTTAGAATGGCATAATATTTATACCAATCTCTGTTGTATTAAATAATGGGCAGCATTTTCAAAGCTTTTACATGGGTAACTGCCTTAATTACCTATGTAAATGCCTTATCTGGGATTTTTAAAGGCACCTACATGGGTAGTGCCTTTAGAAAATCCCGGATAAGTCCTGAACGTGCCCAAATGCTATGCAGTTAGCATTGGGTCATATTGGGGGGCGGAGTGGGGGGCACAGGAAAGGTCTAGCCTGGTAGCAGCAATTTTCAATGCTACCCACTTAGCCCTCTGCACCTTAAAAAAAAATTGCTGCTACCCGGCTTGCTCCTGCAGCTTCGGGTTGTCCGGTGCAAACCAGATTTTCAATGCCAGAGCCACATATGACCCCGGCATTGAAAATCCAGGTTAGACGGATGGCGGGTGGGCTATACGCCAAAGCGATGCATAGCACCACCCAAATGAAAATTGGGTCCAACATCATTAACTGTTTCATTTAATCTACAGAAGATGTTCCCTCTTTTCAACACTGCTGAATATGGTCTGCTCCCAACATTTTATCACATCCCACAAATTTCTTACTGTCTATATCAGTTATTATTCTTTAAGATTTTCATATCCTGAAAACTCTTATGTAACTGGAATTGATGATTTAGGAGGTAAGTTGATAAGAGAGCAATTAGGTGAAAAGTCCAAAAAGATGCTTATTTTAAGCCTATTTTATAAAGATATTTATAAAATTTCTTCCCTGAAAGCTCAAATGTGCACGTGAACTGAACATAGTGTAAATTTGTGCATGTTCCCATGTATTTTATAAAATATCTATGTACAAAGCAACTCCACTCAGATTATGCTCCCAGGAACGCCTATGTATGGCCCCCATAAAAGTATGTGCATTCTTTCAGCACACATAGGGGTATGTTTACTAAACAATGCTAACATCGCAGCGGCGACGTTTTCGCGCGATAATGGAGCATAACCATGCAAGAATGTCACATATCGCGTAATAATGTCTCCGCCGGCGTTAAGGCGCACAGAGAGTGGAGTAAGGCACCCCAGGGGCGGAGATAAGGGGTCAATGGGCAGAGAGTGGGAGGAGAGAGGCTCCATGCACACTAACGCCGTGAAATGAAGGTCTGAAAATTAGCGCCAGTGAAAACCTCGCGCTAGAGGCACATTTGCAGGAGAGAGAAACCATTTCAGTCAGCAATGTATAGCAAAGGCAGGGAGACCACGAAAAGTGATAGTAGTGATACATGTGCAGCAGCAGCATAGTGCCCAAGTACGAGAGGGCACGACGGTGAGGCTGCAAATGGAGCACAGGGGACTGAAGGCGGGACATGCAGTGGGGCAGCTGGGGCACAGGGTGGATCAGGCAGATGCCTAGATGGCACATAGGAACACAGAAATAGAAAAACAGCAAGACAGCAACTGACCAAGGGCAAACATGCCCACGAGTGTGTGTCATACATTGCCCCAATGGACATCAACCAGCAGGTAGCCCAAAGGCCACAGAACAGGTGGTGCGGTGGGGAAGCATGCATGTCCATGGAGGCACCCTCACCTAAGAAACCACACCATAGGCAACCGCCTAATGGCACACTGGATAGCCTGGGACACTGCATCACCAGCACCACCGGCACAAGGGCATGTCAGCATGGTGGCGGAGGGGTGCTGGTGGTGGAGGAGGCAGTGGCATCTGCCCACAGCAGACCAAGGCCAAGCCCTGTTTAGGTGGGTGCCGTGCACTGCAACAGACAAGATCTGTCTGACAAACAGTCATGGTATCCCAGAGAATGATCTGTTTCTGTGACAACAGCTTGGTGCAGTACACAGCCAGTATATTCAGGGGCAGAAGGTCACAGGTTCAAGTCCCAGCTGTGGCTCCTGCAGACCATGTCCCTATATTTTACCCTGTACATAAAGACAGAACCTTTATTACAGATAAAATAAACACGCCATAAATGCCTATACTTTACCCTACAGAGCACATACACCATAAACATGTGCAATCCCTAGAGCAGAGTTTCCCAACTGCAGTCCTGGAGGGCCAAACACCATTCAGGTTTCATGCTGTCCCTAATAAATATGCCTGTGATGCATTTGTATGCACCGCCCCCATTGTATGCAAATGTATCTCATGCATATTCATTAGGGACAGCATGAAAACCTGAACCGTGTTTGGCCCACCAGGATCGGAGTTGGGAACCTCTGCCCTAGAGCAGTGGCCAACAGGGGCACAAACACCCACACCCACAGGCTCCACTATCCAAAGCCTCATGGAGAGTCAGGCTGTTGGGCCCTGCTCGGAGCAGCATCTACCAATACTAGCACCTGCATACCTAAGCAATGCGTCTTAAACTTGGACACCCGTTCTACATATATCAAAAGGTTGCTATGATTAATGTCAGATAACAAATCCTAAGTTAAACACAATTTGTGGACAGAGATTCATCATAGCGACCTTTCTGATATCTGTGGAGTGTGTTTCAGTTTTTGTTTCTGATAGTGTTTACCACCCCAGGGAGTGACCCTAACAGTATTGAGTACTATAGCATTGCCTGCACTGTGCCCAGGACTGGTGTGGTGGCCAGGGCTGCCAACCACTTCTATATTTACACACTGCTGAAATAGGTGTGGGAGTGTGTGCATGTCTATCCAGTATGTTGTGGCTGCCTACACCTTACTGAGCCCACAATGCTTGCACTGTTTCCAGTGTTAGCCTGCCAATGTGCATAATGAGGAGCAAGGTACTGTGGGTATGGCCTGGGCAGGATGCATCTGCACAGGGCATAGGGCAATGGCTGGGACACTGTAGTGCCTGACCACCACCTGCACAGACAGGATGGCCACAGCATGTCATGCTGGGGGGTCACTCTCATCCTGACTGAGCAGTGACCATGGCATGGCTAGGTTCCCCCATAGTGTTATACAGTATTTCTCTCAAGATATATCTATGAGTTTCCTTTTCTGGGGCCCAGTCACTAACATACCTGCTTGGTATGTGTGCTCACATCCCATTTTTGGGTGCACACAGTTCCTCCAGGAACATGCACTATGTACTAGCTAGCAGACTGTCTGCAGTTAGCGTGTGTATGGCTGGATCACCTTGCAGGGTGCAATGGGTGGAGACTGACTGTGCTCTCTGTTGATGAATGTCAGATAGTGGTGGGGGGCAGCTGAGCTTTGCCAGGCCTACTGCCTGTCTGCCAGTGCCCTATGTGATACGTACAGATCTGCATTGACTGCCCTGTAGGGTGCCTATTCCCCAGCAGGACTGGGGTTGATGGTCCCCTCTACTGCCACCATTGCAGAAATGTAGAATGTGGATCTGTTTGTGGTGGATCCTGTTCCCCCACCCTGGCCCACAGAGGGCGGGATGGTTGGTGCTACTTAATCTGCTTTTGGGTCCACACACCACCCTTCTCTTATAACATGTGACCATGGCAACCACACAGGATATGCATTATTCTGTGTGCATCATAGTCCACAAGAGCTAAACATGACTGGGAAATACAGATGGACACAGGTGTATCCTAGGTGTGTCTGCAAGGACTACCTATCACACACTGGCACTGATGTGGACCTGCAGCACAGCTTATCTCAGCCAAGCCAGGTGCTGCGGACCTGGTGCTGGATGCCCCACCTTACCCTCAGGGTGAGCACAGGAACCGCACAATGTCACGGTCTGTAGCTACTCTGTGCCAGTAACACACATGGTCAGTTCCCCCTACCAGGCCGGGGTGCTATAGAGGCACATACCCCATCTTTTGATCAAATGTAGGCTGCTTATCTGCATGTGAAGTGCATCATGGGTATAGGTGGGTTTACTCTATCCTGGTAACCACAGCAGACAGTTTGTGTGGTGACTTGCAGTCTTTCTGTAGCCAGCCAGTGGTTTGTTAGAAACTGTAGAGATGTAGCCCACTGGTTACTTCAATGACTGCAGAGGCAGAGGTCATGGGTTTGATCCCACAGTGGTGTTATTTAGTAAGGCTGTCTGCGGGATTTCCTTTTAATTTAAATCAGTGCTGCCAGCAAAAACACCCTCACAGTGCCGTAGCCTAAGGTGCCTCATAAGGCGACCTATAAAGCACCCTATAGGGCCCATTATAAGGTGCCTTGGCGGACAGTGCACTTTATAATGTGCCCTATGGAGTGCATGTATAGAGGGAAAACTCTTAAATCTAGGAGATGGTGTTTCTGTGTGTTGGGAAAGTGGAGAGAATAAAGTAGCCACCTGACTATCAGAAGAAAATGACATGTTATAACATGAATAGTGTCACATTTAATTTTATTTTTACAAATCTACATCTCTTGGCAATTTACAAAGTCTTATATAGAGCAGAATATTAGTTTGTTTTGCTATCTTCCTTCTTATATTTAACAGTATCCAATGCAGTTTACAAATAAAAGAATTCAGAAATGTGAACAAGGTCACCTTTAAGGTAGAAACCTTTGCCAAGTTTTAGTGCCTGATTTTGTATGGCATCATCTAATGGGAAAAGGAACATTGTCATTATTCATTTCCATTAGAGAACATTGAGGCACAAAGAGATAAAATGACCTGCTAGGGTAATCCAGAAAGCAGGTGGCAAAGGAAAAAATTAGAATCAAGGCACAAACTCGACATACCGGGGTAATTTTATAACAGAATAGCTAAGTTGAAAGTCCAAGACGACACTTATCTTATTCCTTTTTTTATAAAGGCAATATAGATACCCAGAACGAGCTCCACCACTGTGCAAATTCAAATGCACAAATTTACCCTTGATCAGAATATGGTGTAAATATATGAGTGTATTCTATGGGCCCCTTTTACGAAAGGCTTTGCACCTATCATGCGTATTCCGCAGGAAAAACAGCATGGTAGGTGCAAAGTGTGCATGATAAATGCAGGAGGCGTGCCCTGCATTTAGCGCACAGGGCTGCCAACGAGTGCAGGGGTCCATGAACTCTGCCCTGGCAGGGAGTGCTGGATGGCTCATGGACAGTCCATGGCAGTTAGTGTGGAATCACCCACGGTCCCTGTCAAGGCAAGGGATGCAGACACCGTGGGCCGGTCAGCGGTAACTGGCAGTAGGTGCAGCTACAGCACTGGCAGCACAATAGCGCTGATCAGGTCCCCCCCCCCCCCCATTGATCAGCCTCCCTGCAATTCACCCTTCCATACTGCATCTGCCCCTGACATCCTCCCTGTGATATGTCCCCCCATGATGTCTTTGCTTGATTGAGAAACCAGAAAGCGATTCGGCCATGGAGGCCATGCAAAGGGGCCCAACAACTTCCCGGAAGTAAGTCCCTTCCCTTAAAACACATCCTAACCCTCTCCTCCCATCTGGCACTTACCTAGTGCCCAACCAGGTCTTCCCTGGTGATGTAGTGGTGATCGGGGCAGAAGCAATTCTCCTCCACTCCTGCCCTGGCTCCAGCAGCCTTCAAAATGGTGGTGAGATCACCTCGAGCTAGTTTTGTTGCATCACCACTAGGGGTGATGAGACTAGCACGAGGTGACCCTGGCACCATTTTGAAGGATACCAGAGTGGGACAGGAGCAGATGGGAGCCACGTCTGCCCCGATTACCACTAGACCACCGGGGAAGACCCGGTTGGGCACCTGGTAAGTGTCAGGGCAGTGAGGGGTAGGTATTTTAGAGGAGGGTGCCTTGCTTCCAGGCAGATGATGGACCCTTTTGCTTGGCCTCCATGGCTAGATTGCTTTATGGCCATGGTGGTCCTGAAAAGGGATCACAATTAGGGGGGGGGACATTTGGGGGGAAACACATCGGAGGGTTGTCAGAGATGGATGCAGTGGGGGAGGGTGGCTCACAGGAGGGCAGCCACTGGGGAGGGACCTGATCGGCAGTTGGGCACCAACTGCAGGCTCCCTATTG
Organism: Ichthyophis bannanicus; assembly: GCA_033557465.1. Classification (NCBI taxonomy): domain Eukaryota; kingdom Metazoa; phylum Chordata; class Amphibia; order Gymnophiona; family Ichthyophiidae; genus Ichthyophis; species Ichthyophis bannanicus. The sequence goes on from CM066038.1 coordinate 253,754,395, forward strand.
TGCTGCTGATACTGTGGCCGCCCTTATCTCCACCTCTTTGGGTTGCGGTTATTGCAGCTGCGCTATTGACAGTTGTGACAGCTAGCATGCTCTGTTGTGCAGCATGCTAGCTGTTATCAACTGACATGCCCCCTTTGGGCCCTGATCTCATCCCAATCCTGCTCCAATCCCTCTCACCTTCATAAAATGCAGAGAGCTACTTGTGCTATCTGCAATCAGCCTGTGGTAGCAGTTACCATGTGGGTTTAATGCATGTTAAACCTGTGATAACCACTTACCACATCTTAGTAAAAGATCCACTATGTGTCCACTCATACATTTCACATAATATGAACATACATTACAATGTTGCTTCTGTTCTGTCCAAATTATTCTTCTAGGAATGCCTATCCACATAAAAGTATTCATGATCTTTTGACGCACATACTTTTTATGCACATTTACAGCTACACATCTTTATAAAAGGCCTTTTCTACATGTAAACATGTTTTACACATAGAAAATCCATTTAACTATTATCCCCCAAAAGACTTTGCACATAACACATGCTAACAGCCAAAGTTAAGACATGCTAAATGCAAAACCTTTGAAATAAGTCATGGGGCATTCCTGGACCACTGAGCAAGGCAGTGGTGCAGTTAATGCAGAGAAATGATCACTATTGTCCATTAAGAGAACGACTGATATAACTACACCTCTAGAAATATAGGGACCCTTTTACTAAAGCCTGGTAAGGCTATGCACTTAATGTATATTTGAAATGCATGTTAAGTGCAGAACCTCAGCATGATCAGCATCTTCCCAGCAGCTAACATGCGGCTGAGTACATAAAAATGAGCCGCAATTAACATGAGTGTATCAAATGATACCCAAAAAAGTTATCATTAGATGCACTGGCTCTAATTGTCATGTTGATGTTCATGGTGATTATGCGCTAATGCACTCTCCATGCCAAAACTCTGCTTCTAACTCACCCACTCTCCACCTTAGCATGTGAATGCCAGTTAACTTGTGTTTTGGCAGTCAGTAGCTGGCATGCCAAAACACACAGCCAGTTATCACATGCTATAGCTCATTTTAACTGGCTAGTAGCACTATGAGAAGGGCGCCAAAGTTAACTGCACCATGGTGTTTGTCATGTTAGCAGCTGATGCGTGGTAGTAACCTCCATGTCAACAGTAAGGCTAGTCTCTGAACATTCTGCACCCTCAATAAGAATTTCCATATTAAGTATTTAACACAGCAAGTAGTATCCGCTAACATATAACATGCTGTGTTAACTGTTAAGAGGTGACACTTAGCCGGTAATGCATGTCAAAAGCTGAATTATATATCAAGAGGAGAATTTTATAAAGTCATTTTTTTTTGTATTTATGGATACATAAATAAGTTAGTGACCTCAAGCATAGTTACTCACCTGTAACATGTGATCTCCGGGAACAGCAGGAATTTAGTCCTCACATATGGGTATCGTCGGTACCGACAGAGCCTGCGCGGGAACGCTCCCCAGCGTCCAATTAAAAAGCATTTGGGAGCATCCCACAGTACCTGCATGCTGCCTTCCCGCCTTTCCCAACTGCCTCTCTCCAGTTGAGTTTTAAAGCTGAGACAAAGAGAGAGGGAAAGGGAAAGAGATAGATAGAGAGATACAACTCCTAGGGGAGGTGGGTGGGTTGTGAGGACTAAATTCCTGCTATTCCCGGAGATCACCTGTTACAGGTGAGTAACTATGCTATCTCCAGGAACAAGCAGGAATGTAGTCATCACATATGGGGACTCCCTAGCTTTAGGTGCCAGGGAGAGACCCCAGAAGTTATGTGCCTCTGAACAGGGCTCCACTTCCCCCCATGGATCTCTGGCATCCTACAAGGGATGGTGGGTAGGAGTTGATTAGGTATGGAACAGTTGTTGGAGAACAGCCTGACCAAACAAGGCATCCCAGCGGGAGTCCTTGTCCAAGCAGTAATGGGCTGTGAAGGTATGAACCGAGGCCCAGGTGGCTGCTCGACAGATGTTGTCGATAGACACAGAGTGCAGATGAGCCATTGAGGCTGCCTTGGCTCTCACATTGTGAGCTGTGACATGGCCCTCCAGAGAAAGGTTCTTACTCTGATAGGCAAAGGAAATACACTGAGCAATCCAGTTAGACAGTGTTTTCTTGGAGACTGGAAGTCCCAAATGAGAAGGTTCAAAAGCAACAAAGAGTTGAGAGGACTTTCTGCGTTGGTGTGTTCTTTGTAAGTAAAAGGCTAAAGCTCTTTTACAGTCCAAGGTATGAAGATTCCTCTCTGCATTCGATGCATGAGGCCTTGGAAAAAACACAGGTAGGTAGACTGCTTGGTTCAGATGAAAAGGCTAGACCACCTTTGGCATAAAGTGTGGATGAGTCCTAAGGACTACCTTGTCATGATGGAACCTTGTACAAGGTGGATCAGCCACTAGCACTTGCAACTCACTAATACGACGTGCTGATGTGATTGCAATGAGAAAGATAACCTTCCAAGAAAGGAATTTCAAGGAGGTAGTAGCTAAAGGTTCAAAAGGTGGCTTCATGAGCTGCCCAAGAACCAGGTTTAAGTCCCATGCCACCGGTGGTGGCCTAATGGGAGGCTTAGTTAGAAGAAGGCCTCTCATAAATCTTGCTATAAGAGGATGAGAGGAAATAGGCTGTCCATTTAGAGGCTTAAAGGATGCTGCAATAGCACTCAAATGGACTCTTACTGAGTTAGTCTTAAGTCCTGCATTGGATAAATGAAGGAGATACTCCAGCAATGATTCCAGAGGTATTGCAAGGGGGTTAAGACCCTTTTGCGAACACCATATGGTAAACCTTTTCCACTTGAAAGCATAAGAGCATCTTGTGGAAGGTTTCCTGGAAGCAAAAAGAATATCTTTTACTTGCTGAGGGAGATTAAGATCATGGAGATCTAGGCCTTCAGCAACCAAGCCCTGAGATGCAGAGACTGGGGATTGGGATGCCATAACATTCCGTCCTCCTGGGATAGGAGATCTGGAGCAGAACCTAACTCCAGGGAGGGAGCTTGAGAGAGATGCAGAAGCATAGGGTACCACACTTGCCGTGGCCAATGTGGAGCTATGAGAATCATATGGCCTCTGTCTCTCTGAAGCTTGAACAGGGTTTTGGGAATTAGGGGAATGGGTGGAAAGGCATACAGGAAGTCTTAACCCCAATAAAGGAGGAAAGCATCCCTGGCCTGAGCCCCCTGAACCAGAATTCTGGAACAGAACCGGGGAAGTTTGGCATTCCATGGACTTGCAAAGAGGTCTATGTCTGGGGTTCCCCAAATTTGAAAAATCTTGGCCACCTGGTCTGCATGTAGAGACCACTCGTGTGGAAGCAGAACTTGACTGAGTCTGTCTGCCCAAGAGTTTTGTATGCCTGGAAGATACACTGCCAGGAGATGAATCTGATGCTCTCTGGCGATGGCCCATAGTCGCAAAGCTTCATTGCAAAGCGACAGAGAGCCTGTTCCCCCCTGCTTGTTCACGTAGAACATGGCTACTTGATTGTCCGTATGAATGAGGACTGTCTTGTATCTGAGCAGGGTGTGGAACACTCAAAGAGCAAGGAAGATTGCTCTGAGCTCCAAGAGATTGATATGTAGATGTGTCTCCTGCGGGGACCAGGTGCCTTGGGTGGAGAGGTCTTGCAGATGAGCTCCCCAACCCATCGGAGAAGTATCTGTTGTTAGAGTTGCTTGGGGTAAGGGTTGTTGAAAAGGGGATCCCAGCAACAGGTTTTGAGTGGACTTCCACCACTGGAGGGACAAAATAAGGCGACTTGTGTTTGCTATTTTGTCTGAAAGGCATCCTGATGCCTGGGTCCATTGAGTGGATAAAGTCCACTGGGCTGCCCTCATATGGAGGCGAGCATAGGGAACCACATGAACAGTAGATGCCATGTGGCCTAGTAACTGTAGCATTTCTCGGGCAGTGAGATGAGACTTTAGCACTGCTTGAGAAGCTAACTGCACCATGCGAGGGCAGCGGGCCTGGGGGAGATAGGCCCTTGCCTTTCTGGTATCCAGCAAAGCCCCTATGAACTCTAAAGACTGAGTGGGAGTTAGACTGGATTTTGGTATGTTTATTACCAGCCCCAAATACTGAAGGATACACATTGTGCAGGATAGAGAAGTCCTGGCCTCTGACTCTGTTGGGGCTCGAATGAGCCAGTCGTCTAAGTAGGGGAGGACGAATATCCCTAGAGTGCGGAGAAATGCTGCTACTACAGCCATGCATTTCGTGAACACCCTTGGTGCTGAGGCCAGGCCAAAAGGAAGCACCCTGTATTGGTAGTGCTTTCCTTGAAAAAGGAACCAAAGGAACCTTCTGTGAGTTGGATGGATGAGAACATGGGTGTACGCATCTTTGAGATCTAGAGAACAAAGCCAATCCTGACTCTGAAGGTATGGCAGCAGAGTTCCGAGAGAAATCATCTTGAATTTCTCTTTGACAAGGAATTTGTTCAATTCTCTGAGGTCCAAGATAGGCCTGTATCCCCCTGTTTTCTTTGGGATAAGGAAATAGGGGGAGTAAAAACCTGTACCCTGCTGATGGATGGGTACTTCTTCTATTGCCCCTTGGGCAAGAAGCATAGCGACCTCCTGACCTAACAGGTTGATGAGAGAGGTCGGAGAATTGAACTGCCTTATTATTGTGGGAAGGGGCATGCTTGAAAAATGAAGCTTGTACCCTTCCTTTATGATGGAGAGTGTCCAATACTCTGCTGTTATCTGCCCCCATCTGGGGGCAAAGTGACATAACCTTCCTGGAATGGTGGAAGGCTCTGGTCCCACGAGAGCCAGGAAGGCTAAGTTCTCTAGCTGAAAGTCAAAGGCCTTGTGGAGGCTGAGACTGCTGGGACGGCTGAGGCTTAGCAGACTTTACTTTCTTCTGTTTGGGTGGTTGCTGACCTTTTCTGACAAGCTGATCTGCAGAACATCCCTGCTGAGCATAAGCAGGATAATACCTTTTCTTTTTAGAAAAGAATGGTTTCTTGAAAGATTTCTTTCTAGCAGGATCAGCTGTGGACTTGGATATTCTATCCAAGGTGGAGTTGTCAGCATCCAACTCATTGGCCTTTTCCTGCCAGTCTCTACCAAACAGGTTCTCACCAGTACAAGGGATATTTCCCAATTTGTCTTGTACCCAGAGCTCCAGATCAGATGCCTGGAGCCAGGCAATTCTACATGCACCTATGGCAATGGCAGAGGTTCTGCTTATGCACTCAAAGCAGTCAAAAGCTGCACGGTTGACAAATTTAGAAACATCTTGAGCATGTTTGACCAATGTGAGAAAATCCTGTCTTCTATCCTCAGGAAGAATAGGACTCAAAGCCTCTAAATCACCGATGACCTCCTTCAGGAACATTCCCATGTATAGACTATAGGAACTGATCCTGGCAGAAAGCATGGAAGCTTGGAAGACACGACGTCCAAAAGCATCCAGGGTTCTGCACTCACGTCCTGGAGGATTAGAGGCATGCCTCTTTGCACTCTTAATCCTTCTCATAGCTGATTCCACTACAATAGAGTGGTGAGGAAGCTGAGGTTTTTGGAAACCAGGACAAGGAGGGACTCGATACAGAGTATCTAGTCTGCGAGAATGAGGAGAGGTGGTAAGAGGTGTCTCCCATATTCTTAACATGAGATCATGCAAAATCTCATGAATGGGCAAGGTAGCTGCCTCCTTATGAGTTTTGGGATATTGTAAAATTTCCAACTCCTTAGCTCTGGGCTCTGTTTCAGGGGCCACAGTAATGGACAGACCCTGAGCCACCTCCCTGATAAAATCCTGGAAGGAAATATCCTCTGGAGGAGACATCTTGCGCTTACGGGAGGAGGGCTCCTCTGGGAGAAGCATTCCTGCATCGACAGAACTGTCAAAATCCTCATATTCTTCTGAGGACTCGAAGTACCATCTGTCTGGATGCTCTTGAAGAGCCCGATACCCGTAGTATCGGTACCGGAAGGCATCGGATGACTGGGTACTGGCAATGCAGACACCGATACTGATGTCGATGCCATCGGTACCGGTACCGATACTGGCGTCGGGGTCTGTGCCGGTACCGGCCGGATTGTCTGTCGTGGTTCCGAGGGCGTCGATGCCGCAAGGAGAGCCGCCAGACTGCGCTCAATAGCCAGGACTCTCTGTTCTATCGATGCTGCCGATGCCTGGATGTCGGTACCGGAGAAGACCACCGGTACCCCAGAGCATGGCACCAGTAGTTCTGCCAAGGTCGAGGCCTCAAGAACATCCTGGAGCCTCGATAATGCTTTGGAAACTGAAGCCTCCCGCCGGGGCAGTTTTGCCGGTGCAGAATCCTCAAGGGCAACGCCAGAGGCATCTCGATGCTTAGAAGGAGATCTACCTTTTGAGAATCAGCTAGACTTATGTTTAGTTACCTGAGATCCACGATAGGAAGACGAAACCCTGGAAGACGTCGATGCCACCAAAGCTGCATCAGAGGGAAACAGGGTACTGAGCTTGGCAGCTTGGTTCTGTCAACCTCTCTTGGACATCATGGCACAGGCCATGCATTCCGAGATGGAATGGTCAGGACCTAAACATTTCAGACACCACTCATGGGTGTCGGTGACGGAGATGGTACCGCCACACTTGGTGCACTTTTTAAACCCAGAGGAGGGTTTTTCCATCGTGGAAAAAATCCTGGGCCTAAGGCCCAAAAAGGCGCGTGCACCTGAAGAAAAAAAAAAAACGGGAAAAGTACTAAAAAGTTGTTTGGGTTTTTTTAAGAAAAGAAAGAAAGAAGAAAAAAACGGCGGTACCGGTAAAGCGTCGAGGAAGGCAGACGTGACCACAAAAAGAAGAACAATTTTCTGCGGTGACAGGAACACGACCTGCTGGCTCCGCGGAAAACAAAGAACTGGAGAGAGGCAGTTGGGAAAGGTGGGAAGGCAGCACGCAGGCACTGTGGGATGCTCCCAAAAGCTTTCTAATTGGACGCTGGGGAGCGTTCCCGTGCAGGCTCCGTCGGTACCGACGATACCCATATGTGATGACTACATTCCTGCTTGTTCCTGGAGATTATAAAATACACAGGTACACTAAAAAAAAATTTTTTTTAAACTGCCTCTAATGTTTCGATTGATTTTTATGTTTTTTGGTGCGCTGAATCCAAATCTGGTAACCAATTTGCTCCATCACGTACAGATTTTTTGCTACATTGGGTTAGCAGTTTGAGGTGAACGTTTCAGATTGAGTGCGATCGAGATAAAAGTTTCTTGGATGAATTCTTTATACTAATTGTTTAGTAGTTATTCAAATAAGATTAAAGAAAATTGTAACAAGGCAGCACATAAGAATAGAGTAATGTCAACAAAACACACTGTGATGGTAGCAAAATTGTCTGCACTTAAAACAGCCACATACATGTGCACAAACATTGAGCATATAAGAGCGAGGTTAGACACAAAGCAAAGCAAAGAAATGTGCAAAAAATGTTGTACAGGTATGTATGTAAGAATAGAAAATGCAAACCGCACCATTGCAATACATGAAGACAAACACCCGATGGTGTGAAAATAAAATTCTAATAAATGAGATCCGACACTGTGGTAATAACTAGCAAATTTTTATTTCAAAGTTTAGTAAAAACACGATATTTGTCAACACAGTTTAGATTTTAAAGTCATTCTTGGGTCAATCAATCTCCTGGTGGGCCCGTTTCTTCTTCCCCCGAATGCTTCTCTTGGTGCGCTGCTTGGCATATTTTTCATCTGGGGTTTCCCGCAGCAGCAACCAGCCATCATAGTGGTGTTCCATCTTCCTTGGTACCTTCTCTCTGCGTCCTTGATGTCCTGGTGAAACCTTTCACCTTGTTCTTCACTGTACGCCCCCAAGTTTTCGGGAAAGTAGTTCACATGGGAGTGCAAGAAATGGACTTTCAGGCTCATGTTACAGCCTTGTTCTTTGAAGGCATTGAGCATCCTGGCAACAATATCCTTATAGTTCTCATCCCGCCTGTTCCCCAAGAATTTGAGAACAACATCCTTGAAGGAATCCCAGGCTTCTTTTTCCTTCTCAGACATCGTTTCAGCGAATGCTCCATCTGAAATGAGTTTCCTTATATCAGGGCCAACAAACACTCCTTCCTTTAGCTTTGCTTCAGAAAGTCGGGGGAACTTTGAGCAAAGGTACCAAAAGCACTAACCATCTTTTGGAAGGGACTTGATGAATTGCTTAATGAGACCCAACTTAATGTGGAGAGGTGGTAATAGAATTTTATCACGAGGTACCAAGCTCTCATGAAGAACATTTTTCTCACCGGGTCTCAAATACTCCCGAATTGGCCAGTCTTTTTTCCCCCCAGTGTAGGTCGCGGGCCCGGCTATCCCACAAGCAAAGGAAGCAGGGATATTTGGTGAAACCGGATTGCTGCCCTAATAGCATGGATAGAATTTTAAAGTCTCCACAAATCATCCACTTATGCTCATCATAACGAATCTTCTGAAGAATCAGGGCCAAATTCTCGTATTTTTCTTGGAGAATAACAGAGTGAGCAATAGGAACTGAAGCGAATGTGTTGCCATTATGAAGAAGAACACCTTTTATGCTGTCTTTTGACGAATCAATGAACAGCCGCCATTCAGCAGGATCATACTTGAGTTTAAACTTTTCCATCACTCCGTATATATCGTTGCAAAATACCAAATCTTCCTCTTTGCTGAAATACTTCAAAAATTGTGTCTCGCGGTTGCGGTACCAATAAAAAGTTGTTCCTGGTGACAATAGATTTTTCTGTTTAAGCCGAGAACCTAGCAGTTGGACAGCATCTTTTGGGAGTCCTAAATCCCGGACTAAATCATTCAATTCAGCTTGAGAGAAAAGTTCAGGTTTCGGATCTGGTTCAGTTTCAAATTCGGAAGTACTGGACTCATCAGGAAAAGCCATCTGATGAGTCTCATCATGATCAGAACCGTCCACACAAATATGATCCAAAGATTTTGGTGGTTCAGGCACAGGTACTTCGTTGCTATGAGGCATAGGCCTAATTGCTGAGGGAAGGTTGGGGTAACTTATTACGTTCTTATTTTTTAAGTTGTATCCCTTCACAATGCAAGAGCAAAAATAGCAGTCACTGCTGTGGTCTCTTTGTTCACGCCACATCATAGGTATTCCGAAACGAAATGCTTGTTTTTTACCTTTCATCCATAAGCGTAGATCTTCCTCACATGTCTTACACACTTTGTGAGGAGCCCACGGTTTGTCTTGATCGCCTAACTTCAAACCGAAATAGGCGAAATATACTTTTTTAATAAATGCAGAAATGTTCCTCTGCCGCTTTTTCATGGTATATTCCCCACAAATAAAACAAAAACTGTCCGGAGAGTTGACGCAACCTCTGGCTCTGTGAGCCATCACAAATACACAGCACTGCAAACTACAACTGTAGTGAACCACTTCGGAATAAAGCTGGATTACGACTGAGCAAACAAAAGGTAATAATGAACTTGCAAGAAACTGAAATTTGACAGGAACGTTCATGTCGCAACCACCGTGTTTGAGCGAGCGAACGAGGCGAGGCGAACAGGAAAGAACATGCGCCAGCGCGAGTACTGGATTTAGCCCCCCGCCTCCCAATTGTCCTGTTAATGTATAAAATGAATACAAAACACTCTAAAATATCATGAGGGTGTGTTTCTAGTTAGATAACCATTACAACCTCTATTTTGGGCCAAGAAAATAAACTGCAGTCGGCTAAAAAGAAATTATGTGAATATTCCTTATATGGGTAAGAAATTTAATTTTGCAAGAAAACGTGACGTGATGGAACATTTTGGCTATTTTTCCTGGATTCAGCACCCCAAAATCTATAGGAATCAGTTGCAAAACTGGAGGCAGTTTTTTGGTAGTGTACCTGTGATATTAACCAACATAAAAGTATTTGCGTTGGCATGAACATATGTACTTTGACAGTAGGCATAGCCAAGGGTCTCTCCAAGAAAACCATTTACCAACTACAATTAGGCCTGGCTATAAGAATAATACACAAAGCTCATTATTCTGATCACATTACACCACTCCTAAAAAATCTTCACTGGTTGCCCATTGCAACAAGAATAAAATATAAGTACATCGTGATAATATTTAAACATCCCAATAAAATAACCTTAACACATCTATCCTCCATACTCATTCCGCCCTCTAACATAAGAACAAAGAGGCACTGCTCACAAAACACTTTTGCCATACCTTGCCACTTTCACAGTACCAAACAAGTTACTAGCGCTAGAGCCTTCACTTATATTGTTCCAGTATTATGGAAAAGGCTCCCTGACAAGAGCAATCAAAGATTTACAACAGTTCCGCAAGGAGCTAAAAACATCTATTTATTGATTCCTATGGAAATTCTATTGAAATGCCCATGACTCAACTGTTGTAGTCCCATACATATCAATAGTGCTCCTATTTACTTTACCGCAGAAATAATGTATACTATATACCATACGCTACATCATTGTACGTATATAGTTAATGTAATATATTCCTCAGCAAGTTATATGTACTTGAATACTTAAGGTTCAATGTAAAGTTCAATGTAAACTTTATTGGTTTTTCAATCTATGCAAACCGCCCCTAATCTCTGGAAGGGGCGGTATATAAAAGCTTGCAAAATAAATAAATAAGGGTGCGGTCAGGATGAACCATCGGAGGAGTTTACAAGTATGCACACAAATTATCAAATATCTTTATTTACACATATCTTTTCATATTTTACACATGTTCATTTACATTTGTTATGGATCAGGGTAAATATTAATGCCTGATTTTAAGGAGTAATCTCTGCCCCTTATGCTAACATTTTATAAAAACAAATTGGTGCTTATGTGTCTTTATAAAATAGGCTTAAAACAGATGCCTGCTTATTCTCTTATCCTAGTTGCCTCTTACAAAATGTTCCTTCACAGGTGGCATGAAGGCACACTTTAAAAAAGGACGTCCAAGTGCAATCTGGGACGTCCAAGACAGAATGTCTGAAAAAAAGCAGGCATGTCCAAGTTCAGGCACAATTTCACAAATGAGGACAATATAGACATTTATGGAGATGTCTACATAGATGTCCCCAAAAAAGCATTTCAGAACAGGGATGTCTAATAACCTAATGGTTAGGGTAGTGGGTTAGAAGCAGGGTAGCCAGGATTGAAATCCTATTCGGGGTGTTATCTTAGGCTAGTCACTTAACGCTCTATGCTCTTTGGGATATTTTGAGGTCAAAGCAAGTACGTTCCTGATCATATACCTTCTAAGAGCAGGCTTAAATGTGGATTTGCCTGCAGACATCCTGATGTTTCTGAAACTGAGCAGGAATGTTTAAGTCCATTGCACCTCCTCAGACAATGCTTTTGCCATGCCCTCTGCCTACTTGGACATCCCTGCACTGGTGTTGTCTTCACATCTCCATGATTTAGATGTCCACGTGCACATCTTTGGATGTCCAAACCATATCTAAGACTTTTAAAATGACCCCCTTGGTAGATAGGCCCAAGGAGTCTTGCTCAATAATATTTTCCATAGGGAAAGAGAAGCATTTTTCACATGAATTAGTGTAGAACAAACCTTCAAGTAACCCCCAGACTTAAATGTATTTATTCATGGACATTTTCTTGATTGCCTTTTAATTTAAGCCTATCAAGGCTTTTACAAAATGAAAGACTACCAAAAGGGACTGCTACTGCTGGACAGAGGTCTACACTTGTAAGGATTGACCAACCCGACTTCTCTCCAATATTGAGATGTTTTGAAGCAGTGTCAGATTGGCTTCTAACTCAAAATCTCCGGATCAACAATAGCAAAACAGACGTCCTATTCGTCACAAGGAACCGGAGTTTCACGCCTCCTCCCTCACTTCAGATCAATAATATAGAATTGAAGACAAAATCCACAATCCGATACCTAGGCATTACCCTCGATCAATGCCTTGATATGTCAGCCCATGTCACAAACACCACAAAAGCAATTTATCACAAGATCCGAACGCTAAGACACCTTCGCCCATTACTTGATTTCTCTGACTATCGATCAATCTTCCAAGCTCTAATCATCCCGCATCTCGACTTTGCGAATGTCATTCTACATGGACTCCCACAGTCAACCTTAAACCCACTCCGACTTGCCATGAATTCAGCTGCAAGGGTTCTAGTCGGAGCATCAAGGTCGGACCATATAATGCCTATCCTGATAAACCTACACTGGCTGCCACTACCTGCCAGAATCACCTACAAAATTCTAATACTAACCTTCAAAGCCCTCAAGAACCAGCCCCCCATGCCCATCAACACACTTCTCCACCGTACCCCAGTCAACAGAATCAGGAGAACTACACAGATGAACACAATTGAAGTCCCCAAGTTTCTAACAAAATGTACAAAGTCAACAGCCAACAGAGCATTTTCCATTTTTGCACTGATTGCCTGGAATGCCCTCCCAGCAGAACTCCGAGCCACCCCAAACCTGATGTTGTTCCAAAAAGCCCTCAAACACCACCTGTTCATACAGCACTACCCGGTCTCCAAGTTTGAAAAGCACACACCCATTTCTTTGACCCCCCCACCTAACCCCCCCATTGAACATCCCCCCACTGATAACAGTTAATCAGCTTTCCCCTCTTTCTCCACCCTGACCCATGTGTACTAGTATTCATTACAGACCCCTTACATACCCATTGAGATTAATCATTATTATAACATGTACATAATTTGTATATAGTTCCCCTCGTTCCTCCATGTTTTGAATATCCTGTTCTATGTAAGCTCAATGTGCCTATTACATTGTAGTATGTTTGTTGCAACTGTAAACCGCACTAATTATAATAGCGCGGTATATAAGAAATATAAATAAATAAATAAATAAATAATAAATAAGTATTTACTTATGGGACATTTTCTAAACCTCGGGGAAAAAGGAATTCTTTAGATTAAAGCTGATTAATCTGTGCAAATTAGAATCCAGTGTCTTTGTTAAATCAGTCAGTGCCTAGCCGTTCACTCTGGTCACTGCATGTCAATCGTCTTCACCTCCCTTCCCCCTCTCGTGCCCACCTGCAAACCACCCGCTCATCCGCTTTCTTCTTTCTCGATCCTGCACTATGGAACTCCCTCCCCACCTCTCTCAGACTCGAACACCAATTTACAACATTTAAAAAAGACCTGAAAACCCACCTTTTCTCCATTACTTTTGACCTCCCTTCTCCTCCTGTGTGAAATTACCTTTTTCCTCCTCTTTCTCACTCCTTTTCCTCTTAGTCACATGTGTTAAATGTCTCGAGTGCTTTCCTGTCGCATTGTAATTTCCTTTCCTTTTCCAGCCTATTGGCCTCCTTTTTGTATTTTACTTTGTAAACCACTATGTTATAATTTGAATGGCGGTATATCAAAACTAATAAACATAAACATAATATCAGCAAAGAGCTTTTAGTTTAAATTTTAGAACTCAGCAGAGAGTTTTTATTTTACATTTAAAACTTAGCAAAGAGCTTCTAGTTAAAGTTTAAAACTCGGTCAGGGCCTAATATCAGCAGAGAGCTTTAATTTAAATCAAATCAGAGTATAGCTTAGCATAAAAGGAAAAATAGGATCAATATTCTTTGAGCAGAAAGAAATTAATTTTTCTAGAAACCTTTACAAATAGGCCTTCTAGATAGGGGGCAATAGACCTTTGAAATTGTTTTAAATAGGTGTTAAAGCCAAGTGACATATCAAAGGGGCAGTTTGAAAGGCTCCCTCTATCAAAGCAAGAGCTGTGTGAATTACCCAGGAAATTGTACACAGATTACCTTAGAAGTACAGGTCTGGGATCTGTGTAGCAAGCCAGCCTTTACTAAGTGTTAGCTCCCTCCCACCCACCCCAACTCTCACTTACCCCAGGCATTATCTTAGCTTTATAGGGTCTTAGACCTATTAAAGGAGGAAAGGCATTCAAATTCACGTTCATGGTCAGCTGGTTATCCTTACCAGGAATAGATGAGTTAAGACACAAAATTAATTAATCTTGAGTTGAAAAAAGTCCCTTAAATTTATTTGGTATAGTTGTAGTACTACATGTATCCCTAGTAACTTAAAAAAAACTTAAATAGCTAAACAAAACTTTAGAACTAAGATGCAGACACCAGTCCAGTAGTGAGATGGGGGTTATCTAATCTTTTGCATTGAGTGTCACATGTATGATCTTCTTCCAGTTGGTGAGGGATCTTACGTGTGCACTAGGTGCAAGGAGCTCTTTGCCCTCAAGCAACGAGTATGATCTCTGGAGATTAGAGTAGCAGACTTGTAGGACATAAGGAAGTCGGAAAGGTACATAGATGGGACCTACAGGGACGTAGTGCCCCACCTCCAATCTGGCAGCCTCTCAATTGCCATGGAAGAGACAGGTCATGTGAAAGAAGAGAATCACCTTGATGCAGCAGGAAGTGATCCTGAAGGTAGGACCTGCCCACCAGAAGATGTAAAATCCTCTCTTACTGAGAAGGTTTCTCCAGGGCCATGTGCCCTTGAAGGAAGGGTTAGAACAGCTTATATAGTTGGAAATTCGATCATTAGGCATAAAAATAGCTGGGTGGCTGGTGAATGTGAGGACTGCCTGGTAATATGCCTGCCTGGTGTAAAGGTAATGGACCTCACACACCACCTAGAGAAGAGTCTGCTGTCTTGGTACATGTTGCTACCAATGACAGGAAAAAGTGGGAGGCAGGTTCTGGAGGCCAAATTTAGGCTTTTAGAAACATGACAGCAGAAAAAGATCACATGCCCTATCTAGTCTGCCCTTCCATATCAACCACTATGAGTCCCCTTTTTTCCTTTAGAGATCCTCTGTGTTTGTCTGATACTTTTTTGAATTTAATCTTTAATCTTTAATCACACTTGATAAACCGCTTTGTCGAAACATTAAGCGGTGTACAATAAAATAAAAAGGACGCACTGCAAATTATAAGAAAGGAGCGCCATAAAAAAAATAGGAAAGAGTGAGCAGGACAGAGCACATATAATAAATACTAAAGTACAATAAAATATTAAAAATAATAAAAATATTATAATAAGAAAATACCCTCCAGCCAACTGAAGGTCCAAATAAAACTGAACACAAAAACAGGGGCAAAGACAAACAGGGGGAAGGGCAAGACAAACCTAGACTGGCAGCGGAACAAATGTAGCAACTTTAAGGGGGGGCATCGGGAGAAAGATCAAAGGCTTGCTGAAACAAGTGTGTCTTAAGCAGTGACTTGAATTGAGCATATGAAGGTTCTAACCGAAGAGTTGGGGGTAATGCATTCCATAAAACAGGGGTGAGAAAAAAGAAAGCTGAATTGCGGGTCTGCTCGAGATGAGCTTGTGATGGAGCAGGTAAAGATAGACGATTAACATAGAAAGAACGGGACTGGTGATAGGGGGTATGAAAAGAGATATGATCTGCAAGATAGAGAGGATTATTAGTGTAGATGGCACGATGAGCTAAGATAAGAAATTTATATTTGAAACGATAGCGGAGAGGCAACCAATGTAACTGGAGGAGAATGGGAGTAACATGATCAAACCGTGAGGAAAATGTAATTAGACGAGCCACAGTATTTTGGATAAGCTGCAAACGTTGTAATTGAAAGCCAGGAAGATTAGCCAGAAAGACATTACAGTAATCTAATCTACTAGTGACTAAAGCTAACACAAGAGTGACTAGAGAACTGGAGGGAAGCAAGGAACGAACGGCTCTAGCAAATGAATGGCATATGATAGAAGAAATACGACAGTGAAAAGAGAGCGAAGAGTCCAAGATGACTCCCAAATAACAGAAGGAAGTAGTGAACGGGATGGAGGTTGAACCGATCATGGGAGCAACTGTGGGACAGGGGCCACTTAGGGAGATCCACATGGCTGAAGACTTAGATGGGTTTAGGTGTAGAAAGTTCTGAGAGAGCCAGGAAGCAATGTGAGAAAGACACTGATTAAACTGGGAAATATCCGGAGTTAACGGTGAAGTATGAAAGAGGAGAATGATGTCATTGGCGTAGAAGTACGTAGAAACTGGATATTGCTGAATCAATAGAGGTAATGGTGAAAGAAAAATATTAAACAGCAAAGGAGAAAACACCGAGCCCTGGGGAACACCACAGGTAAGGGGGAAAGCAGTGGATGACTGACCATTAAAGAACACAGAGAAAGAGCGAGCCACGAGAAAAGAATAAAACCACTGTAAAAATGTGCCGCGCAGCCCAATATCCGACAGACGGGATAGTAAAGTGGGATGGTCATCAGATCAAACGCTGCGGAGAGATCAAGGGAAACTACAAGAGTAGCATTACCGCGATCATGGGCAATATGTAATTCGTTCAAAAGGGCCAGGAGAACCGTTTCAGTGCTGTGACCGTGCCGGAAACCGGCTTGGCGAGGATGAAGAGCATTTATGGATTCTGTCCTCATCTCTACCACCTCCACTGGGAGACTATTCCACGCATCTACCACTCTTTCCATAAATAAATATTTCCACATATTACTCCTGAGTCTATCCCCTTTCACCCTCATCCTATTTATTTTATTTTTTATTTATTTTATTTAACACTTATTTATATACCGCATCTTCCAGCGATCAGTTGCGGTGTACATTTAACAACAATTAACAATGCAGAGCTTGTTTTACATAGAACAGTTATAACTTTTTACAATGAACATCTTAACTTGAACAACAAAGTGTATGTAAAAACTATGCGGAATAGTTCAATAAATCAACTAACACAGATTGTGTAACAATTTGAACTGAAGTACTGTCTCTAACTCAATTTTAACTATATACAAGTGGGGTATCAATGCATTGGAATGGAATGAATATTCATTTAAGTTGTACGTATTATTGTAATAGGGAGTATAATCTTGATTTTAGACAGGTTCTTGTTTAGCCCCTCACAGCAGAGCCTGCCTTCAATCAAAAGAGGCTCTCCTGCCAGGCTCTTCCAAAGGGATGGGCTCCACCTTAACTAGGATGGAGCCAAGCTGCTGGCATTAACATTTAAAAAGGAGCAGTTTTTAAACTACATAATAGGAGAAAGCCGACAGTCATCCAAGAGCGCATGGTTCGGAAGAATGTATCCTTGAAGGATACTAGCAAAAGAGGGACATTAGGACATCTTAATAGAGAGATTCCAATAAAGATAAAAGTAACAAATATGCCCTTAAGTACAGAGCAGAGAGTGAGGGAGGAGTGGCCTAGTGGTTGGTGCAAGTTACCTCAGGCCAGAGGGCCAGGGGTTTGAATCCTGCTAGAGGACAGCAACTTTAGGCTGGAAGGACTGAGGTTTTAGTCCCACAGGTGCTCCTTGTAGACTTGGGCAAACCCCTTAACCCTTCATTGCCTCCTTCAGGGACAAGGGAAAAAATATATACAGTACCTGAATGTACACCACTTTGACTTGTAGAAAAGTGGTATAGAAGCCTAGTTAAATAAATGAATTATCCCTATTAAATGATAACCAGATTAATATGAATGAAATACTACCTCTAAAATGCCTGTATGCAAATGCTAGAAGACTTAAAATAAGATGGGAGAGTTAAAATGTATAGCTCTAAATGAGAGGGTACTAATCTGATACATTTTTTTGAAGGTGTGAATAAACAGCTAGACAAAGGTGAGCCGGTTGATATAGTGTATCTAGATGTTTAGTAAGCCTTTGACAAGATCTCTCATGAGAGACTGTTGGTGAAATTAAAAAGTCATAGGATAAAGTCAGTGTAGTATTGTGGATCAGGAACTGATTAAAAGATAAAAAGCAGTGAGTAGGGCTAAATGGCCAATTTTCTCAATGGAAAAAAGTAAGTAGTGGAGTACTGCAGGGATCTGTGCTGGGCCCACTGCTTTTTAACATATTCATAAATGTCCTGGAACAACAAGTGAGGTGATCAAATTTGCAGATAACACAAAATTATTCAAAGTTGTTAAAATTCAAGAGGAATGTGAAAAATTGCAAAAGGACCTTGATAAATTGGAAGACTTGGCATCCAAATGGCAGATGAAATGTAATGTGGACAAATGCAAAGTTACGCACTTAGGAAAGAACATCCCAAACTTTGGTGACATGATGCAAGGTATCACCTTAAAAACCACCACCCAGGAAAAAGATTTAGGCGTCATCGTGGATAATACGTTGAAACCCTCTGCTCAGTGTGCAGGAGTGGCCAAGAAAGCAAATAAAATGCCAGGAATCATAAGGAAAGGAATGGAGAATAAAACCAAGGATATTATAATGCCTCTGTATCGTTCCATGGTGCAACCATATCTTGAATATTTGTGTGCAATTCTGGTCATCGTATCTTAAAAGTGATATAGTGGAATTAGAAAAGGTACAGAGAAGAGCCGCCAAAATAGTAAAGGTGATGGAAAGATACCCCTATGAGGAAAGGCTTAAAAGGTTAGGACTCTTCAACTTGGAAAAGAGACGGCTGAGGGGAAATATGCTAGAGACCTATCAATTAATGAATGGAGTGGAACGGGTTAACGTAGATCAATTGTTCATGCCATCAAAAAGCAGACAAGCTAGAGGACACACAATGAAGCTACAATGTAACCCATTTAAGACTAAAAAGATATTTTTTTTTACTCAACACATAATCAAACTCTGGAATTTGTTACCAGAGGACATAGCAAAAGCTGTTAGTGTAGCTGGGTTTAAAAAAGGTTTGGACAAGTTCCTGGAGGAAAGGCCCATAAACCATTATTAAAGAGGACCTGGAAAATCCACTGCTTACCTCAGGAGGAGCATTGTGGAACCTTTGTGTCTTTTGGGAACCTGCCAGGTACCTGTGACCTGCATTGGCCCCTGTTGGAAACAGGATACTGGGCTTGATGGACCTTGGTCTGACCCAGTATGGCATTTCTTATGTTCTTATGAAAAATGAAAAATATAAAATGTAATAAAAGTAACAAATAAGATACAAGCATAAAACAAGTAAATAAGATTCCAATGAATAGTCGACAGGCGTGGTCTGAAGGTGGTGCAGGGACATATTGGGAGACTCATTGTAGGACCTCATTTGCATAAGTATTTCCATATCCACATGGCCTCATTTGCACAAATATTTGCATAACAACAACAGGGGTACTTATTTGGTCAGTGCTATGACCAGTTTAATGATAAGGAACAAAGACAGAAAATGAGAAACATATTCTGATAGCTTTGAATTCAAATCATGATGCACAGGTTGGATTCAAGCATGCCAGTGCTGGAAAAGCCCCAAAATCAGCAACAGCAAAGCTATCCAGCCACAAGACAATACTAAACTGAGATGTTCCCTTTAGAGTTTGAGATTTCTTTGAATCTGAACCAATAAAATATTTGAAATTGAAGACCAATCCAGCAGCATCAAGAACATAAAAGGAAATGATACAGTATAGGTGTGAAGTACCTTACTTCTGTCCATGAAAGGACAGTGGAACCTGGGGATGATTATTTCTGATTATCTTAAGGTGGCCAAACAGATAGAAAATGTGACAGCAATAGCCAGAAGGATCATTGGGTGCACAGGGAGAAGAATGGCAAACAGAAAGAAGGAGATGATAGTGCCTCTTATTAGTCTCTGGTGAGACCACATTTGAAGTACTGTGTGCAAATCGGAAGATAATACTTTCAGGATATAAATAGGATGGAGTTGGTGCAGTGGACATTGTCATATAGCATATGAGGATAGACTTAAAGATTTCAATATGTATACTTTTGAAGAAAAGCGGAAAATGTTTAAATACCTCTGTGACATAAATGCACAGGAGAGCCTCTGAAAGTGAAAAGAGACCAGCTCAGGAGTAATTTGAGGAAATGTTTCTTTATGGAAAGAATGATAAATGCATTGGAGAGCCTCCCAGTGAAGGTGGTAGAGACAAAGACTATCTGAATTCAAGAAAGCATGAGGATCTCTAAGGGAGAAGAAAGGACTGTAGAGCTCAGTCGTTGGTACAGATGGGTAGATTGGATGGCCATATGATCTTTATCTGACATCATTTTTTTATGTTTCTATGCTTCATACCTCATGTAGTTTTGCAAGAGCTGTTTTCTCATGTAAAACATCCTTTAAAAACAGAAAAAAAATATAAAAATATTCCTATATCACCTACTTTAACATGATACAACCATAGGTATTCCTAGATATAGAGAGGAGTTTCAGTAGAGGCAGGATTGGCATTTAAGCATGTTCTTTATAAAATATGAACATATACCTTCTGAAGAACAAAACACTCAGTACTAGAGAAGATCAAAACAAAGCATTCTTTAGAAGCTCATATGATAAGACTTTAACTTTCATACTTTGGACACATCACTGCGAAAAGAAGGATAATTAGAGAAAGACATTATGCTTGGCAAGGTTGAAGGTCATCGCAAAAGAGGAAGGCCAGCAATGAGATGGATCGATATAGTATCAGCAGCTATGGATGCCACTCTATCAACAATAAGTCACCTGACTGAAAATTGAACAAAGTTTGAGACAATTATTCAGAAGGCTGCCATGAGTCGACATTGCCTGACGGCACTTAACAACAACAACAACCTCTATTCTTCCTGGCACATACATGCACACAACTACATCTACCTCAGAGCAGGTATATGTGTGCAACTACTTTCCTGAGAGAGTTTTCTAAAGGCACTAGGCACATATATTGCCTTCATAGATTAGGCAGAATATATAAAACGTTGTTAGTCTAGGCACCTTGTTTTAAAATTGCACTCCCAGAGATCAATATTCACTAGCACTTTAACTTTAATTAAACAAATTATCCAGTTAAATTTAATAGGATATTCAGAGATATAGATCCTCTATCTTTATCTGTATATTGCAGCTTTTAAAGGCATAAATTGCCTACATCAAAACATAGAAATATGATGGCAGAAAAAGACCACATAGTCTATCTAGTCTGCCCTTCCATATCAACCACTACAAGAGTCCTCTTTTTTTCCTTTAGAGAGCCTCTGTGGTTGTCTCATGCTTTTTTGAATTTAGATACTGACCTCATCTCTATCACCTCCAATGAGAGACTATTCCACATATCTACCACTCTTTCCGTAAAGAAATATTTCCACATATTACTCCTGAGTCTCTCCCCTTTATTCTCATCCTATGTCTTCTTGTAGCAGAGCTTGCTTTCAATCAAAAGAGGTTCTCCTGTTCATTTATGCCACGGAGGTATTTAAATGTCTCAATCATATCACCTCTGTTCTACCTTTCTTCTAAAGTATATATATTAAGGTCCTTAAGTCTGTCCTCATATGCTTTATAGCAAATACCACTAACCAGTTTAGTAGCTACCCTCTGTATCATCTCCAATCTGTTTATATCCTTTTGAAGGTGCGGTCTCCAGAATTGCACACAATACTCCAAATGAGGTTGCATCGAAGACTTATACATAGACACTATCATCTCCATTTTTCTGTTGGTAATTCCTCTCCCTATGCACCCAAGCATCCTTCTAGCTTTGACCATCTTCTTTTCTACCAGTTTAGCTACTTTGAGATTGTCAGACACAATCACGCCTGGGTCACGTTCTTCTTTCTTGGACAGAAGTACTTCATCCCCTATACTGTACTGCTCCCTTGGATTGTTGCAGCCCAAATGCATGACCCTACATTTTTTGGCATTAAATCTCAGCTGCCAAATTCCAGACCATTCTTCAAGCTTAGCTAGATCCCTCCTCATGTTATCTGTACCTTCCTGGATGTTTACTCTGTTGCAGATGTTGGCATCATCCACAAAGTGGCAAATCTTATCCAACAGCCCTTCGGCAATATCACTAAAAAAAGATGATAAAAAGAAATGGATCAAGGACAGATCCCTGCGGCACTCCACTGGTAACCTCCTTCTCCTCAGAGTGAACTCCATTTACCTGTACCCTTTGTCTTCTCCTACTCAACCTATTTCTAACCCAAACAGTAACTTTAGGGTCCATCTCTAGGGTGCTCAGTTTGTTTATAAGTTGCTTGTGTGGAACAGTGTCAAATGCGTTCTTGAAATCTAAATACACCACATCTATGGCTCTCCCTCAGTCCAGGAATGCTGGCAGAAGACTCAGCATAGCTTAGCAGCAACATTGATAGGGACCCCCAATAAAAGCCATGAATGGGATAGGGATGTGAAGAGTTGTGTGTTGGGAAGTTCCAATCGAGGGATAGGAAAGTCAGAAGGGCCTTTAGAGTGGGGGATGGTTATGGATGTTGCCCACTGCGGGAGAATTATGAATGTTAGAGGGCCCTTCAGGGGTAATGAATGTCAGGGGGCTTATTAAGGGGAATTTTGGATGTTAGCACTGGTGTCATGGGGGTGATGGATGTTGGGGTGTCAGAGATGGGTAATGGATGTTGAGAGAGTGATTGAGTGGTGTTGAATTTTAGGGGATGATCAGGAGAGGGCGGCATGTGCTACTGGTATGTGATGGGATGGGGTGTGAGGAGGATCAGTGGTGTCAAAAAGCAGTGATTTAAAAAATCTGCCTCCTATGTACAAATTGGGGATAGCAAGATGCTCTATTTCCCCATGTGCAGCTTATTAAAATCACTGGGGGGGGGGGGGAGGATATTCAGCAGCAGCAGCTAGCACTTGTAAAGCAACTAGCCATTGCCACAGAATTCTAACCCCAGATAATCAATGTCGGAGCCATATCCGGCCACTGGCATTGAATATCCAGGTCACCACAGAACATGAAAGCAAACCAGGCAGTGGCGATATTGAGCTGCAGATCAATTAGCTTCCACGGGGAAAGTTAGGCCAGCCTTTGCTGCGTCTTACTTTACTCCCATGTCACTAACTGGGCAATGGCGATACTGAGCTGCTGCCTGGTTAGTGATGGTCACTACCTCCATTCTACCCCACAATGCACCCGACATGCTCCAATGCTAACCGCTTAACATCGAGGTGTGTAGTGGTGGCACCCGCAGATATCCAGTGGCACTAACTGTATTAAGAATATCTTTCCCAAGCGTTTCACAGCAGCTGTTTCAAGATAAGAGCTGGTTTGGCCATTGAATGTTTTTGGTTATTCATTTACTAAGATGAGTCCCTGAGATTGATTTAAATTTCCCCTTGAAACAGCTGCTGCGAAACGCTTGAAAAAGATATCTTGAAAAGGCGTCGGGGGCATTCACAAATACCATAACTTACGTATTTATAAATGCTTATTGTTCATAATTGTTGTAAATGTTGATATTATATGAAGGAAATCTTGAGTATGGTGGATAGGGTTTGGGCCTAGCAAGCCGTTGATGTGTTTTGACTCGTGAGTGATCTCTTGTCACCTAAGTGGCAGTGTTAAGATCTATGAGTCTGTTCTGAGGCTTGCTTTCGCCCTGTTAAGAGATTTTCATTATATGTTATATAGTCGCAATTTGTTTAATTAGTGAAACCTATTTTTAGAGGATGAAGTATCATTGGTAAGGTTTTGATGTGGACTTTATTTGCTTTGTTTCCTCTAAAGTATACATATTGAGATCTTTAAGTCTGTCCCCATATGGTTTATACTGAAAATCACTGACTGTTTTGGTAGTCATCCTCTGCACCAACTCAATCTTCTTAATATCCTTTTGAAGGTGTGGTCTCCAGAATTGCACATGGACATTGTCCATGTCTGTATTTACGCTTGCTCTCTGGAAAGTTTAAGTTTTGAAAAGTGCTCATTTCAGAAAATCCTTTACAGGAAGTATTAAAAAGGATATGTCCTTTAATCCCCAATTTTTAATATCCCTCCACATTTTAAATGGATAAACAAGTCCTCTGGGACTGGGTGTCAAGGTTTGCAACATGGTCAGGATACATATTTAAGTGCCGACATTTACATGTGCACATTCTGAAATGCTGGCATTTAAACGGGTAGTAGTTGGGTTACAGTGCCGAATTCGATTTAAATAACACGTCCATGGTGAGGGGTGGAGAGATGTCAATTTTCTACACTGGACTTCCACATGCCCATTCTCTCCTCTAAAACTGACATAGCTTTGTAGACATTTTCACTTGGATGTCAATGCAACCACATAAACACCTTTCTAAAATGTGCTTTTCTACGTATGATATATACAAGTTTAATGTCATGTAATATGAATGAAATACATGAGGGCATACACTAAGCAGGATATTACAGACTAGGAGTGTGCATTTGTGAGCAAGCATCCAGTTCATTTGGGCACCTACGAATTTACAGGTCGATGCAGAAAGCTAACACCAACTTGTACATGCGTGAATTTATCTCTTACGAATCCATACGCCAAATGCAGAAAAAATATAGACACATGCGTAAAAAGTCTGTAAAAACTCTCCACACACCTAACACCATGTGTATTTATATGAGTTGGGTGTATTCATGTAACATGTTAATGAAGTTTACTCTCAATACAGAAAGCTGCGTTAAAGATTACCCAATCAGGCGTAAACTTCGAGAGCATAGTTATTTGTATCCCTGGTCAGGCGGCGACGTTAAACTATAACACCTTCCTCTGCATGGTAGACAGCTTCATTGCCATGTACATATCAGTGGTCACACCTGTTGTCTGCTGTCATGTACATATCAGCGTTCAGGATCTGCATGTTTTCTCCACGTATATAGTAATCAGTATTAGATTTAAAGAAGAGATGTCTTTTGCTGTTTATCCTCTTGCTGTTCTGCTGCTTGGAAGAGCCAGACAAAGAAGGGAGAACAACAGAGACCCGAGAGAGAAGCATGAGGAGGTACTGTACATGCTGCACTCATCATCATCATGAGACCCACAGACAACGCCTAGAATCCGGGCTGTTCTGGATGTAGTGCCGTACATAGCACTGTGCGAGCAGTGCAGTCGCAGAGGGTGTAAAGAATTAGGGGCATATTTCAGGCTGCTGGCCTTGGCTCCCCCATTCTGCCTACTGTTGTCTTGCCGCCGCACTTTTTGTTTTCTCAGTGGTGGTGGCACCAGCAGCAGCGGAGCAGACCTGACTTAAAAACAAACAAACACGCAGGTCTTTCCAACTTACCTTTGAACACAGGTCTGGTGCCTCTCTCCCTTCTCTGATGTAGGTCGCGTCAAAAGAGGAAGGGACCAGGCCAGCCATTCAAGCACAGAGTTGCAAAGATCTGTGTTTGAATGGCTGGTCTGATCCTTCCCTCATCTGACGCAAACTTACATCAGAGGAGGGAGTGATCAGACCTGCGAACAAGCACAGAGTTGAAAGACCTGCGTGTTTTGTTTTGTTTTGTTTTCATTTGAAGTCAGGTCTGCTCCTCTGCTGCTGGAGCTGAGAAAACAAAAAGTGGTGGCAGCAGAGCAAGGGCAGGCAGCTGGCTGGACATGGAGGTACGGGTGAGGGGGTGGGGGCACACCAGATGTGCAAATCGTACAGGGCACAATTATGGCTTGGTATGGCCCTGACTGCATAAACTACCATTTATGCAGACAAGCCATCTTGTCCTTGTATGAGGACATTAAAGATGATATTTATCCAGGCACTGCTCTTGGGCACGCCATACCAGGACTGGTGAAGTTACTTGCCACCTTGCAGTTTTTGGGCACTAGATCATTCCAAAATTTTGTCAGTCTGGCCTGTGGATTGGACCAGTCATCATTTTCAGGCATTTCAAGCAGATATTGCAGCCCTTGAAAAAGTGCATTGGGGAGTATATCTGGCACCTAGAGAAGGAGGCAGAAAGGCAGGTGCTGAAAGCTGACTTTTTAATATTGCTAGACTACCAAATGTGATTGGAGGAATAGACTGCACCCATGTAGCCCTAACGCCTTCCACAGACAGAGAAATGACATTATGGAACAGGAAAAGCTTCAACTCAATTAATGTCCAAGTGGTCTGTGACACGCACATGAAGATCTTGAATGTGGTCTCCAAGTTCCTGGGCAGCTGTCACGATAACTTTATCCTCTCCAAACTCAACACTCAGCCATAACTTTGAAGAGGGAACATACGGTGAAGGTTGGTTCTTGGGTAAGTGTTGCATGGGCATATTGCAACTTTGGGAGGGTGGGGGACAATATAAATAAGCCATGCTGTTATACTGTTGTATATTCTACTATTGTCAAGCTGTTTTCTTTCTTTTTAATGCATAGTCAATGCTGGATACGAGTGTAAAGTCCTGGTTGATGACTCTTCTGCTTTCACCACGCACACCTGTGCAGATATGCTACAATAAGGCACACATTGCTACGCGATGTGTGATAAAGCATTCCATTTGTCTGGATCATTCGGGGGGGGGGGGGGCATTGCAATACGTACCTGAAAAGGTTGGGGAAATTGCTGCAGTGTACTGCATACTGCACAACATAGCCCTGAAACACAGATTGCCATGTGAAATAGCTCCTGGTTTTGCCATCTGAACCTTGCATCCGTGCCCCTGCTCGGCCCGATGCAGGAAGCGGTAATCAGATACAAAGAAGACTTATAGAGGACTACTTTTCATGACTTTTGCATTTCGTGTTAGCAATTCTTGTTATGCCTACTTGTTGTTTCTTAATAAATGTTTTTATTGGGGCGTGCATACTGTTTACTATTACTGAGATGGTTATGGTGAGGGGAGCGATGACTGATGATGGTAAAGGAAATTAAGCGGATCAGGAAGAGGTGACTTTTAAACCTTATAAAAAGCAAGGAATCCAAGTATATACCATATTACCACCCCCACCCCCACTCCCTATTAAACATGAAGAATGCAGAAAAGCAAATATAAAAGCATGCATCAATATACATCAGACAGGTGGGCAAATTGCAGCAATAAGGGATCTATAAGACAGATCTTATAAATAATAGCTAGAGCTATCCCAATTACATTAAAGGACAAGATAACCCATCCCCCACCCCTAAATCTAATTGGTAATTTTATTGGAAGCCATTTTACATGATAAATGAGTTTAATTTCCTGTTTCAATCCATCCTAATCAAGATATAGCAGCCCTTTCCTTTATACATATACTCTGGTCCCCTTTTCATGTGCCCTTATAAGCATATAGAACTCGACATTTAACCGGATGCGGAGGAGCCAACTGAGCATGCATGACATGCGTGCATCCATACATACATTCCCACAGAACCCAAAAATGGCTGATGCATATCCAGGAGGTGCACATTCTGGAGACCATGCAGCACCGAATCCCGGGAGGAATCCAAACTTCCCCTGGGAGGATATTGAGTTGCTGGCCTCCCTCATTGTGGCCAATGAAAAGCACCTCTTCCCAAGGCCAGAAAGGAGGTGCAATTACCACCTCATGAGGGGGCATGGCAGAGGCTCCACCATGCCTTTAATGAAGAGGCAGTGTTTGTGAGAGAGGTGAGTGCAGCGGTGTTTCTTTACTGAAGGGGGGGGGTAGTGTGGGGGGCGGTGCAGAGGTTTATTTTATTGGGGCCGTGGTTTCTGTTTTGGGGGGGGGGCATGCATGTGCTGCTGCTGATAGAAATGTTATATTCTTGTCTTTCAGAAAGAGGACCTCAAGAAGAAGGCCCGTAAGCTGAGGGGGACCTCACGCTTCTTCCAGTGAGTGCGTCAAGAGTGGGATATCTCATCAGATAGGCATCATAATTTGCCTGGATAACATGTGCTTCTCTTTTCTTTTGGCAAAGTCCAGCCCCCAATGATGATGAGCATGATCCAGGTCCCCCACATCATTCTCACCCATGGGCCTGCTGGCCATAGCATCACCCTTCCTGTGCTGAACCTCCCAGATCTGAACCCCCCAATATTGAACCTCCCCATGTCCCAACCACACTACTTGCTGAACTCCCCTGGGTCCCAACCCCCCTCCTTGCTGAACCTCCCTGTGTCCCAACCCCCCTCCTTGCCAAGCCCTTCTTGTCCCACCCCCCTTTGCCAAATCCCCCCATGTCTCACCTCTACAGCCGGCTGTTATATGGTATGCCCACCCTGCCCCCAGAATCTAGGTGGAAGAGGATCTAAGGGTGCCACCACATGTAGTGGCACCCTTTTCTGGGCTGCAACCAGCCATTGGTGCAGAGGAGGGGGTCCTCGGCATGCTGGCAGACATCCGGGGGCAGTTAATCATGGTGGGCAATATGCTCAACCACCTCAGTGAGGACACTGAACATATTGCCCAGCGCTCACTGCCATCCCTCAATGATTCTCTTCCCCTGGATTGTTTTGCCAGGTTTTTTTTTTTACCCCCCCCCCCCATGTAAATAATTGTTAATGGCATTTGTAAATTTTTCTTGTTTTTTGTTATTGTAATTTAAAAAATGATTTCTACCTTTACAAAGTTGTCCTGCCTCCTCCTTGGTGGATGAAAATGTAACAAAACACCAGATCAACAATAAATATTTAATCCAACAAAGGTGACCAAAATATGCCCATAAAATATAGAACCAAACTGTACTTATAATACAATATACACAATTTTTTTTTTTAGTGCCATCAAGTCAATGCTGACTTCTAGTGAGCCAGCTGCCTCTGGGTTTTCTTGGCATTGTATCACCAGAAGTAGATTGCCAGGCCTTTTATTCTGAGGCAATGGAGGGTGAAGTGACTTGCCCAAGGTCACAAAGAGTGCCAGTGGAAATTGAACCCTTGAATTTCTGGGTACTAGGCAGTTGCTTTAACTACTATGCTACTCCTCCACTCCAATAGGCACAATATACCTACAATATAGAACCAAAATAGCAACCAAAATATTCCCATAAAATATAGTACCAAACTATGCTTACAATACAATATATACACAATATAGAACCAAAATAGACATAAAGGTTTGCCATGCCATACTGAACAACCATGAAACAAAAAAAAAACCCATTGCAATATTGCAACAGTAGGAGCGAATCAATGGTTGTATCTGGTGAGGAGGGAAGAGCCTATGGGAAGAAAAGAAGAAGAGACTTGTTAAAAATGCTATGAGCAGACCACGGTGAGGACTCCAAAAGCTTGCATCCACTTACCAAGCACAGATACTTATTTGTGGCCTGGGCAGCAGAAAACAGTGCCAGTAGTGCCTACCCTACCACCTGCAGCTCCTGCCTTATGCCAACTATTTCCTGCAGTTCTTGTTTTATGCTGCCTAGCTCCTGCAGCTCTTGCCTCACATTGCGTAGCTCTTCTGTCATGTTGCATAGCTCCCCCAGGAGTGCAAAATGCATTTCCTCTTGTTGTGCCATTGCTCAGGCTGCCATGTCTTCCAGGGAGTCTACTGCTTGCTCTTGGTTGTGTGGTGCATCCACCCAGCTCAAAGCCATTTGTCACTTAAATGAAACAGGACAGCTGAGAGTAACTAATCTGTGACAGAGACCCACCAGACATAATACTCACAGGCCCACAACTCCCCAAAAAATCCCAAGGTAATGCTGGGGGGGGGGGGGGTGTTTACTCGCAGGCAGGACATGGAGCCCCTCCCTCCCCCCTAGTCTTCCGGTATGACTTTTCAATCGCAATCAATTGTTTTTCACAGCAAATGGCTCATCACGCCACCAGTGTTTTAATTGTTTTATCATGCACACCTTCACCCCCAAGGAGATCACTTCTGCAGCTATTTGACCCCATAATTTAGCCCTTTGCCCTGCCGTATTCTTTGCCACAAATAACTGATAGTAATTGGCAGACACACGGCGGTACCGCACGTCCTTCTCCTCCTCAGAAAAGCATGCTCAATGGGTGTACTTTGCCTGCTGGCTGGCAGTCTGCTCCATCTGAGCACCTGAAGAATCACACTCCATCTCCATCTCTACAAGACAAGTGAGGTAAGTGCAATGCAACCAGAACCAAAAGCAAAAAGGGATAAAGAAAGGACCAAATACCCTTTTATATACCTGCCCCACACATGCACAGCACTTTTGTGTCTTTTCCTTGCTTCACGGTAGTCTTGCATGTAGTCTGGCCGAAAAGCAATGCTCTGTAATGGTGTATAAATGTGAAAGTTACATGGGCGCCTGATATCATGTGCATGCTCAACTGCACACATCTTGCGCTTGTGTTCTTTGAGCATGTGTTATTTTACTTTTTAACTCCTGTGTTTTACGACCAACGTTTCCTTTGCGCCAAGATTTCACGTGTCTTTCATCTGCATACGTTCAGTTTTACGTGCCCTTCATTTGCATAGTATCTCTTTTTCTGCATTGAGCACTAAGAGTTGTGCATTGTTGGAGAGCTACATGAAGGTGCAAACTGTCAGTACTGCATGCGTCTAGCACCAGTTTTCTTCACCAGCCTATTAGAGTGTGAACAAATTGCTTGTATACATGTGTAACAACAAACTAGAATCCACTGCACACGTAAAAGTGTTCTTGTGCACATACAGAGGGTAATTTTATAAGGAGCCACCAAATGTTGTGTACTTATGCACATAAATTACCAGTATTTTAGTGTTTATGTGCACAAATGGACACTTATGTGAACATTTTAGGTGGTCACTTTTCTGAAAGTACAAGTTTCAGGTCAGTCATGCATACTTTCTCTATAAACTTGGATGGGGAAGTGTTAGGATGGAGCATTTAAAATTATAAAATACTAGAATTTACGCATGTTCTTTAAAAATCTAGGAACAGGCATTTACATCAGTCATAGACTGGTATAACTCATTATACCTAGATTTAATGCATATTTTCAGCCTCTTATGCTTTTATTTTATAAGAAAAGGAGATGTCTACTTATAAGATAGGTGTGTTCCAGATGGCTAAACCTAGGTGCTGAAATAAAATACAACTTCATAATGTGCAACTAAAAACTGAATAGGTAAAACAAATATGAAAAAAATGAACTAAAATTAGGATTTTTCTAAAAAATACATACAAGCCATTTCTTTTTGTCAATGCATACCCTTATAACAGATCATATAATTTTGATTCAAGTATAAGGAATAGTGGGCACTCAGTCATAATTACATTGTCTGTGTATCCTGCTTTTTGTGTGCCCACATGTATATCCTGTATAAAATGTATATACAGTGATTGTACGCAAAATTCCAGCCATGTTGCATTAAAAAAAGTTCAAAGGAATCCTGAATGCAAGAAAAATATACCTTGTAATATCTGAATGTTCAAAATAAGTGTTTCCATCTTTCCCTCCCTCTCCTTTCCCTCTCTCTCTCTTTATAAAATATAGAATGTGAATAATAATAATATTACTTAGCTAATATTCACACAGTCTGTAAATGCTATGCACTCATAAGTGACAGAAATAAAGAAGTTCAATCAAAAGCCTGTAGTCACAGCTTTGACTATATGGATGAATATCGGCACCGTCTGTCAACTCTTTGTTTTCATCAGACTCTCCCAAAATCTAACAGCATACTGTCTTTTCCCCCCTAATATCAAAATATTTCATACACCAGCATATCTGCCAGGAATAACCTGTGTCATTAGCTACAAGCAGCAAACAGTTCTCCTCTAATGTCTACCCCTTGGCAATGTCAGCATCCACACTGGTGATTTATGTGCAAATCATTAGTTAATGCACTTACAGGCAACAAGCAAAGTGATTGGATTAATATCCAGCATCTATCTATAAATCATTTATTGGCAACAATGTGATTTTAAATCCCCAGCATGTTTCTAATTAAGAGATCAAGAATGTAGCCTCAATCATGCACACTACCTACCTATTCTGCAAACCTTAGAGAAGGGAGAGAGAGATCCGGGGTAGATTCAACAATATCTAAATGAGTAGATTTCCCTGCTTGGTTAAAATCAAACTCATTGCCTTAGGATTTTCCCATGAGTTTTCGCCTCCGCTTATTTCCTGCTTCCTATTATAATACACATACCATGACTAGAATCCACAATTTTCGGTTTCAGCTATGCAGTAAATCTATCTCTTCAGCTCAGCATGGATATATTTGCTGCAGTACACTAACATTATTACAGCAAGCATAAATGTGTTTCAGGGAAACATACCAAAGTATTATTGCAATGGCTAAGGACATATATCAATTAAGTTATTCAGATATGTAAGAGTAAATGCCTCATAGGATGCCTGCAACTTTTATAAATAACCTCACATTGCATTTCTATTGGAATGCAATAATTAAACTCCTCAAATGCTGTAGAAATATAGTTTTCTTTGTATTAATTCCTTTGCTAAAGATAAGTCTTCTAGCCAGAAATCCCCAAATCATTGGCTAAAATCTAGCACTTTCAGTAACCAAACAAATGACCTTTCATAGCTAATAGGCACGATTTTTCTATGTAAATAAAGAGTATCAGTGATCCAACAATTCCTCTTTCTTAGCTTAAGGCTATGGGCAGAAATAATATAAAGCTCCATACCTGAAAGAAAGGCAATGAGAAGAAGGTGCTGATTCCGTTTCTCCGGTTGCTTTGCTGGACAAAGCACATAGTCAGCTCCCAAAAATTTCAATACAAATGAGTGAGCCAAAGCACAAGACAAGCTGCTTCGCTTTTCTGTTCCATTCTCTATCTTCTAGGAGGAGAGATAAGTTGCTCCTCTGACATTGGAGAGTAATAACAGTTTCAACATGTCAAACAAGAGGTGGCAATGCTCAGCCTGCTGATGGATGATTTAGTTTGTCACATTGTTGCTGGCAGTTGGGAGTCTTAAATGAACAGATACAGATAAGTCTGGGTTTCTTCAGCTTAAGCCAAGATGATTTGCCTTCAAAAAATGTAGAGCAACAGTGCGATCTGAGCTGACTTAATGTTTCAGACAGACGAGTAGAATAAAAATAGCAGGGAGTGGAAATCTGTTGGAAATGGCTTGACGATAATTCATTTTCCTCCACAGTAAAAAGTGATTCAGGGCAAGTCCCACCTCCATGGCAAATTCACTCTTTTTTTTTTTTTTTTTTACATTGCTACTGTGGATGTGTATGAGTGTGTGTGTGCATAGGTGAGTGCACGTGTGTATGTCTGTCTGTCTATGTTGCAAGGGACAGCAATTTCTGGAGTGAAAATTTACAATTTTCTTTCCATATGACAGGATTATTTGTTGTTGAAGGCTCTCCTCCAATGAAATTTATAGTTGCTCCTGATTTGGTAGCTTCTCTGAATAAAAATTGTCCTCCATCTGTCTCATGCATTTCTCTCCACCTCTCGGTCTTTTCTTTCTCTTTCATTTCCTTTTTGTTTTTGTTTCTCCCTCATTCATTTCTCTTTCTCTCATGAAATCATGTCACCCATCTGTCATTTCTTATATTTTTCTCTCCATTCATTTCCTTTCCTTTCTGTCTCAGTGTCCATTTCCCCTCCCTCCCTCCCTTCTTTCTATTACATCCAGCTTCATAACTCTTATCTAGAATTTTTGCATCAGAAAGGACTTTTATTTTCGAAAAGCTAGTTTGATTCGTCTTCTCTGTTCCTGTACTTCTCTGCTTTAAGAGTCCAGTAATGACAGAAAGAAAAGAAAGTTGTAGCATAGAGCCAAAAAAGAAATAAAAAAGATCTACATATCCCAAGAAAGACTGCTTTCTAAAATTTTTAATTTGTTGAAATATTAAAGAGGTGTTATTTCTTTGTCACAATTAAAAATGAAGATGTCTAGATAGATAGATTTATTTAGTATTTACTTCATGCCTTTCCAGTAGTTGTTTAAGGAGAGTTATAATCAGGTACAGTAGGTATTTCCCTGTCCACAGAGAGCATACAATCAAAATGTCCCTTTTACTAACACTTGGGGTTTGTTTACTAAACTGTGCTAATGTCACTCATGTTAGGTTCCGTGGTAAAGGTACAGATGCCCATATAAAGGCATGGGCGGGGCATCATTATGGCAAGCCGTGTCTGGTAACGCGCGTTATAAGGCACGTTACAAGGCATCTTATTAGGCACAGTACAAGGCACGTGCCTTAACGTGCCATGTACTGTGCCTAATAAGGTGCCTTGTAACATGCCTTGTACTGTGCCTAATTAGGAGCCTTATAACGCCTTATAAGGATTGTTGGCAACTGTGGTGAGGGTACTATGGGCTGGCAGCATGGATCTGCAAAGATATGACTGTCACAGGCAAGCAAAATATCTGCCTTGAACAGGATGGAACAATGAGAAATCAAACCCATGACCTCCACCTAGAATGTCAGTGTACTAAACAGTAGGCTATAACTCTATGGCTTGTTGCATAGCAATGGCTGGGTACAGAAGGACTGCAGGTCACCGCACAAACCGTC
Organism: Ichthyophis bannanicus; assembly: GCA_033557465.1. Classification (NCBI taxonomy): domain Eukaryota; kingdom Metazoa; phylum Chordata; class Amphibia; order Gymnophiona; family Ichthyophiidae; genus Ichthyophis; species Ichthyophis bannanicus. Next base: position 253,788,476 of record CM066038.1, read on the forward strand.
TGCTCTGTGTGCCAGGATAGGGTAACCCCACCAGCATCCATGATGCATTTCACATGCAGAACAGCGGCCTACAGCTGATCACCAATGGGGTCTACACCTCTCTGATACTGCAGCATGGTAAGACAGACTGACAGTGCATGATACTGGCACAGAGTAGCTACAGACCATGCCATTGTGCAGGTTCCGTGTGCACCCTGAGGGATAGGATGGGCGCCAAGCACTAGGTCCACAGTACATGTGGTGCTAGAGATAGGTTCTGCTGCACATTCCCATCACTACCAGTGTGTGACAGGTGTTCCCAGCAATACAGCCAAAAGTACATCTGTTCCAGCTGTGTTCTTCAGTCACATGTGGCCCTGTGGGACAGGACAACACCCAGATTAGTGCATACCTGGTGTTAAGGTCTGGCTGCCATGGGTACCTGTTATCAGGGTAGTGGAGTATCTACACTCACATGAGGGTTATGTAGCACTGCCACTATGGGTCTAAGTGGTATGCACTATATACCCCAAGAGGCCTCAATCACCCCTTTTGTAGATGAGAGTGTGGTGGGACAGGTGCCTGCACCCTGCAGAATGGCTGTAGCACCAGCAACCACAGTTCTGCTGGCAGATGACAGTCCTCCAGGGCTACTAGGCCAGGGCCATACCTGTGACCATTGCAGACCAGCAGTGATGCTTGGGGTAGGCAGGGGAAGGCTCAACTGCCCCCCGCCATGGTCTGCCATTCATCAACAAACAGCACAGTCAGATTGCACCTGCAGCATCCTACAAGGTGTTCCCACCATGCACAGGTGAACTGCAGACAGCCCATTAACCAGTCCATAGTGCATGCTCACAGGGGAACCCTGTGCACCCAGAGGTGTGATGTACAGCACAAACACCAAGCAGGTATCCCTGTGATTAGGCCCCAGAACCAGGAAGACACAGGTATCACTGGAAACAAATAATGTGTGGCACTATGTGGGAAAATAGACATGCCATGGTCACTGCTCGGTCAGTGTGAGAGTGACACCCCCCTCCCCCCCCGTGTGACATGCTGTGGCCACCCTGTCCATGCAGGTGGTGGTCGAGCACTACAGTGTCCTGGCCATTGCCCTCCACCCTGTGCAGATGCATCCTGGTCAATCCGCCCTGTCTGGGCCATACCCACAATACCTTGCTCCTCTTATGCATATTTGCAGGCTAACGCTGGAAGCAGTGTGAGCAATGTGGGCTCAGTGAGGTGTTGGCAGACACAAAACAATGGAGAGACATATGCACACTCCCACACCTATCTCAGCATTGTGCAGAGATGGAGGTGGTTGACAACCCTACCCGCCACACTGGTCCTGATCACAGTGCCGACATTTCTAATCTGTGCAGGGGGTAGTAGTAGTGTTCTGGTGATAACTGCAGCTCTGTGCTGGGGCCAACAGCCTGATATTCCATGAAGCTGTGGATAGTGGAGCCCTTGTGAGTGGGTGTACATACCCCTGTGCACCACTGTGTTGGGGTTTGCCCATGTTGTTCTTCTGGATGCATTGTGGGCTAAAACTATGGGGAGATGCTCTGCAGAATCCACAGATGGGACATGAACCTCTGACCCTCTGCTCTTGGACATGCTGGCTGAGTGTACTGCACCACATTGTTGCCAGAGCAGCATAGTGGTCCCTGGGGCTACCCTTACGTTCCTCGGCCAGACCTCTTCTGTTGCACTGCACACCATGTACTGGTACAGGGCATGGCCTAGGTCCACTGCAGGCAGGTGCCACTGCTCCCTCCAGCACAATCACCCACCCCCTCTGCCATGCCGCCATGACCATATGCTTTCAATGCCGGTGGTGCGCCATCCCAGGCCATCCAGGGGGCAGGTAGGTGGCTGCATAAGGTGTGGATTCTGGGGTAGGGGTGCCTACATAGATTTCCATGCTTCCCCCAGCACTGCCTGTCAATGTTATGTGCCCCTTGGGGTACCTGCTGGGTAATGTCTCCTGGATGGGACATTGTGGGACACAGACTCATCGGCATGTCTGTCCCTGGTCAGTTGCTGTCTTGCTGGTTTCCATTTTCTGTGTTCCTATGTGCCACCTCGGCAACTTCCTAGTCCACCCTGTGCCCCAGTAGCCCCCACTGCATGTCCCACCTGCAGCCCCCATGCCCCATTTGCACCATCACCATAGTGGCCTTTCATACCTGGGCACTATACTGTTGCTGCAAATGGAGCACTACTATCACCTTTCTTGGATTCCCTGCTGACACTGAAATGGTTTCTCTCTCTTGCAAATGTGTGCTAATGCCAGGTTTTCAGTTGTGTTAGGATTCAGCCCTTCATTTCCCCACGTTAGTGCAGAAGGGGGCCTCTCCCTACCCACTCCCTGCCCATTGACCGCTTCTCTCCGCCCTCTCTCCACCCTCTGTGGGACTTACCGCGGCCGGGAACGTTAAGGCACATTATGTAACATTAAGGCGTGCTAATGTTACGTTACGTTAACGCGCATTAACGTTACATAATGCGCCTTAACGTAGCCGCTGCTACGTTACCACTGTTTAGTAAACATGCCCCTTAGCTCGAGCTGTCTGCCACACAGGAGTAAAATGGGCCAGTTACTTCTCTAAATTTTTTTTTAAGCTTTTCAATATTTTTACTTTACTTACTGTTTTTTGACTTAGGGAGACTTTTATACTACGCATTTACTGCAGATTTGGGTGCATGCTAAACATGTGCTGTGGTCCACCGTAATTCTTAGTGCATGGCCATTGCAGTGCACACCAGTTTGTGCCCTGTGTCCCTCGTGTTAGAATGTGAAATGGGCAGGTTATGGGTGGAGAGTGGGTGTGGTAAGAACCGTGCAGTCAGCTCAAGGTTAAACACTGTACGATAATTCCAACTCTTGCAATTAATGTGGGTGCAATTATTTCTATCTCAATAGGTGAAGTTAAGGGCATCCATGGTAATGGCGTCCCAGATTACCTCACTGTGCTTCTTGTTTACTGCCTGGAAAACGCTGTGCATACCCCAACAGTTAATGCTGTAGCTTGCACTTAATGCATCTCGATTTTGTGTGCTATTGGCTGGTTTGGTGCAAAACCACAGTGCACCTTAATAAAAAGGTTCCTTAGTTCATGTTATCTACCATACAACCCAGAAGAATAAAATGGGCCACACAGAAGATTGTGAATGCTAAGTGTTAGTAAAAGGGGCCCTAAGTGCCATGTCTCGTTTTGATTGTCTGATTGGTGAAAATCACTAAAGAAATTAAAAGTGTTAATTATTTTAAATAATAGGGTTTACATTCAAAAGTGGCAGTGAGTGATTCTTTTAAATACTGGTCATTACATTTATAAAAATACATACATTTAGTGCCACTATACAATCATTTTAATAGATTATGGAGGTTATTTTAGAAGCCTGATTCATGATTTACAGTTGTATAACCAGGCATATGCAGCTGTACATCACATCCACATATAAATGGCCATTTCAGAAAGGGAAGGAAATAAAAGAGCAAGGGCAGTCAAGCAGAGAACAAATCTTTAATAATGCCCGGCATGGTCATGTTTCGGTGGATAGTTCCCTATGTCAGGGGCAGCTAAAATATCAATACAATCGTAACACATAAATGCATTTATATATAAAAAGGTATAAAACAATTATCAAAAATTATATGAAAAACATACCGTGATGGAAGGTCAAAACATGAAAAGAATTAATATTCACATAATTATACACATCCCCTTGTCTAGATGGACAGACTAGTGATTATTGTAAAACTAAACAACTGCACTCTAGGGGGAGCTGTGCACATGATAACTAATGAGATTAAGGTAAAAAGTCTCATACGTAGCGCCATCTGCTGTCAGGATAAAATAGGGGGATGTTTTTTCAATATGGTACTTTGTGCTCAAACTTTTCTTTTTTTATTTATGCATTTTACAAAAACCAAGCATATACAATACACTCTTCAGAAAAAAAGGAACTATACCAGAAATTAAAAAAAAACCCCAAAATGAAATATCAAAGTACGGAATAGAGACCATAAATAATCAAACAGGTAGTGCCCACTACAGCCCACAACAGGGAGAGAGGAACAGAAAGAAACTACACCATAAACTGAGGAAATATAGACAAACAGTCCAAATTATATATCCACAGTGTAAGTCCCATCAGTTACAGCAGATCTACGAGCACTCAGAAAAGCCAGCGGCTGAGCAGGGTCAAAAAAGATATAAAAACAGACTGTAATTTAACAGCACATTTACATGGGAATGTCAGGAAAAGTTAACCCTTGCAACTGCTAAACCCCAGGCTGGAGAAGGAGGAATTCACGCCTCCTAATCTGGGTTTCTAAACAAAGATCCGGAAACACACAAATACCCAAACCCTTAAACAGAACAGATCTTTTACGAAAGAACATTTTTAGAAATCAATCTCTATCACTAGACAAGGTAAAAGTAACCAAAAGAATAGATGGAATACACATTTCAGCCCCTGAGATTTCCAAAATTGCAGAAACATTTAAGGAATCAGCTTGTTGTGTCCCAGGAATATTCCCAGAACCAGATGACCTTCTACCAGTAGGAATATAAAACACCTTAGTAATTGGAGGATGAGGTTCTACTAGAACTCCAGCACTTCTAACATATACAATCTGAACATTTCTTAAGCACTAATACCATCTAATTTTGGAAAGTTTGTAAATCTCAAATTTTGGTAAGGGGCAAAGTTCTCCAGTTGCTCAGTTGTAGCTTTTATACCACTAAGATCTTTACAAATCAGTTCAGAAGAGTCCTCTGCCTAGCCAAACTTTTTCTGAAGCTGGACAAGAAGTCTGCATGGCTGAGATATCCACTGCATGTTGTTGCAACTGAGAGGAATTCATCTGAACTTGCGTTGACAGAGATTGGACTCGTGGCATGAGTATTTCCCTAAGCTGAACTATAGTGGTACAAATAGCCTCCAATGTAACCGTTGCTGGTCGACTCAAAGAGAACATTAGGGCTCCCACTACTCTTAATTTGGCTTCTGGTGCTTGTGATGCCATTCCTGATGGTGTAAAGGCAACTGGTTCCTCTGCCGGGCCCTCGCAATAGCAGGTTGCTGGACCGATGATCCCTCTCTGCTGACCTGGAGACATCCCTCCAACAGCAACTGGTTCACCAATTCAGGTAGCAACTGCCACAGGTGAGCTAGAATCCAGCACGACCACCTGCATCATACACAACCCCACCTCTTGTACATGTATATAGTTATTAATTGTTAAATGTACCCATTGTACCTCATTTAACCTTCCCAGTTCCATACCCTGTTCTATGTAAAAGTTGGTTTTGCTGTGATATTCTCTGTAAACCACCTTGAATTAATGATAGGGCAGTATAAAAAAAAAACTGTTAAATAAATAAATGGATAGCATGGGCTCGATATTCAAAGTCATTAATGTGGCCAGCAGGGCTGCTAAGCGTGTTAAATGCAGTAAACGGTATTCAGCGACACTAACACGGTTAGTGTCACTGAATATCCGCAGCTGCCAGCTCTACATGCCCCAATGCTAACTACTTAGGATCAGGGTGTGTCGGGGGCATTCCTGGATGCCTCAGAGGTGGAGATGATCACAAACAAGTCAACTGCGATGTTGAGACACTGCCTGGTTAGCAATATGCGGGGAAAGCCAGGCGCAGGAAGCCCTGGCCTAACGTCCACTGCATATCGCTAACCGGTCTGTGTCTCAATACTGGCGCAGACTGGTTTGCAATGGGCAAGAGCAGCTAACCCAGTCAATGCTGGTGTCAGATATGACACCGGCATTGAATATCCGGGTTTACTATTCAGTACCGTTGGCTAGATGCATTAGTAGCACTAGCTGCAGGTGCTGAATATCGGACCCTGTGTGTTTTGGCTAGCACTTTAGAGGATGAATTAAGGGGATTTTCCTCCTTAATCACCCCTAGTTAATTTCCCCCTCCAAATTGAAATAAGCTCAAGACAGCATCCTCTGCAGTTAGCTAGCAGCAGCTATGTGTCCAAGTTTGCAAAATGGCTCAAATGCATGGATAAGTGCTGACATTTGCACATACAATGGGCCTGCAAAGGTTAGTGTGTGGTAAATGCAAACCTTGTGCAATAAATGCAGGGAGCATGCTCAGTATCTGCCTTGCATTTAGTGCACAGAACAGACACTGCACAAGAGCTGCTTCAGAGGCCCCAGGATCAAAGTAGTTAGTAGAAATGCCATGGTTCCCCTCCCCCATCCTTTTGATCAAATAATTACTCCAACCAATAAGCTCTCAAATCAGATCTCCCACTGTAAAAACACAAAGATCTCCCCTGATCACAACCCCCTCCACAACTCATAAACCTCCCTTCAGCACTCTCTCCAGACAGCATTACTAGCACAAGTAGAGTCTCCCACATCAGATTCCCAACTTTCTGATCCAAAGCACCAGAAAATAAACCACCCCACCATCCATCCACCTACCCATCCCATCTCCAAAGGATTCCCAGGTGTCTAGTACACTGGGGCAGGAACAATCCCCTTCCGCTTCTTCCCAAGCTTCAATATATTCAAAATGTTGGATTTTACTTACAGTGAGAATTTGGTTAAGGGTCAACCTTACTGGTAGTAGCATGAGACTACTGCTAGGGGTGAAAGCCACCATTCTGAATTCAACAGCAGTTAGGGCAGGAGTAGAGGAGGACTGCTCCTTCCTCAGCTCCACTAGATAGCAGGGAATTCCCTGGGTAAGCCCTGAGAACGGGTTGGGTGGGTGGAGGGAGGGGATAGGTATGGAGGTGTTATCTCATGGAAGGATCTGGATCAGAAAGGAGAGTCTAGTGTCGGGAGTTCCAGTTGTGGAAGTAGGGCTGTTCATTAGGGGAACTGCTGAAAAGAGGTTTATGAGCTGTGGAGGGAGGTATCTGATTGGGGGGGAGGTCTTTATGTTTTCACAGTGGGGGACTGGATCTAAAGGGGTTATTTGTTTGGATGAAGATGCAACCTCTCTATACCAAGTCTCTTGGTGCACTCGTCTCTTCCCATGGCTTTTAGTACCATCTTTACGCTGATGACTACCAGATCTACCTCGCTACACTTGAAAACTCTCTGGCAAGCCAAGCACAGATCTCTGCCTGCCTTTCTGACATTGACCTCAGAAGCACAGGCATAAATAGTTCAACTAGAGCTCTGTGATTTTTAGTCTTGAAGAACTACAAAAAGGGACTGCTACTTCTGGAGAGAGATCTACAGTTGTAAGTATTTACTTCCGGGAACTTTTCTAAATCTTGGTGAAAAGTAATTTTTTAGATTAAAACTGATTAATATGTGAATCCAGTGTATTTGTTAAATCAGTCAGGGCATGGTATCAGCAAATAGATTTTAGTTAAATTATAAACTCAAGAGGTAGCTTTCAGTTTAAGTTTAAAACCCAACAGAGAGCTTTTAGTTTAAATTTAATACTCTGTCAGGGCATAGAAGCAGCAAAAAGCTTTCAGTTTAAATTTAAAACACAGCAGAGAGCTTTCTGGTTAAATTTAGAATCCAAGACTCCCTCAATCCAAACAAGGGCTGTGCAAATCATCCAGGAAATCGGTCACAGATTACCTTAGCAGCACAGGAGAGGGTACTGTGTAGCAGCCAGTTTTTAATAAGTCTTCTTTCCCTCCCTCCCTGACACCCACCCACCCCTGGGATAATCGTAGCTTTATAGGTGCTAAAATCTCTTAAAGAAAAGGAGGTGCCATATGCACTCTCAGGTGCAGCTGTTTATCCTCATCAGGCATACATTAAGGACCTGAGATTAATTAAGCTTCAGGTGAACAAAGTACATTAAACATATTAGGTATAGTTTTATTAGTATAAGTATCTCTAGCAACCCTCAGTAAGTAAAGAACTTAAATACCTAAACACACCCTTAAAACTAAGATGCAGACAGCAGTCCAGCAATGAGATAGGGGTTTTCCAGTCTTTTGCATTGAGTGTCACATGTATGATTTTCTGCCAATTGGTGAGGGGTCTTACGTGTGCACTAGGTACAAGGAACTCTTTGCTCTCAGGGAACGAGTCTGATCTCTGGAGGCTAGAGTAGCAGACTTGGAAGACATAAGGAAGACATTGAGGCACATAGATGATACCTAGAGGAATATAGTACTGAAGTCCCACCTCCAGTGTGGCAGCATCCCTGTTGCCATGGAGGAGAGAGGTCATGTGACAGGAGAGCATCACCCTGGTGCTGCAGGAAGTGATCCTGTAGCTAGGACCTGTCCTTCAGGTGATGGAAAACCCTCTCGCACCGAGGTTTCTCCAGGGCCATGTGCCCATGAAGGAAGAGTTAGGACAGCTGTTATAGTTGATGACTCGATCATTAGGCATGTAGATAACTGGGTGGCTGGTGGATGTGAGGATCACCTGGTAACATGCCTGCCTGGTGCGAAGGTACTGGACCTCACATGTCACCTAGACAAGGTCTTAGATAGTGCTAGGGAGGAGTCTGCTAGTTTGGCATATATTGGTACCAATGACATAGGAAAGTGTGATAGGGATGTTCTGGAAGCTAAATTTAGGCTTTTTGGTAGGAAGTTGAAATCCAGAACTTCCAGGGTAGCATTATACGAAATGCTTCCCATTCCACGCGCAGGAACTAAAAGGAAGGCAGAGCTCTGGAGTCTCAATGCATGGATGAGACAATGGTGCAAGGATGAGGGGTTTGGATTTGTTAGGAACTGGGGAACATTCTGGGGAAAGGAGGGGCTCTTCCAAAGGGATGGGCTTCACCTTAACTGGAATGGAACCAGGCTGCTAGCATTAACCTTTAAAAAGGAGATACAGCAGCTTTTATACTAGATAAACAGTCACCCAAGAGCACATGGTTCAGAACAATGTATCCTTGAAGGATACTAGCAAAAGATTGAAGTTAGGGAATATCAGTAGAGAGGTTCCAATAAAGACAAAAGTAGCCCAAATGCCCTTGAGTACAGAGCAGATAGAGCTTAATGATTCCAAATTACCCCTGCCTACTGATAGCCAGATTAATATGAAGAAAACACAGCCTCTAAAATGCTTGCATGCAAATGCTAGAAGTCTAAAAAATAAGATGGGAGAGTTAGAATATATCACACTAAATGAGAGGTTAGATATGACTGGTATCTCAGAGACATTGGTGGAAGGAGGACAACCAGTGGGACACTGATACCTAGATACAAACTATATCATAATGATAGAGAAGATCAAATTGGTGGAGAGGTTGCCCTCTATGTTAGAAAGAGCATTGAGTCACAAAGGATTAAAGTTTTGCAGGAAACAAAATTCACTGTAGAATCTTTATGGATTGAAATTCCATGTAAAAAAGGGAAGGGAGTGTACTATTGACTTCCTGGCCAGAATGAACAAATGGGTGATGAAATGCTCAACTAATTCAGGGAAGCTAACAAAAGTTACAACACAGTAATAATAATGGGTGATTTCAATTACCCTGGAATCACTGGATCAGTGTCATGGCAGAGCATGCTAGGGAGATAAAGTTTCTAGATGAAATAAATGACTGCTTCTTGGAGCAGCTGGTTCATGAATGGACAAGAGAGGAAGACATTTTGGACCTAGTCCATAGTGTAACGCAAGATATGATGCAAGAGATAAGGGTTTTGGAGCCACTTGGCAATAGTGATCATAGTATGATCGTGTTTCATTTAATAAATGAAGGAAGGACGGTAAGGAAATCCACCGTACTACCTTTTAACTTTCAAAAGGGAGACTATGATAAAATGAGGAAAATAGTTAAGAAAAAACTAAAAGGAGCAGTTGCAAAGGTTAAAGATTTACATCAAACTTGGGTATTGTTTAGGTGAGGTCAGAGAGGCTGTTGTTGCCAAAAAAGCATCTTTCAGGAAATGGAAAAAGGAGCCAAATGATGAAAACTGGACACAACACAAGCACTGGCAAGTTCTATGCAAGGCATTGTTAAGGCAGGCAAAGAGAGAATTTGAGAAGAAGCTTGCTTTGGAAGCAAAAATGCATAATAAATACTTTTTCAAGTACATTCGTAGCAAAAAACCTGTGAGAGAGTCAGTTGGTCCATTAGATGATAGAGGGGTAAAAGGGGCACTAAGAAGCGACAAGGCGATAGCGGAGAGACTGAATGAATTTTTTGCTTCGGTCTTTACTAAGGAAGATGTAGGAATGTTACCAAAGACTAAAATAGTATTTAAAGGAGATGCTAAGGAAGAATTGAAAGAAATATCAATACACCGAGAAAATGTATTACAACTATTTGATAAACTGAAGAGTAGCAAATCACTTGGACCGGATGGTATGCATCCAAGGATGTTGAAAGAACCGAGATTCCAGACCAACTATTAGTAATATGTGAACTATAATTAAAATCATCTGTAATACCTGAAGATTGGAGGATAATCTATGTAACAGCAATTTTTAAAAAGGGTTCCAGGGGTGATCCGGGAAACTACAGACCAGTGAGTCTGATATCAGTACCTTGACAAATGGTGGAAACCATCATAAAGAACATAATTACAGAACATGTAGATAGTCATGGCTTAATGGGAGAAAGCCAATATGGCTTTAGCTAAGGAAGGTCTTGTCTTACTAATCTGTTTTTTTGAAGGTGCAAATAAACAGGTAGACAAAGGTGAGTCAGTAGATATAGTGTATCTGGACTTTCAGAAAGCCTTTGACAAGGTCCCTCATAAGAGACTTTTGGCAAAATTTAACAGTCATGGATAGGAGGCAGTGTACTATTGTGGATCAGGAACTGGTTAAAAGATAGAAAGCAGAGGGTAAGGCTAAATGGTCAAGTTTCCCAATGGAGAAAGGTGAATAGTAAATTACCCCAGGAATCTCTGCTAGGTCTGCTGCTTTTTAACATATTCATAAATGACCTGGAAGTGGGAATAATGAGTAAGGTTATCAAATTTGCAGATGACATAAAACTATTCAAAGTTGTTAAAACCCATGAGGATTGTGGAAAATTGCAAGAGCATCTTGATAAATTGGAAGACTGGGCATCCAAATTGCAGATGAACTTTAATGTGGATAAGTGCAAAGTTATGCACCTAGGAAAGAAAAACCCAAATTATGGTTACAGGATGCAAGGTTCCACATTAGCAACCACCACCCAGGAAAAAGATTTAGGCGTCATCGTAGATAACATGTTAAAACCCTACATCCAGTGTGCAGGGGTGGCCAAGAGAGCAAATAGAATGCTAGGTATCATAAGGAAAGGAATGGAGAATAAAGCAAAGGATATTATAATGCCTCTGTATCATTCCATAGTGCTACCGCACTTTGAATATTGTGTACAATTCTTTTCACCGTATCTTAAAAAGGATATAGCGTTATTAGAAAAGGTACAAAGAAGAGCCAACAAAATGGTAAAGGGGATGGAAGGATACCCCTATGAAAAGAGGCAAAAAAGGTTAGGGCTCTTCAACCTTGAAAAGAGACGGCTGAAGGGAGATATGATAGAGGTCTATAAATTAATGAATGGAGTGGAACGGGTAAATGTAGATTGATTGCATACACCATCAAAATATAGAAAAACTAGGGGGCGTGCAATGAAGCTATAGGGTAACCTATTTAAGACTAATAAAAGAAAAGAAAATATTTTTTCACTCAATGTGTAATCAAACTCTGGAATTTGCTACAAGAGGATGTAGTCAAAGCTGTTTGTGTAACTGGGTTTAAAACAGGCTTGGACAAGTTCCTGGAGGAAAAGTGCATAAACCATTATTAAAGTGGACCCAGAATATCCACTGCTTGCCCCAATACAAGCATTGTGGAACCTGTGTCTTTTGGGGAAACTGCTAGGTACTTGTGACCTAGATTGGCTACTTTTGGAAACCAGATACTGGGCTTGATGGACCTTGGTCTGACCCAGTATGGCATATCTTATGTTCTTATTGTTGCTTGGATGTCTAACTGCCCCTTAAACCCTCCTCTCCCCTTCTTCATTTCTCATTCTCTATGGATAACTCTCTTCCCCTTCCTGTTTCCTCGGTTCACAACCTTGGGGTCGTTTTTGACTCCTTTCTCTCTTTCTTCACAAGCATCCAACTGACATGAGGGAGGAGTAGCCTAGTGGTTGGGGCAAGGTACTTCAGGCCAGAAGGTCGGGGGTTCAAATCCCACTAGAGGACAGCAACCTTGGGCCGGAAGGACTGGGGTTTCTAGTCCCACAGATGCTCCTTGTGGTCTTGGGCAAGCCACTTAACCCTCCATTGCCCATGTTCCCTGTAAGTATTAGTGTGTGTCTCATATCCCTGCGTGTTAAATGTATCCCCCAATTGTGTTGTGACCGCTTTGATTGAAGGATAAGGCAGTATACAAAACTAAATAAATAAAATAAATAAAATAAATCTAAAACCTGCCATTTTTTCCTCTATATCAGCCACAAAATTTGCCCATTCCTTTCTGAACACACTACTAAGACACTTATCCACTCTTTAGTTACCTCCTGTTTATTGTAACCTACTCCTTGCTGGTCTTCCTCTGAATCATCACTCTCATCTTCAATCTGTTCAACACTCTGCTGCATGGCTAATCTTCTGCCAGCCTCATCATGCTCATATTACTCCTCTTCTCAAGTCACTTCATTGATTCCCTATCTGTTTCCGCATGCAGTTCAAACTTCTACTGCTGACCTATAAGTGCATTCATTCTGCAGCTGCTCACTACCTTTCCTCTCTTATCTCTCCCTACACCCTACAGTTGACAGAAAACCATGATTGGGATGTAACTATACCTGGCTATACTTTATTCAGAAAGGACAGGGTAGGAAGAAGGGGAGGAGGAGTGGCACTATATGTAAAAACTACTATTAAAGCTTTGGAATTACAGAGCTTAAAAGGGAGAGAGGAGGCATTGTGGGTTAAACTAGAAAGAGGGAAAAAGAAATCTATTTACATTGGTGTGATATACAGACCTCCCTCACAAGAGGAAGAGGTGGACAGAGAGTTAATTGAAGACATATGCAGCATTGCTAGGAAAGGGGAAGTGCTACTGATAGGAGATTTCAATATGCCAGAGGTTGCACATTCCTGCTGCAGTATCATCTAGAAGTAAGGAGATCCTGGATTCTCTACAGGGAGAACTATTCAGGCAATTGGTAACAGACCCCACACGTGAAGGGGCCATACTGGACTTGGTGCTTACCAATGGTGAAAGTGTTTCTGATGTTGTAGTGGGAGATCATTTTACATCCAGTGATCACCAGATGGTGTGGTTCAGTATTAGGACTAGGGCTGTTAGAATCCATTCAAAGGTGAGGATCTTAGACTTTAGGAAGACTAACTTTGCGAAGATGGGCCAATACCTCAGGGAGTCATTAGTGGGATGGGAACAGCTGGGGGATGTAGAAAAACAGTGGGCAAAACTGAAAGGGGATATTTTAAGGGCAACCAACCTTTTTGTTAAAATGGTAAATAAAGGCAAAAGGAAAAGGAGACCGCTATGGTTTTCGAAGGAAGTAGCTGAAAAAGTGAAGAAAAAGAGGGAGTCCTTCATGAAATACAAGAGATCACAGAGAGAGGAAGACAGGCATCTGTGTTTGTAAAAACTTAGAGAAGCTAGCAAAGTAGTCAAGAAGGCAAAGATTCAAAAGGAGGAGGAAATAGCCAATGCAATAAAATGGGGGGATAAGACATTTTTCAGATATATTAGTGAGAAGAGGAAGGGCAAAAGTGGTATTGTCAGACTCAAGGGTGCAGGGGAGGAATATGTAGAAGCTGATAAGGATAAAGCGGAATTGCTTAACAAATATTTTTGTTCTGTGTTCACAGATGAAGAACCAGGAGCAGGACCTCAGAAAACACCCACAAATAGGAACAGAAGCGAGGGACACCTTGAACAATTTTCAGAAGACTGTGTTCGTGAGAAACTAGCTCAACTTAAAGTAGACAAAGTGATGGGACAGGATGGGATACACCCTAGAATACTGAGGGAACTTGGGGATGTTCTAGCAGCTCCACTGATTGACCTTTGCAATGCCTCATGGGAGTCAGGAGTGGTGCCAAAGGACTGGAGAGAGGCTCATGTGGTGCCTTTACACAAAAGCGGAAGTAAGGATGTAGTTGAAAACTACAGGCCTGTTAGTTTAACTTTGGTGGTGAGTAAATTATTGGAAACGCTGCAGAAAGAGAAAATAGTGAGGTTTCTGGAGTCCAGCAGATTAAAGGATCCGAGGCAGCATGGATTCACCAGAGGCAGGAATTGTCAGACAAATCTGATTTCTTTGACTTGGTGACCAGGGAGTTGGACCGAGGGAGAGCCCTAGATGTGGTGTAAAGCCTTTGACACCGTTCCTCACAGGTGACTTATAAACAAACTGAGCACCCTAGGGATGGACCCTAAAGTTACTGCTTGGGTTACAAATTGGTTGAGTGGGAGGCGACAAAGAGTACAGGTAAATGGATCTCACTCTGAGGAGAAGGACATTATCAGTGGTGTGCCCAAGGGATCTGTCCTTGGTCCGATTCTTTATAACATCTTTGTTATTGATATAGCGGAAGGACTGTTGGGTAAGGTTTGCCTCTTTGTGGATGATACCAAAATCTGCAGTAGAGTAGATCCCAGGAAGGTGTAGATAACATGAGGAGGGATCTAGCTAAGCTTGAAGAATGGTCTAGAATTTGGCCGCTGGGATTTAATGTTACAAAATGTAAGGTCATGCATTTGGGCTGCAGCAAAGCCATGGGAGCAATATAGTATGGGGGTGAAGTACTTTTGTCCACTAAAGAAGAGCGGGACCTAGGCGTGGTTGTGTCTGATGATCTTAAAGTAGCTAAACAGGTAGAAAAGGTGACCACAAAAGCTAGAAGGACGCTTGGGTGCATACGGAGAGGAATGGCTAGCAGAAAAAAGGAGGTGATAGTGCCTCTATATAAGTCTTTGGTGTGACCTCATTTGGAGTATAGTGTGCAATTCTGGAGACCGCACCTTCAAAAGGATATAAACAGGATGGAGTCAGTACAGAGGGTGGCTACTAAAATGGTTAGTGGTCTTCATTATACAGCATATGAGAACAGACATAAGGATCTTAATATGTACACCTTAGAGGAAAGGCGGGATAGAGGTGATATGATTGAGATGTTTAAGTACTTCCATGGCATAAATGTACAGGGGGAGAGCCTCTTTCAATTGAAAGCAAGTTCTGCTATGAGGGGACATGGGATGAGGGTGAAGGAGGATTCAGGTGTGATATGTGGAAATATTTCTTTACAGAAAGAGTGCTGGATCCATGGAATAGCTACCAGTGGAGGTGGTAAAGATGAGGACAGTAAATTAATTCAAAAAAGCATGGGACAAACACAGAGGATCTCTAAAGGAAAAAAGGGGACTGTTGTAGTTGTTGATATGAAGGGACAGACTAGATAGGCCTTGTGGTCTTTTTCTGTCGTCATATTTCTATGTTTCTATTTTTCCATTCCATTCACCTTTTTAATCCCTTACCTCTCTGTATAATTGTTATCCACCTCTACCTTTCTCACTGACTGACTCCTGGCTTTCCCTATTTCTCTATTCTTCTTCTCCTTCCCTTATTCTTGGTGATTTTAACATTCATGTTGATAACTTGTCTGACACTCTGTGCTTCTAAACTCCTTTCCCTTACCTCCTCATTCAACCTCCAAGTTTGCTCTTCTGTTTCCACTCATCAATGCAATCACTGCCTGGACCTGGTTTTCTTCTCTGTTTATCCTCCAGTTTCCGTACTTCAGTTCTTTCCTTATCTGATCTTCACCTCCTAAGCTTCACTCTTCACTCTCCTCCTCAGTCTCTTGATCCATTGGCTCTCTCCACTATTGTCTCTTCACCTCTTTCTTCCACCTTATCTTCTAAATCTGTTGATGAGGCTATAACCATGGGTGGCTCTATAACAAGGCGGAGTGAGGTAGCCACCTCAGGCGGCAAAATTTTAGGGGCAGCAAAAAATGCCTCCAAAATCTCCTCACTCTGCTTTCAAAAAAGGTTTTAAAAAAATGGACAAGCTGCTGCCACTGCCCTGTCCACCTTTCAACAGTGGCAGAATCAACCCCCCCTCCACGCTGCTGCCTCAGATCTGAGGACATAGGGCAGTGACAGAGAGCTAAGTTGGCCGAAAATAAAAGTAATTTGAAAAGCACGGGGGTTTCAAGCCTCCATCAGTTTGTAAGCCCCTGCTGGTTCTACCCCCCTCTCTGATGTGAATGGCAACAGCAAGGGGGCAGGACCCATCAGAGCCTTACAAGCCTGATTGAGGGGACAGGAGATTAAATGCTGAACAAAAGGGGGGAGGGATAGGAGGACAAATGCTGTACAACAGGGGCAGGAAGACAAATGCTGGCTAACAGGGAGGAGCGACAGAAGGACAAATGCTGGAAAATGGCAGGGGGCAAGAGGATAAATTCTGGACAACAGAGGGGAGGCATAGAAAGAGAAATTCTGGACAACAAGAGGGAGGGACAGGAGGGCAAATGCTGGACAATGGTGAGGAGGGACAGGAGGGCAAATGCTGGACAAAGAGGGGCAGGAAGGCAAATGCTGGACAAAGGGGAGAGGCTGGACAACAGAGGGGAGGGACAGGAGGACTAATGCTGGAAAATGTGAGAGGGCAAGAGGATAAATGCTGGACAACAGGGAGGAAGGACAGGAAGACAAATGCGGGACAACAGGGGATGGGAAAGCATAAAGATAAATGCTGTTTCAGTGCTGGAACTACCTGGGCAAGCATGACGGGGACCTGTATGTCAGGAGGGCTCCGTCACTAGCCATCTGTCCCCCCACTCCCCATTCAGGATGACCTGTGGAGCACTGTCGGCCCAGTGGAGAGCCTGTCCATGGGACATGCTGTTCCCGTGAGTAGAAGGCTGTGAGAGGCGTAGTCACTTCTCACAGTCTAGTGTCTCGTGGGCAGGCTCTCTACTAGGCTGCCAGTACTCCGCAGGTCATCCTGAATGGGGAGGGGAGTTGGGAGATCAGGGTCGGTGCCTTCCTGATATCTGCTCCTGCAGACAGTCTGTTTCTCTGGGCCACAGTCATGGCTTTCACAGCCCCTGTCCATAGGAAAGGCTGCTCTTGCAAGCAGAAGGTTGTGGGAGGCAGTGATCGTGGCCCAGAGAAGCAGAGCCTGCCCACGGGAGCAGCATGTCCTGCAGGCAGGGGCTGTGCAAGGCCAATTATTCCCTGCCTCTCTGGGCTGGGATCACTGCTTGCACAGCCCCTGCCCATGGGATGTGCTGCTATGTGGGCAGGCTCTGCCCCTTGTACATACATGAGGAGGGCATTAAAGGGGGAGTGAGCATAAAGGGGGAATTGGAAAGGTAGATGTGGATGGGCACAGGGAGTCAGAAGGGAGATCTGGGTGCAGGGGGAGGAGTAGGGAGGCAGTGGGGTTAGGATTGAGGTGGGGGGCTAGGGAGATAGAGATACTGCACATGGAAAGGGACATAGGGAGAAGCAAGGAGGGGAGATGGAGTGGTGATGTTGGCCAGGGTGTTATAGGGAGACTATGTGAAAATGCTCAGACTAGCAAGAAATAATCCATTTATATTGCCTTGGATCTGCATTATGCTATGAAGAATCTGATTTGTATTATTGTAGGGATCATACATAGGGAGGATTAGTATGGTTGCAATGTTAGTCCCTTTGAATGCACAGAAATAAAGTTTAACAAATAAAAATAAAATATATGTGGCAGTGTATTTTTATTGGATTAATTATTACATTCACTTGGCCAGTTTTTGGGAGCTAGCATTTGCTTCTGTAAGTCACAACCTGAAGAAATGATCCAAAGTATTTTTGCAACCATATAAGTACTGTAAATCAAAATTACAAAAAGTAAAAAAAAGGGCAGATATTTGGTATCTCAACAAACATAATCCTGATACTCAAAAGTCACTATGGGTCCTACATTATAAACCTTAGATAACTGCTAAACCCTGGACCATTTTAAAATAGTCATATCTAGGCATCTAACTCTTAAAGGAGATTTACTAAGGATCCCTTTTAGTAAAGCATGCTGTGGTTGTGTTAATAATGTGTAAACTATGGTGTGTTAAGTGCAACACCACCATGTTAACTGGCAGAGACGTGGACAGCATGTTCCCGTCAGTTAACTTGATGTTCTGTGCCTTTAACATGTGGCACAGTTAGCATGGCTGCACTTACCTCCACCTATTAAGGTGGCGGTAATTGCACACCTGTTGATTGCAAGCCTTGCAGTTAGCACCAATGCACTGACTACAAGGTGTTCGCCCTGCCCCCTCTCTACTCCTGTCCCTCCGACTTATCACTCCGATGTGTGAAGCACAGTTATTGTGGAAATCGGGCTATGCTAACTGTGCTGGCTCCATACTAACAGTTACTATGCACTTTAGTAAGAGGGCACCTAAGTTGCAGTAAAATGACATATCGTGCTGTTTTACCACAGGAACATTATTGTTGGATTTACTAAACTGTAGTACATGTATATTTATATAGTATGGGAGTCATTCTGCGCCACGAATAGCGGGGATGTACATCCTGCCTGGACGAACATCCCCGCTATTCATCCCCCTGCCGCGCCTGGTGCAAAGGCTCCCCATACGAACAGCACTGTTGTGCAGGGAGCCTTAGATGGGGCGGGGGGGGCGCAGTCTGGAGGCAGAGTGAGGGTGGAGCATGAACGGGCCTTGACCCTGGATGTACAGGGCCGATTCTGAGGTTGGCTCTGTATGTCTGGGCCAGGACAAAATGATGAAGGGGTTCAGGGAGTATCCCACAGCCTGACCCTGGCCATGGGAGGATAGATCAGAGGTCAGACTACAGGAAAAAAGCAATTTGGGTCAGTGGCCGGG
Organism: Ichthyophis bannanicus; assembly: GCA_033557465.1. Lineage (NCBI taxonomy): Eukaryota > Metazoa > Chordata > Amphibia > Gymnophiona > Ichthyophiidae > Ichthyophis > Ichthyophis bannanicus. The sequence goes on from CM066038.1 coordinate 253,807,268, forward strand.
GATCGCTGCTCCATAATGGAGCCATGGTGCTATGGCAATGAGACACCATGGCACTGAAGCTTCATTACATAGCCTGGCTGAGTTAGCTGGGGATCTGCTGGGCATGCAGCCCATCAGAATCGGGGCCTGGCCTGCACGCCCATGCCGGTAGACCAGATTCTGATCCCGTGGGCACATCTAGCACTTGCAGGATCAGAATCGTGTACTACCGTTGTATGCCCAGATTCTGAGGGGCAGCAAAGGGGCTGAACAGCCAGAATAGAACTAGCTGTCCAGCCCCTTTGCCCCTTCAATCAATCTCTCTGCTACCTGAGCAAGGGTTCTGATCCAGCACTGCAAAGATAAGTTTCTACAGTTATTATTTTGGCTATGTTTTTTTTTATATAAGTTTTCCTTGCCTAGTTATTACCTGTTTATATTTGAGTGTGCCTTTTCTTCATAGAAGGTCTACTGACCAGGGACACTTCATCCTTGATACGTTTCAAATAGGACTAGCACTACACATTTGTTTTTAAATTTGTAAATACCTTGTGTCCTACTAAATTTAGCAGAAAAAGATATACATTTGAAGGTTCCAGGGTCCTTTGCATAGTAGACTAGTCAATAAAAGTAGGATTTTATTGGAAAGTTTAAAATTCCATTGCTCTGTTAAAAGCCCACCTCACAGGGTATGGTTAAGTCACAGTAAATTACTTCATTCAGCTTCTTTTGTCTGAGAGTTAATTCAATCAATCTCTCTGCTACCTGAGCAAGGGTTCTGATCCAGCACTGCAAAGATAAGTTTCTACAGTTATTATTTTGACTGTTTTTTTGATATAAGTTTTCCCTGCTTAGTTATTACCTGTTTATATTTGAGTGTGCCCTCCCTTCATTGAAGGTCTACTGACCAGGGACACTTAAATTCCTGCCCATCCTACTCCTCACCTCACCCACCCCAGGCTTGCATTGCCAATATAGTCCATCATATGAATTGACATCTGTCCTTCAATTCTGTGTAACACCCACCTTTTCTCCTTGTCCTAGAACTGCTTTATAGTCATATTGATGAGCCATATTAATCAGCATGTTGTGTATTCAATGCAATAGTTGTGGTGCCTGCATTCAAAGAAGAATCATTTGGAGCCTAAGAGCTTGTCCTATATGTCTCAAGTTATCTGTCATGCATAAAGAATTGATTCTATTAAGGGAAGAATTAGCTACAATTAAACACACCTCCTCTAGAATACAAATTGAAAAAGATCCACCACCATTCCCACAAAGAATCAAACAACCCAGGAACAAATGGATCACAATAGGCTCTGGTAGGTTGTGACCTGTACCAAGGAGACACCCTTGCCATCAAGAGATACCCTTGCATAACGCCTTCTCTCCCTTGGGAAATTCAAGTGCCCAATCAGTGGAAACTGAAGGGTCCTTAAAAGAGAAAGTTAATGCCCAATCTATTGATAATGCTCTGCATATAAAGAAACTGACACAAAAGAGGAAACTACTAGTACTTGGGGATTCCATCATCCGAGGCACCAACTTGGGAACACAGTTCAAATGGGAGAAGATGGTTAAATGCCTCCCAGGCTCTTCAGCCAGCAGGAATACAAAGCAAATTGCTGCCATACTTAGTGCAGAAAGTGAGCACTCCAAAATTGATGTTGTCATCCACGGGTACAAATGACCTGGCTAGAAACAGCGCCTCTACAGTTCAGAAGGACTTCCAGATTCTGGGAGAGAAACTCAAACCCGTTGCTAACACTATAGCATTTTCAAAAGTTCTACCTGTTCTTGGTAAGGGGGCAGAAAGGCTGTATCGTATAATAAACTTTAATACATGGCTTCAAACTTGGTGCAAACAAGAAGGATTTAGATATATAGGCAACTGGGGAAATAGATGGAACAACAAGAGGCTATACTGTGATGGACTACATCTCTCTGCTGCAGGGAAAAGGATCCTAAGTGCAAAATTCAGGCATTATGTGGATAGGCATTTAAACTAGGGAAAGGGGGTGACAGATGGAAAACAACAAGTTCAGGATGTCACTCCCAGCAAAAACATAATAACATTGGAAATAGCCACAGTATTAACCCACACATCAGTGCCAAGTGGGAAGATGCATGTAAAACAAAATCCATGCAAAATACAGGCAAGCCAGTCAACAAATTCTGGAAAGCAATGAGCAGAAATGCTTGAAGTCTAGCCAACAAGGTTTCTGAACTGGAAGCCCTAATGGTGGAAATGGACTTGGACATTGTGGCCATTACAAAAACGTGGTTTAACGAGTCGCATTAATGGGATATAGCCATAGCTGGCTATAATCTATTTAGAAGAGATAAAGAGAGTAGAAAAGGAGGAGGAGTAGCCCTATGGTGTATGTCAAAAGCAATATTAAAGCTGCTGAAATGCAGGGGACGTGGGGGAAAGAAAAAGTGTTGTGGATTGTGTTGGACAGAGGAGATGGTACTGTCATCCATACTGGTGTGATCTACAGGCCTCTAACTCAAACCGAAGAAATGTATAGCAAATTAATTACTGATATTGCAAAGATAGCCATGAAAGGGGAGGTGATCATATTGGGTGACATTACCCCAAGTGGATTGGAGTACTACTTCTGCAAAACTGGAAGAAAGCAAACAAATTGTGGATGCCTACCAAGATGCAATATTTAGATAAATGGTGATGGAACCGATCAGGGAAAGCTCAATGCTGGATTTAGTACTCACCAACAGAGATAGTGTGTCAAATATCCGGGTGGGTGCCCATATGAACAGCAGCGATCACCACATGGTGTGATTTGAGATAAAAACCAAGGTGGAGTCCAATCACAGCAAGCTCAAAGTCCTAGACTTCAAAAATGCTGACTTCAGTAAAATGGCCAAGTGCCTGGAGGAGGAGTTGGCCAGATGGGAGGGGATATGGGAAGTGGAATTGCAGTGGACTAAACTAAAGGAGACAATAAAAGGGGCAACAGATACATATGTAAAGAAAGTAAATAAAAGCAAGAGGAAAAGGAAACCTATTTGGTTCTCCAAAGAAGTGGCTACACAAATAAAGGCAAAAAACACAGCTTTCACAAAATTCAGGGGTTCACAAACAGAGGAACACAGAAAAGAATTCAGGATAAAACTAAAAGAGACAAAAAGAAAAAATAAGGATAGCAAAATCCAAGGCAGAAGAAAAGATGGCTAAGGATGTGAAGTGTGGTGACAAAACCTTTTTCAGGTATATTTGGGAGAGGAGGAAAATCAGAAGTGGAATTGCAGGACTCAAAAGTACTGGGAACAGATTTGTGGAAAGTGACACTGAAAAAGCGCAAATGCTAAACAAATACTTCTGTTCTGTTTTTACTAAAGAAAATCCTGGAGAAGGACCACCTGTGATTGACAAGTATACAAATGGGAATGGAGTAGAAACCACACCACTCACAGAAGATGTGTTAGAACAGCTTGCAAAACTGAAAGTGGATAAGGCCATGGGACCAGATGGCATACATCCCAGGATACTGAAAGAGCTCTGAGAGGTTCTTGCAGGGCCGTTAAAGGATGTTTTTAATAAATCCTTGGAAACAGGAGAGGTTCCTCAGGACTGGAGAATGGCTGATGTGGTACCTCTTCACAAAAGTGGTGACAGGGAAGAAGTGACAAACTACAGGCTGGTAAGCCTTATCTTGGTGGTGGGAAAAGTAATGGAGGCACTCCTGAAAGAGCAAATAGTGGACTTTCTCATAGCCAACAGGTTGCATGATTTGAGGCAACATGGTTTTACCAAAGGACGATCTTGCCAAACAAATCTGATTGAGTTCTTTGACTGGGTGACCAGAGAACTAGATCAAGGGCATGCAATGGATGTGGTCTATCTAGATTTCAGCAAAGCATTTGATACTGTTTCTCATCGGAGGCTTATCAATAAAATCAACAGCTTGGGGATGGGTCCCAAGGTGGTGAACTGGATCAGAAATTGGTTGACTGACAAACGACAGATGGTGATGGTAAACGGAACTCACTCAGATGAAAGGAAGGTGATTAGCGGTGTGCCTCAAGGTTCGGTCCTGGGACCGGTACTGTTCAATGTATTTGTGAGTGATATTGCTGAAGGACTGAATGGAAAAGTCTGTCTTTTTGCAGATGACATGAAAATTTGCAACAGAGTGGACTCCCCTGAGGGAGTGGATAACATGAGGAAAGATCTACAAAAGCTGGAAGAAAGGTCTAATGCTTGGCAGTTAAGATTTAATATGAAGAAGTGTAGTGGCATGTACTTGGGAAGCAGAAACCCAAGGGAATTGTATGCAATAGGGGGCGAGAGGTTGGTGTGCACAGACCAGAAGGACCTCAGAGTGATTGTTTCAGAGGATGTCAAGGTGGAAAACAGTATGACAAGGTGGTGGTAAAAGCCAGAAGGATGCTAGGTTGCATACAGAGAGGAATTACCAGCAGAAAGGAAGCGGTACTAATGCCACTGTACAAGTTGCTGGTGAGGCCTCACTTGGAATATTGTGTTCAGTTTTGGAGACCATATCTCACAAAGGATATAAAAAGACTGGAAATGGTTCAGAGGAAGGCGACCAAAATGATTTGGAGCCTGCATCAGAAGACATATGAGAAGAGACTTGAAGACCTAAATATGTAAACTCTGGAGGAGAGGAGGGACAGGGGAGATATGATTCAGACCTTTAAATACTTAAAGAGTATTAACGAACAACCAAACCTCTTCCAAAGATGGAGAAGCTGTAAAACTAGAGGGCATAACATGAAGCTGCAAGGTGGTAAACTGAAAGGCAATATCAGGAAATACTTTTTCACTGAAAGGGTCGTGGATGTTGGAGTGCCCTCCCGATGGAAGTGATGGGGGCTAATACAGTGACGACATTCAAAGTGGCTTGGGATAGACACAGTGGATCCCTTTATAGCAATCAAAATAATCATAACTCATATCTCAACAAATAGGGAGCGGTGTGTATACCCCTAAACAAAGGAATTGTGAACGGTGACATGCACGGAGCGGCAGGGGCACCTGCTCTTACCGTATGGCTGGGCAGACTAGATGGACCATACTGGTCTTTGTCTGCCGTCATAAACTATGTTACTAGGTTACTATGGCTTCTATGGATATATGCAATATTTTACAAACACACATGTATACTGTGACTTCACCTGTGCACCTCCAAAATCCACCCACAACATGTCTACATCTGTGGGTGATTTTATAAGAAGCATTATAAAATTACCCCCTAAGCATGGGGATAAGGTTGGTGATGAACCACTGGGAGACACTATGAGGCCCTTTTACTAATGGGCTCTAACACGTTTCACCTAACGTGCCGAAAGTGCTGAAACTATTCTGCGTTAGGTGAAACACCAGATTGTTAACTGTCGGAGGTGTGGAAAGCATTTCCCCAGCAGTTAACATGGCACACTTTTTCCTAACTTGCACCGCATTAGTGCAGGTGCACTTAACTCCACCTAATCTCCACCTACTCCACTTAACGCCACCTAATCGCCTGGGACACAATTAGTTCACAGTCTGAACCCAGTGCTAACTGTGCTGAGCTCACCCTGCACACTCTCCACCCCTGACCAGTTTACTCATGACCCCTATGTGGGTGGCACAGTTAGCGCAGGAGAAGCGCTACTAGCAAGCAACCATTTGCAAAAGACTCCCTACTGTATGATTTTGAAAGAATGCAGCTTGGGGACCTCAATTTATTTACACATATGGGATGGGGGCACAGTGAGGGAGGAATAGTGCAAACTACTATCCTACCAGAGTTTTACTATCAAGGAGGAGGGGGTTTATTTTATACTGGAAAGCCCCTTTAAAAAATAATGGACCCCCTGAGCCTCCTCCCCCCCCCCCAATTGCCTATGGGCATCACATTTAAATCCATCCCTGACAGCATGCACACCCTCTTGAGACACCAGCAAGTAAATGGTTATCAACGCTGCTGTCCCAGAGCTAGTGACCTCATTATTCCTCACAAACTTCAACTATCCTGGCAGGAGCCTGCAAGAGGTTCTCTGTGTGCTTTCCAATCTATCCAGAGTTCACTTCCTGAAAGCTACCTGCAAGTGATTGAGAAGACTCTGTTTGAGACAGAAATATTAAAATTCTTTCCAGTTGGACACAGGCTGAGAAAAAGTATAATATCTGGTCTTTTCAGCATGGACCTGAGCATTCCTCAGGATGTCAGATTCCTGAGTTGACAAACAAGAATTTAATTTAATTTCAATTTATTTAATTTTAATTCAGTGATTTATAGCCTGCCTATTTATAGACAGTTCTAAGCGGATTACAAGAAGTACAAAGCACAATCAAGTAATCATAAGAACATACGATATTCCATACTAGGTCAGACCAAGGTCCATCAAGCCCAGTATCCTGTTTCCAACAGTGGCCAATCTAGGTCATAAATACCTAGCAGTTTACCCAAAAGACACAGGTTCCACAATGCTTGTATTGGGTCAAGCAGTGATATCCCGGGTCCTTTTTAATAAAGGTTTATGGATCTTTCCTCCAGAACTTGTCCAAACCTTTTTTAAACCCAGATACATTAAGAGCTTTTACTACATCCTCCGGTAACAAATTCCAGAATTTGATTACACGTTGAGTGAAAAAATATTTTCTCTTATTAGTCTTAAATGAGTTACACTGTAGCTTCATTGCATGTCCCCTAGTCTTTCTACTTTTTGATGGTGTAAACAATCAATCTACATTTACCCATTCCACTCTATTCATTAATTTATAGACCTCATATCTCCCCTCAGCTGTCTCTTTTCCAGGTTGAAAAGCCCTAACCTTTTAAGCATCTCCTCAAAGGGGTATCCTTCCATCCCCTTTACCATTTTGGTGGCTCTTCTCTTTACCTTTTCTAATTTTGCTATATCCTTTTTAAGATATGGTGACCAGAATTGCACACAATTCTGTGTCGCACCTTGGAATGATACAGAGGCATTATCCTTTGTTTTATTCTCCATTTCTTTCCTTATCATTCCTAGCATTCTATTTGCCTTCTTAGGCGTCGCAGCACACTGGGCAGAGGGTTTCAATGTGTTATCCACAAGGATGCCTAAATCTTTTTCCTGGGTGGTGGTTCCTAATGTGGAACCTTGCATCATGTAACCATAATTTGAGTTGTTCTTGTCTAGGTGCATAACTTTGCACTTCTCCACAATAAATTTCATCTGCTATTTTGATGCCCAGTCTTCCAATTCATGAAGGTCCTCTTGCAATTTTTCACAGTCCTCTTGGGTTTTAACAACTTTGAAAAATGTTGTGTCATCTGCAAATTTGACTACCTCACTCGTTATTCCCATTTCCGGGTCATTTGTGAATATGTTAAAAAGCAGCGGACCCAGCACAGATCCCTGCAGTACTCCACTATTCACTTTTCTCCATTGAGAAAATTGGCCATTCAGCCCTACTCTCTGCTTTCTTTTAACCAGCTCCTGATCCATAATAGTACACTGCCTCCTATCCCATGACTTTTTAACTTTGCCAAGAGTCTCTCATGAGGGACCTTGTCAAAGGCTTTTGGAAAGTCCAGATACACTATATCGACTGGCTCAACTTTGTCTACCTGTTTATTTGCACCTTCAAAAAAATATTAACAGTTTAGTAAGACAAGACCTTCCTTGGCTAAAGCCATGTTGGCTTTCTCTCATTAAACCATGACTATTGTCACCAGCAGTGGCTAAAGAAGTGTTGGTTAGCTAGATACACTACTGGCCCTGACCTTTCTATGAAAGAAAGTGTAGTTGCGACTGAATGGTCAGGTTTAAACAAGGATTTATTCCCCTCCCGGGGTTTTGCTGGATTTCCAAAAATGATACAACTTCCAAACTCAAAAGGTAGCCATGCTTCTGGCATAAACAAGTGGTGAAAGAAAAGTACAGCTTCTTGCTTAACAAAATCAAATAACAAAGCAAAACAAGTAATCAGATAAACAGCTGGGCAGTTTCCTCTGTGCACGCTTATTCTCTATAGGCAGGCTTCTCTGCTTTTAACGTAGAGAGGTCTCCTCAGTAGTTAATAGAGAGCAGTCCATCTTTTCATCATAAGACAAACATTCACCTTGATCAATGCACATAGGCTCCTCAACTGCCTCGTCTTCTCTATGGCAAAGAGTTTGCAACTTCCTCCAGCCAGTGACTGGTTTCTCTTCAATACTCTCACCACGGTAAGGTAGATAATTATCTGGCACTTGGTAAAACTGCTTTGTAATCTTTCTACTGGGTTTTCCTCTTGGCAGTTTTCTGCCAGGCTTTAAATATAAACACTCAGATTCCTCATTCATGCATATATCTTCAAGCACTTATTTATTTATTTATTTAACGGTCTTTTCTATACCGCCCCTTCCAGAGATCAGGGGCGGTTTACATTGAACTTTAAACAGAACAATTGTATACTTCTGTATACATTTACAAGGAACATTATGCTTTAACTATATACAGGTGTGCTTACAGGGAACATATTTTGAACATATTTTGAACAACATTTTGAACATATTTTGAACATTAACTATAACAGAGCTTTTTAAACTATTTACACTATCTCTTTCACAAGGATGTGAATATCTTAAAACATTCTGGCTTTCATTAGCAAAGAGTCTCTTACCAGTTGCTCTATGCTCTCCCCACTGACTGCTGTCTCTGGGAGATCCCTCCTGCGTCACTGCAGAGGGCTTTCTGTAGTTAAGCTCTCGTCTGGAAAATGGTTTTCTGCTTTGCTTCCAAGCCCTGCTTGGCTTCCTATTCCAGGCCTCACAGGAAACAAGGTTAGGCTGAAAGTGTTCTGACCTTTTGTTGAAGAGTTTCAGGTTTTCTCTAACCTGCCAAGTTTCACAAGCACTCTCTGCTTCTGAGTCTTCAAAACCTCCGTCAGCATTCATACAGGAGTCAAACTCAGCCTCTCTTCCTGGATTCTCTCTCTCCTGAACACGACCATAATCCTGCTCTCTTGCCTGAACTCTGGCTTGCTCTCCGGCCTGTTCTCTGGCTTGCTCTCCGGCCTGATCTAACTCTGCTTGCCTGCCATGCTTCTTATACAGAGTTAGGGGCGTTTTTCTGCACATGTGCAAAGTGTTTCCTTCAGTGTTTGGGGAGTGTCTGTTGGCTGGGCGTGCCTTCAGGCCTCGTGGCTCAGCCTGCTCTGGTTGCCTATAGCAACTATGAAGCTTTCTCTCTCCCTTCCTGTCAGAGTCTGTGCTGAACTCTTCAGCTTTTTGTGTCTTAAAGCTATAGGGCAGATTTTCGGTGTTACACTATATACATGTTCAGTAATTTTATTGTTTATAATACTTTTTACCATTTTGCCCAGTACTGACATCAGGCTCACCGGCCTGTAGTTTTCCTGATTACCCCTGGAACCCTTTTTAAAAATTGGCATTACATTGGCCATTCGCCAGTCCTCAGGTACTACAGATGAATTACTCAGTTACATATACATGACTATATACATGTTCAGAAATTGTTTTTTATGATAATTTCTGCCCTCCACCTTCCTGCTCCTCCGATCGGTGTAGAGCTCCGCAGCGGGAACACCAAGCTCCGCCCAGCTCATGGACTCCAGCCCTATCAGGGGCTTGCCTGGACTGTTCAAAATCAAGCACCATTAGGTTCACCCGTGCCTGATGGGCTTGCACCTGAGGGCCTTGCCAGAGGGCCCTTTGGTGTGGCCCTTAGGAGTGGAACTTAGATGAGCATTGCTACAATCACCTGGAAAATCCAAAACAAAGCAAACCATTTATATCCAAGTGCAAACCACCTTGCTTCTCCTCCGCTGTAACCTCAGGTATCTCTTAAACCTGCTGTTTTGTGTAGTCATCATCCACCCAATATCCTTGTGTTAAGCTAGCATCTATCACTCATATTGAATGGTAACCATATCTGATAGATCCCTTGTGATATCCTAGCCTCCATCTGCTCTCTAATGATACTATATCTGGATAACCGTGAGTGAAAACACACTAACTGTAATACTGTGTTACTACTATTATACTGTTACATCTTATGTATTACTACCATACCGCTTTGATCCATTTATCAATATACAACTGCGAAGTCAGCCTTTCACCAATTGTACCACTTTAACCTCTGAATAACAGTCAATTGGGGTTTATCTTCAGTCCTCCTATCAAGCAATTCCCCAGTGTCCCACTCTATCCCAACCCTACCCCAACATGGATACTTCTAGGCCTTGGCTCCTAATCATGTGCACACACCTCCTAATAGCAACCTTTATATTAGCCCTACTAACTAACTCATTGGAAGTGAAACAAAACATAGGAATCCCAATAATCCATTCCCACAGACCTCCACTCATCACCAGTCAACCTCCCCATATTCATGTACCCCAAATCCCCGGAAATGCAGACTATCACCAAACCCTTTAGTACTCACACAAACTCATCGAGGTCTAATTATTCCCCCCCCCTCAATGTGCCGTGATCAATGCCCATTCTTCCAGAAAGAACAGTTACTTACCTGTAACAGGTGATCTCTGGGAACAGCAGGAATTAGTCTTCACATATGGGTACGTCGGTACCGACGGAGCCTGCACGGGAATGCTCCCCAGCATCCAATCAGAAAGCTTTTGGGAGCATCCCTCGCGCCTGCGCGGTGACTTCCCGCCTTTCCCACTGCCTCTCTTCAGTTGAGTTTAATAGCTGAGACAGAAAGGAGAGACAGAGGAAAGGAAATAGATAGATACAACTCCTAGGGGAGGTGGGTGGGTTGTAAAGACTAATTCCTGCTGTTCCCAGAGATCACCTGTTACAGGTAAGTAACTGTGCTATCTCCAGGAACAAGTAGGAATGAGTCTTCACATATGGGGACTCCCTAGCTGTGGATGCCAGGGGAGATCCCATAAAATGCGTATCCCTGGGATAGGACGGAATTTCCCAAACTTGGATCCCCGGCATCCCCTGAGGGATGGGGGGTAGGAGTTGAATAGAAAAGAGCTGTAAGGAACAGCAAATCTAAAGACTACAGGAGAGAGGAGTCTTTAGAATGTATGTCAAGTATCATTAAATTCTTTAATGAACTAGCACAATATAGAGCTTACCTACTGGATTGTAGGAAGTAGAACAATGATGGAGTGTACTGTAGATGCAGTAGCGGAATCTTCAAGGTAACTTCACAGCAATGAGGATGAAGTTCCAAATTTGGAATGGGCAGGTGACCCAGGTGTCAACTGGGGCAGGAGAAGAACGGCAGGTCTTCAATGGAAAGCTTTATGGGAAAAAGCTGAAAACTCTTTTAGGTACAGAGTTATTAACATTGAGGACTAAAAGAAGAAGACTGACCGATCTGGAGAATTAGCCCAGTCCGGGAGGGAAGAGGGGGTATGGAAAAAAGTCCCTATTCCCAAGGAGAACAGAATGTACTCAGAAATGTTGAAGATGTACACTGTCATTCCTAGCTGGTAAGAGATAGGAAGACATTGAAGTTTGATACTTCATAGATAGGGAGGATTATAACAAAAATAGAAGCTGTTGACATCACAGCAGTAATTGTGTGTAGAACCGCTCCCACTTACTGAGCCATATGAGAATATGCAAGTTGACTGTCTGGACCCTTTAAGAAGGTAGAAGCTTTATAGCACAGACAGTTAGGGAGATAGTAGGTAATACTTAGTGTCCTATGGACATCTCCCAATGGGCACATACATATATATATATATATGGAGATACATAGATATCTATATATTTGTGCATACCTGTCCAGATATATGTGATTATATATATATATATATATATATATATATATATATATATATATATAGAGGTATAGATATATATATTTAGATATATAGATATATATATAGATGGGCATGGCTGATGCCCATACAGATTACAAAAACATGTATGTATAGGACATATACAGACATGAAGATAAGTCTGAGGATACATGCCTGCAACTGAGCCCCACAAAAACATTCACATGGGGAATGTGATGGGAAAGATTCATCTAATAATAAGGGGGTGAAAACCTCCAAAGATATATAGAGAATCTATTTCCGTGGTGCAGGAATGTATTTCAGTGGATAACCAGTATGGATGCGTGAAAAACAGAGGATAATAGCAGTCTGGTAAGAGCACGTCAGGAGTACTTAAGGACTCTGACATGTCCAAAGGACAAGAAAACGCATAGACTAAGACTCCTGGATGACCCAGCTAAGGGACTCAGGGGTATCATGTACAGTAAAAGAGTATGCATTGTCCAAGTGGAGTAGAAAAGATAATGCCAAGCTGTAAGGAAAAAGGGGTTAGATTCCTGCCAGATAGGGAACTCCTTGGACATTCACGCAGAAAAAGCTTGTCTTCTGTATCACAATAGGAGACAAGAGGGTATAAAGAACCTATATAGCCATGGAATGACTACATAAGCTTTTTCTACTATATGGAAAACCCTCAGAGACAAAGTTCAATGCTCTGTAGCAAGGGCCCAAAGTAGAAAGCTTCTCTGAAGATTGCAGAGAGCATTGTGCAGGAGAATTATGAGAAAAAACTGACTGAAGTCAGGTGTGTTGCCATATCCCAGGAAAGGATATGGCTAGAAGAAGATAACCTGCAGTGAGTAGAATTATGCAAGATAGTTAAAAATAGCTTGCAATGAGCATGGAAGCAATCACTGGAACTCCTGCATACACAGCAACTGAACAAAAGAGCAGAAGGGATTCCCCTGTATAAAAACAGGGAGGAAACAGACAAAGGGAGTGGAGATATTCCCGTCCCTGTCTGAATAGAAGGATAACAAAAGGTCTACACTGGAAGAAGAGAGTGTTTCAGTATGGTTCCAACTCAGCAGGGAAAACCCTGTAAGAGAGGGGTTGGAAGGTGACTAACCATATGGTAAGGCAGCTGAAGGAAAAGATGTCCATGTGGGGACAGAAAGCAATATTGGATAGTTGTAATCTCCCTTCGTAGTGGCAAGAAGGGGAGAATTCTGTAACCCATGGACAAGCATCCTAACAGCGTAGCATACTGAAAAAGAAAAAAACAGTGCAGAGTTTGAGGAATAAACTTCTGCTAAGAAGAAGTTACTGGTAGATTACAACATACAGGAACCTATGGTTGTTGTTTATGATTAGACTGGCTAGAGTCTGGAGACTTCAGACTAGGATGATATGTCCCTTGCTTGGGTACATCTGGAGGATGGGCAGAAGGGTGAAACTTTCTTTCCTTAGGGAAAGAAGGTTTGGTAGGACATCTTACGTCCTGGGGAAAAAGAAGGCTTAGGATGGTTTCCAGAACCAGAGAAGTCAGTGGAGCAATGTGCAACCTGACGTAAAGCCTCTTTATTAAAGAGATTTTCTCCAGTACAAGGAGAATTACCCAGTGTATGTTGTGCTCATCTGCTCAAGTCTGAAGCTTGCAGCCAGGCAGTACGACGTGCTCCAATGGCAATAGCAGAGGATCTGCTAACAGACTCAAAAGAGTCTAAGGAAGCACGAGAAAGGAACCAAGAGATATTCCTGCTATGATTAATAAGCAAGGAATAGTCAGAGGACTGAGGTTCTGACAAAAAAGGAGACAAAAGAGATAATTTCTCTGTGACCTCCTGAAGTGTCAGACTCATATAGAAAATATATGAAATAATTCTTGAAGCCAGCATAGAAGTTTGGAAGGTTTGACGTCCAAAGCCATCAAGTGCTTTAGATGCACGACCTGGTGGATAAGAAGAATGCTTCTTCTTGCTTCTTACCTTCCTCAATGCTGATTCCACTACAATGGAATGATGTGGAAGTTGGTTTTTCTGAAACCCTGGAGAGGGAGGTACCTGATACAGAACGTTAATGGATGTAGAAGGCAAAGGAACCCTTAAGGGTGTTTCCCATATCCTCAGAAGAAGATCCTGTAAAGAATGATGTAAAGGAAGCATTATGTTTTCCTTTTCTGCAGGATCTTGGTCAAGAGAAAAACCAGGAATAGGAATGGCAAGAAAGGTTGCCATGTCAAGGAGAAACTTCTGAAAAGAAGGATTTCCAATAGGAATTAATCCTGGACAAGCTGAGGTTGAAGGAGCAGCTTGAGCACCAGAAGATATAGTGGACTGGTGCAGAAAAAGAATCCTGCTCGATGGACAGTGGTACTGACAGTTCTGATTTGAAGCAGTTAGTACTGCATCGTCAGTGCCTGGTATCGATTCCAAACTAGGCATAGAAAGGATCGATGGCATCGATGGAACTGCAGGAATCGACCCCGACACCGGTACCGGTATCGGAGACGATAATGTCATCGAAGCAGTAATCGGGGGCTGCTGAAGCGGTACCGAGGTAACCAGAGAGCATTGGTGAATATCCTCGGTACTGTGTAGCCGGAAACAATATGGATCGGTTCCGAAGGGCGTCGGTACCACGTCATCTAGACTGGATATCGATTCTAGACTTGGCATCGAAGCGAGGGAGTCTATCGATGTATGTCTAGAGGGTACCGATGTTGGTGGTGGTATCCGCGATGCCGATACATGAAAGTCAATTGGAATCTCATCGAACGGCACCGAAGGTACCGAGGACGTTCGAAGATAATGCCCAGTGAAGAGAGGAACACTCGACACCGGCACCGATGTCGGGGTATCGGTACCGCTGGAAGTCGGTACCAACCCCGAGCATGGTGAAGATATAGGAAAGTCCATCTGGGTCGTATCGATTGGTCCCGAAGGTACAGAGGATTCGAGATGACGATCCCAGGTAAAGAGTGGAACACTCGATACCGATGCCGATGCCGGGGTATCGGTACCGCTCGAAGCCGGTACCAACCCCAAGCATGGCTGGGATACGGGAAAGTCAATCTGGGTCATATCGATTGGCCCCGAAGGTACCGAGGACTCCAGATGATGATCCCTGGTGAAGAGTGCAGCACTCGACACCGATGCCAGTGACGGGTTATCGGTACCGCTCGAAGCGGATGCCACCCCCTGGCATGGTTCAGGTATGTTCTGTGAGGGGTGAGCCCCAGGAACAACCTGAAACCCCGTAAATGTTTTGGAGCCCGAAGACTCCCGCCGGGGTTTTATTGCCAATGGGATCTTGAGGGCAAGGCCGGAGCCGTAATCATGCTGTGCATGAGACTTACCCTTCAAGAATTGGCTAGTCTTTACAGACTGTTTGTGGGTTACCTGATCCTGGAGAGAAGAATAACCTGGTGCCCTCACCTCAGGAGGAAAAACGGCATCGAGGGAAACTCGAAAGAGGGAAGGTCTTCTCCCAATAATACAGCCTGAGGTATCACGGGAAAAAGGGTCAGGACCCAAACAGGTTAGACACCAAGCATTGGAGTCTAAAAAGAAAACTAAGTTTCCACAGTGAAGGCACTTCTTAGGGGAAGAAGGCTCCATGTTGGAAAGGCCTGGTAGGCCCAAAAAAGTTAAAACAAAAAAACTGGGGAGAAATATTTCTCTAAGTTTAAAAAAGAAAAGAATAAAGCACCGGCGGTACCGGTATCGGCGGGAAAGACAGCTGCGACCACAAGAAAATAAGGATTTTAAAGAAAAATGTTTCTGCGGTGACAGGAGGACGTCCTGTTGGCTCCGCGGAAAAACGAAAACTGAAGAGAGGCAGTGGGAAAGGCGGGAAGTCACCGCGCAGGCGTGAGGGATGCTCCCAAAAGCTTTCTGATTGGATGCTGGGGAGCATTCCCGTGCAGGCTCCGTCGGTACCGACGTACCCATATGTGAAAACTCATTCCTGCTTGTTCCTGGAGATACAAGATCTCCCCTAGCCGATTTAATAACTGACCATAATCTAGGCATACTGTACTTTGCCTCACCGAAACATTGTTCCACGAAACAGACACTGTTCTCATGAACTAGCTGTGCCCCACCACTCACTCTATCCACACCTGCAATCTGATAACCAGCAGAGGTGGAGGAGTCTCTAATATAAAAAAAAGAAATAAACCTTACCACCATTGAATCAGCCTCCTCCCCAGGAATGAACATTCTGAAGAACTACTGTAAATATAAAAGTCTGTCTTTTTGCAGATGACACAAAAATTTGCAGCAGAGTGGACTCCCCTGAGGGAGTGGAAATATGAGGAAAGATCTACAAAAGCTGGAAGAATGATCTAATGCTTGGAGTGATTGTTTCTTAGGATTTCAAGGTGGTAAAACAGTGTGACACAGTGGTGGCTAGAGCCAGAAGAATGCTGGGTTGCATACAGAAAGGAATTGCCAGCAGAAAGGAGGAGGTCCTAATGCCACTGTACAAGTCACTGGTGAGGCCTCACTTGGAATATTGTGTTCAGTTTTGGAGATTATATCTGGAAACAGTTCAGAGGAAGGTGACCAAAATGATTTGGAGCTTGTGCGTATGAGAAGAGACTTGAAGACTTAAATATAAAAAGGGACAGGGGAGATATAATACAGACCTTTAAATACTTAAAGAGTATTAATGAACAAACAAACCTTTTTCAAAGACAGGGAAGCTGTAAAAAAAAGAGGGCATAACATGAAACTGCAATCGGTAAACTAAAAGGCAGTGTCAGAAAATACTTTTTCACTGAAAGGGTGGTGGATGCTTGGAAATCCCTGCCGATGGAAGTGGTAGGAACAAATACAGTGACAGAATTCAAAATGGCATGGGACAGACACAGTGGATCCCTTTCTAGCAACAGGATAAAATCAAAATAAACTTAACTATCTGTTATATCTCAACAAATAGGGGTGACCTGCACGGAGCGCTAGGTACACCCCTAAATAAAGACAAGGGGAGGGGTGACCTGCACCAAGCATCAGGTGCACATACTCTTGCCACCTTGTTGGGCAGACCAGATGGACTATGCTGGTCTTTATCTGCCGTCAGATACAATGTTATTATGTTACTATGCACATCCTCTGTTTCACGATAGCAGGCTGAGACATGCATGTGGTGAGAGATACATGGGTACATTCTAAAATAGGGCCACAGGCACATCTGTATTCATGGAATGGCAGACGTCCATATCCAACGCCTGCAGATTTCGAAAATCAGGCAAAAACCTGCACGTTTGATCCATTACTCTGCATGTTCCGTTTCCCTTTAGCTCACGAACATGTGTTTCTTTCAGGGTGAGGAATGGCCAATTTGCAAGCCACTTACAAAGGTCCATCTTCTCTGCTGCCCTCCCTTCTGATTTTCAGATGTTCTGACATGGAAGACCCAGATTTCACCTACATGGACTTTCTAAAAGGTATCTTTATGTAAACAATATGCAATTAAACATATACCTAATTTCTTCTGACAGACTATTCCATTTGATGGCAAAATAGCATAGGCAAATACCTATTCAAGCAGATCACAAGTCTATCTAGGTGGATTACAAAGAATTCAAAATACAGTCAATTGATCCAAATTGCTCAGTTACAAACAGTTACAAAAACCTCTATCATCATAAAATAAGAACATACAATATGCTATACTGAGTCAGACCAAGGGTCCATCAAGCCCAGTATCCTGTTTCCAGCCCCCCTGCCCATTGAGGCCTCCTTATCTGCACAACTGGAGTTGGATGCCCCTCCATATAGATATAGACAGCAGCAGGTTTGGCCAACGGACCCCCTGGGGTAGAGAACCCCCTCCTGCTGCAGCATGGATCAGGTAAGGGTCTCATTCTCATTGGAGCTGAAATTCATGGTTCTCCTTGCCACCATATCACTGCTGTCTATTCGCCCAGCCACAGGGGGCTCTTGCACAGGCAGCTCGCAGGGCCTGCATGATGGTGTCATCTATGCACGGGTATGCCGGACAGGCGATACACAGGTTCATGCATACTTTCTGTCCCGCTTCTCTGACTGCTGATTTGGGTATCAAGGGTCAATCTTAGATGCAGAGCCTGGGTTACGGGCCCTGTGTTTACCCGTATATGCCACAGTGGGCACCTGCCGCTGTGCTCAGTTTGTGCTGCATTTTTGTTGCTTTCCCATTTTGAAGATGCATGACTCACAATTCAAGCACTTTTCCTCAACTAGTAACTTTCTGTGGGTATGGCAGGCCTCGGTGCCTTGTTGAAAATTGGGCCATCAAGTCTGGGTGTTATTTAAAAATGCTATCTTGTAAGTCCCCCACCAAATATATTCCATGCTTTAAAGAAGGTAGAAGGAAGGCCAAAGACCACCAGCATGGCTTAAAAGAGAGGTCAAAGAGACTGTTATATATAAGAGAGAATATTTCAGAAAATGAAAAAAAAAAGGAGCCAAATGACGAAAACAGGAAACAGTATAAGTACTGACAAGTTAAATGCAAGGCATTGATAAGGCAGGCAAAGAGAAAATTTGAAAAAAAAAGCTTACCATTGAAGCAAAAGTGCATAATAAAATATTTTTCATTCATAGCAAAACACCTGTGAGGGAGTCATTTGGATCATTAGAAGATAGAGGGATAAAAGGTGTACCAAGCGAGGACAAGGAAAAATAGCCAAGAGTGAGATGCAAACCAAAAGGAAATTTTATTTGTAGAACTACTAACATGCTTAACCCAACATGACTGTTTCGGCTCTAGCCTTTTGGTTTATACCTCACTCTTGCTGTGTGTTTCTGCTTTCTGGTTGGACTTCTGAGAGAATACAAGGCCATAGTGAAGAGACTTAATTAATTTTTGCTTCAGTCTTTACTGGTGAAGATGTAGAAAACTTACCCATGCCAGAAATGATATTTAAAGGTGATGTTTCAGAGGACTTAAATCTCTATAAATCGGGAAGATGTAATACAGCTAATTGATAAACTAAAGAGTAGCAAATCACCTGGACCAGATGGCATACATCCCAGGGTGCTAAAAGAACTGAAAAATGAGATTGTAGAACTACTATTAGTAATCTGTGACCTATCATTAAAATCAGCTGCAGCACCCAAAGATTGGAGAGTGGCCAAAATAACACCAATTTTTAGAAAGCACTCCCAGGTGATTTGAGAAACTACAGACTGGTGAGCCTGACATCAGTACTTGGCAAAATGGTAGAAACAATTATAAAAACAAAATGACTTAACATGGTTTAATGACGGAAAGCCATTATGGATTTAGCCAAGAAAAGTCTTGTCTCACCAATCTCTTATATTTTTTTTAAGGAATGAATAAACAGGTAGATAAAAGTAAGCCAGTTGATAAGTGTATTTTGATTTTCAGAAAGCCTTTGACAAGGTCCCTTATAAGAGAGTCTTGGGGAAATTAAAAAGCCATGGGATAAGAGGCAATGCACCATTGTGGATTAGGAACTGGTTGAAAGATAGAAAACAGAGAGTAGGGCTAAATGGCCCATTTTCCGGCCTGAAGTACCTTGCCCCAACCACTAGGCCACTCCTCCACTTCGATCCCTGAATAGCAGGAATGGATGTCCGATCTGGATGTCCATCTTCTGCTATTCACAGGGAGGGGGAGGGCCGAATGTGGGGAAGCCTGGATGGGGGCAAGAGGGGGAGGGCCGAATGTGGTGATTGTGTGTGTCCTATCCTGGTGCTGGTTCAGGGCATGATAGGCCAATGCCCTGGCCTTCTGCTGGCTCCCGGACTCTGCACCATCACCATCTGCTGCCTCTGCAACCAGGGTTGGCTCAAGGCAATCTGCTGCCTGAGGTGAGAGATGAGATGGTCCCCCCCTCCCCCGAGTCCGGGGGGGGGGAGACTTTCTCAAAACTGCAATCAGCGACTCAACCAAATCAAAAAGCTAATTAGATAATGTGGAGGAAATAAATAGATGTTTACACAACATGGAACTAAAAGAAAGAGCGAGAAACACTGCACAGTTTATAATACCAAATTAAATAACTCATTTTTATTCTGTTGTCATAAAATGTGTTGTGGTTGTTGCTTTTTCTTTTTGAACACATATTTTGCATTCACAGAACCCCCCCCTCCCTCCTCAACAATGGGTGCAGAGCAGAACTAGGACATCCACCCACAAAACTCAATATCTAATTTAAAAAAAAATTCTGATTCTGGCCATCTCACTAACAAACATTCTCCAGTACCAGGCATATTGTAAACTAATACAAAACCCTACAAAAGTCACCAATGATCTATAAGGCCAAATCAACCATATCATACCTGCATAAACTTCCAAAACTCATACAACAAGGGGCCTTCCCAGATAAAAGCAGCACTATAAATACTGTATCGGGCCCTAGAACATCCATACACCTATTGAAAAGCTAAACAAGTCAAATTACTACAGCACAGGTCCCTTTGTATAAACTCCATGTTAACAGAACGCTGGCCTCAGTCACACACTCAGAACACAGACCCTCATCAAGTACAGAATAAGTGAGGATAACCTAAAGTGAAAATAAAAATATGTAGACAAAAATTAAACTGAAAGCCCAAGAAGCCAGACTCTGCATGTAGTGTAATACCAAAGAAATAAAAAAGACTCATTTCCCTATACTGTGTAAAATATAAAAATAGTGCAAAGTCAAATCACTCATTTGAAAATAAAATTATTTTTTCTACCTGTTGCCTAACCATTTTATGCTCTGATCATGCTGGTCTTGATCTGAGGCTTCTGCTTTCTTCTATCTTTTCTTAGCTCTCTTTCTACGGTGTCTATTCCATCTGCTATTTCTTGTCTCTCCTTTTGTTTTCTTCACTTTCTTCCATCTTGGATATTGATTTTTTCTTTCCACCTTTCTTCTATGTATTTCTCTCTCTCTCTCTGGCCACCTAAATTTTACTACTCCTTACTATCCACTTCTCAATCTTCCTCTTTTTAACGCCATTTAATTACCACTTTTCAACCTTCACCCCAGCCCTTCCATTCCCCAGCTCTTCTTCCTCTTTGTGTTGTCCAGCATTTGTCCTCCTATCCTCCCCCATTGTCCAGCATGTCTCCCTACTTCCCCACATCCAACATATGTCTTCATGTCCCCCCGTTGTCCAGCACTTGTCCTCCTATCTCCCCCACTGTCCAGTATATGTCCTCCTGCTTGCAGTGAGAAAAAAAAGCAGCAGCAGGAAAGCAGAGGCAGGCCAGAGACAGCAAAATCTAAAATGAAAACAGCTGGAGTGCTGCCGCCAGATGAATCAGCCTGATTGCTTGCAGGAACATTGTGATCAGGCTGATTCGTCTGCCAGCACCAGAGTGCCGCCACCGGACGAATCAGCCTGATTGCTTGCAGGGTTCCACCTCCCGGACGTGACGTGGACGCATGCAACGCGTCCACATCATCATCCAGGTATTCTCCAGCATTTAAAGATTCCTGGTGCGGCGTTCCGCGCCGCGGGCACGTGCCGAAGGAGCACGCCCAAGGAGCAGGACGTGCTCCTTGGGCGAGCTCCTTGGGGCGACGACCGTGGCAACCAGCACCGTTGGTCTCCATGCACCTTCTCCCTTTGGACGCGTTCCCTTCTTGTGACCGTGGTCTTGCTCCTGCACCTGTGCACCTCCTCACGTGTGGATCTCTGTCCTGTTCCTGCTCCTGCTAGTCTCTGCCCCGCCTTGGTGAGTATGGCTGCTATTCCCGTCATTTGGGGTCACCGGCCGCTGCCGGCCGTACATCCCCACTCTGGTTTCTCTGCGCGTAATCCCTCTAATCTCCTTCCCTGCTGCTCCCATCTCACCCCCCTGATCCCTGCTCCTCCTCCCTCCTTACCTTCCCCTGCCACTTCCTTCCTTACATTCTCCTTGGCCCTCCTGAACTGTCGGTCTATTCGCTCGAAGACTCATCTTATCCATGACCTTCTGGTCCAACATTCCTTGGACGCCCTCTTTCTCATGGAGACTTGGCTTCGTGAGGGGGAGGACGCCCTTCTCAATCAGTGCCTCCCTCCTGGCTATTCAGCGTTTCATACCCCCCGCCTCCGCCGCTCAGGGGGTGGGGTGGCTTTGATCTTTAGGTCCACCCTCCCACTTTCCCTAGTGTCACCCCCCCCCCCCCCGGCCTACCCCGAATCCCTACTAGTCCGCTCTGATTCTCCCTCCACAATCTATTTTCTTCTTCTCTACATCCCCCCTTCCCTACGCCCAGACCTCTGGGACTCCCTTCAGCTTACCCTATCCGATTCCGTTCTTTTGTCTCCACACCTAGTCACTTTAGGTGATTTCAATGTCCACCTGGCCCCTCCGTTACGTTCTCGTGATAAGGCTCTCATCTCTTTGTTTTCCGACCTGTCCCTCATACAGCATGTTGCCTGTCCTACCCATGCCTCCGGTTGGACATTGGACCTCGTTCTTACCCTTGACCCATCCACATATATACTGTCCAATATTCGTATTGTCCCTGTTCCCTGGTCGGATCACCATTGTCTTCTCTTCTCCTTCCCCTTCCCATCTGCTAATCCTCTGGCTCCCCCTACTGGCACCATCATCTCAACTGTTAGACGACAACTGACCCCCCATACTTTACGCTCTTTCCCTCCAGCCAGTTCACTCTTTCCCTCAGACTTTTCCACTTTGTCTGCCGACCAACAAGCTCACACCTGGTCCTCTACCCTTTCTGCTGTCCTTGATGATCTTGCTCCCCTTCATCCTGTGTCTCTTCGCCCTTCCACTCGGCACCCCTGGTATCATTCCGGACTCTTCCTTCACCGCTCCCACCTCCGTCGGGCAGAACGTTTGTGGTGGAAACGTCGCACCCCTGACTCCCTTTTAGTCTTTCGGCAAGCACATCTTTCCTACCGTTCTCAGATAACTTCCGCTAAGCAGTCCTATTACTCCCAGCTCATCTCCACCTCCTCTAATTCCTCTCGCCGTCTCTTTCTCATCCTCAAATCCCTCTCCTCCACCTCTTCTCTCCCTCCTCACTCCCCCCCATCAGCCCCTAGCCCAGCTACCCTTGCTTCCTTCTTTACCAACAAGGTCCTCTCCCTCCGCTCCTCCTTCCCTGCCTGCCCCCTCCTCTTTCCCCTCCTCCTGCTTCCCCTTCTGCTTTCCCTGCTGTCAGCTCCCCATCCCCTTCCCTTGCCTTTCCCCACACCTGGCGTGCCTTTTCGCCCATCTCTGCACCTGAAGTCCTCAAAGTTGTCTCCACCGCCCACCGGACCACCTGCCCCCTCGACCCCGTGCCCTCTTCTTGGCTGCTTGACCCTGATCTCGCTCTCATGCCTTATATACTCTCTATCTTCAACACTAGCCTTTCCTCCGGTCTTTTCCCCTCTAGTTGGAAACACGCCATTGTCCGCCCCCTACTGAAGAAGCCCACTCTCGATCCCACCGCTCCCGCAAACTAATCTTCCTTTCCTCTCAAAGATCCTCGAAAAACTGGTGTTCTCTCAACTTGCTTCTCACCTAGATTCTACTTTTGCCCTTCACCCCCGTCAATCCGGATTTCGTGTAGGTCACAGCACCGAGACCATCCTCACAGCCCTCCTTTCTGAATTGCACTCTGCTCACGACCGTGGTGATTTCTCCTTGGTGGTGTCTCTGGACCTTTCATCGGCTTTTGATATGGTCGATCATCGCACTCTCCTGGCTCGTTTGTCTGACTTTGGTATTGGTGGGACCGTTCTGCAATGGTTCCATTCTTTTCTGTCTGCACGCTCCTCTGTACATTCCTCCCATTCCGCCTCCTCCCCATCCCTCTCCATCTGCGGCGTCCCCCAGGGTTCTATTCTCGCCCCCCTTCTTTTTAATGCTTTTCTTGCTCCATTAGCCTTACTAATCCAACAATCTGGTATTTCTTTTTACATTTATGCTGACGACATTCTGCTGGTTCACCATACCTCTTCTTCTGTCCCAGACCTTGCCCCTCTCAATCATTGTCTTTCCACTGTTTCATCATGGTTTGCTTCTAATTTTATGCACGCTAACTCTGCCAAGTCCTCCGCAATTTGGTTTTCTTTTGGACTCCCCTCTCCTAGCCTGTCACCTGTTATGTCTTCCCGTCCCATTCCTCTGGTCTCCACCCTGCGGTATTTGGGCGTTATCTTGGATTCGTTCCTCTCTTTTCACCAACATAGCTCGGCTGTCATCCGTACTTCCTTTTTTCATCTACGTAGGATTCGGGCTGTCCGATCATCACTTCCCCCTTCCTCAGTTGTTACCCTTGTCCTGTCCCTAGTTATGACCCGGTTAGATTACTGTAATGTTATCTTCGCAGGTCTCCCCTCCTCCCAGCTCCGCCGCCTTCAAGTCGTACAGAACACCACCGCTCGCCTCGTCACCGGTTCCCCAGCCCGCTCCCATGTGTCCCTCTGTCTTCTCGCTTTGCACTGGCTCCCAGTCAAATTTCGTTTCATCTTTAAGGTTCTTATCCTCACGCACAAGGCCCTTCATTCCGGCACCCCTCAATACTTATCAGATGCTATCCATCTCCAGCTCTCTCCACGTCTTCTCCGTTCTGCCTTCGGTAACCGCCTCTTCCTCCCTTCCCCCTCTCAGGCCCACTTAGAATCGACCCGCCACTCCGCCTTCTTTTTCCTGAGCCCTGCCCTTTGGAACTCACTCCCTTTGCCTCTACGTTTAGAACTTTCCTATCCCCGCTTTAAGAACCTCCTCAAGACACATCTCTTCTGCCAAGCCTTCACCTGCCCCCTTCTGCTGACGGTGCTCTGTCTCTGGTCGTGCCCTCCCCCCATGATCATCCTCCTGATAGTCCGCCCCTCCCTTTTCTTTCTTCCCTCCCCCTTCACTACCCCTCTTGCCCCTACTGGGCTCTTCTCTTTCTCTGTCTTTAATCTATCCACCCCTTTCCTGTCCGTTTTTTGGCGTTCTTTTCTGACTTTGTTTCCGGTAGCCTGTGATTGTATTGTACACCGCCCTGATTCTTCGGCCTGGGCGGTCCATCAAATTCTCTGAATAAAGATAAAGATAAAGATCTGGCTGATTGGTCTGGCAACGGCACTCTGGCTCTGTTTTAATTTCCCATGTGGGAAAGCAGAGGCAGGCCAGAGGTGGCAAAATCTAAAATTAAAACAGAGCCAGAGTGCCGCCCCCATCCGAGTGCCACCTCCATCTGAGTGCCGCCTGAGGCCATTGCCTCAGGTGGCCTCATGGTCGAACTGCCCCTGTCTGCGGCCTCCCACTCCTCCACAACCGCTGGTTCTAGGTCTGGCACTCCACGCATCCATGACAGGCTATTGAATATGCAGCATGATGAAACTATCTTGCATACCCACTATGGGCTGTAGAGAAGTTCCCCACCACTCCTTTCGAAGCACCAGGAGTGGATTTTCAGCATCCCTATTGCATACTCCACAACCACCTAGGTCTGATGATTGGCGCCATTGTACCACTCCTCCTGCTGGCTCATAGGGTGGTGTACTGGGGTAAGCAGTCAGGTCCTCAGGAGATATCCACAGTCATCTGTGGGGGCAATGTGAGATGTGAAAATGAGTGTGGGACATGCGTTAGGCATAGTCTATGGACAACATACAGTACACTATCTACTAGCAGGATGGGGTGCAATATCTACCAGTCAGCAACACTGTCACAGTGAGATGACACCAACATATGGCTTGTGCAGCAGTCAAGCATTTGGAGGGGGGCAATGGATGATGGTGACATTGGCTGGCCTATTGGAGGGGTCAGAGGCATGGCACAGGGATCTGGTTAAGGGGTCTGCAGGTTGGGATGAGGGCAGGCTGGACTGGGTGAAGGACAAATACATTGTGGCAGGACCCCAGGTAGTGGGTACACACATCAGTGAAGGCCATGTTGGCATCTACAATGACCTACATGTTCATCGATGTGCACCTATGCCTTTTCCAATATGCCCTCTGCTCCAGCCATGCTGCCTGAAGTGTAATGTGGGTTCAGTCTATACATCCAAGCACCGATGGCAACCCAGTGACATTGTAGAATGCCTACATGGTCTCCTGCCACATCTGCTGTATCCAGAGGAAAGCTACAAGGTGGTGCATCCTCCGTAGTAGGGCCCTGCTGAAGGTACTTATGCAGTGGCTGGCAGTAGACTGTGTGTGATTCCGAAAGTCACCCCTATCACATGTTGCAAGATATCTCAGGGTGGTGGTCACCATCATGGCCACTGGCAGGGCCTGGCTTCTGGATGTGGAGGGTTCCAGGTCCACACTGAAAATGCAAAGGTGTACAAGTCTGTATCTCTGGTAGACCTCCTCCTCTGTCAATTGCAGGTAGCTCACCCTGGGCCTGTGTACATGCGGGGCATGATACCTGTGTCTTGGGTGCTGGGCTACAGCCTGCTGATGGGTACTCACTGCCTAACTCATCCTCCACTGTGCCTGGGCACAGTGGGTGCATCTCCACCTCTGGATCACCATGTGCATGGCCCACATGGCTTCTCTGCCAGTCCAGCATCGCTTCACGGTTTGGATACAGGCCTGCACATGCTCCCCTCACTCTACTGTGCACTGTTCCGCCACTACATGGGATCACCGATCACCATCAGCGGTCGTATGCACCGGAAACTGTCGCTTAGGCCTATGCGGTTAGTGACATACGGGTTTCGGAAATCCTCTTTACACGGGTTTCATGGAAGCACGCCCCCGTTCCGCCCCCAGGCCTCTGCTCCTGGCTCTGTGCAGGTAGCTGGGCCTCAATGATTCAAGCTGTCCTGTTGAATATCTGATTTACATGATTATGGTACTTTTACATGGGTAAGGCTGGCCTTTACATATGTAGCATGCACCTTGGGCTTCAAAAAATTGAGCCCTTAACCTTTGCAGTTGCTCCTTTTAGTTTTTTCCTTTACCGTTTTCCTCATTTTATTAAAGTCTCCATTTTGGAAGCTAAATGTTAACACAGTCAATTAGCTTGCTATCTTCCCTCCATTTATTTATTTTATTTTATTTATTTAAAAGGATTTATATACTGCTTTATCCTGAAATCAAAGCGGTTTACACTTCAAACAATCAGAGAATAGTGTCAGTAGGGGTAGGCATGCAGTGTTAACACAGGGGAGTAGTTGTGGGAGTGAAGGCAATGATTTCTTGGTGAGCTATATACAAGATGCTCTATGTACAAGGAGTTATATACATGGAGGGTAGGGGATACGGAGGTGGGGGAGGGGGGTGTTGGGTAGCCATGGGCTAACATACAGGTTATTTATGTGATGTCGCTATAGTGTTCAATGAAGAGCATAGTTTTGAGCCAACTTAAGGGCACTTAACAACAACCAGAACAACATGTATAACCCAACATGTTGTTCTGGTTGTTGTTAAGTGCCCTTAAGTTGGTCTCAACTCATAGCGACCCTCTGGATAGCTGTCCTAAACTGTATTCAGTCTTCAGTCAGGCGGCTCATTGTTGACAGAGTAGCGCACATAGCTGCTGTTATTGTATCGATCCATCTTATTGCTGGCTTCCTCTTTTGCACTGACCTTCAACCTCGCCAAGCATGAGGTCTTTCTCTAATGATCTCTCCCTTCACATGAAGTCTCCAAAGTATGAAAGTCGAAGTCTTGTCATCTGAGCTTCTAAAGAAGGCTTTGGTTTGATCTCCTCTAGTACTGACTGGTTTGTTCTTCAGGCAGTCCATGGTATACACAGTATTCTTCACAAGCACCACAATTCAAAGGTATCAATTTTCTTCCTGTCTATGTTTTTCACTGTCCAACTTTCACATTCATAATGTGTTATTGAAAACACCATGGCTTGGACAAGTCAAATCTTTGTATGGAGAGAGATCTCTGCTGTTGAGAATCTTGTGTAGGTCCTTCATAGCTATTCTGCCAACAGCAATTATCAGATTTCTTAACTGCTTGTCATTTCTTTATTGATCGTTGATCCAAGTAGGTTACAGTTGTCCACTATTTCAATTTCTTCTGCATCAATGATGAACTTACTGATTTTGGCAATTGTCAGGATCTTGTCTTCTTTACATTAAGGTGCAGACCCATTTTAAGACTATGTTCCTTCATCGTGAGAAGCAAATGTTTCAGATCATCTTCACTTTTGGCCAGTATTGTGGTGTCATCCACATTTCGAATTTTGTTGAGTTTTCTACCAATCTTTACACTTCAGTTATCTTCAAACAGTTCTGCTTCTCATATGATTTGTTCTGCATATAAATTAAACATGTTAGAGGAAACTATGCAGCCTTGTTGAACACCTTTGCTGATTTTTAACCATTCTGTTTCTCCTTGTTTCATTCGAACTGTTGCTTCTTGATCAATGCAAAGGTTGTGCAAGAGAACTATTAGGTGTTCTGGTATACTCATGCTTCTTAATGTGGCCAGACTTGTTCATGATTTACACAGTTAAAAGCCTTGCTGTAGTCAATACAACACATATACATAGATATCCTTTTGGTATTCTTTTGTCTTTTCAAGGATCTATCTCACATTTGCATTGATGTCTCTCATTCCTCGCCCTTTCCTGAACCCTGCTTGCACTTCAGAAAGTTCTCATTTCAGGTACGACTATAGTCTCTGCTGGATGATCATGAGTAGAATCGTGATGGCATGTGGGATCAGAGCGATGGTACGGTAATTTCCACAGTTAGTCTGATCACCTTTCTTCAGTATTGGTATAACCACATATCTTTTCGAGTCAGTTTGCCATGATGTTATCTTCCAAATTTCCTAGCAGAGCCTTGTAAGAATGACAACAGCTGTATGCAACTGTTGTAATACTTTAATGGGAATGCCATCAATACCTGGTGCTTTGTTCTTTGAAAATGCTTTTAGAAGTCAACATAGAAGAAAAAAAGATCTGATTCTGTTGGCATCTCGTTAACAGCCTCTCCAGTACCAGGGAGACAGTGAACTAACACAAAACCCTACAAAAGTCACTGAAGACTTATAAAGCAAATCTAGCATACAATAATGACACCAGCTTCTAAAATTAACACTATAAGGAGCCTACCCAGAAAAGAGAAGCACCATAAATATTGCAGTGAGCCTTAGAACATCCTTACACCTATTTGGAAAACTGAACAAGCCAGATTACTACAGATCCTACACAGAAACTTCATGTTTACAGAACACATGGACTCAGTCATACAGGCAGAATACAGTTAGACTCTAACTAACTACAGAATAAATTGTAACAAAGTCAAAATAGAAATATGTCAACAAAATTAAATTGAAAACCCAACAAGCTAGGCTCTGCTTGGAATGCAACACAAGAAATAGAAACAGTGTTGCATTTCCCCCTGTACTGTGCACAGATATAAAGATGGCATATATAAAATCCAAAAAGTGAAATATTCCAGTTATTAAACTGAAATAAATTCTTTGGGCCCGCAGAACTTTAACCTCAGATATATCAATGCGGGGCCATATCCGGCCATCAGCATAGAATATGTTGGGTCGCCACTCACTGCACTTGGCACAGAAGCTAACCATGCAGCAGAGATATTCAGCCGGTGCTTGATTAACTCCAGTGGGGAAAGTTAAGACAGCTTTTGCTGCGCCTAACTTTTGCTGCTGATGGATAACCAGGCAGCAGCTGAATATCTGCACTGCACGGTTATCCCCAGCTACTGCTGCCGGAATGCCCCCGACATGCCCCAATGCTAACTGGTTAGCAACAGGGCATATAGCAGCATTACTTGGGGATATCCAGCAGCGCTAGCCAATCTGATGCTGATCTTTTTCCTTTCAGCTTTCTTCCCTTAGTTTTCTTTTATCAAAATCAGATGTAATGTCTATTTCTTGTATCCAGTTCTCGATCTCCCTCTTTTTACAGCCCTCTCACTCCATCTGTCTATCCTTTCCAGCCACTTATTCCCCAATCTTTAACTTCATTTTCTCTTTCTCTCTTCCCCCCTCCCTATGTTCAGCATCTATCCCCTTCTCTCCTGCCCTGTCTTGTCTCTCCCTCTCTCCCCATTCTCACGCCTCTTCCCTTTTTTCATCCTATCACCCCATGTCCAGCATTCCCTCTCTCTCACACTCCATGCCAGCATTTCCCCATTTCACCCCACCCCATGTCCAGCTTCCTCATCTCTGTAGATAGTGGTAGTTAGATGTAAATAGCAGTAGTTAGTTGTAGATAGTTTCCCCAGTTGGAGATCCAAGTGTACTCCACCTGTTCAATGTAAGTGCTTACTCGAATTGTAAAACGACATGAAAATGTTCTACGAAGCATTCCTGGCCTGACAGATAAAACGGTTCGCTGCGTGTGGCGGCGTCATAAGAATTTAAAGGAACTTTTAAGTCCGGCAGCACTACCACCTCTACACTTTACTCCAGAATATTTGGGCCATCGAAAATGTGGCGAATGCAATATTTGCCACATTACCTTGGAATTGACTAAATTTGAATATCAAGGTAAACAATATCAGTTAAAACAGCAGAAATCATGTACTTCATCCTATGTTGTGTACTGTATTCAATGCCCATGCAACTTACTCTACGTGGGAAAAACCATTCGCATGTTGCAGATCCGCATGAATGAACATAAAAGTAGAATCAAATGTTTAAAAAGAGAAGCTCCCATAGTAGACCACTGTTTACAGTTTCAACATACTTTCGATGAATTACGCTGCTTTTGCATAGAACAGATTACAACACCAAGACAGGGGCGGTCAAAAGATCGAACATTGCTACTGCAGGAGCAGAGGTGGATACATCAATTAAACATGATAATTACGAATGGCTTAAATCTGAGAATAGAATGGGAAGTCTGTGTTTAAGCGCCACCCACCGACGCCAGCACAGCTTCTACCTTTCAAAATCGATCTCTATAAATGTAGACCGCATGCGCGGCGTTTAGAAAGCCGGATGGCTTGTATGGCAGTATTTGCGACTCTACTGTGATACCAGAGACCGCATCGGGCTAGGTACGTCGCTATTGACTAACAACATCCAAGGTCAGAACTCAGCTATGTGAGAGAAATTAATATAAACCTGAAAGTGTATCTTATTGAATCTTATTATGGTTTACATTGTAGTGCTTTCCAGTCACCCCCTGAGGAAACCAATTCAGAGAAACGCAATGGGAGCGCCATTGGTAGCGTCGGGCAAGACACTAACGAAAGCTAAGCACTGTTTACTGCTTACTTTTGAAATGAAATTAAAAAGAAACTTTACTATTTAATGAAAATTTACTGAATATCAAGTGGCTAGACAAGTAGGGTCATTGATGCAAAAATGGGCTAATTCCAATTGCTTTTTAAAAAAGGTTCTGATAGCCTAGAGTCTGAGCCCCTCTCGGCCATTTTTGCATTATCATTTAATTCAAGCAATACGATAGGAAGATCGTGTTAGTAGAACACACTTTCAAACCCAATTCCAGAGTGGCACATATAGTCTGACAAATATTACTCTGAGAAAAAATGACCAACATTGAAAATGTAAGTGCTTAACAGGCTTCCTGTTCTGTACAAAAGTGTTACTTGTAAACCACACTGATTTTAAAAAGCACAGTATATAAAAGTGATAAATAAAATAAAAATAAATAAAATCTCTCTCACCCATGTCCGGCATCTGCCTTCCACTCCCCCACTTTGTGTTCAGCCTCGGCCCTATAATCCCACCCCATGCCCAGCATCTGCCTTTATCCCCCAATGACTCCTACCCTGTGTTCAGCATCTGCCTTCCATTCCTTTATGGTCCCTACCCCATGGCCAGCCTCTTCTCACCACCCTATGTCCAGCATCCCCATCTCTCTTCACCTCATGCCCAGCATCCCCCTCTTTCTCACCCCATGTCTAGCAGCTGCCCTTCACCCCATGTCCAACATCTGCTCCCTATCCTTCTAAACCCTCTACCATACCTCCAGCATATACTCCATATCCACCATCTGCTCTCTATCCCCTTATATCCCCCACCCTATGTCTATCTCTACCCCTCATGCCTATGTCTAGCATCTGCCCACCATCCCTTACATGTATTCTGCATTTGCCTTCCACCCCCTGCACTGTGTATCCAATATCTGGTTTCACCCCCCTTTGTGCCCAGCAACTGCCCTGCATCCTTCCCTCCACACTTCCTATTTAGCATCTGCCCTCTGTCCCTTCGTGTGCAACATTTGCCCAACATTTCCCTTCTGGCCATTCCATCCCCATTGTGTCCATTTGCCCAGCACTTTCCTTCTAACCATTCCACCTCTCCCCCTTCATATCCATTTGCCCACTATCCCTCCCCCCACCACCTCTTTCATGTCCATCTGCTCAACATTTCCCTTCTGGCCATTCCACACAAAACCCAACCTATGTCCATTTGCCCAGAATTTCCCTTCCAGCCATTCTACCCTCCCTCCATTTGTGTCCATCTGCCTAGCATTTCCCTTCCTGCTATTCTAACCTCCCTTGTGTCCATCTACCAAGCATTTCCCTTCTGGCCTTCCACACACACTACTGCCCAACCTCCCCCCCCCTCCCCCCATCCACACTGCAGCCACTGCCACTGATTTTTCTGTGCCTGCAGTGGCAGCGACAGACTGGCCTCTAATTTTAAAAAATGCACATCTAAGCCCTTCCTCTAGGAAGGCTAGTTTAGTCCCTCCCCCTCTGACACAAAACAAGCCTTCCTAGCAAGAAAGTGCTTACACCTGTTTATTTTTTTTTTTTTGATTAGAGGCCAGTCTGCCACTGTCACTGCATGCACAGAAAACGCAGCGGTAGCGGTATGATAGCAGCAGCGGTGTGGTTGGGAAGGCAAGCTGGCATCAAATTGACGGAGAGTTAGCTCATTTAGGGAGGGCAATACCCCCCTCAACCCCCAAACTACGCCCATGATTCTTTTCTGTGTTCCACTTCTTCTGTATTTCACGAATACTACCTATTTTGCCTTCATTTTTTTAGCCACTTCCTTGGAGAACCATATAGGTTTTCTTTTCTTCTTGATTTTATTTACGTTCCTCACATAAAGATCTAATGTCATTTTTATAGCTCTTTTCTGTTTGCCCCAATGCCTTTCTACTCCCAATATCTCTTCCCATCCTGCTAGCTCTTGCTTCTTGTGCTTCCCCATTTATTAAAGTCATCATTTTTTTTAAAATCTAGCACTTTGAGTTTGCTGTGACTGGACTCTGCCTTGGCTTTTATTGCAAACACCACCTTGTGGTGATCACTGCTGCTCACGTCCCCCTCCCCCAGACATTAACCACACTTTCTCCATTGTGAGTACTAGATCCAATGCTGCCCCTTTTCCAGTGGATTCCTTCATCATTTGTCTGAGCAGAGCACCTTGAAAGATATACAAGATCTCCCTACTTCTTTCTGACTCAGGAGAGGACACTTCAATCCATATATGGCAAGTTGCAATCTCCTAGCAATAGCTCCTCCCCCTCATTCATCTTAAATGTTGGGATCCTGCTGAATGGCCATTGCCAAGGATTCCAAAGCTATGTTAAACAAGAAAGGAGACAGGAAGAACCCCTGATGGGTCTTCCTGGAGAAAGAAAAGGAGTCAAATAGCCTATTATACACAAATACCTGGTCTTTGAGCATTCCACCAACAATCAGACTATGAGAAGGAAAATCAACTCTAAACCAAGTCACTCTATCACATTAAATAGATATCTTCTCTTAATCTGATCAAATGCTTTCTCAGCATCCAATAAAATCAAGATCGAGGATAGTCAGAGTGCATAAGATGGTACAACATATTATGTGAGAGGCGAGTATTATCTGATGGTAATCAATTTTTCACAAAACCATTCTGGTATTTATGAATGAGATAACTCATAACACACACTAACATCCAGGCTAGAACCTTAGTGCAGACTTTGAAGTCCAGCAAAATGGGGCAATAATTCTGAGTTAGCTGGGGATTGTTACCAGGTTTCTCCAGCACTACAATAATAGCATCTGCAAAGCCCCTTGTGCCCCTTGAAGTCTTAGTTACTTTAATGGCGGTCCATAGTGCTTTATACCCTATGAGCTATAAAGTCTATATAAGAAAGCACTGCTAATGTTAGAAATGATCTCTAGCTGGGATGCTGCCAAGCAGGCTGCAAGATGGCTGCCTGATGGTGAAGTTTTGAAAGAGGCTGCTTATTCATCATTTCCACCACATCTAATCCTTCAATGGGATCAAAATAAGCTGCTTTTCGGGCAGTGGAAGACGGCATTCATCATTCTGCTAAAAACGAGTCTGCATGCTTTATAAATTCAGGCATTAAGCACTCAAAACACGAGCCTCCTTCTCCAATCAAAATGGCACCTGAGAGGAAAGATGAAGACGTTCCTAGCACACCTTTTGCTGGAGGAGTTGCAATCACTCAGGGTTTTAATATGTAATAATGAAGCAATCACTACTATTAAAGAAGAAGTAGGAGCTATAAAAGAACATTTGCACTCCTCTCAACACATAGCTGGTGCAACACACCACATACTTAGAAGACTAGATCAAACACCAAATTAAACCAATCACTATACTATCCTGAAAAGTGACTTGGAGGACCTTAACAATAGAAGCTGAAAAAACATCCTGTGTGTGTTTACAGGACCATTTCTAACATTATCAAAGCTTTCTTCTAAAGACTGTAGCCCTCAGCTTGCAGAAAAAATATAACTTTAATGTTACAAATTGAAGTGAATGTTGAGACACATTTAAGTACCAGCAGACAGCAAATAACAAGGTCAGGAAGTAACATAGCATTTTAAGATATGATGAACACTAATTTAAAAAACCCTGCCATTTGCAGCTGAACAAAATAAGTAAAATGCATGTCAATGATATTTCTTGTTTAAATAAAACAAATATATGGGTCAATATTCAAACAACATGGTCAGCATTTTTTAAATGCCGGCAGCAGCGTTCAAATATTTTATGAATATTCAGTTCTTTACTTTAATTTTGAAAATTTCAATAAACAGAATTAAAGTATGAATATTCAGTTCTACTATATGCAGAAGTAGTGGCACTGAATATATGTAGATACTAGTGACCACCACTGTCTCTATTGGCAGCAGCGATATTCAATCCACTATCAAGCTGAGAAGCTTGTTTTAGTACATCTTTTTAGTTGTCTTAAATTAAACTGCATTGTTATACTGCTAGCAGCTGAATATCACCAGCTATCTGTAAAGTTAGGCAGAAGGCACATGTTCTACCTTTGTTCTGCCCTGGCATTGTATAATTTTTAGTGTCTAGCATCTCATCTCTCTCTCACTGTCTCCCTACCCCGTGTCCAGCATCAGCCTTTGCACCTCTACCTTGTCTCCACTGTCTGCTTTCTGCCCCCTATCCTGTGTCCACCATCTGCCCTCACCTGCATCCAGTGTGCAGCTTCTGCCCTATTTCCTCTTACCCTATGTCCTTCATCTCCTATCTCATTACTCCTTCCTGGAGCCAAATAAAGATCAATTGTCTACACATGATAAGTAAACGGGTCACCTTAATGCTTAATCTTAAGTGCCTATTTACTGCAATAATAATAGCATGACCGAAAACAGGTACTTTTAAGGGAACTGTGGTATCCAAAATAGAACAATCACCCTTAAATTGCCCAACAGCTCATATAGCATTCAGTAGTTAAAAGCTGTGCTACTACTAATAATCATTTGTATAGCACTACAAAGTGTACACAGTGCTGAACAGACACATGTATGTAGAAGATGGTCTCTGCTCATCATAGCTTACAATCTAGTCAAGACAGTTAACACAGCAGCTGAGGAGAAGGATATATCTGGGGGGATGGTAAGGAAACATATGGGAGATTAAGTGGATCAAGATCCAAAAGTGGCCTTGAAGAGGTGAGTTTTCAATCTGGATTTGAAAAGGGTCAGAAATGATGCTGACGTACAGACTCAGGTAGTTGGTTCCAGGCATAAGGAGCAGCAAGGTGGAAGAATCAAAGTCTGGAGTTGGCAGTAGAAAATAAGGGCACAGATAGAAGTGATCTGCCAGTACAGCGGAGTTCCCAAGAAGGGATGTAGGGAGAGAGAAGAGAGGAAATATAGTGAGGAGCAGCAGAATGAGTGCACTTTTAGGTCAGTAGGAGAAGTTTGAACTGTTGGCTATCCCCAGACCATAATTTTCGATCTGGTCACTCTACTGATACTGTTCTCATCTCTCTGCTCAGCGAGGTCCATCACTTTCTGGATCGAGGGAATATCACTATCACCATCTCCTTAGATCGTTCTTCAGCTTTTGATCTCATAAATAACAATCTTCTTTTTACATGTCTGCATGATACTGGTCTCTGGGGCACTGTTCTCCACTGGCTTGGATCCTCTCTCACAGCATTCTTTTTGTGTCACCATGGGTACTTCTGTTTCCTCTTCTTATCTCCTTCTCTGTGGTGTCCCCCAGAATTCTGTGCTAGCACCACTTCTTTTTAACATCTTCTTTGCCCCACTAGCACTTATGATTCAGCAGTTGGGAATTTTGGTTTACTTCTATGCTGATGATATGCTTCACCTTCTTCCTACCAATCCTTTCACCCAGATCTTTTTTTCCCTGAACATGTGTCTCACCCATATTGCTGCCTGGTTATTTGCCAACTGTTTCAAATTCAATCCCTCCAAATCCATGGCTACCTGTCTCACTGGATCCTTAACATCCCCCCTCCCCCCCCCCCCACACGCTTGTTTTACCTACTCTTGATGGCTCACTCATCCAGCTTACACTTTTCTTCCATCATCGTGGAGTCATACTTGACTCCACTCCCTTTTTTCATGATCATATCATTGAAACTATCCAACTCTCCTTCTACTCCCTCCATTGTATCATAGCAATTCGTTCTATCCTGCCCACTTCCACATTGATCACTTTGGTTGTTTCCCTCGTTCTATCCCACCTCGATTATTGCAACTCAGCACTTGCAGGTCTTCTCCAACACTTTCTGAAAAGCCTTCAAGTTGTTCAACATACTACAACCAGATTAATTTTCCACGCATCCAAATTTGATCACATAACTCTTCTCCTTATCCATCTACATTGGCTCCCAATTCTATTCTGCATACATTATAAGATTCTCACTCAGGTCCATAAAACTCCCTATACTGGCTCTCCACAATATCTCTCAACTTATCTCATCCTCCACGCCCTCCAATGATCTCTTTGCTCCATTCACAAGAACCATATTTTCCTGCCATCTCCTTCTCAGGCACATTTGGATTCCACCCATCATTCTGCTTTCTATTTCCTCGGCCCTTCCCTAGGGAACAATCTTCCTTCATCCCTCCAATTAGAACCCTCATTTCAGAAATTCAAAACTCAGCTTAAGACTCATCTATTCAGTGCAGCCTTCAACCTTATTCTCTCTGATCACATGTACATTCCCATCTGTCCTCCCCTCTCCCCTTCCTCTCTGTTGTTCCCTTAGGTCCCTTAGTGTCTTGTCCTGTCTCTCTTTCCTATTTATTATTGGTGTTCCTTTCCTGATTTTTCTTTTGTTTTAATGGAATTTTTTATTGTAAACTGCCCTGCTGGTCCCACTAAGGGAAGTATATCAAGTTTTAATAAATGAAATGAAATTAAAAGGAAACAAACACTAAAGTGTAGTGGGAGAAATAAGGAGAGAACCAGGGTAGCACAGAGCCCTTAAAACCAAGTGAGAACAAGTTATCGAGGAGAGGATGGTGGTGAACAGTGTCAAAGGCAGCAAAAAGATCAAGGAGGATGAGGATCCAGTAAAGGCCCTTGGATTTTGCCAGGAACAGGTCACTGGAGAGTTTGGCAAGAGCTGTTTCAGTAGAATGTAAAGGACCAAAGCCAGATTGCAATGGATCCAGAAGGGCTTGAGAGGAGAGCAAGACAAGGCAATGGCAGTAAACCGCACGTTCGAGTAGTTTAGAAGTGAAGGGGAAGAGGGAGATGGGACTATAATTAGAAGGACAGGAAGAGTCTAATGAGGGTTTCTTGAGGAGATGTGTAACCATAGCATGCTTGAAGGCTGCAGGAATAGTTGCAGTGGAAAGCAATAGTTTGAGAATATGAGAGATGGAAGGGATGACAGTGGAGGTTAGAAGATGGATGAGAATAGGTTCAGATGAGCAGATAGTGAGTTTGGAGAAGGAAATAAGATGTGTGGTTTCCTCCTCAGAGATCTTAAAAAGGAAGAAAGGATAGCAGAGTTTAAGAAGAAGAGTTGGGAGTGAAGGGGGGAAGAGGAGATGGGGCAAACCTCATGGGGAATTTGAGTGTAATCTTGTGGAATTTGTCATGGAAATAGTCGGCCAAAGTTTGGGCAGACAGGGGAGGGGGGGGGGTTGGAGGTGGAGGCATCTCGAGGAGACAGTTGCGATTTGTAAAGAGACGGTGAGGGTCAGAGGCAAGAGTTAGTCAGGTGGACATAATAGTCTTGTTTTGTAAGTGCTATGGCTGACTGGAAAAAAGGCAAGCATGAATTTGAAGTGTAGAGTCTACAAGGGTGCAGGATTTGAACCAAATGCACTCAACTGAGCAGACACAGGAATGTAGGTAGTGGGTAGCCTAAGACAGCCAGGGCAGAGGTACAGTAAGCTTCACAGAACATGGCATGAGAGGAGGAAGAGCATCCAGAACAGGAGAGTGCAGTGTTATAGGAAGCTACTGCCTCATCAACAGACTCAGATGACATTCTTGAAGGGGATTTTGCTGTTCATTTTTAAAGGATAAAGTCTTTTTTTTTCTACACAACAAATTGGAACTTCTTTTGTGTGTGTGCTTATGGGGTTGGGCAAGGCTCTTATCAGTTCATTCACAGCTAACTCTTTGAAGCCACTGACCTCATCAGGTGTTAGGTCCCTCCCTACCCACCCCTACACCCACTCACCCCATGTGAGAGTTCTTGCTTTATAGGGTAATTCCCCACACAGGGACATAGACAAGCACTGTTAGAACACACTTACAAGAGGTTAGCTGCTTTTTTTCTTAAAGGATAGCTGAGGAACAGGTAGGGACTTTGGTAGGCCTCTCTCTCTTTTACTTCAACAGGTACCAAAACTCCACCAACTAAGCAATGGCTGGGAAAAATTGTATAACTAAAGCTGTTGCCCGCATTATAGCTTCGGTCTCTGTCCAGACGATGCCAGTTGAGGGACTGGTTCCATGTGCAGGATGCCTGCATGCTGAGGCTCTCAGAAAACAAGTGGAGGAGCTCAGAGAAGAGGTGGCAAGGCTAAGAAACATTCAAGATGGTGAGAAGTACATTGACAAGATGCTTCTTGAAACATCCAGAGGTGAAGATGGGAGGCTTCAGAAGGAAGAAGTTTGGACACGAGTCACCAGAGCCTGCAGTATCAGCACTCCAACTCCTCCAGCCCTTGAATTGATGAACCAGTATGCAGCCCTGGAAGTGGAGGAGGTGGAAGCATCTGTGGAAAGGGAAGAACCACAGCATGAGCACCCCAAAGTTAAAGAATCAGTCACCACAATGAAGCGAAGGGTAGTGGTGGTTGGTGACTCTCTTCTGAGAGGTACTGAAGCATCCATCTGCTGACCAGATTTGATGTCTAGGGAGATGTGCTGTCTGCCAGGTGCCAAAATCCATGATGTTACGGAGAGTTTGCCGAGACACATCAAGACTACTGACTATTATCCTATGTTGCTCATTCATGTCAGCACAAATGATACTGCTAGGTATCCTTCTGAGCATAACAAACGTGACTTCACAGCTCATAGGTGTGCAGGTGGTATTCTCTTCAATCCTCCCTGTTGTGGGTAAAGGCCGAGGCAGAGAAGCTCACATCCTGAGATAAATACATGGCTGCGTGAATGGTGTCATCAAGAGAGTTTTGGTTTCCTGGACCATGGGATGATGTTCCAAGGGCTGCAGAGCAGAGATGGTGTCTATCTGTCCAAGAAGAGTCAAAGTGTTTTCAGCAGCAGACTGGCTAACCTACTGAAGAGGGCTTTAAACTAAATTCATTGGGGATGGGTGAAGAGAGCCCACAGGTAAGTGCTGAAAGCTCCCAGGTAAGTGAAACATTAAATACCTCCTTAGAAATGGGTAATAGGGGCAACATCTACAAAACAGTGCGATTAAATGCCCGTAGCATGGAAAATAAGATCCCAGATGTTGAGGCTTTAATGGAAGAGGTTGACTTGGATTTAGTGGCAGTTACGGAGACATGGTTCACTGAAAACTATGACTGGGATGTAATTATACCAGGCTATACTTTATTCAGGAAGAACAGGGTAGGAAGAAGGGGAGGTGGTGTGGCACTATCTGTTAAAAATAATATTAAAGCTATACAATTGCAGGGCTTAAAAGGAAGAGAGGAGGCTCTCTGGATTAAACTAGAAAGAGAGAAAGGGAAATCTATTTGCATTGGAGTTATATACAGATCCCCATCATAGGGAGTAGAAGTGAACGAAGATTTAATACAGGACATGCACAGCATTGCTAGGAAAGGAGAAGTGCTACTGATAGGGGATGTCAATATGCCAGATCATTGGCACATTCCTGCTGCAGTATCATCTAGAAGTAAGGAGATCCTGGATTCTCTACAAGGAGAACTATTCAGGCAACTGGTATCAGAACCCACAATGGAAGGGGCCATACTGGACTTCGTGCTTACCAATAGGTAAAGTGCTTCTGATTGCATACAGTGATCACCAGATGGTATGGTTCAGTATTAGTATCAGGGCTGATAAAATCCATTCAAAAGCGAGGGTCTTAGACTTTAGGAGAAATAGCTTTGCAAAGATGGGACAATACCTCAGAAAGTCGTTAGCGGGATGGGAACAGCTGGGGGATATAAAAAAACAGTGGGCAAAACTGAAAGGAAATATTTAAAAGGCAATAAACCTTTTTGTTAGAGAGGTAAATAAATGTAAAAGGAAAAGGAGATCACTATGGTTCTCAAAAGAAGTAGCTGAGAAGGTGAGGAAAAAAAGGGAGGCCTTCATGAAATCCAAGAGACCACAGAGAGAGGAATCTATATGAGGAGAAACTTAGAAAAGCTAGCACAGTAGTCAGGAAAGCAAAGGTACAAAAAGAAGAAGACACAGGCAATGCAATAAAATGGGGGGATAAGACATTTTTCAGATATGTTAGTGAGAGGAGGAAGGGCAAAAGTGATATTGTCAGACTCAAGGGTGCAGGGGAGGAATATGCAGAAACTGATGAGGATAAATCAGAATTGCTTAACAAATAATTCTGTTCTGTGATCACAGATAAAAGGTAAGAAGCAGGACCTCAGAAACACCCATAGATAACAACAGAAGTGATGGGAATGTCAAGCAATTTTCAGAAGACTCTGCTCGAGAGGAACTAGCAAAACTAAAAGTAGACAAAGCCATGGGTCTGGATGGGATACAACCAAGAATACTGAGGGAACTTGGGGACATTCTAGCAGCTCCACTGCCTGATCTTTTTAATGCCTCTTAGGAGTCGGGGGTGGTGCCAGAGGACTGGAGAGAGGCACATTTGGTCCCTTTACACAAAAACAGACATAAGGATGACATTGAGAACTACAGGCCAGTTAGTTTAACCTCCGTGGTTAGTAGATTATTGTAAAGGCTTTGAAAGGAGAGAATAGTGAGGTGTTTGGAGAAATGGTTTGTAGGATCTGAGGCAGCATGGATTCACCAGAGGCAGGTCTTGTCAGACAAATTTGATTGATTTCTTTGATTGGGTGACCAGGGAGTTGGACCAAGGAAGAGCCCTAGATATGGTGTATTAAGATTTCAGTAAAACCTTTGACACCATTCTGCACAGGTGACTTATAAACAAACTGAACATCCTAGGGATGGACCCTAAAGTTACTGATTGGGTTAGAAATTGGTTAAGTGGGAGGCAACAAAGGATACAGGTAAATGGAGCTCACTCTGAGGAGAAGGAGGTTACTGTCCTTGGTCCGATTCTGTTTAACATCTTTGTTAGTGATATTATGGAAGGACTGTCAGGTAAGGTTTGCTTGTTTGCAGATGATACCAAAATCTGCAAAACAGTAGACACACAGGAAGGATTTGACAACATGAGGCAGGATCTAGCTAAATTTGAAGAATGGTCTAGACTCTAGAACATGGCAGCTGAAATTTAATGCTAAAAAATGCAGGGTCATGCATTTAGGCTGCAAAAATCCTTAGGAGCTGTACAATGTAGGGGGTGAGGTGCTTCTGTTCACAAGAGAAGAGTGGGTCCTGGGCGTGATTGTGTCTGACAATCTCAAAGTAGCGAAGCAGGTAGAAAAGCGACTGTGAAAGCCAGAAGGATGCTTGGGTGTATAGGGGAAGGAATGGCCAGCTGAAAAAAGGAGGTGATAATGCCTCTATACAAGTCTCTGGTGTGACCTCATTTGGAATACTGTGTGTAATTCTTGAGACCACACCTTCAGAAGGATATAGGCAGGTTGTAGTTGGTGCAGAGGGTGGCTATTAAAATGGTTAGTGGCCGGTGGGTTGGATTCCAAGATGGTGGTGTGTGACATTTGAGCTCCTGACTACTTTTCCTGATGGGACGGAAGCGAAAGTCTAAATGCGGTGTGTTACCCCAGGCACCTGCGGTATCCTTGACTCTGATTTCTGGGCCACTTGATTCCTATTTGTTTTGTCATCAGGTCTCACAGCCAGTAAGAATGGGGGACGGAAGCTCGGCTGGAGAATCGTTGGGGCTGGGTAGCTCAGGGTCTCCCTCGAGCAGCGACCTCACGCCCCTGGAAACACATCGCTCCTCGAAGTTGCTGTGTCTGGAGTCAACTCAGAGAAGTGTCGAGGTCTTGATCTCTTCAAAGTTTGGGGATCCTCGGCCCCTTTTGGGGACGCTTTCTCTGAGTATGTCAGGGGGAGTTATCTCACTGCAGGAACAGCTCTCCGGTTCAGCACAGGAGAATGAGAGTACTGCTCTGGAGACCGGCATGGTTGCTGGCCTCCCCTCTTTGGATCCTCGGTCCAATGGAGGATTGCCAAGAGTTCAGCATGGGTTGTTTTTTTCATTTTCCTTACTGCGGCCTGAACAATTCACCCTGTAAATTATTTGGAATGCGATCAATCAGCTTGGAGAGTCCTTGGTATCTCAGATTAACAGCATTCAAGAT
This sequence comes from Ichthyophis bannanicus, assembly GCA_033557465.1. Lineage (NCBI taxonomy): Eukaryota > Metazoa > Chordata > Amphibia > Gymnophiona > Ichthyophiidae > Ichthyophis > Ichthyophis bannanicus. The sequence goes on from CM066038.1 coordinate 253,849,936, forward strand.
CAGGTTCAATCAAATACAGTAAATCTTGCACAATCGGTGCAGGACTTAAACTCAAAAGTTAAATTGGACGAAGTTTTGTTAAAGACCGTTCACTTGGAGACTTTGTCCGAATTATTTGTTAAGGACTCTAATCAGATGAAAGCTAGGTTGGAGCAGTTAGATCATTTTGCTAAGTTTGCTAATCTTCATTTGGTTAATTTTCCATGCTAAAGAAATGTTTAAACAGTATCTAGTTGAAGCATTAGGGGTTCCTATTGAATCATGCCCTCCTCTTGTAAAGATATACTATCTCCCCATGGCCCAGAATGCTTCGGCTAGTAGCGAAGCAGCCGGACCTGGGCAATTTGATGTCTTAAATGTTTGAGTTGTTGGAAACTTCTGATACAGGGTTGATAAGACCTGCAACCTGTTTAGTTACCTCTGCTTTGATATCTGACCATGAATGGCTGTTAAGACTCTTCTTTAGGAAACATAATGTTTTATTTAAGGGGTGTTTTGTTTGAATTTTTCCTGACCTAGCTCTGGAAACCCATTGTCGCAGGAAAGAGTTTTTAGTCCTGCGCCCTCGGATTCTCCAGCTCGGTGGTTTATTTTTTCTTAAGTACCCATGTAAATGGTAAAACTTCAGGGTAATTCCTTTATTTTCTTATATCCATCTCAGTTGATTTCCTTTTTGAATTCCAGGGGAGCAGTAGGGGGTGAATGAGTAAATCTCTTTAAAAAGGATGTGTATATTATAAGTATCTGGCTGTTTGATGTCACCTAATTCCTCAATGCTGTTTTGTTAAAAAAAAAAATTCCTTGGAATCCTCTCATTATTGGTGGGCTAGGGGAGGGGTTTACTCTTTGTTCTTTTTGCTTGCTAATTTTTTCACTTGAGTGATTTTATCTGAAGTGTCCCTCATTACCGTTACAAGTATGTAAGCTTGTTATAGTTGAATAATCTAATAATAAAAAAAAATGGTTAATGGTCTTTGGATAGGGGAAATATGATAGAAACATTTAAATACCTCCATGGCATAAACACACAGTAGGATCTCTTTCAATTGAAGGTAAGCTTTGCTATGAGGGGACATAGGATGAGAGCGGAAGGGGATAGACTCAGAAGTAATATGTGTAAATATGTCTTTATGGAAAGAGTGTTAGATGCGTAATACTCTCCCAGTGGAGGTGGTGGACATGAGGACAGTATCTGAATTCAAAAAAGCATGGGAAAAATATAGAGGATCTCTAAAGGTAAAAAGGAGACTATTGTAGATGATATGGAAGAGCAGACTAGATAGGCCATGTGGTCTTTTTCTGCCATCATGTTTCTATGTTTCTAAAGAGGTTATGAGACAGTAGTGGAGAGAGTTGTTGAGTTGATAGCATGTGAAGCTTACCAGGTGATGGCCAGATAAGAGAAGAACTGAGGTACAGAGGTTTGCGGGTAAGCAATTAGAGAACAAGACAAGGTTGAGGCGATGGCTGTGCTGGTGAGTGGGGGCAGTAGAGCAAAGCTGGAGGTTGAATGGGAAAGGAGCTTTAAAGTATAAGGGTCAGAAGGGTTATCAGCATGAATGTCAAAAACCACAAGAATAAGGTAGGAAGGAAGATGAATCCAGAAAGAAGGAAAGCCACAAGTCAAAGTCAGTGAGAAAGATAGAGGCTGACTTGTCAGGGAGTTGATAAATAACAGCTATCCAGAGAGGTAGTGGAATATAAAGGTGGAAGAAATGGACTTCAAAGGAAGGAAAGAAGTGAGACTGAGGCAGAGGGAGAGGTTGAAATTGACAGGAATGAGAGAGCAGAAACCCAACACCACTACCACATTTAGTGGGACGAGGCATTTGGGAGAATTGGTAGCCACCATGACAGAGGCCAGGGACTGAATTTGAGTCTTCTGAGAGGAGCCAGATATCAGTTAGAGCAAGAAGATGGACAGCATTAGAGATAAAGAAGATGGAGAGCATAAGAGATAATGTGCCAGCCCTGTATGGCTCTATCTGCAAATGAGAATCACTACTATAAACTGTTCCTCTGGCCATTCTATATTCAGCGTTCTTACTGGCTCAAGACAGCAGATAATGCTTTTATTCCATAAAAATTAAGCTTTCCCATTGGGCTCATCCACCATTTTTATTTCAATGGCCAAAGCTTTACCATGCTACAAAAATAGGAAATTAAGGATGAACATGTATCACTTTCTAATTCACGTAAGCGAGTCAAACATTTTCAAAGCCCACTCTAAGGATAGTAACAGGTGGGTAGCTTGGCTGGGGTGCAGACACTCTGAAAAGTGTGGATAACATAAGAAGGGATCTAGCAAAGCTTGCGGAATGGTTGAATATGGCAGCTAAGATTCAGTTCTAAAAAATGGAGAATCATGCTTTTGGACAGCAAAAGCCCAAGGGAGCAGTAAAGTATAGGGGATGAAGTATGCATGTGCACAAAAGAAGATGATCTTCAGGTGCCTAAACTGGTAGAAAAGATGATGACAAATGCCAGAAAGATGCTTGGATGTATAAGGAGAGGATAGCCAGCATGAAAAAGAGGTGATAGTTCTTTTGCTTAAATCTCTGGTGAGATCTTATTTGGAGTGCTATGTACAAGTTTGAAGTCCACACTTTCAAAGGGATATAAACAGGATGGAGTCAGTCCAAAGGGCAGCTATTACAGTCATCAGTAGGCTTATGCATTCGTTAGTGTGCATTTTATTTGTTAAAGTGCCTTAAAAATTTAATGTGCGCTAAACTGATTTAGCATCCATTAATTGACTTAGCATGCCTTAATTCGTTGGTTAGTTCACGTTAAAGGGGTTATGTTATAAATATCCCCTACATGTGTAAATTGCCGTTTTAGAACAGGGGCTATTTAAACATTTGGCTCACACCTTTCCAATAGTAGCTCAATGCAAGCTACATTTTGATACAGTAGGTATTTCCTGTCCCTAGAGGGTTTACACTCTAGGTTTCTCTCTCAGGCAATGGAAGGTTAAGTGACTACTACTACTTATCATTTGTATAGTGCTACAAGGCATGCACAGTGCTGTACAGACACATGTAAAAGATAGTCCCTGTTCATCAGACCTTACAATCTAGTCAAGACAGATAACACAACAGTTGAAGGCAAGAATATATCTAGGGGAACGGTAAGGAAACACATAGGAGGCTAAGCGGAAACACAAAGCCGCCTTGAAGAGGTACGTTTTCAGCCTGGATTTGAAAAGGGCCAGAGATGAAGCCTGAGCACGAACTCAGGTAGTTTGTTCCAGGCATAAAGAGCAGCAAGGTGGAAGGATCGAAGTATGGAGTTGACAGTAGAAGAGAAGGGCACAGATAGAAGGGATCTGCCAGAAGAGAGGAGTTCCCGAGAAGGGGTATAGGGAAAGACCAGAGAGAGGAGCAGCAGAATGAGTGGCTTGCCCAAGGCCACAAGGAGTATCAGTAGGAGTCAAACCCTGATCATCCTGACATCCAGATCTACTAATCTACTCCTTGACATTTAGATTTCCAGGATGCATAGAGAGGGCAGGGAAAGAGAGTGGTTAGGGTAGGCCGATAATAAAGAGGTGGATTACCCATTTTACAAGGCAAATCCACATCCATTAGACAAAATACAGATGTTAGCATTTATAGTGCCCCAGGCTATGAATAAATATTTGTTTGAAAGAGCAGATATAAAGGCTAAGGTCTACCTCTTCAGTCATCCATGACCTCAGTTTCTACTCATTATCCCTCCTGACTTCAATCTCCCCGACCCTCCCAACCTTGATCTCCCCCCATTCGCCACCTACTGTAAGACTCAACCCCTCACTGATCCCCCAAGACATCTGATTTCTCTTCCCCCAAAGACATCCAAATCCCCCACTGAAACCCCTCTGACATGAAGACCACTCCACCCTTTGGCAATAAGGCACCCCCAAGTTCTTCTCTGACAAACCCACCCCTTCATCCTCAGCCTTATCAGGGTCCTTGGTATCTAGTAGGAGGAGTGATGCCAATTTCCTCCTGCTCCTTGGCACCCATGAACTCTAGCAGTAATTTCATAGTACTGTGGCATAACTAGCTGAATGGAGAAGGTGATAATGCCTAGAACAGGTCATTTGTGATGCCTCACTAGGAGTACCATATTCCGTTTTGGAGACGATATCTCACTAAGAATATAAAAACCTTGAAGCAATTCAGAGGAGAGTGGCCAAAATGGTATGAGGTTTGTGCTTGAAGCCGTATGAGAAGAGACTTGAAGATCTGAATATGCATACTTTAGAAGAAAGGAGAGACAGGGGAGATATAATCCAGATGTTTAAATACTTGAAAGATATTAATGAGCAAACAAACCTTTTCCAAAGAAAGGGATGCTATAAAATTAGAGAACATGAAATGAAGCTGAAAGGAGGAAAATTTAAAAGCAACATCAGGAAAAATTTTATCGCAGAAAGGGTGGTAGATGCCTGGAATTCCCTTCCACTGGAATTTGGGGGGGGGGGGGGACAACAAAAACTGACAAAAATAGTGACAAAATAGAGAAAAAGGAGCATTCCTGCTTAAAGAAAAATTTTAAATAATTTTCATACTTTAAAATGCATCAAAGGGGCTAGCTGCAACAGAGCTGTAGTCACAATCCAAAGTAAAAAGCATAGAGCAGGGTTAACCTGTACAGACCATCAGTTACAACTCTACAGTACACAAGTTTCTGGGCAGACTAGATGGGGCATGTTGGTCTTTATCTGCTATTATTTACTATGTTAATGCTAGGGGCTATGGGTGACATTTTTAACCTGTACCTGAAGGATCATGATTGAGTGGGCATAGCTCCTGATCCTAGTAGACACAGGGACCTTGCTAAGGATGGGGAAGGAGAATGGGAAAGAGGGAAGATCTGCTAGAGTAGGGTTTGGAGAGTGCTTATTACCAGTGGGGGGGGGGGTCTTCGTGCTAAGGGGGTTTGGATGGAGAGGTTGGATGCCTTAAGGAGGTAGCATATCAGATATCTTGGGGCGGGGGGAGGGAGTTAAAGAAGAGGTGGGTGTCTTGGAGGGAGATCAGGAGGATGTCAATGTCAGGGGATGGGGAGATCAAAGTCAGGGGTGCTGGTGAGGTGTGGAACTGGTGGTGTCACAATAGGTATGTGTTTAGTCTTCAAATCATTTTTATTTATTTATAAGAACAAACAAAATACATTATCTACAGTATATAAAAGCATAGGAATGCAGCAGCTGTCAGTCAATAGTCAAACATAATTATAAGGCAATCAAGAGACAACTGAAGCACTGGAGTCCATGTTTAAGTATAACTTAAAAAGTGCTTATGCCTCTCTGAAGCAACCCTCACATCTGTAAGCAGTACAAACATAATTCTATCATGCATTAAAAGTTATAATCATGTTATTCTTCCATTTGCATATAATGAGCTTAATTGCCAGAGTCAAAAAGTTTACTAGAAATACCCTTGATTGAGGAATTCAAGGTCACAAGTCCAAAGGACCTCCATACTATGATTTTATATGTAATTGGTTCTAGTATCTGAAGAATATCACCATTACACTTCTAGACATCACTCCAGAATTCAACAAGGTTAGGAAAATAATACAGTGTGTAACAGCTTCTTTAGGAGGACCAACTTTTGTTATTTGCTAATAGATTTATTTTGGTCAACCTCAACGGGGTTCATTGGGCCTTATGAATAACAAAATATATTGCGTGATGAACACCAAAAGAGAGATCCTGATCATTTTATGCCAAAAAAAGAATCACCACTGCTTTTCTTCCAGTGTGCCATTCAAATCTCTTTCTCAAAACTTCTCAACGCCTAACAAAGCCCTCTGAGACCTGTGCCAAATCAGGGAATAAAAATGGGACACTGATCCCTTACATACAAAAGTTGCATTTATCATATTTTCAAGCAGCCATTCCTCATCCAGCAAGGTCATCTCCACTAGAATGGCAAAGCTGATACCATTGAAAATAAATAAAGAGAGTAGCTGAAATTTCCTTTGAAGTTTCTTGAATGTCTTTAACTTAGTTCCATTCGCAAATTGTCCCAACCACCAGATCCCACAAGCTTGCCATGCCACTATGGACATAGTTTGGGGGGCAGGGACTGAGGAGAGGCATTGCGCTCCCGCCCCCAAATGAGCTGCTCCTGCTGGCCCTGGCTGCCACTACTACCATGTCCCCCAAAGTCGGCGGCAATAGATTTGTACTAAACTTGTTTTTTTTTCAGACCTCTGCGGCTTCAAAGGTCCTGCAGTCCCACTCTCCTCTGACAGATATTTTTCATGTCAGAGAGGACAGTATGGCTGGGTCTTTGAAAAGCACAGACATCTGAAAGACACATATTTATTACTTCTGCGGTGGCTGCCATGGAGGTAATAGTGGTGCTGGCTACATGGGGAGGGAGGTGAAAGACACGTTGGGCCCAGAGTGACCACAGAGATAGAAGGTGATGCTGGACATGGAGGGGGCATGGGGGATGGAAGGATGATTCTGGATAGGGGAGGACATATGGAGATGGAGATGCCAGGTATTGGAGATTGGGAAGTCATAAGGAGATGGAAGGGAGATGTTGGAAATGAGGATAGGGTTGAAGCAGGCATTTATATAGAGAGAGATAAGATGCTGGAAACATGGGGGAGAGAGCATAAGGAGCCAAAAGAGAGAATCTGGGCTCAATGGGAAGGAAGGAAGAAGGAGAGGAGATGCTGGTGAAAGGTGGGGCGTTTACATATCAAGCACCAATATATTTCAAAGGGCTTATATTCCATTGGAAGGGATAGTTAGCATGATCAGCTTTCAAACTGTCCCACTAAAAGAAATCATGACCGACTTACTCCAATTTTATCATTACATGAAACACCAGAGAATGACCCTATAGCATTCAACAATATGGGAACCAAGGTCACAAAGGAAAACTATGATGTCCTCGGCATAAAGACTTTACATTCTATCTGTCCAAAACACTCATAAATAATATCAGGTACAGATAAGAACCACCAAAATGGTAAAGGGGATGGAAGGATACATCTATGAAGAGAGGCTAAAAAGGTTAGGGCTCTTCAACCTGGAAAAGAGACAGCTGAGTGGAGATATGGTAGAGGTCTGTAAATTAATGAATAGAGTGGAACGGATAAACGTAGATCGATTGTTTACACCATCAAAATATAGAAAGACTAGGGGATATGCAATGAAGCTACAATGTAACCTATTTAAGACTAATAAGAGAAAATATTTTTTTTACTCAATGTGTAATCAAATCTGGAATTCGTTATCAGAGGATGTAGTAAAAACTGTTAGTGTAGCTAGGTTTAAAAATGTTTTGGACAAGTTCCTGGAGAAAAGATCCATAAACCATTAGGGGACCTGGGAAATCCACTGTTTGCCCCAATACAAGCATTGTGGAACCTGTGTTTTTTGGGGAAACTGCTGGGTACTTATGACCTAGATTGGCCACTGTTGGAAACAGGATACTAGGCTTGATAGACCTTGGTCTGACCCAGTATGCATATCTTACGTTCTTATGAACACAAAATAGCAAAACAAGAGAGGGAGAAAAATGTTAGGCTGCCATATAAATGTGTGTGATTGATTAATCCTACCAAAATGTATAAGGAATATAAAGAATCAATATTTAATGGTGGCAGCCAGCATTTTCACAGTGCCTGGCTCTGCCTTTGAAATTAAAACTGGAAATTCAGAGCTGAAACCTATCTGATGTTTAGCGCTGAATATCCAGTTCCTCTGGTGATCACAGTAGCGATATTCAGCCACTAAATGGAGAACTAAACTTTCTGGCCCAATATTGAATTAGGGGGGCTTTATGCCTCTTTGGCACATGGCCCTCCCCGCTGATCTCTATTCCCAGAGGTTCAATGCCGGGGACATATGTGGCCCTGGCAATAAATCATTGCACAAATTGTAATAAAATGATTTATGTTTTTATGACAATAGTGACAAAAAGTCTTTTGGCAATGAATAAGCATAGTTACTCACCTGTAACAGGTGATCTCCGGGAACAGCAGGAATTTAGTCTTCACATATGGGTATCGTCGGTACCGACGGAGCCTGTGCGGGAACACTCCCCAGCGTCCAATTAGAAAGCTTTTGGGAGCATCCCACAGTGCCTACGTGCTGCCTTCCCGCCTTTCCCAACTGCCTCTCTCCAGTTGAGTTTAAAGCTGAGACAAAGAGAGAGAGAGGGAAAGAGAAAGAGATAGAGAGATACAACTCCTAGGGGAGGTGCGTGGGTTGTGATGACTAAATTCCTGCTGTTCCTGGAGATCACCTGTTACAGGTGAGTAACTATGCTATTTCCAGGAACAAGCAGGAATGTAGTCTTCGCATATGGGGACTCCCTAGCTTTAGATGCCAGGGAGAGACCCTAGAAGTTGTGTGTCCCTGCAAAAGGGCGCTACTTCCCCCCATGGATCTCTGGCATCCAACCAGGGATGGCAGGTAGGAGTTGATTAGGTATGGAACAGGTGTTGGAGAACAGCCTGACCAAACAAGGCATCCCGGCGGGAGTCCTTGTCCAAGCAGTAATGAGCTGTGAAGGTATTTATCCTTCAATCAAGGCGGTGTACACAGCAAACAATCAGTTGAATTGGCATTTGTGTTTTCGTGTGTGATTATACTGTACAGTGAATGTGTATGAGTGTGGGTAGATTGATTGGATTGTGCTATTTACAGCATGAGCTTTCTACAGTGTTATATACAATAAGTATGCAGATAAGTCAGTAGGCCGGGGTTGGTGATCCCATTATGTGCTCAGGCTGTAGTGCTCCAGGAAGAGCAAAGTCTTTAATTGTTTTCGAAAGTCCTTAGTGTCTTCTGTTGATCGCAGTTCATCAGGGAGTGCATTCCACATTATAGGTGCCGCCATTGATAGAGCTCTTCGTGCGGTAGACTTGCACGTCTTTGTGTAGTCTTTAGGAGTGTTGATTGTGTTCGATGTGGCTTTTCTCCTCGGTCTTGTGCTGGCGTCGGGTTGTATGAGAGGTTGAAGGCTGAGTGCAGATCTCCTGTGTTTGATTCTGAATATGTTTAGGATTGTCTTGTATTTGATGTGGGAGCTGATTGGGAGCCAGTGGAGGTCTTTTAGTATGGGGGTGATGTGGTCTTGTTTTGATGATCTGGGTATTATTCATGCCGCCGTGTTTTGGGCCATTTGTAGTGGTCTGAGTGACTGTTTAGACATGCCGATATAGATCGGGTTGCAGAAGTCAAGGATGGGAGTTATTAGGGCTTGACAGACTGTGCGGAAATGGTCTTGTGTGAGTAGTGGCTTGAGGCGTCTGATTATTCTCATCTTGAAGTATGCGTTTTTGGTGGTCCTGCTGATGTGTGACTGTAGGTTTAGTTTCCTGTCGAGCGTCACGCCGAGATATTTCACCTCCTTTTTTAAAGGTATTGTATTGTTCACATTGATGGAGGGTGGGGGGCTGAAGCTGTTGTTTCATGTGATGAGCAGTGCTTCTGTCTTGTTGTAATTTATGGTCAGGTTGTTGTCATGGAGCCAGTTGGACATGTCGTTGAGGCAGTTTATTATTTTGGTGTAGTCAGGGTTATTGAGGTTGACTGGGGTGTATATCATGATGTCATCTGCATAGATTGTGTAATGTATTTTGTATTCTTTCATGATGTTGCAGATCGGTTGAATATAGAGGTTGAATAGTAGTGTGGATAGGGCGGAGCCTTGTGGCACCCCTTGCTTGATCTTTGCGGGTCGTGAGGTGTTGGAACCGATCTTAACCTGGAACTGTCTGTTAGGTAAGATTTGAACCATCTGAGGGTGGTGCCTTTTATTCCAATGCTCTGTAGTCTGGTTAGGAGGATTCTGTGGTCCATTGTGTCGAATGCGGCTGAGATGTCTAGGAAGATCATTAGCGTTCCTTTTTTGTGGTTTTCTATGATTTGGATTATGTCATTGAATAGATATAACAGGAGTGTTTCGACTCCGTGGTTTGGGTGGAAGCCATGCTGGTGTATGTCCAGTTGGGCATGTGTGTCGATATGATCTTGGAGTTGGTGTTGTACAGCTTTTTCTATGATCTTTGCCAATAGTGGTATGCTGGAGATTGGTCTGTATGCTGCTGGGTTGCTCTTGTCTAGTGTGGATTTCTTCGGGATCGGTCTTATAGTGGCTAACTTGAGCTGGTCTGGCATGGTTCCTTGTGTCAGAGAGTTGTGTACTATGTTGTGTATGGTGTTGATGAAGCTTTCCTTTGTTGCCTTGATCCATGTTACCAGGCAAGGGTCTGTTGGTGCGGTGCTTGTGTTGAGTGCGGAGATGAAGTCTGAGAGCTGTCTTGAACTGAGGCCCAAGTGGCTGCTCGACAGATGTCGTCGATAGACACAGAGTGCAGATGAGCCATTGAAGCTACCATGGCTCTCTTTGTGAGCTGTGACATGGCCCTCCAGAGGAAGATTCTTACTCTGATAGGCAAATGAAATACACTGTGCAATCCAGTTGGACAGTGTTCTCTTGGAGACTGGACGTCCCAAATGAGAAGGATCAAAAGCAACAAAGAGTTGAGAGGACTTTCTATGTTGCTGTGTCCAAAGTATGAAGATTCCTTTCTGCATTTGATGCATGAGGCCTTGGAAAAAACACAGGCAGGTAGACCGCTTGGTTAAGATGAAAAGGCGAGGCATCCACCCCTACATCCAGGCTAATTTGGCCTGCTAATTTGGCATTTCCTATTACACTGAATACCAGAGTCAGCTGCAGTCTAGTGTTGCTTCCTATCCTCACTCATAGCATCCTGGTACCTTTTGGCTTTAGCCTCCTCAAAACTTCCTGTAGACCTTATGCACTGTTCACTCTCTCTAAGACGGGCACGGAGGTAGCATATTGGGTCCCCCCCCCCCCAGTAGTGGCTGCTATACCTAAGACACGAGGTTTGGACTCATAAGGAGACTTGTTTATCTCTAGAACACTAGAGACAGTACTAGAGACAGTACTGTGCAGGACAGGGGACTTGCTGGACATAGCAAGGTATTTAATACAGGAGGTATTAGACAAGCTGCCTACTATCATGTAATGGCAGCTGGGACAGGTACCACAGGCTTGCTTCCACCATTTCCAGGCACAAATAATAAATAATAAATAAAAATAAAAAAGGTGTGGGAGATGTCAGCATAAATGACATAGGAGTCATGGCTTTTTCCCCAGACCCTGGATTCCATGCAGCTGTGGACTCTGGTGATTTCAGTCTCCAAAGGTAATAGGGCAGTTTACAAGATGAGATTAACTCTGACCCCCTGGTGATTTCAGTCTCCAAGGCCTGTCTAAAGCCCCTCCTTGCTAAATCAAGAATGGCAGACCTCAAAGGGAGTGGCTAGAAACAATAGCAGACCTCAAGGGGAAGTGCTGGAGAGGATTCAATTCACTATAAAGGACAGAAACACTTCCTCTCTCTCTCTCTCTCTTCCACCATTCATCGGACATGAAGGACAGGAGGCTCTGATAATCAATTCCCTTCACCCCTCCCCTGCTCTCTCTCTCTCTCTCTTGCCATGAGGATCTGACCCACATGTTCTGGCCTCTCTCTCTCTCACACTTCACACATGCACATGCACACACAGATTCATTGATGCACACTGAAACAGCTCCGTAACAATCACTATATACCTCTGTTCAATAACTATGTAATAAGCCTATTTCTACATAAAAATCCTTTCTCCAAGCCACACCTGTTTGGTTGTTTTATTACAAACCCTACTGTCTCTGTGAAGTGAAATGAACCCAGGACCTACAGGAGAGTAACTTGACTACATCTTACAGAGACCACCTTTGGCATAAAGTGTGGATGAGTCCTAAGGACTACCTTGTCATGATGGAACCTTGTATAAGGTGGATCAGCCACTAGTGCTTGCAACTCACTGATGTGACGTGCTGATGTGATTGAAATGAGAAAGATAACCTTCCAGGAAAGGAATTTCAATGAAGTAGTAGCTAAGGGTTCGAAAGGTGGCTTCATGAGCTGGCCAAGAACCAGGTTTAAGTCCCATGCCACCGGTGGTGGCTTAATGGGAGGCTTAGTTAGAAAAAGGCCTCTCATAAATCTTGCTATAAGAGGATGGGAGCAAATAGGTTGTCCATTTAAAGGCTTGAAAGAAGCTGCAATAGCACTCAAATGGACTATTACTGAGTTAGTTTTAAGTCCTGCATTGGATAAATGAAGGAGATACTCCAGTAATGATTCCAGAGGTATCGCAAGGGGGCTAAGACCCTTCTGCGAGCACCATATGGTAAACCTTTTCCACTTGAAAGCATAAGAGCATCTTGTGGAAGGTTTTCTGGAAGCATAAAGGATATCCTTTACTTGCTGAGAAAGGTTAAGATCATGAAGATCTCAGCCTTCAGCAACCAAGCCCTGAGATGCAGAGACTGGGAATTGGGATGCCATAACATTCCTTCCTCTTGAGACAGGAGATCTGGAGTAGACCCTAACTCCAGAGAGGGAGCTTGAGAGAGATGTAGAAGCAGAGGGTACCACACTTGCCATGGCCAATGTGGAGCTATGAGAATCATACGGCCTCTGTCTCTCTGAAGCTTGAACAGGGTTTTGGGAATTAGGGGAATGAGTGGAAAGGCATAAAGGAAGTCTTGACCCCAAAGAAGCAGGAAAGCATCCCTGGCCTGAGAGCCCTGATCCGGAACAGAACCGGGGAAGTTTGGCATTCAATGGATTTGCAAAGAGGTCTATGTCCGGGGTTCCCCAAATTTGAAAAATCTTAGCCACCTGGTCTGCATGTAGAGACCATTCGTGTGGAAGCAGAACTCGACTAAGTCTGTCTGTCCAAGAGTTTTGGCTGCCTGGAAGATACACTGCCAGGAGATGAATCTGATGCTCTCTGGCAAGGGCCTATAGTCGCAAAACTTCATTGCAAAGCAACAGAGAGCCTGTTCCTCCCTGCTTGTTCACGTAGAACATGGCTACTTGATTGTCCGTATGAATGAGGACTGTCTTGTAGGGTGTGGAACACTCGCAGAGCAAGGAAGATTGCTCTGAGCTCTAAGAGATTGATGTGTAGATGAGTCTCCTGTGCAGTACAAGTGCCTTGGGTGGAGAGGTTTTGCAGATGAGCTCCCCAACCAACTGGAGAAGCATCTGTTGTGAGAGTTGCCTGGGGTAAAGGTAGTTGAAATGAGGACCCCAGTAACAGGTTTTGAGTGGACTGCCACCATTGGAGGGACAAAATAAGGTGATTTGTGTTTGCTATTTTGTCTGACAGGCACCCTGATGCCTGGGTTCATTGAGTGGATAGTGTCCACTGGGTTGCTCTCATATGGAGGCGAGCATAAGGAACCACATGCACGGTAGATGCCATGTGGCCTAGTAGTTGTAACATCTCTCGAGCAGTGAGATGAGGCTTTAGCTCTGCTTGAGAAGCTAATTGCACCATGTGAAGGCAACGGGCCTGGGGAAGATAGGCCATTGCTCTTCTGGTATCCAGCAAAGCTCCTATGAACTCTAGAGACTGAGTAGGAGTTAGACTGGATTTTGGGATGTTTATGACCAGACCCAAATACTGAAGGATACGCATTGTGCAAGATAGAGAAATCCTGGCCTCTGACTCTGATGGGGCTCGAATGAGCCAGTCGTCTAAGTAAGGGAAGACGAATATTCCTAGAGTGCGAAGAAATGCTGCTACCACAGCCATGCACTTCGTAAACACTCTTGGTGCTGAGGCCAGGCCGAAAGGAAGCACTCTGTATTGGTAGTGCTTTCCCTGGAAAAGGAACCGAAGGAACTTTCTGTGAGATGGATGGATGAGAACATGAGTGTATGAATCCTTGAGATCTAGAGAACAAAGCCAATCCTGACTGTGAAGGTATGGCAGCAGAGTTCCCAGAGAAATCATCTTGAATTTCTCATTGAACAGGAATTTGTTCAATTCTCTGAGGTCTAAAATAGGTCTGTGTCCCCCTGTTTTCTTTGGGATAAGGAAATAGGGGGAGTAAAACCCTGTACCCTGTTGAGGAATGGGTACCTCTTCTATTGCCCCTTGGGCAAGAAGCATAGTGACCTCTTGATCTAACAGGTTGAGGAGAGAGGTCTGAGAATTGAACTGCCTTACCATTGTGGGAGGGGGCATGCAGAGAAAATGAAGCTTATACCCCTCTTTTATAATGGAGAGAGTCTAATGTTCTGCTGTTATCTGCCCCCATCTGGGGGCAAAGTGACACAACCTTCCTGGAATGGTGGAAGGCTCTGGACCGTTGAGGGCCAGGAAGGCTAAGTTCTCTAGATGGAAGTCAAAGGGCTTGTGGAGGCTGAGACTGCTGAGACGGTTGAGACTTAGCAGTCTTTGCTTTCCTTTGTTTAGGTGGTTGCTGACCCTTTCGGGCAGGCTGACCTGCAGAACGTCCCTGCTGTGTATAAGAGGGATAAAACCTCTTCTTTTTGGAGAAGAATGGTTTCTTGAAAGATTTCTTTCTTGCAGGATCAGCTGTGGCTTTGGATAATCTATCCAAAGTGGAGTTGTCAGCATCCAACTCATTGGCTTTTTCTTGCCAATTTTTGAAGAATAGATTCTCACCTGTACAAGGAATATTGCCCAGTTTGTTCTGCACCCAGAGCTCCAAATCAGATGCCTGGAGCCAGGCAATTCTACGTGCACTTATGGCAATGGCAGAGGTTCTGCTTATGCACTCAAAACAGTCAAAAGCTGCACGATTGACAAACTTAAGAACATAAGATATGCCATACTGGGTCAGACCAAGGTCCATCAAGCCCAGTATCCTGTTTCCAACAGTGGCCAATCTAGGTCATACGTACCTAGCAGTTTCCCCAAAAGACACAGGTTCCGCAATGCTTGTACTGGGTCAAGCATTGATATCCTGGGTCCCTTCTTAATAATGGTTTATGGACCTTTCCTCCAGGAACTTGTCCAAACCTTTTTTAAACCCAGCTACACTAACAGCCTTTACTACATCCTCCGGTAACAAATTCCAGAGTTTGATTACACGTTGAGTGAAAAAATATTTTCTTTTATTAGTCTTAAATAGTTTACCCTGTAGCTTCAATGCATGTCCCCTATGTTTACGTTATCAGAATACAGAAAGAAATCGATCTATGTTTACCCGTTCCACTCCGTTCATTAATTTATAGACTTCTATCATATCTCCCCTCAACTTAGAAACATCCTGGGTATGTTTAACCAGTGTGAGAAAATCCTGCCTTTTATCTTCAGGAAGAAGAGGGCTCAAAACCTCTAAATCTCCTGTGACTTCCTTAAGGAGCATTCCCATATATAAAATATAGGAACTGATCCCCTGGCAGAAAGCATGGAAGCCTGGAAAGTACGACGTCCAAAGGCATCCAAAGTTCGACACTCACGTCCTGGAGGATTAGAGGCATACCTCTTTGCACTTCTGATCCTTCTCATAGCTGATTCCACTACAATAGAGTGGTGAGGAAGCTGAGTCTTCTGGAAACCAGGACAAGGAGGGACTCAATACATTGTATCTAGTCTATGAGAGTGAGGAGAGGTGGTAAGAGGTGTTTCCCACATTCTTAGCATGAGATCATGTAGGATCTCATGGATAGGCAGAGTAGCTGCCTCTTTAGGAGCCTTGGGATACTGTAGAATTTCCAACTTCTTTGCCCTGGGCTTTGTTTCTGGAGCCACAGTAATGGAAAGACCTTGAGCCACCTCCCTGATAAAATCCTGAAAGGAGATATCTTCTGGAGGAGACACCCTACATTTAGGTGAAGAAGGCTCCTCCGGAAGAGGTATTCCGGTACCGACAGAGCTGTCAGAATCCTCAGATTCCTCTGAGGATTCAAAATACCTTCTGTCCGGATGCTCTTGTAGAGTACGATACCCGTACCGACCGAAGTCGGTGCCGGGGGGAATCGGTACCGGTGTATCGGTACCGGAAGGCATAGCATGACTGGGTGCCGGCAAAGCAGACACCAATGTCGATGCCGATGCCGTCGGTACCGGTACCGATACCGGTGCCAGAGACAGTGCCGGTACCGGTTGAATTGTCTGACGCTGTTCCGAGGGTGTCGATGCCGCAAGGAGAGCCGCCAGACTGCGTTCAATATCCAGGAACCTCTGGTCTATCGACGCTGCTGATGCCTGGGTATTGGTACTGGAGAAAGCAGCCAGTACCCCAGAGCATGGCACCAGTAGTTCTGCCAAGGTTGAGGCCTCGAGAACATCCTGGAGCCCCGATAATGCTTTGAAAGCTGAAGCCTCCCGCCGGGGCAATTTTGCCAGTTTAGAACCCTCAAGGGCAACGTCAGAGGCATCTCAATGCTTGGAAGGAGATCTACCTTTTGAGGACCGGCCAGACTTATGTTTAGTTACCTGAGATCCATGGGAGGAAGACAAAGCCCTGGAAGACGTCGATGCCACAGAGGCTGCATCGGAGGGAAAAAGGGTGCTGAGCTTAGCAGCTCGGTTTTGTCGACCCCTCTTGGACATCATGGCACAGGCCATACACTCTGAGATGGAGTGGTCAGGACCTAAACATTTAAGACACCACTCATGGGTGTCGATGACGAAGATGGTACCGCCACACTTGGTGCACTTCTTAAAACCCGAGGCGGGCTTTTCCATAGTAGAGGAAATTTTGGGCCTAAGGCCCATAATGGCACGTGTACCTGAGGAAGAAAAGTTTTGAAAAAAATAGAATATATATATATTTTTTTATTTTTTAAAAGAAAGAAAGAACCGGCGGTACCGGTATAGCGTCGCGGAAGGCAGACGCGACCACAAAAAAAAAGAGAATAAGAATAATTCTCTGCAGTGACAGGAACAACAACCTATGAGGCAGCCATGAGGCTCTTACATAAAGTAATCAGCCTGCTATTTCAGTGGACACCCTTCCCCCACTCCAGGTCTGAGCACAGTATCCCCTAGCCCAGAAACCAACAGACCAGAGCACACCGGTTTGGACAGGTCACCCAGGTACCTTCCCCAGGGGCTGCTGATTGGTGGACAGGAAATACCTGTGGCAAATGGGATTATAGAATGAGTTTGAAATTATACTGTATTTAAGGCATTGAAGGACGTCCCCCGGGGCTCAGACTCTTTTGTTGGAGGGAACCGGCTCTCTGTCTGATCCTGTGTGCACATTAAAGATCCTGTTTGCATTCCAGCCTGTCTGTGAGTTTTCCTTCTGTGGGTGAGTGATTGAATAAGAGCTTTTCACAGCGTTTGCTGTAACATTTTGGTGCATTGGCCAGGAAAATTTAAAAGAAAAGCCTCTCTCTCATCGCACCCACAGTGGGAAGACTACTGCTTTTTGCAGGATCGGGGCCTCCACCGGTCAGGGACCGACCCCTCCAGGTGATTAACGATCCTTGGCGCCACGGGGCCCCTTTTGTGCTCCGAAGGACTCTTTGACTTGTGTGGTCAGTCGGTCCCTGCGGCTGAATCCCCGATTGAAAACCGGCTGGATAGACTGGCATCCACACTACCTGTCTGATCAGAGTTCTGGTGAGTACTGCTACTTTCTGTACTCTATCTGTGAGTCCTGGTAATTTCTGGGAACCTGTAGCGGCCCGATCAACCGCAACGAGCAGTCCTAATAGGGGCCTTAGTGGCCCTGAAACCATTGCTCGTCCTGTCTGTATCTGTATCTGAATCTGCTGTATCTGAATCTGAATAAGAAAAAAGGGGGGGGGGGGCGCTTGCTTGCGAGCGCCAGTAAATGACTGCAGTATAAATTTAACTTTGCTACCTCGGGCCCCTTAAAGGTATTTAAAGTGCAGTGCTGCCAAAGCTATTAAAAATTGCCTAAAATATTAGTATTTAACTGCCTTAAGTGTGCCTTTCAAGAATAATTGCGCTGATCGCAATTCTCCGATGATTGGGGCGATTTATTTAGAGCCTTTGCCCCATGTGCTCCTATAGTGTTGGGGGCTTTTTGTGTTGCTGGGGGTCTCTTTTTGTGTTGCTGGGGGTTTCTTTTGTGTTGCCATGAGCTCCTATAGTGTTGGGGGCTTTTTGTGTTGCTGGGGGTCTCCTTTTGTGTTGCTGGGGGTTTCTTTTGTGTTGCCATGTGCTCCTATAGTGTTGGGGACTTTTTGTGTTGCTGGGGGTCTCTTTTTGTGTTGCTGGGGGTTTCTTTTGTGTTGCCATGTGCTCCTATAGTGTTGGGGGCTTTTTGTGTTGCTGGGGGTCTCTTTTTGTGTTGCTGGGGGTTTCTTTTGTGTTGCCATGTGCTCCTATAGTGTTGGGGGCTTTTTGTGTTGCTGGGGGTCTCTTTTGTGTTGCCATATGCTCCTATAGTGTTGGGTTGTTTTTTTTTTGTGTTGCTGGGGGGTTTCTTTTGTGTTGCCATGTGCTCCTATAGCTCCATCTAGTGGACATTAGAAAAATAGCTAGCTATATTTCTCATATTAATATTATCCACATGGTAAATGTTAAATCCTATGGTACAGCTAGAGAGTATGTGTGTGTGTATGTAATGTGTATTTGTAACAGCTGCTACTGAGGAAAGAGAGTGTATGAGTATTCGCTGCTGAGACGTCTCTGTTTTCTGTTTTCCCTCTTTCTTTTTCCCTTTGTGGTCCTGTGTGTTTTGTGCAACCAAACTCTGCCTGTTACCTGGATTATATTGTATATTGTATTCCCAGAAGTGAGATTAGAAAATTTACACTGAGCATTGCATTCCTAGAATTGGGATTACAAGATTTGCACTGTAAATTGTGATTTTGCAAATTGTGATTAGAGCATGGGGTCTGGAGGCTAAATTGTGGTGGGGGAGTATCCGGACCAGCTTCCCTGTATAGATTCATGGCTGGCCCATGTGGTAAATGTGCTGTTATGTAAAAACCTTTAGTGTCTCTGTGTTTAGTTGTGACATTAGGGAAAGAAAGTTTTTGTCCAGACATTAGGTCTTTATATTTCAGGATTGATTTTGATACTCTATC
Organism: Ichthyophis bannanicus; assembly: GCA_033557465.1. Classification (NCBI taxonomy): domain Eukaryota; kingdom Metazoa; phylum Chordata; class Amphibia; order Gymnophiona; family Ichthyophiidae; genus Ichthyophis; species Ichthyophis bannanicus. The sequence continues at coordinate 253,868,812 of CM066038.1, forward strand.
AGTAAAAGGTGAAGTTATTGACGAGTCGCCCCTGTGTCCCCAAACAGTGAAAAACACCAGGTCTACTGATTGCAGGGAAGGGGACAGTTTGGAAAGGGGGGTGGGGTTTGCTGTGTGTGGACTGTAGTACTGGTATAGCAGTGAAGGAAGACAATTGCTTTGTTTGATGCATATCCAGTTTCATTGCTATGTTTCATGCATGGTCAGGGAACCAGGTGTTTTGGTCACACCTCTCAGCAGTGAGTGGGGGGTGATTGAAACTTCTGAGATAGTTTGCATAGCTATAGAAAGATACTGGGAGGAGTTCCTTCTTCTAGCAGATAAATGGAGGCACATTAGAGAGGACAAAAGAAAAAAAATTACCTAGGAGTCTTTCTCCTAGCAAACGCCACACCTAGTCTCCAAACAATCCTCTGGTCATCAATTTAGATTGTAGAGTTTAAGCTTCTGGAACCATGGGGGGTGCCTCCTTTGAGCATCCTCAAAATGTCTGAACGGCATCTTGACTGTGTAAGGCTGAAGAAGGACTGTCAAATTACTGTTAGCAATATCTGTAGGGCAAAGCTGATGTGTGAAAATTAGCTGCAACACATTTGTTAGAACTTAAAAAAAAAGGGGAGAGAAAATCCTTATAAGATTATGAAGAAATGAAGATTTTTTTTACTTGTCTTTTTAAAGCCTGAATTTTATCTCTGGTACATATATTTGGTTTTGACTGCACATACAAAATTAAGCAAGTAATATTGCATTCTTTCCTGCTTGGTACATTAAACTGCCTTGATCAACTGTATTCATTTTTCTGATACTACAATGATATTGCATTCCAGGTATCTACCAACCTTTTTATGGAAAAGTATCAGTTTCATGCTTGTTTTGAACTGTAGGATTCAAGGTAATTACTTTGCCTTGTTAAGCACTGTGCTGACAAATGATGAACAGAACAGTAACATCATAGACGCATTGGTGTCCAGAGAAAAAGTGTACCTTGTTTTGAGGGTTTTCAGTTTCAGGAGTACAGTATATTATAGCACTGTGAGAAACAAATCTTTTTAGTTTATACACTTGCACTTTGTTACCAAATATACTGGTAGCAGTACATTATGTAGAGGTCCAGTATACACAGCAATAATAAGGATACATTAGTACCTATGTATGTGATTGGTGGAATGATGCAGGTGATGGGGGAGTGTTGTGAGGGATGAAGTGGGATATTAAGAAGAAGGACTTTTGATGGACATTAAACTGATGAAGGTAATTTGAAGTGATGTATCTGGCTAATGAATATGTAAACAAAAAAAAAAAGAAAAAAAGAGATGAGCATTTTATTCCTGAATGGGGCCTGGAGCCATGTCACCAAATTGCAATCCAGGGAGCCCAGCGGAGGGAGGTGGCCGGGGTCCAGATGGAGCAGACCATCCCGAGAACTCAGAGCTGCCCACCGCTGAGATGTGTGAAGGAGTCCCTATCTGGATCAATGTGTCACATTGAAAACGGGCCAGGGTGTCTGCCTATGAGAATGAGAGGTTCAAATTTTGAGAGAGACAGAACTTGAACTTCAGAGAAAGGTGAAGCACACTGCGAGGTCCTGGGGAACTGCTGAGAGGCAGGAAAAAGAACTGTTGGACTGACTGGGGGTTTTTGGGGGCTTCTGTGAATGATTGTATTGTTATCCTTTTAATATTGTTTTCTTAGAAAGTAACTGAAATCTACAAGCCATTTTGGCTTCAGCAACTGCAATACCCACACCAGCTCAAGTTTTTGCTGTACTATTCTCAAAACTTTATTTATCACATTATTAAGCACTGCTGCTTTTGACATACTTTCATGTTATGTGTTTTCAATATTATTGACCAGCTGCAAGAAAATGATGTTACAATGTATGTTGTCTCTAGGGAACAGTACCAGAAGCTGCTTTTCTGATGACCCCTATCTGTCTCAATATCTGTCTCAAATGGTTGCTTGTCCATTGCCCTTAGTGGGATTACTTTTGCCCCATAAACAAGAAAAGAAAAAGAAAAATTGGGAATGAAGGGAAATTGGCTGATAGGTATGTCTAGTATGGCTGCATCCTTGCCTGAGGCTGTAATACATTATGATGACACGGAAAAAGCATGTGGGCTAAGAAAATGAGTACCCAGAGCCCAGCACAACAAGAGTAAAGCCAGGGGGAACCATACTCTGAACAGAAGTGCACAGAGAATGGACCTAGCTAAGAAACAGGTCAGGCCTGAAAGTGCACAGAAAATGGACCCAGCACAAGAAAAACATGCCAGGCCTGAACAGGTTAAACAGGCCTGAGCAAGCTGGGCAAGCCTGGACAAGTTAAACAGGCCAAACAAAGCTGGTGATACAAAGTACTCATATGCCCTGAAGACTACAGTGCCAGTGATTAATGAAGCAAAGGGAATGGCAGGGTGCAGCCAGAATGACTCAACACTAGCAAGAATAAAAGCCATTAATATGCTGATAAGGGTGGATCCCAGGGAAAGAGCCTTTGCCCCAAAGGAAAGAGGCCTCTGCAGACTTTTTGCACATGGCCCTCCTTTGTCCCAAAGGAAAGAGGCCTCTGCAGGCCCTGCAACCTTTTACAGTCAGAACAGCAACTTGTGCACACGGAACAAAAACTTTTGTGCAGGAGTTGCTATAGAGGGTATAGGGTATGTGTTGTTTTAAACTCACTGATGCAAGTGTTTCCATTGAACACTCTATCCAAGATCTAAGTGATCTAGTTAATCATATTACTGACCCGTCCATGGGTCCTGGGTGGTTTATGAAGTGGTTCAGTTGGCCAGGGGGACTAAAAATCCCTGTGGTAGGGGTTCTTTTTATTTACTGCTATGTGCCATTCTGCCATGTTGTATCCCCATTCTTTACCGCTTCATTACCACCACCCTTGACACCCTGGTAGAACGCAAGGCGATTACCACTGTCATGGCCCTGACCCAATACACCCCTCTGCGGCTTGCCTCCAGTAATGCAGCCCTCAACCGCCTCTAGCGGTTGAGGTCTCACTTAAAAAGGGGGGAATGAGGCAGCCATGAGGCTCTTACATAAAGTAATCAGCCTGCTATTTCAGTGGACACCCTTCCCCCACTCCAGGTCTGAGCACAGTATCCCCTAGCCCAGAAACCAACAGACCAGAGCACACCGGTTTGGACAGGTCACCCAGGTACCTTCCCCAGGGGCTGCTGATTGGTGGACAGGAAATACCTGTGGCAAATGGGATTATAGAATGAGTTTGAAATTATACTGTATTTAAGGCATTGAAGGACGTCCCTCGGGGCTCAGACTCTTTTGTTGGAGGGAACCGGCTCTCTGTCTGATCCTGTGTGCACATTAAAGATCCTGTTTGCATTCCAGCCTGTCTGTGAGTTTTCCTTCTGTGGGTGAGTGATTGAATAAGAGCTTTTCACAGCGTTTGCTATAACAGTGACAGGAACAACAACCTGCTGGCTCTGCGGAAAACGAAGAACTGGAGAGAGGCAGTTGGGAAAGGCGAGAAGGCAGCACGTAGGCGCTGTGGGATGCTCCCAAAAGCTTTCTAATTGGACGCTGGGGAGCGTTCCCGCACAGGCTCCGTCGGTACCGAGTCCGACGATACCCATATGTGAAGACTACATTCCTGCTTGTTCCTGGAGATAAAACTCACCAAAAAAGTATCTTAAAAATAAAGTATCAACAGAGCTGATTCCCTATGACAATTACTACCTACAAAGTAAAACAGAAGACATTGTTAAAAACATAGGGGCCAATAATCAAAGCAATTAATGTGGTTAGCAAACCTGCTAACTGTGTTAATCGCGGCAACTGGGATATTCAGCTGCACTAACACAATTAATGCCACTAAACATCCCTGGGGGCTACCGCTGAATGCCCCAATTCTAGTAGTCTAGCACTGGGGCATTCTGAGGGCAGAGCAGAGGAGCATCTGGGGATAACTGGCTATCAGTGATATGCAGCCGCTAGCCACTTATCCTTTAGGCACTTTAAAGGCTGGCCTAACTTTCACTGCTATAGCTAACCAGGTAGTCGATAAATATTGCCACTAGGTGGTTAGCAATGACGCTATCTAGTTAACCCAGATATTCAGTATCCATTGCTGGATATGGCCCCAGCATTGAATATCCAGGTTTTAAGTTCAGCGGCTAGGACTATCCGCGACTGCTGAATACCCCCCCCCCCCCATATAAGATTTAAAAAATCACTAAAAGCATAAAAGAACACAATGACTGAAATAAATTGATGGAAAATCATACAAAAGTGCTCGCCTACTAGTCAAACAAGCATCGCCGCACCGCCATTAATTCCACCAGAAGCTTGACTGCTGAATCACAGTGAAGCCATGTTTCATGACACTCTTAAAGTGTGCCATAAATAGCAGTGGTAAGTTTTCATACTTATCATGTATTAAAAAGAAACACTATAGTGTAGTAAATGCAAAGGCCAAGCACTGTCCCTTACAGTTACTGCACTGAAAAGTTCCTTGGCATGTGTTAACTTCACTTGCAATTAATGCAGGTGCAGCCTGCTCTTGACTAGATGGTAAGTGTACCGGTGTTAGTTGTTAAAATGATAATGCCAGAAATTATCATATACTAACCGCAATGTGAAGTGCACACCTACTCTTTATCTTTATCTTTATTAGTAGAGTTTTATATACTGCCCATGCCGGAGCGTTAGAGCAGTGTACAATACAAATATATACTGGCTACTGAAAAATAAAGTCAGAAAGGAACATCATCAGCGGATAGGACAGGGATAGATAAAGCAGGACAAGACAGAGGACAGAGACAGAGCTAGAGGAGGAACATGGTGACAAAGGACAAGGAAGGGGGAGAACAGCGGAGTAACTGAAATTATAAGGGTACCACATTATGAAGAGTGGAGGGAACGGCTGGGGATGCGAGGCCATCAGCAGGAGCGGGGAGATCATAAGCCTGGCAGAAAAGGTGAGTTTTGAGAAGATCTTTGAAATGGGGGAAGAATAGTTCAGTGTGAAGAGGTTGTGGGAGCGAATTCCATAAAGCGGGGCCTAGAAAGAAGAACGCGGAGTGACGGGTGAGTGAAAGTGGGCCTGAGACAGGGAGGGGAGGAAAAGACAATTGCCGTGAGCAGAACGAAGAAGACACGGGGCTGGTTGGAGGTGAATAGTGTCAGCCAGATACTGTAGGATGCTAGTATGAAGAGTCCTATGTGTAATGATGAGAAGTTTGTAGATGAATCTAACCTTAACCGGAAGCCAGTGGAGAGTGAAAAGACAGGGAGTGACATGAGAATGAGCGGGGGAACAAGTGATAAGATGGGTGGCTGTGTTTTGAACTAACTGGAGACGGCAAAGCTGATAGCAGGGGAGGCCTGTGAAGATAGCATTGCAGTAATCTAAACGAGTAATCACAAGTGACAGAACGAGGGTGGTAACAGAAGAAGTAGGGAGAAACGACCGGATAGCCCTGATCCGACGAAGGTGAAAAAAGGAAGTGCGTACCACAGAGGAAATATGTTGGTGAAAAGAGAGGAGTCCAAGGTGACACCCAAATACTGTAGAGTTGCTCATAACCCACCCAGTCTCCGCCTTATCACTAAGTAGTTAGTGAGGGGCTTTTTTTTTTACCATGTTTGCTGCTTTTAGCATATGCTACTCATTAATGTAGGCTGTTGCCATGCACTAAAACATGTGTTAACTGTTACTGCACTTTATTAGGCATGCCCCTTAAAATGTATACATAGCAGTTTTCCTTAAAAAAGTTCCTTAAGCATGCCAGATATACTTAAGATATACCCAAAGAGAAACCAAGAAAGGAACGACCACAAAATACCTTACAAACAACTACTAATGTAACACTCTCCAGGTGAATCAAGCTTCCAAAATTAAACACCAAAATCAATAATCTGCAAAAATTATTAGAAATATTATTGTATATTAAAAAATGTCAGAATTTTTTAATGTGTGGCTCCAGGTTCACACTATGACCTTAGCAGAGTTTTAATAATAAAGTAGGACTACTGCAAAAGCCACACACATTTCAAGAGTGCTTTGCCCATGCTCTCAGTTGATTGACAAATATTTTTGATAGTGCTGTTAGGGGTCACTACTTTGAGATTACTGCTATAGACACCATTTTGGAACCCAGCTTTATAAGAGCAGGAGCAGCTGGGGATCACTTCTGTTCCTACTAGACACCAGGGACCCCAGTAAGGCTGGATATAGCAATCAAAGGGTAGGGTGTCACCTAGGGTGGCCTTGCAGGAGGTTCAGTGTTGCCGGGGAGGGTCAGATAGGGGGTCGTCAAGCCATGGGTGTGTGTTTTGGAAGTGCCCCTCATTCTCTTGTCCACTACCTATGTGTATCTTGCCATTATCTAGTCCCCAGTTTTGCAATGTTTTTTTCATCTTGATTAGCTTTTAAGCGCTGATAAGCAGGGACCGCGTCTTACATCTAAATGTGCAGTGCTGTGTACTCCTTTCAGCACTATACAAATGATTAGTAGTAGTAGTAGTAGAATTGGATGCATTGGGATCATATGTTTGTGGGGTCAGGGAGGGAATCAGATACCTTAGAGGGGGTAGAGGAGCATCAGAAGGCTGGCAGAGGTGATCAGCGGATCAATGCCAAGGGAGGGAGTCATTAGAGAGGAAACTTGTGTGGTAGGATCAGGGTAAACATGACGAGTAGAGTGATTTTAAAAAGTTGTTCCCATGTAATATGGAGGGTGGTTTCACCATGTGAAGCTATTAAAAATTGCTGATCCAAGAGGGTGAAGCTAGCTGCAGACTGGAATGGATGACTGAGCGATAGTTCCCCAAGCCCAGCATAGATTCCTGCCATTTCCTACCATCCCTCCCAAAAGGAAATCCTCCTACTCCCATGACAATAATCCTGGACATGCCCAACACCAAACCGGTGTGGCTTGACTATCCTCCTGTTCAATCCCAAGGGGTAAAGCATACAAAAAATGAACAGCCCTCTCCGAACAAGATGGCACCCAACAAAGACACTGACAGTGGCCTTCAAGAAGTACTGGCCAAAATTTGCCAAATTAAGGAACTGCTAGCTGACAGTGGAGATACCCTCAATGCCGTACGAGCAGAACTTACTGAAGTTACTTCAAAGCTATCCACAATATCGGTGAGGATGGACACCACCGACTCCACTTTAGCTGTGCACACAGAACATCTTCAGCAAGTAGATAAAAATACTAGAAAGCCTGTGCAGCTAGAAAAACAACTAGAGGATATGAACAACAGATCACAGTGCAACAATATTCGAATCATCGGAATTCATGAAGGTATACAGAGTTTGGACCCAATCTCCTTTTTTGAAAGCCTTCTGCCTAAACTCTTTCAGTTAGATCTCAAATTCCCTCTTGAAATAGAGTGGAGCCACCACATACCGTAACACCAGAACTCGACACTTGTCACTGCGCCCAGTCATCCTCAAACTTCTAAGATACCCCCATGCTCTGCAAGTGTTACAGATTGCAAAGTTGCACTTACCAATCCAGCACATGGGACATCAACTATTTTTCTTCCCTGATCTTAACAAGATTACAGTTGAGAAACACAAGCAATTCCTGGCACTTGAAGGACTAGAAAGGGGGACTGTTACTTCTGAAGAGAAATCTGCAACTGTGAGTATATACTTCTGGTAATTTTCTAAAAAGAATTCTTTGTATTAAAGCTACTTAATCAGTGAACCAACTGTTTTTTGTTGGATCAGTTAGGGCCTAGTAGCAGCAATTAAAGTTTGAATTTAAAACACAGAGGAGAGCTTTCTGGTTACATTTCATACCCAGCAGAGAGCTTGTAGTTTAAATTTAATAGTCACTCAGGGCCAAGTAACAGCACAGTACTTTTAGTTTAAATTTAACACACAGAAGAGAGCTTTCTGGTTAAATTTAGTACCCAGCAGAGAGCTTGTAGTTTAAATTTTATAAGAAGTTAGAGCCTAGCAGCAGCTAAGAGCTATAATTTAAATCAAATCAGAATTTAGCTTACCTCAGGGTACTGTGTAGCAGCCCTCTTTTAATAAGTGTTATTTCCCTCCCACCCCTGGGATAATCATAGCTTTATAGGTACTTACACATCTTAAAAGACAGGAGGTGCTTTCAGGTGAAGCTCATTACCCAAATCAGTCATACACTAAGGACCTGAGATTAATTAAGCTTCAGGTGAACAAGGTATATTAAACGTATTAGGTACAGTTTTATTGGTATAAATACCCATGGAAACCCCTAGTAAGTAAAAACTTAAAGATCTAGACACAAACTTAAAACTAAGATGCAGACAGCAGTCCAGCAGCGGGATGGGGGCTTTCCAGTCTTTTGCATTGAGTGTCACATGAATGATTTTCTCCCAGTTGGTGAGAGGTCTTACGTGTGCACTAGGTGCAAGGAGCTCTTTTCTCTCAGGGAACAAGTCCATTCTCTAGAGGCTAAAGTAGCAGACTTGGAAAACATAAGACAGATAGAGAGGTACATAGACGAGACCTACAGGGATATAGTCTTGAAGTCCCACCTCCAGTCTGGCAGCACCCCTGTTGCCATGGAGGAGAGAGGTCACGTGACAGGAGAGCATCACCCTGGTGTGTCAGGAAGTGATCCTGTAACTAGGACCTGTCCTCCAGGTGATGTAAAACCCTCTCGCACCGAGGAAGTTTCTCCAGGGCCATGTGCCCATGAGGGAAGGGTTAGAACAGCCGTTATAGTTGGTGATTCAATCATTAGGCATGTAGATAGCTGGGTGGCTGGTGGACGTGAGGATCGCCTGGTAACATGCCTGCCTGGTGCGAAGGTAGCGGACCTCACGCGCCACCTAGATAAGGTCTTAGATAGTGCTGGGGAGGAGTCTGCTGTCTTGGTATATGTCGGTACCAATGACATAGGAAAATGTGGTAGGGAGGTTCTGGAGGCAAAATTTAGGCTTTTAGGTAGGAAGTTGAAATCCAGAACTTCCAGGGTAGCATTCTCCGAAATGCTTCCTGTTCCACGCGCAGGACCCAAAAGGCAGGCAGAGCTCCGGAGTCTCAATGCGTGGATGAGACAATGGTGCAGAGATGAGGGTTTTGGATTTGTTAGGAACTGGGGAACATTCTGGGGAAAGGAGGGGCTCTTCCGAAGGGATGGGCTTCACCTTAACCGGGATGGAACCAGGCTGCTGGCATTAACCTTTAAAAAGGAGATAGAGCAGCTTTTAAACTAGATATTAGGGGAAAGCCGACAGTCGCCCAAGAGCAGATGGTTCGGAAGAATGTATCCTTGAAGGATACTGCCAAAAGCAGAGAGGTTCCACAAAAGAGTAAAGTAGCCCAAATGCCCTCAAGTATGGAGCAGACAGAGCTTAAAGATCCCAATTTACCCATGTCTAACAATAGCCAAATTAACATGAGTAAAATACATTCTCTAAAATGCTTGTATGCAAATGCTAGAAGTCTAAAGAATAAGATGGGAGAGTTAGAATATATAGCACTAAATGAAAGGTTAGATATGTATGGAATATCAGAGACATGGTGGAAGGAGGACAACCAGTGGGACACTGTGATACCTGGGTACAAACTATATCGTAATGATAGAGCTGATCAAATTGGTGGAGGGGTTGCGCTCTATGTTAGAGAGGGCATTGACTCAGAAAGGATTAAAGTTTTGCAGGAAACAAAATCTGCTGTAGAATCTATATGGATTGAAATTCCATATAAAAGGGGGAAGGCAATGGCAGTGGGGGTGTACTATCGAGCACCTGGCCAGAATGACCAAATGGATGATGAAATGCTCAAAGAAATCAAGGAAGCTAACAGAAGTTACAGCGCAGTAATAATAATGGGTGATTTCAATTACCCCGGTATCGACTGGGTCAGTGTCCCGTCAGGACATGCTAGGGAGATAAAGTTCCTAGATGAAATAAATGACTGCTTCTTGGAGCAGCTGGTTCATGAACCGACCAGAGGGGAAGCCATATTAGACCTAGTCCTTAGTGGAACACCAGATCTAGTGCAAGAGATAAGGGTGTTGGGGCCACTTGGCAATAGTGATCATAGCATGATCACCTTTGATTTAATTAGTGGAGGAGGGATAGTAAGGAAATCCACAGTACTACCTTTTAACTTTCGAAAGGGAGACTATGATAAAATGAGGAAAACAGTTAAGAAAAAACTAAAAGGAGCAGTTGCGAAGGTTAAAGACGTACATCAAGCTTGGGTGTTGTTGAAAAATACTATCTTGGAAGCCCAGACCAGCTGTATTCCATGCTTTAAGAAAAGTGGAAGGAAGTCCAAAAAACTGCCAGCATGGTTTAAAGGTGAGGTCAGAGAGGCTGTTGTTGCCAAAAAAGCATCTTTCAGGAAATGGAAAAAAGAGCCAAACGACGAAACCTGGAAACAGCACAAGCACTGGCAAGTCAAATGCAAGGCATTGATAAGGCAGACAAAGAGAGAATTTGAGAAGAAGCTTGCTGCGGAAGCAAAAACGCGAAGTAAAGACCTTTTCAAGTATATTCGTAGCATAAAACCTGTGAGAGAGTCAGTTGGTCCATTAGATGATAAATGGGTTAAAGGAGCACTAAGAGGCGACAAGGCGATAGCGTAGAGACTGGATGAATTCTTTGCTTCGGTCTTTACTGAGGAAGATGTAGGGATGTTATCCATGACTGAAGTGGTATTTAAAGGTGCGGAAGAATTGAAGGAAATATCGATACATCGGGAAGATGTCTTACAACTATTAGATAAACTGAAGAGTAGCAAATCACCTGGGCCGGATGGTATACATCCAAGGGTGTTGAAAGAACTGAAATATGAGATTGCAGAACTGCTATCAGTAATCTGTGAACTATCATTAAAATCATCTCTAATACCTGAAGATTGGAGGATCGCCAATGTAACCCCAATTTTTAAAAAACGTTCCAGGGGTGATCCGGGAAACTAAAGACCGGTGAGCCTGACGTCAGTACCGGGAAAAATGGTAGAAACCATCATAAAGAATAAAATTACTCAGCATGTAGATAGTCACAACCTAATGGGAGACAGCCAACATGGCTTTAGACAAGGAAGATCTTGTCTTACTAATCTGTTATGTTTTTTTGAAGGAGTGGATAAACAGGTGGACAAAGGTGAGTCGGTTGATATTGTGTATCTGGACTTTCAGAAAGCCTTTGACAAGGTCCCTCATGAGAGACTTTTGGCAAAACTAAAGAGTCATGGGATAGGAGGCAGTGTACTATTGTGGATCAGGAACTGGTTAAAAGATAGAAAGCAGAGGGTAGGGCTAAATGGCCAATTTTCCCAATGGAGAAAGGTGAATAGTGGTGTACCCCAGGAATCTGTGCTGGGTCCGCTGCTTTTTGACATATTCATAAATGACCTGGAGAGTGGAATAACGAGTGAGGTTATCAAATTCGCATATGACACAAAACTATTTAAAGTTGTTAAAACCCAAGAGGATTGTGAAAAATTGCAAGATGATCTTGATAAATTGGAAGACTGGGCATCAAAATGGCAGATGAAATTTAATGTGGACAAGTGCAAGGTTATGCACCTAGGGAAGAACAACCCAAACTATGGTTACACGATGCAAGGTTCCACATTAGGAACCACCACCCAGGAAAAAGATTTAGGCGTCATTGTGGATACCATGTTAAAACCCTCGGCCCAGTGTGCAGCGGCGGCCAAGAGAGCAAATAGAATGCTAGGTATGATAAGGAAAGGAATGGAAAATAAAACAAAAGATATTATAATGCCTCTATATCGTTCCATGGTGAGACCGCACCTTGAATATTGTGTGCAATTCTGGTCGCCGTATCTTAAAAAGGATATAGCGATTTTAGAAAAGGTACAGAGAAGAGCCACCAAAATGGTAAGGGGATGGAAGGATACTCCTATGAAGAAAGGCTAAAAAGGTTAGGGCTCTTTAACCTGGAAAAGAGACGGCTGAGGGGAGATATGATAGAAGTCTATAAATTAATGAACGGAGTGGAACGGGTAAACGTAGATCGATTGTTTACCTTAGCAGAATATAGAAAGACTAGGGGACATGCAATGAAGCTACAGGGTAAACTAATTAAGACTAATAAAAGAAAATATTTTTTCACTTAAAGTGTAATCAAACTCTGGAATTTGTTACCAGAGGATGTAGTAAAGGCTGTTAGTGTAGCTGGTTAGTGCAGCCAATCTGAGCACTTTTCAAATCATTTAGAATCCCTTCAGCAAAGGCTTCAACGATCCTGTGAGCAGTGAGTGAGAATCAGCTGTGCCTACTTAGTTGGGAACTGTGTGTGAGAGAGAACTGCAGCCAATCTGAGCACTTTTCAAATCATTTAGAATCCCTTCAGCAAAGGCTTCAACGATCCTGTGAGCAGTGAGTGAGAATCAGCTGTGCCTACTTAGTTGGGAACTGTGTGTGAGAGAGAACTGCAGCCAATCTGAGCACTTTTCAAATCATTTAGAATCCCTTCAGCAAAGGCTTCAACGATCCTGTGAGCAGTGAGTGAGAATCAGCTGTGCCTACTTAGTTGGGAACTGTGTGTGAGAGAGAACTGCAGCCAATCTGAGCACTTTTCAAATCATTTAGAATCCCTTCAGCAAAGGCTTCAACGATCCTGTGAGCAGTGAGTGAGAATCAGCTGTGCCTACTTAGTTGGGAACTGTGTGTGAGAGAGAACTGCAGCCAATCTGAGCACTTTTCAAATCATTTAGAATCCCTTCAGCAAAGGCTTCATCGATCCTGTGAGCAGTGAGTGAGAATCAGCTGTGCCTACTTAGTTGGGAACTGTGTGTGAGAGAGAACTGCAGCCAATCTGAGCACTTTTCAAATCATTTAGAATACCTTCAGCAAAGGCTTCAACGATCCTGTGAGCAGTGAGTGAGAATCAGCTGTGCCTACTTAGTTGGGAACTGTGTGTGAGAGAGAACTGCAGCCAATCTGAGCACTTTTCAAATCATTTAGAATCCCTTCAGCAAAGGCTTCAACGATCCTGTGAGCAGTGAGTGAGAATCAGCTGTGCCTACTTAGTTGGGAACTGTGTGTGAGAGAGAACTGCAGCCAATCTGAGCACTTTTCAAATCATTTAGAATCCCTTCAGCAAAGGCTTCAACGATCCTGTGAGCAGTGAGTGAGAATCAGCTGTGCCTACTTAGTTGGGAACTGTGTGTGAGAGAGAACTGCAGCCAATCTGAGCACTTTTCAAATCATTTAGAATCCCTTCAGCAAACAATACGGCCAAGTTCAACATAACACATTCTGCTTCATTTGGAATCAGAAGATTTAAAGCTTTCAAAAAAGATCAATTCTTAAAAGACACACTACCCTACCTCAACTCGGATGAACCTAACTTGGACAAACTGGTTAAGAATTGGAACATTACCATCAGTACAGCAGCAAAATCCAAACCGTACATAAAATCAAAGAACGTAAGACAACACGCTCCATGGTACTCCAATACAATTCGCAACGCTAAAAGAGAATTAAGAAAGCTAGAACGCCACTGGAGACGCTCCAAATCTCCAACTGCACAAAACACTTACTTAACAAAGCAAAAAAGATATAATGATCTTATTAACGATACAAAACGAGAGCATCACACAAACACCATTCTGAAAGCCTACAATAAACCCAGAGAACTCTTTGAGATAGTAAAAGACCTAACTAAAGAACCAAGTCCTGACAAAGACATACAAATCAACCCTCAAACCTTTGCAAACTTTCTCCATGAGAAAATAGGTCACATACCAACTCAAATACATACCGAAACCTACAGCTCCATCACAACAACAACAACAATAACAACAAGTTGGGACAGTTTCCACACTCCTTCAACCAAACAGATTTCGGATATCATCTCTGCTCTCAATACTAGCACTGCCCCTACTGATCCTTGCCCAGTTCAATGGCTCAAAGCAACCAAGCATAACTTCCTCAGTTATATACACAATATCGTATCCATATCCCTATCTCAAGGAATAATACCCGAACAACTTAAACTAGCCTCAATAAGGCCTATCCTCAAAAAAACAAACCTGGATAAGAACAATCCAGCGGCTTATAGGCCAATCTCTAGCATACCATTCCTAGCCAAAGAAAAAAAAAAAGCAGTACAGCTACAACTCCAAGACCATGTTGACGACCATGCCCCACTCGATCTACATCAACATGGCTTTCGCCCCAACCATGGAGTTGAAACACTGCTGCTATATCTGTTCAATGATATCACCCAGACCATAGACAATTACAGGCAAGGATCTTTATTGATCTTCTTAGATATTTCAGCGGCTTTCGACACAGTTGACCACACTATCCTCCTATCAAGATTGGAAAGTATCGGTATCTCTGGTACTGTCCTTAGTTGGTTTAACTCTTATTTAACAAACAGGCAGTTTCAGGTTAAAATTGGAAACAACACTTCACAGCCTACAAATATCAAGCAAGGAGTACCTCAGGGATCTGCGCTTTCTTCCCTTCTATTCAACATTTTTATTCAGCCAATTTGTCAAATTATGGCAGCCCATCAAATAAGTTATACGATTTATGCAGATGACATCATGATTTATACACCGATTGATCTCATTAACCCCGACTACAGCAAGATCACAAATTGCCTTGACAACATGTCTTCCTGGCTCACATGCAATAACCTTGCCTTAAACTACAATAAAACAGAGGCGCTTATTGTCACTCGAAACACCGACTTCAACCCCCCACCTTTCATTAAATACAACAACATTACAATACCAGTTAAGGATGAAGTTAGATATCTTGGAATTACCCTCGATAAAGGTCTAACCCTCCAGTCACACATCAGAAAAACTGTGAGGTCTGCATACTACAGAATGAAAGTGATTAGACGCCTCAAGCCCTTACTCTCATATGACCACTTCCGGTCTGTCTGCCAAGCCTTAATAACTCCTATTCTGGACTTTTGTAATCCTATCTACTACGGTCTTTCAAAAACACTCACTTAAACCTCTTCAGATGGCTCAGAACACGGCAGCCAGAATTATTGCTGGCTCAGCATCTCAAGATCACATTACCCCTACTCTCAAAGAGCTCCACTGGCTTCCAATAAGCCAGCGCGTCAAATACAAGATGGTAATTAATATATTCAAGATCAGACATAAATGCTCTGCTTTTAGCCTTCATAACCTCTTACTCCAGAATAACAACAGGCCAAGACGAATAACTACATCAAACACCCTCAGCACCCCAAGTAGTTTCAGAAAAGCGTGTAAATGTACTACACAAAGGGCAATTTCCTTATCGGCCCCACTTATATGGAACTCTCTCCCTCCCGATGTGCGATCCATGGATGATTTAAAGGAGTTCAGAAAACAACTGAAATTTGTACTCTTCACTGAGTACTATGGCACAGACATCTAACAGTCTCTATTATTATAGCCTGCATATAACTTGTTTTACTGTAACGGTTCCTTGATGTTGCGTATCCCAATTTTACCTTCACTCTTTAGTTTAGTCAGTGTATGCCCCCCTGTCTCTGTTCTCCCTTCTTGTGTCTGGTAACCGCTTTGATTTAAGGAAAAGGCGGTATAGAAAACCTGTTAAATAAATAAATAAATAAATAAATAAAAAGGGTTTGGACAAGTTCCTGGAGGAAAGGTCCATAAACCATTATTAAGAAGTGACCGAAGATATCAATGCTTGACCCAGTACAAGCATTGTGGAACTTGTGTCTCTTGGGGAAACTGCTAGGTACATATGACCTAGATTGGCCACTGTTGGAAACAGAATACTGGGCTTGATGGACCTTGGTCTGACCCAGTATGGCATATCTTATGTTCTTATGTTCTTATGTAGACCCCGTCTACAACAACTCCAGGCCAGATATGGCCTTTACTATCTGGCCTGGTTTTGATTCATGGTATATAACCATACTCATACGTTTGAAGACCCCGAGTTGCTCAAAACCTTCCTGGCAGAATTTGATAATATGGACACTTGAAGTTCCACTACAAGACATTGAATTAAACCCACAGGTCTAAGCCAGAGTGTTTCTCCTGTTTGTTTACTTTTTGGCACTGATCAGTGATCTCCTGTTCAAAGGGACAGATTCTTCTTGAACGATGATCTACCCCCTTCTAAGGGTGGACTTTGCAGGTGAGCATGGGGGATATCTGCAGCGCTAGACTATCACCGGCCTCGGAAATGCCTGACTTTGAGATCTTCCACTTTCTATTACCTTTTTCAACAGATGTATTCTCTGATATTCAGCAGTAATTTCTGGACATTTCTAGTGACTTACATAGACTGGTGCGAAGGAAGGGAAGAGGGAGGAAATTTCTGATGTCTGCAATGTTCGAATGGGGGGAATAGGAAAGGAATGGGACTGAGTGTGTGTTTAGTTGTTGTAAGGCTCCACTTTGGGTTACACAGTTGGCTAGCCCCACCGGAAGCACTGGCAGTTGGTCTTACTGCCTTATCCCCCCCCCCCCCATCTTAATTCTTTTTGCCCTTTTTGGAATCTTTTCTTTGCTCTACTGCAGTTCAACAATGCAGTCTTGTCACTCTATACTTAGCTGTGGTTGTATACCTATTAATGTTCCTATTTTTAGTTCCACGTTATTTCAGAATGTTTTGTATATTTAGACTATGGCTAGTCCTATGACCATGAAAATTCCTTTTCTGAATGTAAGCGGTATAAATAACCCTATAAAATGGAAAAAAATCCAATTGTACGATCAAAGAGAGGCCGCTGACATTTTTTTTTTATCTAACCCATCTAACTATTTCTGACTTAGTAAACCCATCTAACTATTTCTGAATTAGTAAAACTTGCTAATAAAACCTACCTCCTAGGGGTTTGTTCCCCTGCTACAGGGAAGAAAAATGGTGTGGCTATCTTACTCCATCAAGCTCTACTGCCCCTGATTACACAGACCAGCACAGATTCAGTAGGCCAATAGGCTAGGATCACAGTAAAGATTGGTCCCTCTTTCCATAGGTCTCCATAATATATACGGATCCAATATTGACTGTCACACATTCTTCCTGGAGATCGCCCAGGAGATTAATGATATGGCCCCTCTTCCCCAAATCATAGGATGTGAATTTCAATATTGTTTTAGATCCAATTCTTGACAGACCATCACAAAGTTCGAAAGAACCCTTAAAGCTCCCTGGGTATTCACCTCTTTGGTAGAAACATTTGGCCTACTAGACACCAGCATCTTCTACACCCAACAGAAAAAGACTGCACCTTTTTTTCTCACCCACACTAAACCCACTCATGAATCAATTTCTTTGTAATGTCTAAAATCCTTTTACCTGGGCTTCTAAATGCCACTATTGAAAGTATCATGGTCTCTGACCATGCTGCCATTACCCTATTGTTACAACTAGCTCAGGACAACTCCCCCCCCCCCCCGAAATTTTATAAAACCCTCCTCGGTGATGATAAATATCTCACAATGATCCAAGCATCTATCTCAGAATACTTCCAATGTAACCCACTAGCACCATCTCAGAATGGGTATGATGGGAAGGCTTCAAAGCATATCTTCAAGCCAAGATCACAGGAATGCCAGTCTCTGGAAATACAAACAAGTGTGCCGAACAACAGCTCCTTCAAAAATCCAACCCCACAGTTCTGAACATGTTGCAAAAGCTTTGATACCAATACAATTCTTTGCTTAGCTCTGAGGTTTTACAAGTCTTAACAATGCAGAGTAGTTGCTATTTCCACAAAAATAATAGAGGGGTAGGCTGTTACTAATACTTTAAAATCTCGTATTGCTACATCACGAATCATGACACTGACAAATGACAATGGGCAACTTCTACTACAAGATTATGACAACCTTGATCATTTCAATCTCTTTTGCTCTCACTTAGAAACATAGAAAAATAGAAATATGACGACAGAAAAAGACCACATGGCCTATCTAGTCTGTCCTTCCATAACAACTACAACAGTCCACTCTTTGCCTTTAGAGATCCTCTGTGTTGGTCCCATGCTTTCTTGAATTCAGTTACTGTCCTCATCTCTACCACCTCCACTGGGAGACTATTCCACGGATCCACTACTCTTTCCGTAAAGAAATATTTCCGCATATCACTCCTGAATCTATCTCCCTTCACCCTCATCCCATGTCCCCTCGTAGCAGAACTTGCTTTCAATTGAAAGAGGCTCTCTCCTGAACATTTATGCCACGGAGGTATTTAAACATCTCAATCATATCACCTCTATCCCGCCTTTCCTCTAAGGTGTACATATTAAGATCCTTAAGTCTGTCCTCATATGCTTTATAATGAAGCCCATTAATCATTTTGGTAGCAACCCTCTGCACCGACTCCATCCTGTTCACATCCTTTTGAAGGTGCGGTCTCCAGAATTGCACACCATACTCCAAATGAGGTCGCACCAAAGACTTATACAGAGGCATTATCACCTCCTTTTTTCTGCTAGCCATTCCTCTCCGTATGCACCCAAGCATCCTTCTAGCTTTTGCTGTCGCCTTTTCCACCTGTTTAGCTACTTTAAGATCATCAGACACAACCACGCCTAGGTCCCGCTCTTCTTTAGTGGACAAAAGTACTTCACCTCCTATACTGTATTGCTCCCTTGGATTGCTGCAGCCCAAATGCATGACCTTACATTTTTTAACATTAAATCCCAGCTGCCAAATTCTAGACCATTCTTCAAGCTTAGCTAGATCCCTCCTCATGTTATCTACCCCTTCCTGGGTGTCTACTCTATTGCAGATTTTGGTATCATCCGCAAAGAGGCAAACCTTACCCGACAGCCCTTCCGCTATATCACTAACAAAGATGTTAAAAAGAATCGGACCAAGGACAGATCCCTGGGGCACACCACTGGTAACATCCTTCTCCTCAGAGTGAGCTCCATTTACTTGTACTCTTTGTCGCCTCCCACCCAACCAATTTCTAACCCAAGCAGTAACTTTAGGGTCCATCCCTAGGGTGCTCAGTTTGTTTATAAGTCGCCTGTGAGGAACAGTGTCAAAGGCTTTACGGAAATCTAAATACACCACATCTAGAGCTCTCCCTCGGTCCAACTCCCTGGTCACCCAGTCAAAAAAATCAATCAGATTTGTCTGACAAGACCTGCCTCTGGTGAATCCATGCTGCCTCGGATCCTGTAATCCGCTGGACTCCAGAAACCTCACTATTTTCTCTTTCAGCAGCGTTTCCAATAATTTACTCACCACCGAAGTTAAACTAACCGGCCTGTAGTTTTCAACCACATCCTTACTTCCGCTTTTGTGTAAAGGCACCACATGAGCCTCTCTCCAGTCCTTTGGCACCACTCCTGACTCCAACGAGGCATTGAAAAGGTCAGTCAGTGGAGCTGCTAGAACGTCCCCAAGTTCCCTCAGTATTCTAGGGTGTATCCCATCCGGTCCCATCGCTTTGTCTACTTTAAGTTGAGCTAGTTTCTCACGAACACTTGTATGCCTCGGAAGTCTCTAGTACCCTAGACATGACACCTGACTTCCTAGAAAACCTTGAAAGACCAACTCTTAACCTCCTTCAAGTCTCAGACCTGGATAGTCCCGTCCAACCACCCAACCTCTTCTCAGCCCTTGCTCAAATGCCCCTAAGCAAGGCCACTGGCCCTGATGATCTCCTGATAGAGTTTTACCACTCCTTTCAGAAAGAGATCACTCACTATTTGCTTAAATATTTCTCTCTCCTCCTCCAGCAAACATCCTCAGTCAGTACCTTTGCTGATGTGATTGCAATGGTACATGAAAAGCCAGACAGAGGCCCACAAAAAGTAGAAAACTATAGGCCAATATTGCATCTCAATTCTGACAACAAACCATATGCCAAAATTCTCTCCATCCGCCTTAGTAAATTCATCACTCTCCTCATTCATCCTGATCAATGCAGATTTGTCACTGGACGATCTACTACAGATAATGTCAGATTGCTCTGTAACGTAGTAGCTACTGCTCAAACACCTCAACACCTTTAATTGGACTCTCCCTTGATGCTGAAAAGACATTTAATAGGCTTGAGTGGCCCTTCCTGTTTTCAGTGCTATGTTGGGTCAGATTTGGCAACACCTTTATTAAGATGATGCAAATTTTGTTTGCCTGTCACAAAGCTCGAGTTTGTGCAAACTCCACCTTATCGGCCTCTTCTCTCTCCAGTAGGGTACCCCCCCCCCCCCACACACACACACAACGATGTCCATTATCTTCCCTGCTTTTCAACCTAGCTCTATAACCTCTTGCAATCTTGCATAGGTGATTAAATCTACAGGTTGTGGGTAAGCAAATTTGAGAAATCCATGTAAAATTCTCAGCCTACGCAGATGATCTGCTCCTATTTGTAATTCTCTAATCCATATAGCCGGATCTCATGATTATAGACCATGATTCTCAAGTATCGGGCTATAAAATTATTTGGTCAAACTCTGCTGCCTTTCCGCTTAATGCACATTTGATACATACTGACATAGCCTCATTCCCCTTTCAGTGGGCAGATGATTCCATCAAATATCTTGGCATGAATTATTGTACTTCCCTTACAAATACCACTATGCATGCCATGGATCATTGCATAACTCTACTCCAATCTCTTACAGCACAGTGGTCCCGCTTCATCTCTTAAAATGATAATTGCTCCCAAGCCCAACTATATCCTTGAAATGTTACCCATCCTACTTCCAAAATCCTGTAAGAAAATAGACAGACTGCTTATGACCTTTTTATAGAAAAATAAACCCCCTTATATTGCCTTATGGAAACCGAAGCTTAGTAAATCCCATAGAGGTGTACATTTTCCAAATTTTTCCATATATCACTACTCCTTTCTCTTAAAACAAGGTGCCAAATGGGTATCTCACCAAGGTAGCTCTCCCTGGAGGGTGTTTACCCTGCCCCTATTCAACTCCTACCCAAACTGTGTGGTATCCCCTCAAACTATACATCCCCAGTCATACAATCAACACAAATAGCATGTCAAGCCTTTGCCCAAATACATACCCACTTGACCTTATTTTCTAAAAACTCCCCTCTTTGGTGTAATCCCAAATTTAAAATCCAGAAGCGTCCAATTAACCGGCGTGCCTGGCCAGTAGAGAGCATTTGGACTGTTGTACAACTTATTCAAGGAGACACCTATAAACCCTTCACTGAACCACAGTAGGAATTCCACTTCCCAATGAAACTGTTTTTTCAATGGGTCCAACTTAAGCACTGTCTATGATCTGCAGGAGTAATTCTATTGGGCGCCCCGGTTGAGTGACCCCTGCTGCAGATTGTGCACATGGTATCTGCATCCTCACATGTGATTATCAGAGACAAATGGAATCAGCCTTGATTAGGGGCAGAACTTAACTTGGAAATGGATGTAAGCCCACTTCTTACCCATAGACAGTGGGAATACTTTTGGAACACTCTAACTAGACCTTTGGGATCAGCCTCAATTACTCAGTCACTGTTTTTCTTAACCTACTGGACCTTTATCATCCCTGTTACCCTTTCAAAATGGTCTACCATGACTGATAACTATTGCTGGTCTTGCTGCTCAGACATTAGAACCCCTTCCCATGTTCTCTTTGAGTGCCCTAACCTTCAACCTTACTGGCACGAAGTGTGGAAAAAAATACAGCAGATCTTCCAACTGCCAGTAGCACTAACCCTTTGGATCCTGATATATTGTTCCCCATATACTTGCCTCTCTGATATCCTTCTTAGTATTGCACTGAAGATTGTTGTAACACATTGGAAAGCCTCAGGTGAACTGAAACCCACCAGTGGTGGAATATGATTTCTTTATACAAAAAAATATGAAGCTTCTTTCCTCTCCAACTCTACACAGCTAATTAATGGTATACTGTAGTATGCTGTGAGTGGGCAGGACACAAAACCCCATGGAGCCAGGTGGAGGGTTAAAAGAAAATGTTTTATTTATAGGGAGTTCACAACAGTAGCAGAGAAACAGTTCTCCCTTCCCCCAAAGTTCCTTCACTCTGGGTTTCACAACTTTAGCAGAGAAACAGTTCTGCCTACTTCCAAAGTTCTTCACTCTGGGTTCACAGAAGTAGCAAAGAAACAGTTCTCCCCTCCCCCAAAGTTCCCTCACTCTGGGTTTCACAGCTTTAGCAGAGAAACAGTTCTCCCCTCCCCCAAAGTTTCTTCACTCTGAGTTTCATAGATTTACTACCACAAGCCTGCTGACCAATGTGGAAACACCTCAGCTCCTACCTTCCTGTAGTGTCTCCTTAGAAGTAGGTGGTTGTTCCGTACTCTAGAACACCTCGGGCTCTTCTCTCCCTTTTTATGTCTCTTCCCCCCCCCCCCCCCCCCGGTCACGCCCTTCCCAGGTATATTCAAGCTGGGTTTCTTAAAGGGGCCTGGCTTCTGGTGCTTAAAGGGGCATGTCCTTAGTATGGCTGGAAGTATATCAGTACGGGGGATGGGGAATTTCTTATACGCCCCATCACATATACGCAAATGGCAATTGCTAGATAACTATGTAGCAAAAATGACTTATACATAGGGATCTTCTTTACAGAGCTAGGGAGAGGGAGAGGGGACACCCTGTTGGTTTATTGGTTGCTGTTATTGTGTTGTTCTGTTATGGTATTTTGTAATTTCAAAAATTTAAATAAAGATATTTAAAAAGAAATGCTGCTCCCACTGGATATGGGGAGCCATGAATGTGCAGTTCTGCATCTTTTTTACAAGAGGCTCTAGGTTTGGCACAGCCTCTTGTAAAATACTGTGGGAATTCTTTACTTCACAACCTGGATGTCTAAATTTTCCTCTCTGCATACTATCAAAAGTTACCTTCACATGTATAACAGGAACCAGTTAAGGAGCTAACTGAATAATTGTTTCTTTATACTTTTTGAACTATGTACAGGATCACCAGGAGACAACATTGACTCGATGACACATAACAACAACAACAACAACAAAGCACAATTGCTGCCTCAGTCACTGGTTGAGACCACAGGTCCAAATGGATTGGTAACTGATACATGTGCCTCAGAGCAGATGTAAATACCAAAAGGTAAAGTATTTAAATTATATGTGCATTCCCACATGTATACATGTATATTTTCTTAGCCCAAACCATGCCAAGAACATGCCCCCTTTATATTTATGTTTCTCATGGCATCTACACATGTAAAGAATAGCATTAAGATAATTTTCATGTGTATCCACTTACATGAAAAAATGTTTCTATTTACATGTGTGCCCTTTTGAAATGACCCCATTAGTCTTATTTTTGATCTGTACAAAGCAAGGAATTATTATTTTTGCACTTTTCAACTTATCAAAGTTCTTATGTGATAGTTTACTCCATTCATCTGCCCATATGGCAGAAGGCAACTTTGGTTAAAGTTAACTAATCAGCTTCAAACGTTGAGACCAATATAATAAAGTGTGCAGAATTATGTGCACCTTTTCAGTGGTAGTATGCAGTATTTTTCTACTGAGACTTCTGTACAAATAAAGTTGGTAGCAAAACAGCATGTACATTTTTTCTTCCTCTGGGTTCACAAAATCTCTAATTATAACTTATTAAGTTGTAGTTAAAGTTTTTGCATAATTGTGTTTGCAATGGATTTTTACTTGCATTGTTTAAATACACAGTGCATGCTTTTGCTATTACAATCACTTAAACCTACACATGAAATATAGCTATTTAAGGAGCAAATTTCCTCACTTGGTTTGCAGCTTGTCGTGCTGTGAGGGCTTGTGTGCATCAGTGATGCTGAGGGCTAAGCTATCAGTAGATTAACTATTAGCAGGGTCTCCCAGGATGGACAGGTCTCAGCTGAGGTACCAGACCAAGACAAATCACCCATCTGGGCAGCAGCAGAATGGGACAGTTTTGGTGGCGGAGGATCACATTTCTGTGACAATGGCAACAACACTAAACTTAAACTGCATGGAAGAAAGGCCTGGCAATCGACTTCCATATCTTGCCACGAAAACCCAATGGATAGTCACAACAAAACAAATTGCACTATAGCACTGGAAGATGAGACCCCCAGGTCAGAAGGCACTCAACTGTCTACTGGGGAGCAGCTGAAGGCTTTTCAGAAAAAGCCAGCATTTATGATGTGATTGGATTGGATCAAAGCCCTTGGGACATCTGACTGCTGATGTAGCTGCACATGAAATGAGAGAAGTTGCAAAGATGTCTTACATAAGGCAGCATGAACCAAAGGATGTTGGAGGTGGTCAAGAATGAAATGGAACATGTACAACTTGATCAGTTTGATGTCAGAGAACTGAAATGGACTGGCAGTGGGCACTTTGCATCAGATGATCACATGGTCTACTATGCTGGAAATGAAAGACAAAGAAGAAATGGTGTTGCATTTATAATTAAGAAGAAACTTGCAAGAACTGTAATGAAATACAATGCAGTCAGTGAACACTTAATTTCTATTCATCTACGAGGAATGCCTATCAACACAACTATAATTCAAGTATATGCCCCAACAACAGCTGCAGAAGAGGATAAAATTGATGAGTTCTATGAACAAATACAAGCTGAAATTGACAGAATATGCAAACAGGATATCCTTATAGTTATGGGAGGCTGGAACACAAGGTTGGCAACAAAGAAGAAGGCAAAATGGTTGGAAAATATGGACTAGACAACAGAAATGAAGCTGGAGAAAGACTGCAAGACCAACGATTCATTCATCTCAAACACCTTATTCCAGCAACCCAAGCGGCGACTGTACACATGGACTTCACCCAATGGATTGTACAAAAATTGACTACATCTGTGGAAGTCAATGATGGAAAAGCTCTATAACATTAAACAAAGACAAAACCTGGAGCTGACTGTGGTACAGATCACCAACTACTAGTATGCAAACTTAAGCTAAAGTTGAAAAAGAGCAAGCCACTCATGAATGTAGCAAAATATGACCTTGAGAATATACCACTGGAATTTAAAGTCTGCCTGCAAAATTGATTTGCTGCTTTGGATACAAATGACAGAGATCCAGAAGAGTTATGGGATGACATCAATAAGGTTGTGTAGGAAGAAAACAAGAAGTCTCTACAAAAGGTGAAAAAGCAAAAACAGTCAAAATGAGTGACTGAAGAAACTCTGAAAATTACCCAGAAATGCAGAAAAGCTAAAGCCAGAGGAGAAAGAGAGGAAATCACAGAACTCAAAAGGGGTTTCCAATGTGCAGCAAGACAAGACAAGGAGAGGTACTACAATGATGCATGCAAGGAAACAGAAGCAGAAACCATTAGAGAAAGAACAAGATCAGCTTTCCTAAAGTTAAAGAAAAAATTCCAGTCTCGAATTGGAATGTTACAAGATGCTCAAGGATCTATGTTGAATGATGCTGAGATGATCAAGAAAATGTGGAAAGAATATACAGAGTTTTTATATGATAAAGATCAAGTGGACCAACAGCCGTTTCAATCTGTACCTTATGAAAGAAGGTACAGGTGATGAAAGAAGAAGTTGAAGCAGCATTGAAAGCCTTATCAAAGAACAAAGCACCAGGCATTGATGACATTCCCATTGAAATATTACAGCAATCAGATGCAGCTGTTACCATACTTACAAGGGTCTGCCAGGAAATTTGGAAGACAACATCATGGCCAACTGACTGGAAAAGATCTATGTTTATACCAATACTAAAGAAAGGTGATCCAACTGACTGTGGAAATTATCGCACAATCGCTCTGATCCCACATGCCAGCAAAATTCTACTGAAGATTATTCAACAGACACTACAACCATACCTGGAACGAGAACTACCTGAAGTACAAGCAGGGTTCAGGAAAGGGCAAGGAACGAGAGACATCATCATGGACGTAAGATGGATCCTTGAAAACACAAAAGAATACCAAAAGGATATCTATTTGTGCTTCATCAACTACAGCAAGGCTTTTGACTGTATAAACCAAGAGAAACTCTTGGCCACATTAAAAAGCATGGGTATATCAGAACACCTGATCGTTCCCTTGCACAACCTTCACATTGATCAAGAAGCAACAGTTCGAACAGAACAAGAAGAAACAGAATGGTTTAAAATCACTAAAGGTGTACAAAAAGGCTGCATATTTCCCCCTCCCTCTTTAATTTATATGCAGAGCAAATCATCAGAGAAGCAGGACTATATGAAGACAACAGAGGTGTGAAGATTGGTGGAAGACTCATCAATAGTCTTCGCTACGCTGATGATTCCACAATACTTGTTGAAAGTGAAGACGATCTGAAACATTTGCTTCTCAAGATCAAGGAACATAGTCTTAAAATGAGCCTGCACCTTAATGTAAAGAAGACAACTGGCAAAATTAATAAGTTCATCATTGATGGAGAAGAAATTTAAAT
The DNA here is from genome assembly GCA_033557465.1 of Ichthyophis bannanicus. NCBI lineage: Eukaryota > Metazoa > Chordata > Amphibia > Gymnophiona > Ichthyophiidae > Ichthyophis > Ichthyophis bannanicus. The sequence continues at coordinate 253,895,106 of CM066038.1, forward strand.
AGTAGACAACTTTAATCTACTTGGATCAACTATCAATAAAGAAGCAACAAGCAATCAAGACATCTGACGATGCATTGCTCTTGGCAGAATGGCTATGAAGGACCTAGACAAGATTCTCAAGAGTAGAGATGTCTCTCTCCATACAAAGATTTGACTTGTTCAAGCCATGGCATTTTCATTAACATCATATGGATGCTAAAGTTGGACATTGAACAAGATAGACAGGAAGAAAATTGTTGCCTTTGAATTATGGTGCTGGCGACATATAATGTATATACCATGGACTGCCCGAAGAACAAACCAGTCAGTATTAGAGGAGATCAAACGTAAGCTTTCTTTAGAAGTTCAAATGACAAGACTTCGACTTTCATACTTTGGACACATCATGTGAAGAGAGAGATCATTAGAGAAAGACATCATGCTTGTCAAGGTAGAAGGTCAATGCAAAAGAGGAAGGCCAGCAATGAGATGGATCAATACAATAACAGCAGCTATGGGAGCCAATCTGTCAACAATGAGCCACCTGACTGAAGACCGAACCCAATTTAGAAAAATTATCCAGAGGGTCATCATGAGTCGACACCGACTCAACGGCACTTAACAACAATAAAAGAAGCAAATTGCAAATTTTTTAACACAGAGAGGTCAATTTTAAAAGGCATTTCTGCAGGTAGAAGTGTTATACTTATAGAAGTAACTTTTTTATAAAACTGTTAGTGGGCATATTAAAAAGTGTTAGTTGGTTAGCAGGACCTGCTAACTAGCTAAACTGCAGTAATCCAGACATTCTGTAGCACTATCTGAATAGTGCTGCTGAGTATCACCACAAACCGCAGAAAAGATGCCAGGTTGAAACCAGGGTGATCTGTGGGCTGAGTGGAGGCAGTCATAGCAACTATGCAATCAGTTGATATTCACCAAATAACTTAACCAGTTAAGTTAGGACAGTTCAATGACTGTCCGAACTTCAATCAGTTTTTGCTATCTAGTTAGCGGCTGAATATCACAGGGCAGTGTCTCCAAATGGGTTCATTTTGCACATTACAACAGATAGCTGTGTAAGAGCTAAACAATAAGCTAACCAATGAAAGCTCTTAAATTATAATACTACCAACATACAAATCATCAATTCAATCACAATACTAACAAAGGCAATGTGACCTCAGGATTATTCGATATCTCACAAAAAGCGAAAATATCATTTTAAAGAGCAGCTGACGCTCACATCATCGGTCACAAAGCCCACCACAATCTCAACCACAATATTCATACATACGAAAACTCACAACAACCCAACCAATTAACTCTGGGAAAACACTCTTTATCACACCATATGCTCTTATACTATCACACCACACATACAAAAGCATCAAACATTATAATAATTTTCCAATAATTTTCCAAAATGCATCAATCTGCAACAGGATCCATCCGGACTGCTTAGCAACCCCTATAAAGAAAGGGCAAATGATAAACACAAAAGAAGATCACTGGCCCAATAGGGTCTACAATTACTTATCTTTAAGATGGAAGACTTCCAGCATTCACAAACAGATCCATTAGTGGAAAGCAATCTTCAAAGCTACCAAGCTATACATTCAGCGGGGAAAGAAATAGCATCCAAACATCCATTATATTGAGAACAATCTGGGAAGCCAGAGCCCAACCGCATGAGGTTCCCACCTCCTTTTTGATAGCTTTGGCTGAGATTGCTCTGAAGAGAAATTATTTTGTTTATCATCAATCTTATTTTCAGCAAATTTCTGGAATGGCCATGGGAGCAACATTCGCTCCATCCTTGGCTAATTTGTACATGAGCCAATTTGAGGATCAATATGTCTACTTTTCAAGTTATGCGCCACATATTATTAAGTGGTACCGTTATATAGATGACATCTTTCTTTTGTGGCAAGGTTCTAGGGAATCATTGAATGCATTTTTTCGGTACCTGAATGCTTGATATATATTTATACAATTTGACATCAATATTCAGCAATATGAACTACATTTTCTGGATGTTAGGATTTTGAAACAAACAACTGGTTTCTTTACTACACTCTGCTCTAAACCAACGGATAGGAATACCTTACTCCATTTCGACAGCTTTCACTCTGTGCATTTGAAGCCTAGTTTGCCTTTTTTGCAGTTTTTGCACTGTCGGCGCATTGGTTCAACTTTATCTGAATTCAAGGTTCAGGCGGACTTGATCTTACAAAAGTTCATAGAGCGGGGTTACCCCTTGGGAGTTTTGCGTAAAGCATATAAACGAGCACAGTATAACCATCGTGAGTGGCTCCTTTGCCCTGATCGAGTGCAACAGAAGAAATGGTCTTCTTCTACTGTTGTTTGTGTTTTACAACATTTGAGTCTTTCTCCTCGGATAGCGTCAGCAATGCGGAAGCGGTGGAGTCTTTTTGCAGCACATCCTATATTGGCGGGGTATACACTGAAGATGGCGTATAGCCGCGGGCGTAATCTCCGAGATACGCTGTGCCCAGCGGTGGCACGAAGAGATGAGAGTTTAGCTCCCTTAGCCTTAGGGCATTCAAGTTGTGATTGTTGTTCTTTTGGTGGTTTGATGAGGAGCACAGTATGTGCCGACTATAATAGGATCGCCCGATGGCTATGTGTTACCACAACGTGTGCTACTTCTTATGTGGTATATGGACTTTGGTGCCCGTGCCCTAAACTTTATATCGGTAAAACTTCATGACCACTCCGCACGCGGCTAGCTGAACATAAGTACAGCCTTCATAAAGTACGTGTTGATACACCTCTGGTGCAACATTGTATTGAATTTAATCATCGATTTGAAGATTTATGTTGCACGGTTTTGGAACATGTCCCACAGAGTGTTCGAGGGGGAGATTGGAATAAAACTCTTCTGCGGAAAGAACAATGGTGGATTTTTACCTTAAGGACTCTTTAACTTCACAGGTTGAATGGCAAAATAGAATGGACCCTGTTCTTTTGATTCTTTTTGACTATTGGCTAGTGCTCAGCAGCATAAGGGCACTATGTGGTTCCAATGTGTATGTATGAGTGGTGGGTGGTTGATGTTTGATTGTATAGATATTGACGTCATTTGGAGTTGGAGATTGTGATTGGTTGGTATGTATGATAAGTGGTGCGTCACACGCCATCTTTGTCGGACGGCGGAAGATTGGCGGTGTGGATAGTTTTGAAGTATCTTTGTGGTTATGGTTTAACCCCTGATGATGCCTATTGGTTGGCAAAACAGCAGCTTCTGTAGGGTTATGTTTAGATCTTAGATAATGGATGTCCGGATGCTATTTCTTTCCCCGCTGAATGTATAGCTTGGTAGCTTTGAAGATTGCTTTCCACTAATGGATCCGTTTGTGAATGCTGGAAGTCTTCCATCTTAAAGATAAGTAATTGTAGACCCTATTGGGCCAGTGATCTTCTTTTGTGTTTATCATTTGCCCTTTCTTTATAGGGGTTGCTATGCAGTCTGGATGGATCCTGTTGCAGATTGATGCATTTTGGAAAATTATTGGAAAATTATTATAATGTTTGAAGCTTTTGTATGTGTGGTGTGATAGTATGTGAGCGTATGGTGTGATAAAGAGTCTTTTCCAAGAGTTAATTGGTTGGGTTGTTGTGAGTTTTGGTATGTATGAATATTGTGGTTGAGATTGTGGTGGGCTTTGTGACCGATGATGTGAGCGTCAGCTGCTCTTTAAAGTGATATTTTCGCTTTTTGTGAGATATTGAATAATCCTGAGGTCACATTGCCTTTGTTAATATTGTGATTGAATCGATGATTTGTATGTTGGTAATATTATAATTTAAGAGCTTTCATTGGTTGGTTCATTTTGCACATACCATGGCAGTGTATGGTATGTGCAATGTGAAATCATACTCACTTCTAAGCCAAGGTATGTGGAGTATGATCTCAGTCTCTCAAATTTACTGCAAATGCTCGGCATAGTACTTGCATGGTGCCAAAGAGAGCTTCCTTCTGGAGTTCGTAAGATGTAACATACATGGGTAGTTTGTCAAGATGTTCTTGAAAATTCTTCTTTATCAAACCTGTGACTCCCATGATGATGGGAAATATTTCTGTATCTTTCTGCCACATTTGCTTGGTCTCTCACTGTATTTCTTGGTACTGATTGGATAGCAATTTGTTGACTGGTGATCCCAGATAATCAGCGCTAGACACTACTAGTGCTAAATATCTAGGTTTTTAGGTTTTCTTAAAGTGACAGTGGCAAGGCATTTTAAAAAGACCAGCTATTGCTGCCGAATATCGGCCCATAATCTCATTAACCTTTCCTCATAAGAGAGCCATTCCATCCCCGTTACCATTTTGGTCACCTTTCTCTGTACCTTTCCTAATTTTGCTATATTTTTTTTAGAAAAAATTACCAAACCATGTAAACCCTTTCTATTACAATCTTTTGTCGGAAGAAGCCGAAGGAGGAAGGAAAAAAATGGCCAACCATACCAGACAGCTCATTCCATTTTAATCATTCTCTACGTTTTATATATAGACTTCCAAAACGTATCTGTATAAGTGAATTTTACTGTTAACCATATTTCATAAATCCTCACGGCAAGATCATCAAACAAACACACGACGTGCACGTTTCGGGACTGCTGCCCTGTTTCAAGTGCCTTCTTCCTGCAGTCACCAAAACCTAGTCATAGCGGTTTTGGTGACTGCAGGAAGAAGGCACTTGAAACAGGGCAGCAGTCCTGAAACGTGCATGTCATGTGTTTGCTTGATGATCTTGCCACGAGGATTTATGAAATATGGTTAACAGTAAAATTCACTGATACAGATAAGTTTTGGAAGTCTATATATAAAAAGTAGAAAATGATTAAAATGGAATGAGCCATCTGGTGTGGTTGGACATTTTTTTCCTTCCTCCTTCAGCTTCTTCCGACAAAAGATTGCAATAGAAAGAGTTTACATGGTTTGGTAATATTTTTGATATTAGTATATATTGTTGCCAAACATAGAGGGTTTATTTTGAGTGGTTTATATTTTTTTTAGATGCAGTGACCATAATTGCACATGATATCCAAGAGTGGCAGCACCATGGAGTATGATATTCTTTGTTTTATTCTTTATTCCTTTCCTAATAATTCCTAAAATTCCATTTGCTTTTTTCGCTGCTGTTATACAGTGAGCAAAAAATTTCAATGTATTGTTCACAAAGACGCCTAGATTCTTTTCCTGGGTGGCAACTCCTAAAATGGAACCTGTATTGCGTAACTATAATTTGGGTTGCATTTGTCCACATTAAATTTCATTTGCCATTTGGATGCCCAACCTCCCAATCTCTAAAAGTTGTCCTGCAATTTCTCACAATCCAGATGCCATTTGACAATTTTGAATAATTTGATGTGATTGCACATTTAATCACCTTGCTTGTTGTTCCCGATTCCAGGTCATTTACAGATATGCTAAAAAGCACCGGTCCCAGAACAGATCCCTGGGGTATGCTACTATTCACTTTCCTCCACTGAAAAAATGAGCTATTTAACCCTATTCTCTGTTTTCTGTCTTTTAATGAGTTTCCTATCCACAATAAGACATCGTCTCCTATCCCATGGATTTTTACTTTCTTCAGGGGTCTTTCATGAGGTTCTCTGCCAAATGCTTTCTGAAAATCCAGATACACATGAAGACACATTTTAGAAAGCTGAATAGGCTACCCCAGAGATATGCAAGTATAAATGTTACTGGTAGAATGATGATTTGATAAATGTATCGTTGAACATCTGTGGCGCATGCAAAATAGAGTTGCAGATACTCAGAAATATAGACAAGAGGAAGAGAGTACCTGTGCCAATGAAAATGAGCTAGCGGATATGTGCAAGAGTGGCACGCAACCATTGCTGGAAACACACACATCATTGCAAGATGTGGCTGCCTGTGCAGCGCAAAGGGAGACATGCATGTGCAGCAGGAAAAAGGATGTGGCCAGCCCACTGCATTCCTCCACCTGTAGAGCATCACCAAAATCTGCAAAGCACACACAGAAGAGGATACACCATGGCCACCAGGCAGGTCAGCTTTACAATGGAGGAAAGCTTACTCCTCTGCAAGCTTATTCTAGAGGAGGAAGAGCTGTTGCTCTCCCTATAGACAGTGCAGGACCCCACACACTACAGTGAGAATGGTCTGAGAGTACATCTGCTCCATCTTGGCACAGTGAATCAATCAAAGATACTGCATACCGGAGGACAAGTTGCAGCAGGCAGGTACACAAAAGGCAGACAGTATGGTGAAAAGGGGAGCTATGAAGGCTGGGCCCTCTCTGAGACACCACTGTGGGTGTCTTGAATTGCCACGTTAGCCAACTGAGAGGCACACACACACAAAGAGGCATATACATAGACAGGCTGATACATGAAAGCATGCAGGGAGACAGGTGGACACACATGGGCAGGTGGAATAGTGTCATGAGATCAGAGAGAAAAATGAAGGCATACTAGAAACAGTTGCATGGGAAGGGTGTTTACATGTAGTAGCTTGGGCAACAGGGTAATACTGCAGTTGCCATGCAACATGTCCATGCAGTGGCAATGGTATGCATGTGGATGCACATTTTGGTCAATGAGGATGTCATACCACTGCTAGTTCCACAGCAATGCACAGTGCACATATGGTTTCAGGCACCGGGTAGACAAAGATTGCACATTGACTGATGGTAGCCCTCAGTGATGGACAGGATCCATGAGGTGGACTTTCAAAGGACTAAGATGCATACAGGTAGCATCTGGGAGAAGGAGATGCTACAGACTTCCATTGCAGGGTACAGGCACACTAGTTCATGGAAGGTTCCCCCCCCCCCCCCCACACACACACACAAACAAATGATGGGAGGAGTTATCTACATGACGGAGGGGTTGAACATCCAGAGTGTTAAATGCTAAACTGTCTATCCTCCCCCTCTCCCCAAATGCTTCCACATAAAAAGGGACCTTGAGTCAAACAAGGTCCACAATTGTGCCATTAGAAGGACCAGATCCCACTTGCTGCAGTGGATAAATTGGTAGATCCACTGGGAACATGGTAAGTTATAATGCATGGTGGATTGGGTTGAAATGAAAGAAGGCTCCCCTTGGTTCAACATCAGAAGAGCAAATGGACATATGATGCATGCCGGTAGCTAGCATGAACAACAGGGAATAGCAGAGTGCCAGCAGAAACAAAGCCACATTATGCACAACATAAGTAGAATGGCTAAAACACAGACACGCCTGCAGAGTTGCAGCAATGGGAACAGCACAGGGGCAAATGACAATACAGTAGGGGATGGAAGGAGTAAAATATATGAAGGGGATGCTGCATGGAGATGTGGCGTGTTTGTGGAAGAGAAGTTGGTGGTCAGGAAAGAAACATGGGGTAAATATAGAAAGACTAGAGGACATACAAAGAAGCTACAGTGTAACCTATTTAAGACTAATAAGACTAATAAGAGACTAATTTAAGACTAATAAGACTAATAAGAGAAAATATTTTTTCACTCAATATGTAATCAAATTCTGGAATTCGTTATCAGAGGATGTAATAAAAGCCATTAGTGTAGCTGGGTTTAAAAAAGATGTGGACAAGTTCTTGGAGGAAAGGTCCATAAACATTATTAAAGAAGACCTGGAAAATCCACTGCTTGTCCCAGTACAAGCACTGTGGAACCTGTGTCTTTTGGGGAAACTGCTAGGTACTTGTGACTGCTAGGTACTTGGCCACTTTTGGGAACAGGATACTGGGCTTGATGGACCTTGGTCTGACCCAGCATGGCATATCATATGTTCTTGTAAAGATTAATAGGCTGGGTCACCAGGACATAGAGCACAGTTGTGTAAGTCAGGGACAAAATGGCTGAATACCTGGTGATGGTAGAAGAAGCCAGCACATGTGAGAGATGTCCATGGGCTACAGTCCATACCTATATACAGACATAGGTAAAATATGCATGATGGCCAGTCAAGACTGTACACCAGCATCACCAATAGGTAGCAAAGCCCCAGCACCTTTAGATTAATGCAGTCTTCTGTTGTGTGTTTGTGATCTCATTAGACAGCCTAGCAGCAATGCCTAATGTGCGACATCTGTCTCTGAGCAGCATCAACAGGGGATGACCAACAACATTCTACTTGATATGCAGCAGCAGAAACCACTGCCGCCACCACCGCATTATGACTATCTACCAGACCATCTAGCAGATGAGAAGTTGCCACCCAGACAGCCAGAGGAGGTGCACCAAAAAGCTCCCCCCTCCAACCAGACTGGAGCTACCACCACCAACAAGGCTTGATTTGCAACAGAAGGTAATTCAACAGCTGTCACAGGGTCAGGAAAAGGACAGACCAACAACCCAACCCTGGACATACTACAGCAGTAGTGACAGCAGCCGCAGCAGCAGCAGCTCAGCTGCTAGAGTGTTGGTCATGTCATCACTGGATTAGGTAGTGGACTACCTTGATGATGATGTGGTCCTCACTTAGAGGAGGATCAGAACCTTATTGAATGTCTGCAGGACCATGGCCAAAGGAGGAGACAGCCTTCAATTCAATGGCTGTGCATTTGCTCAGTTGTTGGACATGAGCTGGCTAGATAGCTCCCAGTAGGTGGAGGAGGGGTCAGCAGCAGTGAGTATGTCATGGAGCACAAGGCAAAACTTGGGGAGAATGAAGTATCAGAGGAGGTGGTCAGGGATCAGAGGAAGGGGAGGAGCAGGACAGGGAGGGATGGGGATAGGCAGTAGAGGTAGAAAGGCAGGGGGAGGTATGGGAGGGGAAGGGGAGAGGGATGTGCTGTAGGGGGTAGGAGAGGGTAGAAGGGGAAAGGAGGTTGGTAAGGGTACTGGCTGTGCAACATGAGAAGCACATAAATGTGCAGCTGGTGCAGTCTGGCATCCAGCCAATACAGGTGCATGCCAATGAGGTCCACCAGCCCACAGCAGATGGTGAAGTCCTGCTGCACCTAACCACCATTGAACAAATGATGCAGGAGGACTTTGCTGCACTTGCAAGGCCACTGGACTTCATGGTCATACATTGTGAGGGCCTCAAAGTGGAGATGCATTCCTTGGCTGCAGGTCCCCAGCAGCTCAAGGAATGCGTTTTCCGTCTGGGTACTCTGACAAGAAAGGAAGGAGGGAGGGCCACAGTAGGGAGGGATCTGGGACAATGGTTCATACACAGGTGAGGGTACAATATATATCTCTGTGTTATAAAAGGGAAAATATCTATAATTTTTGCAGATTGTATCTTTTAAAGTGTAGTGTTAGGGAATGGAATATGTTATGGCTGTTGGATGTGAAGCATATGGCCCATGATTAGCATTTCACTGCTGCCACACTAAGAATACATACCAGACTTAACAGCCATATCGTTCCTTCATTGTTCCCACAGGCAGACCTTGAACCTGCATCCTTTGAATTCTAAGACAGGCTTTCTGCTGGCAGAACCATCCAGACCTCAGGCCTTTTATTATGCTAAAGCCCATTGTTAACACTGTAGCATTCTCAGAAGTTCTACCTGTTCTTGGTAAGGGGGCAGAAAGGCTACATAACATAAACAGCTTTAATGCATGGCTCCAGACCTGATGCAAAGAGGAAGGATTCAGATTTATAGGTGACTGGGGAAACAGATGGACCAACAAGAGACTGTACTGTGCTGATGGACTACATCTCTCTGTCGCAGGGAAAAGAATCCTAAGTGAAAAATTCAGGCAGTATGTGGATATGCATTTAAACTAGAAAAAGGGGGTGATGGATGGGGAAGGTCAAGTTCTGGACGTCACTCCCTGAAAAAGCAGAAAAACATCAGAAACAGCCACACTTTTAAACCACACATCAAAAACAAGTGGGAAGAAGTGGGCAAAACAAAATCAATGCAAAATGTTTATGTTTATATTTATTAAAACATTTGATATACTGCCCCCCCCCCATTACATTGGGGCGGTTTACAAGATAATAAAAAAAATATCAGAGAGGAAAAAAAATTACAATCAATATAAGAAAAGGAAAGAGGAAAAAAAAGAAAGTGATAGTAAAATTCAGTAGCTAAAAGGGGTGGAGAATTGAGAGATTAGGGGGGAAGATTGAAAGCAGAGGAGAAGAGGTGGGTTTTAGGAGGGAGCAGAATTTGGGGTAAGACTCTTCTAGTCGAAGGACAGTAGGCAAGGAGTTCCACAGGGAGGGACCGAGATAAAAGAAAGCTGACTGTCTGGTTGACTGAAGATGTGCCTGTGAGGGGGAAGGGAGGTGTAAGCGGTTGATATGGATAGAGAGTAGGCTACGAGTGGGTGTATGAAAAGTTAGTAAATCAGCTAGGTACTGGGGTCTGTGAGAATTGTATTCGGAAATTCAGTGGGAGCCAATGAAAGTGTTGTAAAATTGGAGTAATATGATCACGAGGGGAAGCATGAGTAACCATCCGGGCTGCAGTGTTTTGTAGCAGTTGTAATCGATGATGCTGGTATTGAGGAATGCCAGCAAATATGGAGTTACAGAAATCTAATCTAGTGATGACTAGTGAAAGAAGGAGAGTGATCAAGGCCTGAGGGAATAAAAATGGTCTGATGACGTGAATGCGCCGGAGACAGAAAAAAGAGCACCTAGAGACTTGGGAGATGTGATCATTAAATGTAAGGGTGCTGTTGAGAAAGACACCTAAATAGCGAAGCTTAGATACCAAGGAAATTGGAGTACCTGAGAAAGAGGGAGTAAGTGATGCGCAAGGGTAGCTGTGGGGAAACCAGATAGCGGTGGTTTTAGCGATGTTAAGAACAAGACAATTTGAGGAGAGCCAAGTGGAGACCAAAGATAAGCATTCATTGAGAGGAGTGATGTCTGGATGGGAAGAGGAGGTGTGGTGTAAGAGAAAAATGTCATTGGCATAATAATATCCTGAAATACCTGATTGTTGAATTAGAAATGCCAGAGGGGCCAAGAATATATTAAACAATAATGGAGCTAATTCGAAGCGCTGTGGGACACAACAGGTAAGGGGGAAATGGTCTGTGGTGGAAGAGGCAGAGCTCACCGCAAAAGATCGAGAGTATAGAAAAGAGTGGAACCAGTGATAGACAGTACACCGAACACCTGTATCCTGCAATCTAGAAAGAAGAAGAGAGTGATCAACCAGATCAAAGGCAGCAGAAATATCTAAATATCACCACGATCATGAGAAGTGTACGCAAGCCAGTTAAATGCTGGAAAGCAATGAGCACAAATGCTCAAAGCTTAGCCAACAAAGTTCCGGACCTGGACGCCTTAATGGTGGAAATGGACTTGGACATTGTGGCCATTACAGAAACATGGTTTAATGAATCGCATGATTGGGATATAGCCATAGCTGGCTATAATCTATTCAGAAGTGACAGAGTAAATGGAAAAGGAGGAGGAGTAGCCTTGTATGTCAAAGCAATATTAAAGCTACTGAAATGCAGGGGGCATGGGAAAATGAAGAAGCACTCTGTATTGTGTTGGAAAGAGGAGACGGCACTGTCATCCATACTGCTGTAGTCTACAGACCTCCAACTCAAATTGAAGAGCTAAATAATGAATTGATTATAGATATTGCTAAGATAGCCACAAAGGGGGAAGCGATCATATTGGGTGACTTTAATCTACCCGATGTGGATTGGATAACTCCTTCTGCAAATCTAGAAAGAAGCAAAACAACTTTGGATGCTCTCCAAATGCATTACTTAGACAAATGGTGATGGAACCAACCAGGGAAAGCTCAACAGTGGATTTAGTGCTCACCAACAGTGATAGCATGTAAAATTTCTGGGTGGGTGCTCCTGTAAGCAACAGCGATCATCACACGGTGTGGTTTGAGATAAAAGCCAAGGTGTAGTCCAATCATAGCAAGCTCAAAGTCCTAAACTTCAAAAACTCTGACTTCAATAAAATGGCCGAGTACCTAAAGGAGGAGTTGACAGGGTGGAAGGAGATAAGGGAAGTGGAATTGCAATGGGCTAAACTAAAGGAGGCAATAAAAGTGGCAACAGATAAATATGTAAGAAAAGTAAATAAAAACAAGAGGAGAAGGAAACCTATTTGGTTTTCTAAGGAAGTGGCTGCTCAAATAAAGGCAAAAAACACAGCTTTCGCAAAATTCAAAAGCTTGCAAACAGAGGAACACAGAAATTATACAGGATCAAATTCAAAGAGACAAAAAGAGAAATAAGGATAGCAAAATCAAAGGCAGAGGAAACGATGGCTAAAGATGTTAAGTGTGGCGACAAAACTTTCTTCAGGTATATTCGGGAAATGAAGAAGATCAGAGGTGGAATTGCAGGACTCAGAAGTGCTGGAAACGGACTCTTGGAAAGTGACATTGATAAAGCGAAATTGCAAAACAAATACTTCTGCTCCATTTTTACTAAAGAAAATCCTGGAGAAGGACCACCTGTGACTCCCAAATATAAAAATGGGAATGAAGTAGATACCACACCATTCACAGAAAATGAGGTGTTAAAATAACTTGCAAAACTGAAAGTGGACAAGGCCTTGGGACCGGATGGGATGCATCCCAGGATACTGAAAGACCTCAAAGAGGTTCTTGCAGGGCCGTTAAAAGATGTTTTCAACAGATCCTTGGAAACAAGAGAAGTTCCTCAAGACTGGAGAATGGCTGACATCGTACTTCTACACAAAAGTGGTGACAGGGAAGAAGTGTCAAACTACAGGCCCGTGAGCCTTACCTCGGTGGCGGGAAAAATAATGGAGGCACTCCTGAAAGAGCGAATAGTGAACTTTCTCAAAACCAACAGGTTGCAAGATCCGAGACAACATGGTTTTACCGAAGGATGATCTTGCCAAACAAATCTGATTGAGTTCTTTGACTGGGTGACCAGAGAACTAGATCAGGGGCATGCGATGGATGTCATCTACGTTGATTTCAGCAAAGCCTTTGATACTGTCCCTCATAGGAGGCTTATCAATAAACTCAGTAGTTTGGGAATGGGCCCCAAGGTGGTAAACTGGATCAGAAATTGGTTGACTGACAGATGACAGAAGGTGATGGTAAATGGAGCTCACTTGGATGAAAGGAAGGTGATTAGCGGGGTGCCCCAGGGTTCGGTCCTGGGCTTGGCACTGTTCAATGTATTTGTGAGAGATATAGCTGTAAGACTGAATGGAAAGGTCTGTCTTTTTGCAGATGACATGAAAATTTGCAACAGAGTGGACTCCCCCGAGGGAGTGATTAACATGAGGAAAGATCTACAAAAGCTGGAAGAATGGTCTATTGCTTGGCAATTAAGATTTAATGCAAAGAAATGCAGTGTCATGCACTTGGGTAGCAGAAATCCAAGGGAAATGTACACGATAGGGGGAGAGAGGTTGGTGTGCACGGATCAGGAGAAAGACCTTGGTGTGATTATTTCTGTAGATCTCAAGGTGGCAAAACAGTGTGACAAGGCAGTGGCAACAGCCAGGAGGATGTTGGGCTGCATACAAAGAGGAATTACCAGCAGAAAGGAAGAGGTACTAATGCCACTGTATAAGTCACTGGTGAGGCCTCACTTGGAATACTGTGTTCAGTTTTGGAGACCATATCTTGCAAAGGATGTAAAAAGACTGGAAACTGTTCAGAGGAAGGCGACCAAAATGATTTGGAGCCTACGTCAGAAGCCTTATGAGAAGAGACTTGAAGATCTAAATATGTACAGTTTGGAGGAGAGGAGAGATAGGGGATATATGATTCAGACCTTTAAATACTTTAAAGAGAAATAATGAACAAACAAACCTCTTCCAAAGACGGGGAAGCTTTAAAACTAGAGGGCATAACATGAAGCTGCAAGGGGGTAAATTGAAAGGAAATGTCAGGAAATACTTTTTCACTGAAAGAGTGGTGGATGCTTGGAATGCCCTCCCGATGGAAGTGGTGGGGGCAAACACAGTGACGGAATTCAAAATGGCATAGGACAGACACAGTGGACCCCTTTACAGCAACAGGATAAAATCAAAATAAACTGAATACTGGGCAGACTGGATGGACCATTGTGGTCTTTATCTGCCGTCATTTACTATGTTACTATGTTACTATGTTCAACTGCTCATCCTCTTTCCATGGCAGCAACTCATTCTGTCCCTTGCTCAGTGTATTTATATGGTTCTTATCTGCACAATACTCAAATGGCACCTCGCTGTTTGTGTAACATGTGAATCCATTGTGGTGTACAGATGACACTATCTCTTCCGAGTTTTCTATAACAATGCCCTATCATGATTTTTGACACCCAGTCACTAATACATGGTGGTTAAAACCAAAGGATACTTTTATTAAGTCCAAAACTTGAGAGCCCGACACAGGCCGTGTTTCATTTTATCACTTCCTCAGGGGATTCAGGTCTGCCGTTTGTGTGTTTGAATATGCACCGCTTAAAATATGATTCTCTCAGAGAGATGGTTAAGCGCTTTCTTGATGCAGTCTTCAAAAAGATAGTGGTGCAACAAAAGCACTTAACCATCTCTCTGAGAGAATCATATTTTAAGCGGTGCATATTCAAACACACAAACGGCAGACCTGAATCCCCTGAGGAAGTGATAAAACGAAACACGGCCTGTGTCGGGCTCTCAGGTTTTGGACTTAATAAAAGTATCCTTTGGTTTTAACCACCACGTATTAGTGACTGGGTGTCTTTCGTACAATGTGGTGAGGTGCTCTTTTTGGTGGACCAGATCTATCATGATTTTTGGACAGAAGCACTTATGCTGTATGTTCAAGAATGGAAGAATACCCCTCCCCCACATGAGGAAAGGCTTAAAGGTTTAGGGTTTGGAAAAGAGACAGCTTAGGGTAAATATGAACGAGGTCTATAAATTAATGATTGGAGTGGAATAGGTATATGTAGATCACTTGTTTACACCCTCAAAAAGAAGAAAGACTAGGGGGCACACAGCTAAGATGTAACCCATTTAGGACTAATAAAATATTTTTTCACTCAATGTATAATCAAATTCTGGAATTCGTTACGGGAGGATGTAGTAAAAGCTGTTAGTGTAGCCGGATTTAAAAAAGGTTTGGACAAGTTCCTGGAGGAAAGGTCAATAAACAATTATTAAAGAGGATCTGGGAAATCCACTGCTTACCCCAGGACAAACATTATGGAACTTATTTACCTTTTGGGAACCTGCCAGGTACTTGTGACCTAGATTGGCCACTGTTAGAAACAGGATACTGGGCTTGATGAATCTTGGTCTGACCCTGTATGGCATTTCTTACGTTCTTATGTTATGTTCATGAACATGTAGAAAATTGACACACTTCAGCAGCAAAGTCTCAGGAAAACGACAGCAAGGCATGTTGACATGAATTCACAAGTCACACTTTGATCAGCAGGCATCAACTCTGCATACATACAGAGCTCTGGACTGGCAGAGCAGCTGGTGATCGGGTGGCAACATCACACCAGGCTCCAAGAGATCTGTATGGCAAAACTAGCAGGATGCTGCCTGTGGATGCACAGGTCACTGCCTCAAGGGTTGTCTGTGTGAACATTCCATCAGGAACCCTGGGGGATATGTAACCATCCTAAGACAGCTAGGATGGAATGGAAAGTCCTGAAGCTGAAGCTCCCCCCAAGCACCCTTCAAGCAGATGTTACCTATTTTGCTAGCAGAAGCAGGTATCACAACATGTCCTGTATGTATATTCATAAAATGGTTTAAACCGTGGAAAAAAGCATATATCTAGCTATGGTGAGATAAAAAGCTGCTTCCCACAAAGGTCAACAACTCATACCAGGCTGTTAAGGGCACTGGCCTTTAGACAGTTCCTGCCAGATGAGCAAGCATGTGGGGCCATGCATTCCCATCATGACCTCCCAGCACATGGATGCATGCTCACAGTCTTCTATGTGCATGATCAAAAAATGGCCTCTGGACCCCTTGGCAGCCCCATTTTTGCATGACCCCCAACCCATTGCCTAAAATGGAAATCCTAACTCCCCATGGCATCATATAGATCACTGCAGCACATTTATGCATGTGCTCATCATCTGCAAATGGTTTCTGTTATGGCATCCATGACCATCCATAAACCCCAGACCATGATACACTCAGCTGTAATATGTAATGTCTGCAGGTATATGTGTGTCTTCATGAAATACACCTTTAAGAGTGTGGTACATTGCTCTGAGAGGGGTATACAAATCCATTCTATGCTGTCCCTTAAGGCCATAGCCAATGGCCAATGAACTATGCATCTTGGCACTGGCCCTGTCACTGCAAGCACAGCTCATTCACATCCCCCCCCCCCAACTTCCTTATGAACCCAATCAAATCTTTATTACCATAGGAGGCCACATAGTGCCCTTGACATCAGGTCCACTCACAAGTCAAGTCCAGTGCAAGCACATGCCAGATGAGAAGTTCAATTCCTACTATAACATATGGGAATAGGGGTATAAACAGGCCAATGAACAGGTACACATAAATGTCAGTGTGGGTTGTGTATATGCTCAGGTACAAACACATATGCTAAACAAACACATGTCCTCTGTGTCTCTGCTGCTGTGCAAACCACCTCCTCTCACCCATATCCACCACCAGAGCTCAGGTGGAAGGAGGCGATCATGGCCTCTTCAACCACTGTGGATTCATGGCTGCCCACAGAGTACACATCATGTTGATGTTCTTCCATTGGAAATGATCACTGGCACCCTTGAAGGCTCACAGTATATCCACCCATATTGCCCAGCTAGATTGCCCAGCGCTGCAGAGAGGGGTCTGAGAGCCTTGTGAACTCTTGGTAATGGCCATACATCATGCACCGCACTGGTACAGATGTTGACGCAAGCAATTGGATACCTGTTCAGTGTAAGAATGGCATTTATTATTGCTCACAGTATAGCAGTTATATAACATGAATACAAACACATTGGTAATTAGAGCATATAATCATAGCAAAAAAGCAAGACACATGTTCTAATGCTACTTTCAGTGACCCCTGCTTATAAGTACAGTACAACAGCCTGTGGGAAAGCTCTACAGTACACATGTCCATCAAGCAGACAATGAATTACAACCTTTGCCCCCTCTTCGATGTACACAGAAAATAGAGGCTATTGGGGCACTGCAGGACCCATGTAGGTACAATTTTAAACCACATAAAAGCCAGGCCCACAGCCTCTATGTACACAATTATAACAGGCAGTGGGGACTTTGCAGGCCACTTGGAGATATTTAAAAGTGCTTCATATCGTTCTCTAGAGGCACCCTCCTATCCCTCAGAGCTGCCTCCCTTAATGCTCCTGGAGAACAGAAACAGAGAGCATAATGTCAACTGCAGGCGGATGAGAATCAATAGGGCACATATCTTCAATACCTGCATTCCTCACTCCCCAGTTGACAGTCATATACTATTTTGGGGGGGGGGGGGGGGACCCAGAGACACCTGTAGATATTGTGATTCAGCACAAACATCCCTGCCACATACCTACTATGTACACTCTCCTACACATGGGTGACCCAGCAATGGCATATGCATAGCACCCATTTCCCTAAGGCAGCAGGGAGGATCCTGGGACTGAGGGTATGTATGAGAGAAACACTCCGTGAGATCAAAAACCTAGACATTTCCATTACCCATATATGCATTAAATGGCCACTGCACACTTCTGCATCAATGGAAATGCCCACTTTCACAGGCCATTTCAAAAAGCCCAAATCAGAGTCTTTACCAGCAAGGATAACTTCACTGAGGGGAAGTACAAATCCTGGTGCAGGAAGTCCTAACTAACCAGCAGGTACTCCTGTGCAATGAGGGTGTGCAATAAGCTCATATCAGAAGCAGAGGCAGTGGCTGGATATCTGTTGGGGGATAAATTCTATATACCATTGTGACAGGAGCATTGAGGATATGAATAGGAAATGCTGTTAAGTCCACAGAGCCACATACATGAAGTCCAAGGCCATTGGACCGGATGGGCTGCCTCTCCAACTTATAGAACATGAACAGCAGGTGCTCAGCACCATCAATATGGGCACCTTGGAGGAATTGGGGAACCTGGACACATCCAGGGCCTCCCAGAATCAGAGTGAATATAATGCAGAATACCGAAAAGTTTCCACACTGCATGCTTTTTCACCTGTGATACCTGCTATCCCCACCTACCTGCACCATATGACTTCTTGGGGCACCACCTGGTATGGGTCTGCTGCACAGCTACTTATTAATATATATGGATGATACACTGAGAGGTCAACACTGGAGTCAGGATGGACAGGGTTGCGCTCACATGAATTCTAAGTAGCCTATGTGCCTCTATATACCACATCCCACCCCATTCTAACCACCACACTCATACTCGGATCACATGTGCATGCTGTCTGAATAGTGAGCTGGCACCCCAGGCCTAATCTCGGTACAGCATATCTAATGTTATGCTAAACTGGGGAGCCATCTGGGGACAGGTGTCACCAGCTGACTCCATTGCTATTGCACTGCACAATGACATGAATTCACCATGCTTTCCCCTCTTAGAGGCCTGGCAACCAGCAGAGCTGCATGTTATATTGGCTGAACAGCTGCTACAAGCCATGTACTGCTTTATTTATTTATTTAACAGTTTTCTTATACTGCTTTATCCTAGAGATCAAAGAGGTTTACATTAAACACAACTTACTACATTATAACCAAATAACAAACTCAAGAGGGGTGGAAGAAGGAGATGAGAGAAGAAGCAGGGTGGAAATAAATTGCAGAGGTTAAATCAAGTTAAAATCACATGCTCCCTTCAGTAATTTTGATGAAAATAGATATGTCTTTAGAGCTTTTTGGAAATATAATAAGTCCTTTATGGCACGTAAGTTAAATGGGATTGAATTCCAAAGTTTTGGTGCATAGTGTGAGAAGGCTCTTCTTGATGTAGTAGTGTTAGATTTAATAAAACGTTCTGGGATGCTTAAAGAATTCTGTGAGCCTGAGCGCCTTGATCTGTTGTCTTTAGTTTCATGAAGTAATGAGCCAGCACGCTGAGTACCAGGAGGTCAGGACATATCGGACGTGACCCTGTTTATCCCCCCAGCACTCAATGTGCCTGCAGGTTCCTTTTTATCACAGCCACAGGAGAGAAGGCAAATGCCACTCTTGACTTCAACGGTTGTTCAGAGGTCAGCCGGGGCTTCAGACCTCCGCAGCTCCCTCTGCAGCTGGTCAGGTGTGGGGCCCAGTGAAGTGAGGGGCCATGTGCAGGCAACATTACCGCAAAATGGGAGGGCCAGCCCTGCCCCTACCATCTCCAGTTGTGCAAGATATTCATCGTGATGCTTACAGCAGTGATGAGGGCCTGGAGCTTCAAAATGCACACCAGCAGTCAAAGTAATTGCTGCAGTATGTCAAACCGCTGCTGCAGGATCCACTAAACCCAGTGCACAGAGAATATGCAGCTGATGAGCCAATCCCTGGTGCTACAAGGACACCAACTGGAGGCCACCCAACACCTGTATGCCTCCATCTGCCAACTCATGCCAACTTACAGGCATACATTGCTGTGATGAGGAGGCCCACCCTTTCTGATGTGCATTCATCAGGTTCCCTTCTTCTGGGCCATCATGCTGTAACCCGGTAGGCACAACAGTATAATCATCTTCTGCTGCTGCTGACATCACTAGCAGCAGCACTGCCACCATGCACAGGCTTCAGTCACCTCTGCGCTACCTCCACCTTTCTTTTGGGGCTTGTTCCCCATGTAAGGGGCCAATCCTTCATGTACCCATTGCCATGATGCTTCGAGAAGGCAGATGTGTAGGATGATGACTCTAGTAGCACTTCAGAATCCAAAGGAACACCACCTAGCACACCCAACGCTATCATCACTCAGACTAAAGTACATGAGTCATTGGGTAGGCAAAAGAGAGTCAGAGGTCATAGAAGGGGATGCCATACACATTAGTGGCATATCCCCAGGGGCCTCATTGTGAGGCATGTGAGTGAGAGGGGAGGGTGTGAAGGGGGTGCTAAGGTGTGTGATGGAGAGTAGAGGGATGGGACGAGGGTTTGTGGGGATGTGTTCAGGTATGAGAAAGAGAGGAAAGGATTGGGTTGAGGGTGCATGGTGATGTGTTAGGGAGGTGTGAGGGGGAGGGAAGGGTTGGATTGAATGTGTGGGGAGTGTGTGCTGGGGTGTGTGAGGGTGGGGGAAGGGTTGGGACAGTGGTGTGTTGGTACTACACTGTGTGGTGGGGGAAGGGGATATCTGGAGTTTGTGTGACACTTTTGTGTTCACATTGCTTTAAAAATAAACACATACCTTCACATGAAGTGTCTGTATATGAGGATATTTCTAGCCACCAACCCCCACTGACATGCTTGTCTTGTGTTTCCATACCCTAGTACTTCTGTTTCTGCATCTGGCTCTTCATGTGTTATGTCCTATGGTTCTGGCATGGGTTGACTTCACCGTAATGCTGTGGAACATGCAGCAGACCAGAAAAATATCACATACCCTGGCAGGGCTATGCAGTAGTTCTCCCCCTAACTTACCCAGACATCTGAAGGGCTCTTCAATTGGCCAAATGTTTTCTGTACTATAGTCCTTGAGAGTCTGTGGCCTTTGATGTAGCACTTCTCTAATTGTGACTGCAGTGCCATTATGGTGGTGAGGAGGGGAAGGGGGGCTATGAGACATCTTACCTAGCAGACATCCACTGGTTATTTCATCACTCTCAAACTGTTCATAGATTCCTGAGTGGGTGAAGATGTAGGCTGGGAACATTTAATTTATTTTTATTTAATGTTTCTTTTATACCGCTGTTCATAGTATCACAGCAGTTCACATAGAACTTAACTGTAAAGTACATAAAACAATTGTATCAGTAACAGGTGACTATATATGTGGAGGCCTATTCCAATGTCCACGTTCAGGGCCACTGTGCATCCAGTTGGAACTGGACGCACAGTGGTAGATGCAATTCTGATCCAGCGGGGCATGTCTAGCCCCCGTAGGATCAGAATCGCGTGAAGCCTGTACGTGCAGGCTGAGACCCGATTCCGGTCGGCCTGCACATACAGGCTGCTGCCCAGCTAACTCAGTCAGGCTCCCGAATGGAAATGCGGTGCCATGGCATCCTGTTGCCATGGCAACGTGGATCCATTCAGGAGCCGCGATCCCTGTCTGCTGCCGACTTTGTTCTTTCCCCGCAGCTCGACCCCCCCCAATCTGGCCTCCCAAGGCCAGGATTGGGCTGAGGGGAATCTCCTGCACCCTCTCCTACCTTTGCTGCTCCCCAGGCCTGCTGTCCCCCAACATCTAGGGGGACTTATTCCACCTCCGGGGTGGAATAAGTCCCCTGTCTAGTCTGCCAGCCCTGGATGTACAGGGCCAACATCAGAATCAGCCCTGTATGTCTGGGGCTGTGGACCTCCCACTACCTGCCTTAACTCTACCTCCGCACCACCCCTTTCCCATCCCCATCTAGTCTCCCCTTGTTCATATGGTGAGAGACGGGAAAGGGGCACGAATAGCGGGGATGGACGTTCCAATGGGTCATAATCCCAGCTATTCGTGTTATAGAATAGACTCCATTGTAATTAAGAGGATTTAACTATAATTTGTACAACATTTCCAGAGATCACTATATACATAAGATTGGTTTATGTTGCATGTGGATGAAATTTACAAAGATTGAGAGGAGGACTGAGTATGTAATGACAGGTTGGTAGGTATCATTTCTGGGTGTGGATTGTATGGATATTTGACATAGATTGCAGGTTTCTGTGGTTGGTTATGTGATTGTTCTGAAGGTTTCTCTAAAGACCTGTGTTTTTCATTTTTTTTCCGGAATTCATTATTTATATATTTATTGATTTATTTATTTAGAATATTTATGTATATATTTTATTTATTTGTAAACAGGTTTATACTGCCATATGCTAAAATATATCTCTTATTTTGCCCAGTGCATTACACATAACCTGCATTGTTGAGGGAGTAGAATGCTTTTCTGTTCTGGTAGGTGGGCTTCCTTCCTTGTGGGGCCTGAGGGCCACATGAGTGCAGTCTATCAATCCCAGCACGGATGGGAATCCAGTCACCGCATGGAACTGAAGCATGGTTTGTTGCCTCTGCTGCACTACCTGCTGGAAGGCTGCATAGTCAGCTGTTTGGGTTAGGAAGGCCCTCAAGAACTGGAAGATTCACTGTGATACTGCTGACTGGAGGAGACCTGCACTGGCAGCCAATACAAACTGTGAATGGTGGAGCTGAGAAGCAGCTTTAGCTCCTGGTAGAGATGGTAGATGGCTGCCTTATCAAAGTGGAACTTGGTGAGGCACTGCTCATCAGCGAGGTCCATGTACAGGCATCTGGGACTATAGATCCTGTGATTTGGATGCTTCTTTGCAGCCCTCCTGCTCTCCCTGTGGACCTCATGCAGCATTGCCAGCACAATTTGTTCATTTCCACCATGCCTGCTAACTCCCACCACCAGCACCAAAGTGTAGCCCACAACCCAGTGCACTCCTCATATACCTATTTACTCTCACCTGCCTTGAGACTCGCCCATCCACCATGCACAACTCCCCACCCACCCAAATAGACACAGACACGCACACCAGCACACAAACTGGCTCTAACAAGACAACGTAAACACTGGGCAGGGAGGCACACAGACATACAGTGAGTCTAACAGCACAGCACAAACACACAGTTTTCCGGTGTTACTGGCACTTTTTTATAGAGCGGCATTCTGTCCGGGACGTCCATGCCCCTGTGTGCCCGATTGGAATAGGATGCACAAGGGCATATGCGATTCTGATCCCATGGGGCATGCCTAACCCCGCAGGATCAGAATCGCAACTAGGCCTGTAAGTGCGGGTCTGCACATATGGACTTCCACCCAGCTAACTCATTCAGGGCTCCTGAATGGAGCCGTGGTGCCATGGCATCCGGTTGCCATGGCACAATGGCTCCATTCAGGAGCCATGATCCCCGGCCACCGCTGACTTGGTGCTTTCCCCGCAGCCAGACCCCCAATCCAGCCTCCCACAGTCAGGGTCGGGCTTCGGGAAATCTCCTGCGGCCCTCCACCATTTGATGCGCCCCAGGCCTGCCATCTCCCCTCCGTCTAAGGGAACGTATTCCACCTCAGAGGTGGAATAAGTTCCCCGTTCGGTCTGCCGGCCCTGAACATATAGGGCTGACATTGGAATCAGTCCTGTACATCCGGGGCCACGGACTGCCCACTGCCTGCCCTAACTCCGCCCCTTCCCACCCCCTTCCTGCCCCCTTGTTCGTACGGGGAGGTTAGCCAGGGATGCGGCTGGGAATGATCCCGATAGTGTATAACCCTATTAAAATCCCCTCCCCCCATGAACTGACTCACCCTTGTCCACATGTTTATCCTTGCCTTCAAAAAATGTAGCAGATTGGTGAAGCAAGACTTTCCTTGGCTAAATCCATGTTGACTCTGACCCATTAAACCATACCTATCTATGTTAATTTCTTTTGTAATAGTTTCTACCAGATGAAGATATATTGGTGGTTGTGACTACATTTGATGCCATCCCTTTTCACATAAATTTAACAAATGACTTAAAGGTTAGTTAAAAATTCTGATTTTTGGGTGGTTTATTGAATGTATTTGTCCTCTGAGCTTAAAAGTGGTCTTCATGCAATTCTGTGAACTTTAGTACATCAGCCTTTCAGTTTAAGAAGCCAACCATGGGTAACCATGGTTCTGGAATTTACTTAAATGGCCTGACCTGCATCAGTGGCTGTCTAAAAAAGCTTCAAAATTCATGAATATACATGGATTTTGCTATCTTGCATTTCTTTTACCACTTCAAGGATCTTCCAACCAAGTGCGCACTACTTGTGATTTGCAGCTGTAACATAAATCTTATTTGGTAAACAGTGTCTCTTTTATATTTGGCATAACATCTGTGATAAACTACTATTCACACTCCCAATTATTTGTTATAACAAAGCATTTAAAACATTTACTGCTGTTGACAAAAATGTTTAAAGAGCCATAGCCTTTCTCAAACAGAAAAAGTCATTATGTTATGCTCTGGGATTAAATTAACAATAAATCATCATGAGAAATATCTGATGAGGATGGAAAGATCTTTCAAGCTTATTTAACCATCTCTTATTTCAATAGGAGCAGAAAAAGAATTACTAAGCTCCTAAAAGTTCAACACAAATTAAAGCAGCTAATTCTTTAATTTCCAGTGATCACTTTTATTAGTGGATGAGAGAGCAGATTACCTGTAACTCTAAAGCAGTGATTCTCAACCCAGTCCTCTGGGACCCCTAGTCCAGTTCGGTTTTCAGGGTATCCACAATGAATATGCATGAGATAGATCTGCATACAATGGAAGCTGTGCATGCAGATCTATTTCATGCATATTCATTATGGATATTCTGAAAACCTGACTGGCCTGGGGGGTCCCCGATTACTGGGTTGAGAACCACTGCTCTAAAGTCTGATTTTACTTTATCATGTGCAGTCATTAAAAAGTTAGGGGCCCTTTTAGTAAAGTGTGCTAAGCAATTAATGTGTGTTTTCAAAAGCAATAACTGTGCAGAAGGGCCCGTGGTAACTTTGCCATGGGACATGACAGTTATCACACCCTGATTCATGCACTAACTGTGACTGGTGCATTAGGGTGCTGAATGGGCATAGTAGGAACAGAGAGTGGGCACTGGGCACATTGTATTTAGCGCAGGGAGACATATTACACCCTGTCAATGTTGCTTTTAGCAGGGTTTTGCTTAACACCACTTCCATAGATAGAGTTAAGTGCACCATGGTGATAGGCACTATGTGTTAGGGTACTCATCTGTGTGTTAACTGTAGGGAACATGCTGTCTGACAGTTAACCTGCAGTCTTTGCACTTAACACATATTAGTTTTTGTGCTAAACATGCATTAGATGCAAAAAAACTAACATACTTTAGTAAACAAACCCCTTAGTGAAGAGAACACTTAAAACAATTTAATTTATTTAGACAGTTTTGTATACCGCCTTATCCTTCAATCAAAGCGGTCACAACACAATTGGGGGATACATTTAGCATGTGGGGATATGAGACACATACATTAATACTTACAGGGAACATGGGCAATGGAGGGTTAAGTGGCTTGCCCAAGACCACAAGGAGCATCTGTGGGACTAGAAACCCCAGTCCTTCCGGCCCAAGGTTGCTGTCCTCTAGTGGGATTTGAACCCCCGACCTTCTGGCCTGAAGTACCTTGCCCCAACCACTAGGCTACTTCTCCCTTTAATTTAATGACAAAAGTATGCACAGTAAAAAATCTCATTGTGTATTGAAATTGAACGTGTTTCTCATAGAATGTTAGGCGGTAAGTAATGCTGGGATCAACTCATTCAGAGTATTTCCAGTTACCATCTGCAGCCCTAGAAATGTCTGTTCTCTCCCACCTTTTTTCAGTTTTTTTTCATATCCTTTGGGAAAGTTAAATCAGTGTTTTAATATTAATTACTTCATTTAGGTGGATGATGTCCAGCTTTATCTTCCATTAGGCCTAGATAGGAATGTAACATTGTGGAATCTGTCATTATGTCCTATTTATAATTAGTCCATGCCTTTCAAAATGAGTTACATTTAGTTACAGTAGGTATTTCCCTGTTCCCAGAGAGCTCACAAACTAAGGGGGTCTTTTACTAAGTGTCGCTAATGTTTCACACTTAACGAGTGTTACCAATGCACATTAAATGCAAAGCTTTCGAGGTAGCTGTCACCTGTCGGGGCATTCAAGGCAGCTAATGCACAACAGGGTACCATAATGAGTGGCCCAGTAACACAGGTGCACCTAATGCTGCCTAAAGTGGTGGTGTTAGGTGAACCCAAACTAAATGACATGTTAATTTCACTCACACACTAATATGTTTGCCACACCCACGATCTGCCTCTAACCTGCCCATTGTCCACATTAGCATGCAAGTGCCAGTTAATGTGCATTTTAGAGGTTGATAGCTGGCATGATCATGCGCTAGAGTTCACTGTGGCCAGTTATTGCTCAGTAAAATATGTTCTGTTAGTGGGGTTTAGTAAAAAAGGCCACTAAGTTTGTACCTGATGTAAGGCAGAGTTAAGTGATTTGTCCAAGGACACAAGTATTGTCAGTGGGATTTGAATCCTGGCTTCCCTGATTTCAGCCTTCTTTTTTAACTAGTCTACTCCTTCACTCCTTATGCACATGGGCCCTCCCTCCTCCAATCCCTCCTTCACTGTCTGCTCAGACCTTGGCTGACTATTTCCATGACAAAGTCCAGAAGATTAGCCTTGAATTCTCTGCTCCTCCACCTCCTCTTCCCCCTCTATAATCCCAAATCCTTCCCTCACTTTTGGTCACCCTTTCTTCTTTTTTCTGAAGTCACTGAGGAGAAAAATGCAAATCTTCTCTCCTCTGCAAACTGACTATCTGCTCCTATGATCCCATTCCCACCTGTCTACTAAGCTCTGTCTCTTCTGCTGTCTTCCCTTCCATCTGCCAAATCCTTAGCTATTGCTCTCTACTGCAACTGTTCCTGTGGCCTTCAAATATGCTGTGGTTACACCTCTCCTCAAAAAGCCTTCACTAGGCCCTGCCTGTCCTTCCAGTTATTGACCTATCTCTCTCCTCCCTTTTGCTTCAAAACTACTTAAATGAGCGGTTCACCGCCACTATCTTGACTTTCTTTCCTCTTTAGCCCTTTTGGATCCAATCTGGCTTTCATCCTCTACATTCCACAGAAATGGCTCTCACCAAAGTCTCCAGCAACTTGTTCCTTGCAAAAATCCAAAGTCCTTTACTCATTTCTCATCCTTCTTGACCATTCTGCTGCCTTTTACATGATTGATCACCACCTTCTCCTCAATACCTTATCTTCACTTGGATTTCGGGGCTCTGTTCTGTCCTGGTTTTCTTCTTATCTCTCCTATCACACTTTTAGTGTGTGTTCTGGTGGATCCTCCTCTACTGGCATCCTGCTCTTAGTTGGTCTACCCCAAGGCTCTGTCTTGGAACCTCTCCTTTTCTTTCTCTACACTCAGCACCTTCATGAACTTCTACCCATGGTTTTCAGTACCATCTTTATGCTGACAACTCTCAGATCTACCTTTCTGCCCCTGAAATCTCTCCAGGAATCCAGGCCCAGATCTCTGCTTGCTTATCCGACATTGCTGTCTGGATGTCTCACTGTCGTCTGAAACTGAACATGGCCAAAACTGAGCTCCTTCTTTCCTCCTAAACCCACCTCCCCCCTTCCTCCCTTCTCTATTTCTATGGATAATACTATACTCCACCCTGTTTCCTCAACTCACAACCTCGGGGTCATCTTTGACTCTACTCTCTCTTTCTCTGCAGACATCCAACAACTAGCTAAAACCTGTCACTTCTTTCTCTATAACATTGGCAAAATTCATCTCTTCCTTTCTAAACATACTAAGACCTTTGTCCACTCACTAGTCACCTCCCGTCTTGACTATTGTAACCTGTTCCTTACTGATCTCCCTCTGAATCATCTTTCTCCCCTTCAATGTGTTCAAAACTCAGTTGCACATCGTATCTCAACCCCATTGTTATTTTATTCTGTTAACCGCCAAGTTGCCTTGGCTAAAGGTGGTATATGAAATAAAATAAAAAGTAACTGTAATTATCTTCTGCCAGTGTCACTATGCTCATGTAATCCCTCTTCTCAAGTCACTTCACTGGCTCCCTATCCATTTCAACATCCAGTTCAAATTTCTCCTATTTACCTGCAAGTGTATTCTTCCTGCAGCTCCTCTCCTCCTTATTTCACTCTACACTTTCCTCAGGAACTCTACTCTTCTGGCAGATCCCTTTTATCTGTGCCCTTCTCTGCCACTGCCAATTCCAGACTTTGTTCATTCCTCCTTGCTACTTCATATGCCTCAGACAAACTACCTGAATTGATGCGTTGGCTCCTTCTCTGGCCCTATTCAAGTCCAAGCTGAAGATCCACCTTTTTGAGGCTTCTTTTGGATCGTGATGATCCTCCTTCTCTAGTCCCCAGTTTTGCAATGTTTTTTTCATCTTGATTAGATTGTATGGATTGTTAAAATTTGATATATTGCTCTTCATTACATAAAAACAAGGGAATAAAACAACTGAAAAGAACTTCATTGTTATAATAGGAAAGAACACAATCATATGGGTAGGAAGAGAGAAGGCAGGGGGAGAAAAAGGAGAGAGAAGGGGTAACGAAGAGGTGCAGCTGTGATTGCAGTGTGTTTGCAGTGGGACTAAGAAAAGATATGAAAGGCTAATTGAAACAGGTGGGTTTTTAGGGCTGCCTTAAATAATCTATAGGAGGGTTCATTATGGAGAACAGGTGTTAGTGAGTTCCAAAGACTGGCAGCACAAAAGTAAAAAACTGAGGATCTGGTTGAGATATAATGGGCATGATTAAAAGAAGTGAGGCAAAACTGGCCCGTCCACTAGGCAGGCTAGGTGGCCATCTAAGATAGCAGACCTCTGTGGGTGGCACTGCACCTGCAGTAGGTCATCTGCTTAAGCACGCATGGTCTGTCACCCCCCACCCTCATGCTGAGCCATGCCTTCGCCCTCACTGCCGCTGATTCCGGAGGCAGGGTCAAGGGGAAGGCTAGGCTAGGTGTCAGCAGCCCACAGCAGGCCATGTGCTACGGCACACGTGGCCTGCTACTTCTGACCCCCTGAAGTTGTTTCAGATTGAGGTCAGAAGCGGCAAGCCATGTGTGCCAAAGCACATGGCCTGCCTTAGCTGCCAAGGCAAGTTGCCCCCCCCCCAACTTCACCACCAGAATCAGCGGCAGTGGGTGGCGGTGGTGTGGCTCAGCCCCCAGGAGGGAAGCACTGCTGTGGCTTCTGCCTGGGGTGGATGAAACCCTTGGGCTGGCCCTGAAGGGAGGTAAAAGAAGATTGGCATGAATGAACCAGAGGATATGCAAAGGGGCATAAGGAATGATCAATGATGAAAGGTAAGGAAGAATGCCAGTATTGAGAACTTTATCTACAAGAGATTGAATCTGGTACTGGATACGATAATGGATGGGAAGCCAGTGATAAAATGAGGAGCGGAAGAGCATGATTGAACCTGGAGGCACGGGCAAGTAACCTGACAGCCATATTTTGAATGAATTGTAGTTGCTTCAGTTTATACTCTGTTACAATAATCTAACCACAAGATAATTAGAGACAGAATCAAAACAATAGGGCTAAGGGATCGAGGAAGGAGTGGATAGATCTAATTTGCTGAAGAACAAAGAATGATTTCTTCAGTACAGAGCCAATGTAGTCATGGAAGGAAAGGCCTGTATCTAATACATAATCCAAAGGCATTTGATTGATGTAGTTGGACTTGCAGGGGTTCCAAAACTGTCCTGGGGCCTCCTCAGCCAGTTGAGTTTTCAAGATATCTACAATGAATATGCATGAGAGAGATTGCATACAATGAAGGCAGTGCATGCAAATCTCTCTCATGCATATTCATAGTGGATATCCTGAAAACCCAACTGGCTGGGAGGTAAGTTTGAGAACCTCAGAGTTAGAGACAAAGACGTATAATTAAGAATAGGTGCAAAAGTGGGAATAGTAGAGGAATTAGTGAACCACATAGCAAATGTTTTGCAAACATTGAGTTTTAGAAGATTGACTTTCAACAAGCAAGCGATTTGAGAAAGACAGTTATTAATGATGGATAGATCCAGATTAGTGGGGGAAGTATGGACAAGAAGATGAATGTCATCACATAGTTATATGCAAAGCCACCAGCAGCCTGTAGCAAGAGAAGCAAGAAAGATATTGAAAAGTAGGGGAGCAAAAACAGAACTCTGAGGGACCCCACAGGTGAGAGGATAGGAACATGAGGAAGATGAACCAAGAGAAACAGAGAAGGAGCGCGCAGAGAGAGAAGAATAAAAACAGTGCAGAACTGTACCATGAAGGCCAATATCATATAGAAGAGAGCTGAGAAGAGCGTGATCGACTAAGTCAAAGGCTGAGGATAGATCAAGAGAGACAGCTAAAGAGACATTACCCCAATCAAATGAATGGTGTACTTCGTTAAGAAGGGATGCAAGGATGGTTTCTGTGTTGGGACCCGGACGGAAGCCCGATAGTAGAGAAGTAGAAGAAAAAGAAATATGCAGAAATTTGAAATTTCATGGGTAAGAAGAATCCAATTAGACAACAGGAATTTCTATGAGTACCGGTGTTCTGGGAATTAGTGCATTCGGAAGTGAAATCTTTGGGAGTAGTATTAGATAGTGCCACAAGCTTAAAATGCTTATGGTATGCTTGTGGTTCAGGAGGGCACATTTGTTGTGAAAGTTAGTGGGTATTTTACTTAATAGATAATTGTGCTTTTTTTTTTTTCAGAGAAGAGCTGCAGGGCCATAAAGAACAGAACTGTGAACCATGACAAGTAGGGATTAGTAGCCAAGAGAGCAGAGGTAGACAAAGCCAGGAGACAGAGGCAGGAGAGGATCAACACAAATACTGGGAACAACTGACAGAAGAGCCAGAATGTAAAAAAAACCAATCCATAAGAGAAATGCAGAGTGGTGGAAGAAGCAACAAACAGGTAGAAGTAGAACTCACAGCTGCAGAAATGAAGAGACCTGTAGAAGGAGGGCAGGAAGGGTTAAAGTAATGAGAGAACTTTGGGAAAAGCCATGATGCTAAAGGTAACTATGAAACAGTGAATAAGCAAGAGTGAAGCCAGGCACAGTTTGAAGCATGAAGCCCAGTAACTTGCAGGATACCAGCCAAACACTGAATGAAGAAAAGAAAGGATCCTCCAATATCCCCTGTATAGGGGCAGAAGAGTTTCCCCTGGATGGAGGATGGAAGCATTTCGAGAACTGGTCCCATAGAAAAGAACAAAAGGAAGAAGAAAAGCCTATGGGTTCCTCATGTTGCTGAGAGAAGAAGTCTGTGAAACATAAGTCCATGGAGGGGAGAAACCAGACCAGAGGAGATAAAAGGAGCTCCTGAAGAAGACAGGAGTCATTTGTTGAGAAACTGCAGAGAGAAAAGGCAGAAGGAGGTTATGCAGAACTGAAGAAAACCTGGAGCAAAAGAGAATGATCAGATTAGGTTAGAGAACCAGCTGCAGAAGTGACCAGAAGTACGTGAAAGACAAGATCCAGAGAGAGGTCACTATTCAGAAATGAGCAGAATCAACTGCAGGGGGATCAGACCTGAACGAAAGACCAGAGAACAGAACCAGTGAGCAGGACCAAAGTCAGCAGACAGAAAGAGAGAGAGAGAGAGAGAGAGAGAGAGAGAGAGAGAGATGCTTCTGGAAGCAATAGTCCAGAGAGAAAGAAGAGAGGCAAGAGATCTAAGCCAGCTTAATAACCAAAGCTGGCTGAGAAAAACAGAGAAAGAAACCAGAACCAGCCAATCGACAGGGAGAACAAGTGCAGTCAGAGACATTCAGAAGCTGTGAAGCAACTAAATACCTAAGGAAAGCCAGCAATGCCAGACTCCTGAGCTGCCTCTAAGTGAATGAGGAAGAGTGGCTGTTGCTGCGAGTTACAGCCACTCATTACACTTACCTGCTCAATTACCTCAGTATTTTACAAAAGGCTCAGCCTGACGTGGAGCCTTTTATAAACTACCCTGGTTTATGTCCATTTGCCACACATATAGCAGGCAAAGCAATTTAACAAAACAGGACATTGTAAGAAAACACTTCCATTTTGACTTGCTACAGCCAGGAACATTGTGGGTTCCTGGCTGTAAGAATGCAGATAGGGAGCTCCAGATTGGGTCTGTTATCTTAAAAAGGGACAGGTATTGGTATAGAAAACCCACCTCTCAACTCTAAAACCCCCTAACTCCCCCCAGCACAAAGCCAACCTCCAAAATCCCTATCCCACTCCTTAACTCAAAGCTAACCACCCTAACTCTCTGGATCTTTCCAGGGACTTGTCTCTGGCAGGGCCGGCCCGTCCATTGTGCGATAATGTTGTTTGCACTGGGCCCTGAGCTTCAGGGCCCCCTCCCCTCCGCGAACTCCATTACTGCACAATGTGGATTGCACAATGTGAACGGCTGCAGAGGGAGCCGGGGAAGCCCGCGCGAGGCCCTGGCTCTCTCTGCACAGCTGCCAGCATGAGCTGTGATTGAGGGAGGGGGACCTGGGACTGGAAATGGGCTGTGATGGAGGGCTAGGACTACAAATGGGCTGTGATGGGGGGGCTAGGACTGGATGGGCTCTGATAGGGGAACCTGGATTGGAAATGGACTGTGATGGGGGGCTAGGACTGAAAATGAGCTGTAATAGTGGAGGGGGGGGGGCTAGAACTGGAAACAGGCTGTGATGGGGGGGGGGGAACCTGGACTGGAAATGGGCTGTGATGGGGGGGGGGGACTTGGACTGAAAATGGGCTGTGATGGGGGGTGCTAGGACTGGAAATGGGCTGATGAGGGGGCTGGAAATTGTCTGATGGGGGAGCTTGGAGTGGAAATGGGCTGATTGGGGGCTGGAATGGTACTAGAAAAGAGCATATGGGGGGCCAGGACTGGAAATGAACTGTGGGGGCTGGAATAGGACTGGAAATGGGCTGATGGGGGATGGAATAAGACTGGAAATGGGCTGACAAGGGGGCTAGGACTGGAATTGGAAAAAGAGCATATGGGGGTCTAGGACTGGAAATGGGCTGATGGGGGAAGCTTGGACTGCAAATGGGTGATGGGCTGTAATAGGACTGGAAATGGCTAATGGGGGACTAGGACTGGAAATGGGCTGACGAGGGGGGCTAAGATTGGAAATGGAAAAGAACATATGGGGGTCTAGGACTTGAAATGGGCTGATGGGGAGCTTGGACTGCAAATGGGTGATGGGCTGGAATAGGACTGGAAATGGCTAATGGGGGAATAGGACTGAAAATGGGCTGATGGGGGCTGGAATAGGACTGGAAGCGGGCTGAGGGGAGTTGGAATAGGGTTGGAAATGGACTGACAAGGGGGCTAGGATTGGAAATTGGCTGATGGGGGAGCTTGGAGTGGAAATGAGCTGATGGGGCTTGAATGGAACTGGAAAAATATATGGGGGGCTAGGACTGGAAATGGGCTGATGTGGGGGCTTGGGAGATTGGGACTAGAAGGAAGCGGATGTTGGGTGGGTCTAGAACTATAAGGGAGCTGATTTTGGGGGAGGACTAGAAAGGGTTGGGGATGGGAAATGAGAATGAGAATGGAGCAGGGAAAATATATTTTGTGTGGGAGGGAAGAAAAGTCTACGATGGACTGGGTATTGGGAGAGTAAGTGGGGATTGAGAATGGAAGGGTGAAATTTGAGTGGATGATAAAGGAATAAGGAAAGAAAAGGGGGAAAGAACAAAAGGGGAAAGATCAGTTTGTTAAAGCAGATATAGAGAGAGAATGGGAACATTTTAGAAGAGAAGAAAGGACAAATGGCTAGTTCGCAGAAGACATGAAGAAACCAGAAGAAAGTGGCGGGAGCAATTGCAGCTGAAAGATAAAATCCCAAACAGAAGGTAGAAAAATACTTTTCATTTTGAATTTATTAACTGGAATATGTCAGGTCTGGGAAGGGTGTATTGCTAACAACTTCACATTTTTGTTTAGTGCAAGCGGAAATTAATTTATAGTTTTATTTCTCCAGTGTTGCACATTTCATGTTTGGCTTTTGGGGTTCCCAGTTTAATTATCATCTTCCTATTTCTAAATTGTGATCCCTTGTTCTTTGTGTGGTGACAGTCTATGTTCTGCATGTGTAACCAAGTTGAGGTATTCTGTTCATATTGTTTCTGTTTGACAGTCCCACTTGTTCTCTTTCCCCCAGTGAGATGTATTGGTTTTAATATCTGCAGTGTTGCCTTTTAATAGATAGGGTTTGGTGCTTTGTGAGTCCTGGCAGTGCTGTTATGATACGGTGGATTTGCTATGGGTTCTAAATTATCAGTGTTTGTCATTCTTCCTTATGGGCCTGGTGGTTGTCACTGCAATATAGTAATGTAGAAATCAGTTAGTTTTTCTTTATTCAGACACTCATTAAGAGGCATGTTTACTAATAGCGCATGTTAACATTATGCAAATATTGATGCAAATGAGGTTCCTTATGCAAATGAGGCCCTGCAATTAATCTCCGCACATGGCCCCGCACCCCCCTTGTGCTGCCCCTGGTCTCCGGTGTCTACTGGCAGAGCAGTTACAACTATTTAAAGGCAGCTTGATTCTTTGTGGTGGTAACATGAGACTACCGCTAGCGATTGGAGGTACCATTTTGAACAAGGGCAGGAACAATTTGGGATTACTCCTTGCCTGCCACTAGTTACTAGGGAGAACCCCCAGTAAGGGCTAGGATGTTTTGGAGTGGTGGGGGCAGGGGTTTGGCATTATCTTGGTGGGATAAAGGGATGTCAGCAGTTCCAGAGGATGGGGGAGGGATTTCATCAGTCTGCGAATTGCTCCTTTAAGCTGGCATTTGTGCTTGCCTTGGGACAGGTTCAAAAGCTAACGTTGATTTTTTTTCAATATAGATGTAGCATCTCACTGTAAAATGGAAAGCCCATGTCTAGATTTTTGGCATGCCCAAACCATTTCCCTACCTTTCCTCTGCCATCCTGCCTTTGAATCTCAATATCTGAGGTAATAAATATGCAAATACTAGCTTTATGAAATTACTCTTTGCATTTGGCATCATTTAGAAGTTTAAAAGCTTCTAAAATAAGGCTCTTAATGTTGTTTTATTTTTCTTGTTGTAAGTCTGATGCATCTCACTTAGCTTCTGACTCAAGTGAAGGAACCAGAGCAACCACTACTATCAGGCAAACAAGGCAGTTGCCTAGAGCACCGACCTTCTAGTGGTGCCCATTACTGCCACTGCCAGCCCTCTCCGGGACTGACAGCCGCGGCAAAGGCCCCAAAACTGTGATATAGCATATACCCACCATATCCAGGGGTTGCATCTCAGTTTCTCTCTTGTGCAATTGCTATTCACTGACAGTGCTTAAATGTTCAGTGAGTTATAAATGAAATTAACTAAGTACACCAATAAGAACCTATAAAGACATTTGTAAAATGTTTTAGCTGGTTAAGACTTCTAATCAGTTAAAACGCAGTCGCCACCATATTAAGTGGCACTAACCAGTTCGTGCCCCTGAATATCCCTCCAGACTACTACAAAAAATGCCTAGTTAAAACCAGTGAGGTCTGTGGGCGGAATGGGAGTGGTAAGAGCTGCTATCTGGTTGGCAGCGATAATAAGCTGGCAAACAGATAGCTTAAGTGATTTAAATTAGGACAGATGAATGGCTGTCTTTATTTTAACCACTTTGAGTTATCTACTTAGTGGTTGAATATTGCCACAAATGGATAGCATGTCCTGTTGCCGGCCAAACTGGATATTCAACAGCAAAAGCTGGATATGTTGTGTCGCTGAATATCCGGTCCCAATTAAAGCGGTGGTGTTTTATTTTGCCTAGTCGCTGCTGCAGAATATGCACCCTGATGTGTTTTCCAACCTTTCCCATATGCTAATATGGTGCCTCATGTTTCTAGTTTGACTCCAGGAAGACATTCTCTCCAGTTTTCAGTTTCTATCTCTGCCTTGTTTATCTACAGTTGATGGAGGTGCTACAGTCTTCACTATAACTATAGTGGAAGCATTTTCCTGATATAGCACTTATTTGCAATTCAGGATGACAAGGAAGACTATTAAAAAGCCCTTTGAAGTGTGAAGGAGGGACTGACTTCATAGCTTGTTTAGCAGTACACTGAAGTATTACCATGAATACACTTAATTATAGAAACAACATCACAACTGAGATGCAAAGTACAAAACATGTCACTGCAAGGACGCACATTTCTCCTCTCTACAGCACATACATTTCATTTGCTTTTCCTGGTACCTAGTTCCTGCTTCTGCCTCCCCCATTTTGCAGTTAAATAATCCCTTTTAGACAATGTGATTTCTAAACTTTTATATTTATCTGGCATAATTGCATGCATTGAACACGCCATAACAGAGCAATGAGTCAATTTATATTCAGAGCCTTTGTGGTTCTTTATGTTTTTCAGATAGCAGTATTTTTTGCTACTGGTGACGTTTATTTAAACATTGGTTCAATCTGTTTATTTGACAAGTAGCTGGGAGAGACACCCTGAAACAATAGCCTCTGTGTTTAATGTATAATGGAATTATAGTTGTGCGTGTGCCTACGAAAGGAAAAGAATGTGTGATTTTAACAATAAACTGTGACTCTTTGCTCTCTCTTTGATGTGTGTGCATGCACACACACACAAATATATCTCTATTTCAATGTAAGTATCTATCTATATATCTGTATATAAAAATAGATATAGATAGAGAAAGAAAGAGATGAATGTGTGTATGTGTGTGTGGGTCTGTGTGTGTGTGTGTGTTTGTGTGATTTGAAAAAAAAAAGACTGACAGCTTAGAAAGATAGAAGAGAACATTTTGTGCTGAAAAATCCAGCATGTGGTTTTGCAGTATAATTTAGAAATGATGCATATGATTACTGTCATTCTGTGTACTATTCAATGTTTTTTTTTCCATATATTTCTGCAGATCTGCTTTCTTAGACCAAACC
The DNA here is from genome assembly GCA_033557465.1 of Ichthyophis bannanicus. NCBI lineage: Eukaryota > Metazoa > Chordata > Amphibia > Gymnophiona > Ichthyophiidae > Ichthyophis > Ichthyophis bannanicus. Next base: position 253,931,650 of record CM066038.1, read on the forward strand.
TGAGAATTATGATGAATGTATCTTTAGCATCACAGCAGAAGGTATATGTTTCACCAGAAGGCAATGTATAGCTACAGTTCGTAGAAGAAATATGTTCATGTATTCATGGTTGTGAAAAGAGGAATTTAAATCAGAAAATCATTAAAATTTTTTCTAAGAATAAATGGATGCCTTTCACACAAAGAATCCCAATTTATATTTCCAGTCTTGCATTACGTAGGGGGATTACTCCTCAAATGAGCTCTCTCCTACCAGTAACATACTACGTAAAAAGATGAAATTAGCCACAGAAAGAATTAAATAATCTCACCCTGATAAAAAAAAAATGTGAACAAAAGGGATTCTATAAATAGTGCACCTACAGCAATTTTTTATAAGCCTTTAAGTCACCATCCATGTGTGAGCCTTTGCATGTCTGAATACTGATGTGCTTCTATGTAATCTTACATGGACTACATAGTTTTCATACCCATCAAAAAGTGACAGAATCTGTTATTGCAGCGCTGATGTACTGTGACATCTTTAAGATAGAAAATTAAATTTTCTTAAAATGTTTAATGCAGGGATATTTTAACAGCTTTTCATTTTATTAATGCAGCAATACGTGTCCTTCTGAGGCTTAAAAGAGCATAGTCAAAGAGTTTCTCATAAAAGTGTGCTTATTTTTGTGGGTCTCAGTTGCAAACCTGCAACTGATTGGGAACAAGTAATTTTCAATAAAAGGAGAAATTTTCAGAAGTACTTGCATAGATGCAAAGACCTCGGGTACTTCTACTTCTATGAGCATACTTCCCCTTTGAAAATGTCCTCAGAAAAATGTTCTTGCAGAGATGTGCTTCTCTTTTTTCAACAGGTATTTTTTCCCTTGAAAATAATGCATACATATTTCAAAATGTAATCTATGTGTGCTAGTTCCCTCTTTAGCCTAAAAATGTCAGGCTTGCCATCTTTTTTACCTATCTAAAAGCATGCATATTGTTGGCCCTGTGCATAATTTTAAGAGATATTGGGCAATTTTCAAACAGTCAACATGGGACCATCCAACCTCAAAGACAGCTTTTGCTAGAGAAATGCAGCTATCACAGGCCTTTTTCCACAATAGTTGCATTGTGCATGATGCCAGCTTAATGAGGTGGGAGTGGGTGTTCCGATTCTATGCAGCTGCTGCGAGGGTTGACATCGCGTGGTTCCGCAGGCTTCGTACATTCAGTTGTCACTACCTCAATGGGTGCTGTGATCTGCATTTTCGAAGCTGTTCCCCCATGATCCCTGCATTTTCTCCATGGTATGTGCAGGGAAATGCTAGGAATGCTTCCTAGAATACCGTGGGACTTTTGCAGCAAATGCCAGCTTTTTGCATCTATTGTCCGGCATTACTGTAGCTGCAAAGACCTAATGCATGTTAGGAAACATACATATGTCAGTATGTATGTGTTCTTGGACTACATATGTAATAATGTCTATATGTTCATATGTGTTAATCTTAGTCTCAGATAACAAAAATGCATACTGTATATGCACTAAGGGGCATGTTTACTAAGCTGCGCTACTTGTTAACGCAGCAGATAGCTCCTGCTTTCTGGCTGCATTAACAGATAGCGCGGGGAAAATGCAGATACCACAGCGATTTTCTGCACTATCTGCACAAACTTCATTAACTGGTAGCATGAGTTGGGAAATGGGCAGAGTGGGTGTGTCTGCAACCCATGGTTGCCATGAGCATCATCAGTATATGGTAAACGTCAAATTTGTAGACAGCATGGGTGCCAATAATACCACCTCAATGGGTGGCGTTAGGCGCATCCATGGTATTGCCTGGCCACACAATTTGCAATTTCAGTGCGCTATTTGCTATAGAAATGCTGTGCACACCCCCCCAACAGACTGCACATAGCTTTTGTAGCTAACACAGCACAATTTAAACTAAAAAGCTGCACTGGCTGCAAAAACCTAATGCGCTTTTAGTAAACATGCCCCTAAGTTTGCAAAGGTGAGCTTCAATACATGCATATTTATGCTTTGTGTATTTTTAAATTCATCTGTTGCATGTCAAAATTCCTCTCCTTGAATCTATAAATGCATGCTGTACACAGAATATTGATGTTTGGATCAAGACAAGAAAGCTTCTGTGCTTCATTTTTTTATTTGAAACAAAAATCATATGTCCAACCTAGTTAACTAGACTAAGGGCTTAAATCCACTATCGTTTAATTATTGTGAAACCGAACAATTTGAAGTTAATATTTAATGCATTGGAAATATATTGATCTACACATTGAGGGAAAAGCCACTGGTTTTGAAAAAGGCTTTTAAAATCAGTTTCAGTTTTCATGTTTCTCATATTGCTTTTCAGTCGAAGTCTCAAATGATTATCAGAGCTGTTTATACTGCTATAAACCACATTGTATCTGGAAGTATAAAGGTCCTAGACCTAGTACCTGTGGCATGGCATATATAGCTCAGCAAAGCAGATTGTATCAATGACTTCAGTCAGCTACAATCTATTTTTACAAAACATTGCTCGTATATTTCATAAAATAACAATATTTCACCAACCAAGACCCTTCTGATCACCTTACTAATATATTTTATTGGATAAGGTTGCATCTAAATACCATTTCTCAAATTTCTGTAGCCTTCCCTTGGCTTATCTTAACATTTAGGAGGAAAAGATTAATCAAAATGCAGGAAGGATAGAAGTACAACAAAGAAAATCACAACAAAAAATAATACATATTAAAAAAAGAGACAAAGAAAGGCTAGATTCATGCAAGGAATTAGGAAAATGCACTTACCAACAGACGTTAAATGATCCAACCTAACTGCTGCTCTACTTTCAATAGATAAGGACATGCAAACAGTTAGCTCTGTTCATACCAATATGTCCATGTGAGTATGAGTGAGTAAAATGAAAATTGTCTCGGAAGGCAATGAACCATTGCTATATAGCAGTTCAGGAGATTGCTTGTGCTAAGGAAAGGGGAAGATAAACAAAGCTCGTCTGCAAAGGTTTACAGTACTCAGGCACAGGCTAGCAATAAGATTCTTTGTTTTCTTAAAAGCAAGGCATTAAAAAGGGAAATAGTCCTAGAAAATCTCTTCTTTGTCTTTTTATTTTGCGATGGTCCTTTACCGGGCACTTTTACAGCAAAGCCCAGGATCTGTTGATTTATTCAAAACAGAGTCCTGATGAAATTGAAATTCATAGCAACCTTGTTAAGGATGAGGGTCAGACTCTAATTTTGAAGCCAAAGTGATACAATATTATTCAAAATGGACTGATGCTGAACTGAAAAAAAAATCTGATGGTTTATTATGGATATAAATAGCTCGAGCATGGACGTTTCACTAGGCAGAGGGAGCCCGAGAAGACACGTCAAGCTACAATGTTTGAGACATTCCTCTATCAGCATGCAGCATACAGCCAGCTGCAAGGTATTTGCTTTACATTCGGTACATTTCCACAGGCTTCGCATTATACCTGGAATTTTATTTTATATGGGCAAACAAGGGTTCCTCAGTAATATTAACAATATAGTTATGTCCCAAGTTTTTGTCACGATAATCTGCAAAACATTTTCAGAGAGGAAGGCTTGCATTTACTCTTTGGTGTGCAGATGTTATGAAGATATTATTTTTTTTTATTACTATTACATGTCATAACATTCTCCCAATCAAAAGATAATCTTATTAGAATATGAATTACATTATCCCAAATAAGCTTATCATGGAGTTAACCTGTACTCTATGCATGATGGATGGAATCACCCTCCAAATTTCTGACCTACAGGGGGATCCCCTCTCTGAATTTCTGATAGGTGGAGGAGGGACCCTGTAAAGTGTTTCTGATCTCACCAGTAGAGTAGCCTTCTTATGGTGCAGCCACTGAAGAGTTTTGTTTGTGAACCACTGGTGTACAGTAGCTCAAGTAGTGGAGGTATCATATGGCCAAGTGCCCTACCCCCTGAGCAGAGCTTGTTGATGACTCGGTGACCTGTGCCACAAGTGGTGACACATCTCCACTGCCCCTTCTGATAGCTCTAATTCTTAAATTAGAAAAGTTCCATTAGTTATAGCAAACAGAGATTTAGTTACTTACCAATGAATAAATGGCAAACCAGCAACAGACTTTTGAAAAACAAGCTACTACATACATAGTAACATACCCAAACAACGGCAAATAAAGACCAGCATGGCTCATCCAGTCTGTCCAATCAGGTGTCTAGAGTTGTACCTGATTTTACATGCAGGTTACATTCTTCAATGCCTTTGTTTAGGGTTACACCCGCCACTTTATGCAGTTAACCCAAGTGCCTTTTTTGAAATGTGGGTCATTTAAGTTTTACTTTTACTGGAAATGTTCTATTACTTTGATTCCATCCTCTGGCATATAAGTTCTCACCAGTGACACCGGCCTTGTAACCGGGTCCCCGGGGCCCGACTACCCTGCACGTGGGTAGGGTTTCCTGGGGGGGGGGGGATCGCTGGAGGGAGCAGGAGCGGGCCGCGTCTTGGGGAGCGTGCAGCCCGATTGGCTGCAAGATGTGGGAGGCGGGGCGGCAGGCTACGAGAGGGGTGCGCGCTGTCTATTCGCCCTCTCTCGTCCTGCTTGCCCGGTGGAAAGGTGGGTTTAGAGTGCGCCGGGGGTCCGGGGATATTTTGCGCCGTCCTCTTCATTCACGGGGAGACTCTTGGGGGGCTTTCGCCGGCCAGTTCAGCCCGGTTCCTCCTTTTACTGCCGGTGCCTTCGGGCCTTTGGGAGGGGGTGTGTGCTCGGCGGTGAGGGAGCGTGCTTTGCGGGCCTGCTGCACGTGCGGCGGCCTGCTTTTTTAACTGTGTAGAGGTGGGCTGGAGCTGTGGGGTCGGGCCGTGCTCCTGGCTCGGGGAGTGGGGTGGCCGGATTTTCGGTGAGGTCGGCGTCGGTCTGTTGGGGGGGTTTGTGGCTAATTTTGCCGGCTCTCCTGCTGTGGGCCCGTGCGGTTCAACCGGGCCGGGGGTGGCTGGGTTGGGGGTGGTGGGGGACTTCATTCGGGGATTGAGTCTGGGGGGCTGCTTATTTGCCTGAGCAGGATGGGCAGAGGCGCTGCTCCGCGTCGGACCGGTGGGCGCACTGGCGGTACGCAAAAAGGGACTCGGGCTCCTCCGGGTCGTGGCTCGGGATCCAACGGGGTGAGGGCTTCTAGTGGGGGGGCCAGGTTGGGCGGGGACCCCGGGGTTGCGCGCAGAGAGCGGGGCAGGGGGAAAGAAAAGCGGGGGAGGGGCCAAGGGGCATTGCGAGAGGCTGTCCAGGACAGGGTGCCTGGGGGGGGGGACGGGGACTCTGGGTTGTGCGGCCCAGGGCAGTTGGCTACTGGGGCAGCGAGCGGAGCTGGGCTCGACGTTATGGGGGGCGTGCGTGCCATGGGTGTGTTGACGGGGGGGGCACCTGAGGCCGTGGTGCAGGTTGGGGGCCCTGCCGCATCTGTCGGCCCCCCTGGGCCTCCCGGCGGGATTTCTGCAGGACATTTGCTGCCTCCGGGTGGCTTCGGGTCTTGGGGCCCGTGGGCATTCGGCATGGGGCCGTGGCGGGGTCCTTGGGGCGAGTGGGTTGCTGCAGGGCATGGTGGGTCTGGCGGCGCCGGGCCTTGCGGCCCCGCGGTGTGGGAAGCGGGTGGTCTGGGCTCCTCCGCTTGGGGTTGGGGCGGTGGGACGGCCTCTGCACAGGGCTCGTCTGGGCATCTGGCTGCTGGTCTTTCTTCTTTTCTTCCCCCACAGATTCACCAGACGTCACAGGATCGGGCGCCTATGGAAAGCACGGTGACGGGTTCGGGACAGGCCGGCGCCTCGGAGGCGCGGTCCGACGTGGCGGCAGCGCCCCAGCCTGCAGATGCTCCTGTGGCTTCCTGCTCTGCCGCCGGTGAGTATGAAAGGGGGGAGGGGGTGGCGCCGGCCCTTGAGGCGGGAGGTGGTGCGGCTACGAAGGCGAGATCGAAGCGCAAGCGTGGGCGTCGCCGTCGTCGCTCTTCCTCGTCCTCCTCATCGTCGTCTTCGTCAGTTTCTTCAAGTGATTCGGGGGCGGCGGGGGGTGTGAGGGGCGACGGAGGGGGACCCGCGGTGGTGCGCTGTGCGGAACTCTGGGAGGGCGTGCCTCGGAAGCTGCGTCATCGGATTAAGCGGCGTAGGTACATCGATATTTTCCGCTTGTTGGATGGCCGAAAGCGTTCTGGTGAAAGCCGTAAGAAGCGCAAGGAGGATGAGAAGGCGGGCAGGGTGCGGCGGGCGTCTCGCAACACCTTGAACTGGACTCGTGCCTTTTTGCGTTTAGCTAGTGTCTGGGGTCATTATTTCCCTGACCAGGCTGGGGCCCTGTTGGCATATGCGGATGCGATTTTGGCAGCGTCCCAGGCTCACGAGGGGTGGGCTTGGTTAAATTACGATGAGGAGTTTCGGGACATGATGGAGGAGAATGTGCAGTTATCGTGGGGTCAGAAGGACATCAATCTTTGGTTAACGCAGATGTCCGCCCGCCCGCGGGGAGGGGGCGCCGGAGGGGGGAGTGGCAGGTCGGGGGAGTCTTCTTCGGCGGGGGGGGTGCGGTCCTTTCGAGCCCCTGCTCCCGCGCAGGCCATGCATAAAGGGGGTGCCGGGGGGGGTGACGTCTGTTGGCGTTTCAACAAGGCGTCGTGCCCGTTCCCCGACTGTAAATTTAGACATGTCTGCTCCTTGTGTGGGAGTGGGCACTCGGCACTTAAGTGCAGTCGCAAAGGTGTGGCGGGTGCCCCCGCCGGGGGAAAGTGAGATGGTTCGCAGCACCTTGGCCCCCACGCCGGTCAGGGTGTCTGCGATGCGGCCTTGGCTGGTTAGTTACGGGCGCGGGCGGCGGGGTGGAGTGGGGCGGCTGCTTTTCCGAGGTTTTTCGGAGGGTTTCCATATTCCCTGCCAGGGCTCCCCGGCGGGGGGGGGGGGTGCGCGTAACGCCAGTTCGGTTACGGCCCACGTTGAGGTTGTGCGTCGTAAGATTGCGGAGGAGTGCGCGTTGGGCAGGGTCGCGGGGCCTTTTCGCGACCCTCCCTTTTCGCCGTTCACCATTTCGCCTCTGGGGGTGGTTCCCAAGAAGGAGCCAGGCAAGTTCCGGTTGATTCACAACCTTTCCTGCCCCCCGGGCGCTTCGGTGAACGATTGCATCCCTCGTGAGCGGTGCACTGTGCGTTACGCTTCCTTTGACGCAGCCGTGCTACTGGTCCGGCGGTTTGGGGCTGGGGCGTTGTTGGCGAAAATTGACATCGAATCCGCTTTCCGGCTGTTACCGGTCCACCCCTCTGCTTTCCCATTGCTGGGTTTCCGTTTCGAGTCGGCGTTTTACTTCGACAAGTGCATGCCTATGGGCTGCGCCATTTCTTGCGCATACTTCGAAGCCTTTAGTACCTTCCTCCACTGGGTGGTGGAACGAAGGACGGGCCTTAGCGGGGTGGTTCATTATCTTGACGACTTTCTGTTCGTGGGCTCCAGGGGTGACCGCGCTTGCGCTATCTTGCTCGAGGCTTTTCAAGGCCTGGCGGGGGAGTTCGGCATTCCCATAGCGGCCGACAAAACCGTTGGGCCGGTCACCTGTCTCACTTTCCTGGGGATCGAGATTGATACTGTCGCCATGGTTGTCCGCTTGCCGGCCCAGAAGGTTGAGAGGTTGAAGGAGCTGGTGGCATCCGTGGGGTCTGCGACCAGGACGACCTTGCGAGTCATGCAGTCCCTTGTGGGGCATCTTAATTTCGCTTGCAGGGTGATGCCCATTGGCCGTCCGTTCTCGCGGCGCTTATCGTTGGCCATGGCTGGGGTGCGGTTACCGCAGCACCGGATTCGTGTGTCGGCCGGCATGCGTGAAGATCTCCGGGTGTGGGACTCGTTTTTAGCCACCTTCAATGGGTGCTCGGTGTTGCAATTGCCGGAGATATCGAACCGGGATTTACACTTATTCACTGATGCCGCTGGTAGTTCCGGCTTCGGTGCGTACTGTCAGGGGGCTTGGTGTGCGGAACCCTGGCCGGAGGCTTGGGTACAGTCGGGCTTGGTACGCAATGTCGCTTTTCTGGAGCTGTTCCCCCTAGTGGTCGCTCTGTGGGTATGGCCTGATCGCCTGCGGAATCGGCGAGTGGTCTTTTGGTGTGACAATGCGGCGGTTGTCGAGGTGATCAATCGGCATGCGCCTCGCTGTCCTTGGGTCGCCTCGTTGATGAGACTTTTTGTGCTGGCTTGTCTGCGCCTTAATGTGGCGGCTAGAGCGCGGCACGTGCCGGGCTCGCAGAACTCCATTGCTGATGCTCTGTCCCGTTTCCAGTGGGAGCAGTTTCGGCGCCTGGCGCCCGAGGCAGAGGAGTTGGCGTCGCGGGTTCCGGGACATCTTTGGAGTGTTGGGACCCTGCAGTAATGGCGTTGCTGGCGGCTTCGGTGACGCGTGGTACCTGGGCGGGGTAGCGGCGCGGTTATGCCCAGGTGAGTGTGTTCTTGGGCAACAGGGGCTGGGTTGGCGGGCGGGTCCCGGACGGGCTGGTCGGACAGTTTGTTTTGTGGGCGAGGGGCGCTGGCTGGGCGCGGTCCGCGGTCGTCGCCGCGTTGGCGGGTTTTTCCTTCTTTTGCAAGGCGGCCGGTTGGGGAAACCCACGAGTGTCCTTCTTGGTCCGGCGTTTGCTGGCAGGTTGGGCTCGAGTGCAGCCTCAGCCGCGGGATTGGCGGCGGCCGGTTTCCCATGACTTACTTTTACAGATTTGCGAGGTGTTATCCCGCATCGCATCCTCAGATTTTGAGTACAGTCTTTTCCGTGCATTATTCGTGACCGCGTTTTTCGGGGCTTTTCGGGTTAGTGAGCTCGTCCCGCGGTCGGCGCGGCAGGGTGCCGTTGGTGGGCTCGGTGTTGAGCATGTGACAGTGACAGAATCGGTAGTGCGTATTTACGTCTCGCGTTCTAAGACTGATCAGGCTGGAAGAGGGGGTTGGGCGATTCTCACTGCGATTGCCCCGGTCCCGTCATGCCCGGTGCGCGCTCTGCAGCATTATGCGCGGCTTCGGCCGGGGGCGCGGGGCAATTTTTTCTTGCATGAGGATGGCCGGCCCGCGACCCAGTTTCAGTTCACGGCGGTGCTGAGGAAGGTTTTGCGGTTTCTGGGCCTTCCCGAGCGCAGCTACGCATCTCATTCTTTTCGGATCGGGGCGGCCACGAGCGCGGCTGCGGCGGGTCTTCAACCCCGGGTTATCCAGCGAATCGGGCGTTGGCGTTCGGGGGCCTACGAGGGCTATATCCGCCTGTAGGGGTGCTCTCCCGGCGGTGGGGCGGTGGCGTGCCCTGGTTGGGGGGGGGGGTGCCTAACGTTGTCCTTATTGTTTCAGAGTGGGCTACTGGTGGCAGTGCGGCTTCTCCCCTTTTTCAGATGCTGTCGACTGGACAGACTGGTGGATCGTTGGACACTCCTTCGTCTATTGGGCGGAGCGTCGGGCGGCGGTCCGGCCGCTGGGCATCCACCTCGGTCTCGAGTCTTCTGGAGTACAGCTGCACTGGATGGGGCACCGCGGCATGCGATGGTGGCAGTTGCTGGCCTGCCTACAGGCGAAGATGGTTCAGCGGCAGCGCCCGGCAGGATTGTTGCTACACTTGGGTGGCAATGACTTGGCGGGCTTGCCGTGTCTGCAGATCATCCGTACTGTGCAACGAGACATTGAACTGGTGCGGGAGCTCCTCCCAGGCGTGGCCATTATATGGTCGGATATTATCCCGCGTCCTGCCTGCTGGTCTCAGCGGCGCTGGTCCCGAGGCCTCATCAAGATTAATAGGCAGATCGGGCGCTGGGTCCAGCAGTCTGGGGGGCTTCAGGTGTTGCATCCGTGGGCGGATGTTCGGTGTGCCGGATTGTACCGACTGGATGGGGTGCACCTTGCCCCTGTTGGGCAGGACCTGCTATTGAATGATTGGCAGGAAGCTTTAGAGGGTTGGTGCTGGTCGCAGCTTTCTTTGGTGGGGGCGGCACAAGGTTAGTTTTCCCTTGTGCCGGTGGCGGGGTGACGAGCGGGCGCTCGTCGACCCGGGGGGCACTTGAGGCTGTTGCCGCCTGGAGTGGGAGCGGTTCAGCTCCCGGGGTGGGAGAGACGTCCCGGTTGGGGGTCTCTACCCGGTGATGGCAACGGGAGCCTTCCTCTGCTAATAACGGCGAGGCGGGCGGAAGGGAAATGGGGGGGTGGATGGTGCTCCACTTTGCTAGAAATGGCTGGTGGGGTATCATCCGGAAATGGGGGGGGTAGGGGGGTATGTTTGCAATGTTGGGCAATATTAAGTTGGCCCATGTTGGGCCGGAATTTAACTGTTGTTAATAAAGCTGCGACCAAGCATCTGTTTACCATAATCTAGTGTGGATTGGTTTATTGGGATGGTCAAGTGCAGGGTGGGCTTACGGGTACCTCGGTTAATCCCGCCGTCGCCGCAGGGCCGGGTCCCGAGGCCGGCCTTGTAACCGGGTCCCCGGGGCCCGACTACCCTGCACGTGGGTAGGGTTTCCTGGGGGGGGGGGGGATCGCTGGAGGGAGCAGGAGCGGGCCGCGTCTTGGGGAGCGTGCAGCCCGATTGGCTGCAAGATGTGGGAGGCGGGGCGGCAGGCTACGAGAGGGGTGCGCGCTGTCTATTCGCCCTCTCTCGTCCTGCTTGCCCGGTGGAAAGGTCCCTCCCTCCCTCCCTCTCTGCTCATAAAGGGGGTGGTTGTCGCAGCTGGGGGGGGTATGTTTTCTGGTTAGCGTTTGAGGTGGGGTGACGAGCGGGCGCTCGTCGACCCGGGGGGCACTTGAGGCTGTTGCCGCCTGGAGTGGGAGCGGTTCAGCTCCCGGGGTGGGAGAGACGTCCCGGTTGGGGGTCTCTACCCGGTGATGGCAACGGGAGCCTGCCTCTGCTAATAACGGCGAGGCGGGCGGAAGGGAAATGGGGGGGTGGATGGTGCTCCACTTTGCTAGAAATGGCTGATGGGGTATCATCCGGAAATGGGGGGGGTCGGGGGGTATGTTTGCAATGTTGGGCAATATTAAGTTGGCCCATGTTGGGCCGGAATTTAACTGTTGTTAATAAAGCTGCGACCAAGCATCTGTTTACCATAATCTAGTGTGGATTGGTTTATTGGGATGGTCAAGTGCAGGGTGGGCTTACGGGTACCTCGGTTACACAGCATTATTACCTCCATTCTTTTCCTGGTTATGCCTCTATCTATTCAGCTTCCCCAGACATTAAACACAAATCCAGCAGTGACCCTTCCCTGGTATGTCCTATTACCATTTGCCTGAGCAAAGCTCCTTGTAAGCCACCCATGAACCTTCTACTAGTTTTCACAAAGTGATCATTAGATGAATAGTTCATACAATAATCACATTTCAATTACAATGCATGGATTACAATACAATAAGAAATTTTGTCTGTAACATAATAAGGATTTAAATTACACTTCTTATAATTATCATCATTCAATTACAGTGTAAGGTACAATAAAAATAATTTGTTTAAGATCTGACTTTAAGTTCAAATACATTGCATATAATAATCAACATTAAATTGCTTTTTATTGAAGGTACAACTTTAAGCATTTAAAAACATTGCACACATTTTACCAAATCTGTTGTCTCAAGGCCACCTATAACTGACAGGCAAATCTAGTTGGTTTCTGGATTGTAATAACTTGTTGGTACCAATGCAGTAACTCAAAATCAGTTGGTTTTTGGATGTTCTAGACTGCCACTCCTAAACCGGTACTCTGTGGCTTGCAGCGTCTCTGAGGTGAGAACGTATTATAAGCCATGCCGTCTTCTGTCTGTTGATGATGGTATAGTCCTTGAGCATGTTGTGGATCAGTTTACATAAACATATAAACAACTCCCACAATTATCAAATCACCTAGAAAGTAATATGAAAATAATTTTAAGAACCCCATCACCCCACTTTTATACGCGACTTAAAGACTCACCTCTTCTCCCTAGCCTTCAACCTTCCCACCCCACCCCCTCCCCGTAGCCTCTTCCCCTGTGTCTACAGTTCTCCATTAATTCTTTTCTCTCTTTCCTATCAAGAATTGTAAATTTATTTTCAATTTTCCGGCCTCGTGCCCTACTTTGTTAACTTTATGCATTGTAAACCGCTCTGACTACCACTGAAGAGCGGTCAAGCAAATGAAATAAACATAAACATAAATATGAGACCCTTAGCATGTATACAAAACAAGTACTATAACCTTTAGCACCATCATCAATCTCTATAACTGTGTGACATCTTTTTAAATTATATGTGTATTTTGCATTTAAAAATGCTTATCTTTTAGCTGGTAATTGTTGCGCAATAATCCCAATGTGAATTCATATTTCAGCCTCCATAGGAGCCCTCCTTCAGGGGAATTCTCTCTCAGCGTTCTTTCACGTATACACATCCCACGGTGACTTTCTACTGGAGAATAAATGCTCATCCAACTGTACATCTACCCTGGCCCTTCTGATGGCCCTAAAGTTGATGAGCATTTGTTCGCCGGTAGAAAGTCGCTGTGAAATGTGCCTAAGTGAAAGAACACTGAGAAAGAATCCCCCTGAAGCAGGGCTCCTATGGAGCCTGAAACACGAATCCATCACCCATCTCCGGCACTCTATTGTATTAAGAAAGCAGTCTTTCATCTCTCTTCACATCCTTCAGTTTTTCCACTAGCTCCTTATCTTTCAGCAGAGTGCTGTTCAGCTTCTAAGAGCTAGGCTCAATAGACAGTGTCCCTGCCCATGTCCCTAAAAGTGGATCACTCTTTGGTTCTTGAAGTGAGCTTCTGCATGGAGCACTACCTTGCCTTCGCTTGCCAGGATATGAAGAGGAAATTGATACAAGAATGCATGGGTCCATCGGGATGACTCCACAAGTAATTCATGGTACTCATTATATCCTGCAATGATGCATTCCCAGTCATCTCCCAGAGCAGCCAAGTAGTGACTTCCTGTTGGCACATGTTGATTGTGCTGTATCCTTCCTTCTCAGTCATATCATTCAAATCTAATCTAATGTAGACAATTCAATGCAGATTACAGGAAAATACTGTAGTGGAGGAGGGACTGATAACAGAGAGAGAGGAAGCAAGAGACTTCCTGTCCCTGGGCCAATCTAAATAAGGGAGACAGAAAAACGGAAAAGGTATCCAGACAAATAGGTGTGTCCTCTTAAGAGCTGGGGGTAGAGTGATTCTACTAAGCCTGGCTGGGGAATGAGAATGGCGAAACAAAACATTCCAGTAAGGAAGAGGAGACTGAGTTTACTGGGTACCGCATAAAGTTTGCCTTAAAGTCTCAGGGAGCAGAAAAAACAGCTAGACTTGCTGGCCAGAGTAAGAGGAAAGGGGGCTGGGCATCGACCTCAGCTCTGAGCTTGGTCTAAATAGAAGGTTGGAATTGGATTGGCCCTTGTGTTTTTCGAGACTGGTGTTTTACTGAACTGTACTGGTAAATGCCCTTCTTTTGAATGACTGAGTTCTATGAAGGAGCTGTGTGACAAGAGTGGTCGCAGATGGCTGCTAAAGCCTGATACTTTAGCAGCTGCAAGGCCAGAAAGGAGATGTGGGAGGTTTCCATCTCCTGGTTATGGATTAACCCCTAGGAGAAAAGAGGCAGAGACTGTTGCTAACAAGTTGAGGAACAGAGTCTGGGTGGACTTTGTAGGACCAAGGAAAGCAGGACAGGGACAGCAGTTTGGGACTTTTGCTTTCTACTGAGTGGCTGCAAAGTTTATAGCAGTGACACTGGGAACCTATCAGCAGATGAGACACTGTCCACCATAGTAAAGACTTCTATGTTTTACTTTGAACCTTTTCTTTTTGCTTGAAGACTGCTTTAATAAAGTCTGGAGCAGACATTTTGTGTGTTTTTCTGCTATACGTGATAATAGTTAAGTACCCCAGGGAGTCAATAAACAATCCAGGACTAGAACCCATACCCATGGAATGCCCCCTGGTGGTAACAATATATATACAAATATATCCTAAAAAGATATAGGGCCTGATATTCAGCGGCAGCAGCTAGCGTGAGTATAGCGCCTAACCATCACCGCTGAAGAATTAACGCAGATATTCAATGCTAGAACCATATCCAGCCACTGGTACTGAATATCCAGGTTTGCCACACAGCTGCATACGGCACAGAAGCTAAGCTGGCAGCGGCAATATTCAGACACTGCCCAGTTAGCTTTGGCAGCAAAGGTTAGGACAGCTTTTGCTTCACCTAACCTTTGCCACGGAGGGATAATAGGGCAGTGGCTGTACATTGCGGCTGACCAGTTATCCCTGGGTACCACCCTCTGGAATGTGCACAACATGCCCTGATGCTAAATGGTTAGCATCAGGGTGTATAGTGACCATGTTACTGCCGCCGAATATCCCACTTAAGGGCGTTTTCATGGTTTACAGCTCTGTAAACCATTTAAATACCTTGCAATACTGGGTCCATAATATATAATAAAAAATATATGTATGTTTAGTATATGTACACTAAGGGCCCGATATTCAGCGGTGATGGCTAGTGAGAGTACAATGCCTAGATACCTGGCTATTCAATGCTGGGACCATATCCGGCCACCAGCATTGAATATTCGGGTTTACCGCACAGTGCCACAGGGCGCAGAAGCTTACTGGGCAGTGGTGATATTCAGTTGCTGCCCAGTGAGCTTTGGCAGAAAATGTTAGGACAGCTTTTGCTGCACCTAACTTTTGCCACTGACAGATAACCGGGTGATGTCTCACAGTCGCTGCTGACCAGTTATCCCTCAGTACCACTCCTGGAACGCCCTGATTTCAACCACATAGCATCGAGGCATATAACAGAGGTATCCAGGAATATTTAGCAGCACTAACCATGTTAGTACTGCTGAATATCCTGCTTAAAGGCAGTTACACCATTTACGGGTCTGTAAACTGTGTAACTGCTTTGAAATATCGGGTCCTAAGGGTTTAATTTTATGAAGGATAGGAAACACATATATGCAAGTATGTCCATTTTGGCACATATATGGTGCACATATATGGAGTAATAAGTGAATGCATAGCCAATGATGTCTACAAGCACATTCCAGCAAAGACTACTACTAATAATAATAATCATGTTTATAGTGCTACAAGATGTACACAGCGCTGTTCATATAAATGTAAGACACAGTCCCTGCTCATCAGAGCTTACAATCTAATCAATATGAAAAAACATCACAAAACCTAAGACTAGAGTATGTCAAGATATAAATAAGTAGTGGACAAGAGAAAGAGGAACATCAGGAACCAAAATCAGCCTCAAAGAGTTAGGTCTTCAGCCTGGACTTGAATAGGGCCAGAGAAAGAGCCAGTGTATCAAAAGCAGAGGAGAGTATAATGTTATAGGAGGATCAGGACCATACCGAGCCCTGTGCGAGCGGTGTGGCCACACAGGGCGCAAAGACTAAAGGGGTGCATTTCGGATCTCTGCCGTTGCCTGCCACCGCCACTTTAGCAGCGGCAGGCAGCGGCAGAGAGCCAAAATGTGCCCCTTAAGTCTTCTCACCGGCACACTAAGCAGGTCTGGTCTCTCCAGGAGGGTCCAGACCTGTTTAGTGTGCCGGTGAGTTGCACATCGGGTGCGCGCCTCTTCTCTCCTGCCCCCATAAAGTGGATAGATGGAGGTGTGGGAGGGGGGCGCGTGCCCGATGTGCAACTCGCACAGGGCGCTTTTCACCGTCGGTACGGCCCTGAGGAGGATACTGCTTCATCATTGGACTCAGATGACATAATGGAGGAAAGAGGTGATAAGACAGCAGTGGAGAGAGCTGAAAGGTCGATAGTGTGAAGGTTCCTAAACATGTTGGTGAAGAGGCACATTTGGAGCGGAGAACGGGGCTTATACTGGAAGGGGCACCAAAGTTCATACGTGGGGAGTATTCTATAAACTTTATATGCACCAATGCCATCAAAAGTGGGTTCCAACATTAACATCTGCTATATGTAATTTCCAGAATGGAAGGAAGTTCTGTTTTGGGGATCTGGGGCATTAGTTGGTGCTTAATGCTGCTGTTCAGCATCAGTCCATTTTCCTTCTCAACCCTTCAACTCTTTTTTCCTCTTTTATCTTCCATTGCACTCCAGCAGTCTCATCCTTCTCTCTCACCTCTACTTCTGTCTTTTGACATTCCCTCTTGCTCCCTACCTCCTCTCTCTACTGCTCTGCCTCCCTCTCATTCTAAAGCTCTCTCTGTCTCTCTCTCTTTCTCTGTACCTGGTTGTGTTTATATAGTTGTATACATCATGGTTCTTTGTATGTTTGTGTGTGCCCATGACTGGCTGTGTTTGTGTATCAGTTTATATGTTTACATGTCAGTGTCTGGATGTATTTATGTAAGTATGTTAGGTGTAAGTAGTGGGGACAGGATGTACACCAAGAGTGTGATGCAGTTATGGCTTCAATGTGCTTTAGCTCACAGGAGAGAGGGGCAATATAGGAGGAGGAGGAGGCACTGTCTGCAGAGGATCTACAACCCACAATTCTGTTCCTACACTTGACAGAATGCATAAGGAGGTTTAGGTTTGATAAAGAGAATAGTTTTATCTGTGCAAACTACTGGAGCCAGACCTACTATCCACTGCCTGGGAGAGACAAGCCCTGTGAGTCAGAGGTGTAGCGTGGGGGGTGCAGGGGGGGCCGGCCGCACCTGGTGCAACATGGGAGCACCAGGGCCGGATTTACCTATACGCCACGTTAGGCTTTTTTAAAAAAATAAAATTAAAAAAAAACCTGTTGGCTGCCGCCACGGGGCCCCCTCTGCTGCCGCGGCAGCATGGACTGACCCGCGGGGGCCCCCTCTGCAAGCTCGATCCCTCCCTCCGTGCCTCCGTGCCTCCTTCCATGCAGGCTGTGAGAGGCGCGAAGCCAGACTCTTCCCATCAGCCCCTGCGGGCTTAACAGAGACGCGAGGGAGACAGTCTCCCTTCGCGCCTCTCACAGCCTGCACGGAGGGAGGCACGGAGGCACGGAGGGAGGGATCGAGCTTGCAGAGGGGGCCCCCGCGGGTCAGTCCATGCTGCCGCGGCAGCAGAGGGGGCCCCGCGGCGGCAGCCAGCAGGTTTTTTTTAAAATTAAATTTTACTTTAGGCAGGGGGAGGGGGTAGGACTGGTAATGGGCTATTGGGGGGGCTGGGGCTGGGAAGTGAAATGGGTTGGGGGATAAAGGATGGAGGTGGGCTGATGAGGTTAGGACTGGTAATGGGCTGTGGGCTGTTGGGGGGGTTAGAACTGGTAATGGGCTTTGGGGGGGTTAAGACTGGTAATGGGCTGTGGGCTGATGGGGGCTGTCTGGTAATGGGCTATGGGGGACTAGGACTGGAAATGGGCTGGGGGGGTTAAGACTGGAGGTGGGCTGATGGGGTTAGGACTGGTAATGGGCTGTTGGGGGGGTTTAGAACTGGTAATGGGCTTTGGGGGGGTTAGACTGGTAATGGGCTGTGGGCTGATGGGGGCTGTCTGGTAATGGGCTATGGGGGGGCTAGGACTGGAAAGGGGCTGGGGGGTTAAACTGGAGGTGGGCTGATGGGGTTAGGACTGATAATGGGCTGTTGGGGGGGGTTTAGAACTGGTAATGGGCTTTGGGGGGGGGTTAAGACTGGTAATGGGCTGTGGGCTGATGGGGGCTGTCTGGTAATGGGCTATGGGGGGGCTAGGACTGGAAATGGGCTGGGGGGGTTATGACTGGAGGTGGGCTGATGGGATTAGGACTGGTAATGGGCTGTGGGCTGATGGGGTGGGTAGGACTGGCAATGGGCTATGGGGGGCTGACTGGAAATGGGTTGATGGGGTTAGGACTGGAAGTGGGCTGATGGGGGGTTAGGACTGGTAATGGGTTATAGGGGGGGCTTAAACTGAAAATGGGGTGATGGGGGTTAGGACTGTAAGTGGGTTGATGGGGGGCTAGGACTGGTATTGGGTTGGGGGGTTGCTAGGACTGGAAATGGGCTGATGGGTGGCTAGGACTGGAAATGGGCTGATGCAGGGACTAGAAGGGAATGGATGCTGGGTGAGGCTGGAACTAGAAGGGAGCTGATGTTGGGGGAGGATTAGAATGGGATGGGGCTGGAAGAGTAAAATGGAGAAGGGAAAAATATTTTGTGTGGGAGGGATAAAAAATCTACAATTGGCCGGGTATTGGGAGAGTAAGTGGGGATTGAGGATGGAGGGGTAAAATTTGAGTGGATGAAATAGGAATGAGGAAAGAGCAAAAGGAGAAAGATTAGTATGTTAAAGCAGATGTAGAGAGAGAATGGAAAAAAACTAGAAGAGAGAAGAAAGGACAAATGGACAGCAGACGATGGAGAGTTAGCAGAAGACACGAAGAAACCAGAAGAAAGTGGCTGGAGCAATTGCAGCTGAAAAAAATGCACAAAAGGTAGAAAAATATCTCTTTATTTTGAATTTATTAATTGGAATATGTCAGCTCTGGTAAATGTGCATCATTAACGTCTGCGCTTTGTTTAGTACAAGAGCAAATTAATGTATAGTTTTATTTCTACAGTGTTGTACATTCCAAGTTTGGCTTTTGGGATTCCCAGTTTAATTATTGTCTTCCTGTTTCTAAAATGTGATTACTTGTTTGGTGATGGTCTATGTTCTGCATGTGTAACTGAGCTGAGGTGTTCTGTTTATATAATTCCTATTTGACATTGCCACTTGTTCTCTTTCCCCAGTAGGTCATGTATTGTTGTTCTCTGAAATGTATTGGTTTAATATTTGCAGTGTTGCCTTTTGATTGGTAGAGTATGGTGCTTTGTGAGTCCTGGATACGGCGGGTTTGCTATGGGTTCTAAATGGGCAGTGTTTGTAGTAGCTCCTAATGTGTCTGGCAGTTGGCACTGGATTATAGGAATGTAGAAATCTTTTAGTCTTTCTTTATCCATACACTCATTAAGAGGCACGTTTACTAAAAGCTAGTATATGGTAACATTATGCAAATATTTATGCAAATGAGGCCCCTTATGCAAATGAGGCCCACACCCCCCCTTGGGCCGCCCCTGCTGGGGGCCCACAATTTTTGTTGGCGTAGGGCCTCACTCAAGGTAAATCCGGCCCTGGGGGGCGCGCTCGCACTCGCAGCTCTCTGCAGTGCTGGCTGTGCGAATCCGATCCGAGCCGCCGGGTCACCGCCCACTGTGGAGGGGGGGGGGTGCCAGGCATGCGGTGCGGTGGGTGCGAAGAGACAGCGAGGGACTATCTGGGGGAGGGACAGTGCAGCGCTGATCGCGGGAGAGAACCACACCAGACCAGGGGGGCGCAAATTACTTGCCTTGCCCCGGGTGCTGACAACTCACGCTACGCCACTGCTGTGAGTGTACCTGAAGGTCACCACAGCCCTTGATTTTCTTGCCACTGGTACCTTCCAAACACCACTTGGGGCCACTCAGTGGCCTTAGCCAGACAGCAACCCCATGCTGTATAGCTCAGTTTCTAGAAGCTTTTGTTTAAAGTTGTTAGAGCAGCCATGATGTGATCTTCCAGACATTCATACACTTCAAGGATGATTTTGATTTGAAAACTGGAAACTGCTGCTCATCATAACAATTGCTTCACAGAAATAAAGCCAATGAAAGAAAAAAAGGATAAAGAATAATAGACTTCTGAATAGGAAAAATAATCCCACTGGCAATTAGTCCAGAAACAGGAACAGGTTACATCACCGGAGTCAAGCTGAAAAAAGAAAAGAACATGAAATATTACATAGGAAATTAAAGTGGATTGGGATAAACACCACCACAATTCATAACTCTAAACAGGATGTACTAACATACTAAGTAAGAGGAATAGACAGCATAACCACCATTTTATTAGAAATAAATGCTGTCAAATGAGGCGGGTCATGAAACATACGTATACCTATTGCTTTGATACACAACCAAATATTTACATGGCTATCTCAAATGAAAAGTTTCAAAAAATGCATTTGCATGTTTCATGACCCTGCTCATTTGACAGCATTTATTTCTGATAAGATGGTGGTTAGCACCTAAGTGCAAAACCTGAGCTCTTAGCAATAGGAATTGTTTCTGCCTTTTCTGGGTGGTCCTAAACACAAGAAACATTCTTCTTTTGCAATTCAGAAGTAGCACATCCCTGACTTTAAAAAACATTTTAACAGCCATTCCTGATCAGAGTCCAGTGCCAATTATACCATTAATGTGGCCAACTGAAGAGCTTCTTCCATCAACTGCTCAAGAAAATCTGTAACATTAAGTATATAAAAGCTGACTCTTTGTTGTGACCTAAACTACTTAGGCATAACTTCACCCTGGGGAATATAATAAATTTTTGATATCGGTGGCACAGAAGCTTCCAGTCATAACTTCAATAAGGCATTTCTTGAATAAGTCATAAGGAGAAGCAACTTCAGCCTGGGAAAGTTAAGCAAACAAAGATTTCTACGATGATCGCCGTTTTGTAAGTTCCCAATTTTAGATTGTAGGACCAAATTATTCTTCATTAATGAAGCATTATGAGTCTCCAAAATCTTTAACCTTTCCTCCTGACCAGAAAATTTCCTTTGTATCTTTCTTAAATCAGACTGGCATTGAGACACCCGAACAGAGAAAAGAGCAGTCTGTTGTGACAAAGTCTGTAAAATAAAGTTTTGGGACTTCTGGAATCCCCGCATCGCATCCCACAGGGATTCAAAAGTAATAGATTGTGGTCGTACTAACTCACTACCAAGAGGAATGGAAGGCACCTGAGTTCCACTTAGTGCTCCCAATGACGTTCTAAATAATGGCAGATGCCTTTGCCTCTTATCAACTAGGTCTTCTGCAGGTTGTAATATGCTGGAGACAGTTCTCTCTTCATCACCACTCATAAACTCCCTCATCGTTCTGTATCCTGCTTCCAGAACAGCAGTCCCAGGAGTTGCATCATCAAAATGGGCGGGATCTACCGGCAGCATGCTAGCTGCTGGAGGCTCCAGCAGCATTCTACCCCTGGAAGATAGTGATAACAGCTCCAACGAGTTGGAGAATATCTTTGTTTGCCCTCATGGCTCCAGTGAGGCACCAGTGGGGGTGACTGGAAACGCGGCCCCACAAATTACAAAAGGGATAATGGAGGATTGTGCCAGCAATGATCTCAGTCCAACAACTGGGATCTTGGACTTAGCCAAGGTAGCCCCAGTTTTTGCCTTCCTCTTGCCCATAGTGTTCACAGCAGAACTCCTTTAGTATGTTTGCCTCAGTCTGCCATCTTGCCACCCCCCACACACCCCTTTCGCTGGAATTTTTTTTAAACCTGTTATGTGAGAATTTATCTTGCAAGCCAAGCTGTGTGAAAAAATCCTATGCAGCTGACTTTTTGAACTTTTATGGATTTAGAATACAACAGACTTTGTTTTTCTTGCTTGGCTGCTGCCAGCCAGACTTTTGGAAACAAATGCAGGAAACTGGTGTGAGAAAGCTCTAGACTTGCTTTGGAAGTCTGAGAGCCATCAAAGAGTGAGTGAAAAAACCCTATTCTAACCCAATGGTTAGGAAGAAATAAATTAGTTTATTTTATGAGGTATCTGATGAGGCTCTGGAGCCAGTACTCACTTGTCTGCAGTGCTAAATGTTTCCAGGGAGCAGGGGCGGCCCAAGGGGGGGTGCGGGGCCTCATTTGCACAAGCGAACTCATTTGCATAAATATTTGCATAATGTTACCTTCCCCAAATCTTTAGTAAACATGCCTCTTAATGAGTGTATGGATAAAGAAAGACTAAAAAATTTCTACATTACTATAATCCAGTGCCAACTGCCAGGCACATTAGGAACTACTACAAACACTGCCCATTTAAAACCCATAGCAAACCCGCCATATCATAACAGCACTACCAGGACTCACAAAGCACAAGACCCTACCTATCAAAAGGCTAAACTGAAAATATTAAACCAATACATTTCAGAGAACAACAATACATGACCTACTGGGGAAAGAGAACAAGTGGCAATGTCAAATAGAAATTACATAAACAGAATACCTCAGCTCAGTAAACATGCAGAACATAGACCATCACCAAACAAGGAATCACAATTTAGAAACAGGAAGACAATAATTAAACTGGGAACCCCAAAAGCCCAACAACAGTGTAGAAATAAAACTATAAATTAATTTCCTCTTGTACTAAACAAAGCGCAGACGTTAATGATGCACATTTCCCAGAGCTGGCATATTTCAGTTAATAAATTCAATAAAGAGATATTTTTCTACCTTTTGTGCATTTTTTTTTCAGTTGCAATTGCTCCAGCCACTTTCTTCTGGTTTCTTCGTGTCTTCTGCTAACTCTCCATCGTCTGTTGTACATTTGTCTTTTCTTCACGCTTCTAGTTTTTTTCCATTCTCTCTCTACATCTGCTTTAACATACTAATCTTTCTCCTTTTGCTCTTTCCTCATTCCTATTTCATCCACTCAAATTTTACCCCTCCATCCTCAATCCCCACTTACTCTCCCAATATACGGCCAATTGCAGATTTGTCTTCCCTCCCCCACAAAATATTTTTTTCACTCTCCCAGCTCTATCCCATTCTAATCCTCCCCCAACATCAGCTCCCTTCTAGTTCCAGCCCCACCCAGCATCCGCTCCCTTCTAGTCCAAGTATCAGCCCATTTCCAGTCCTAGCTCCCCCATCCGAGTCCCTCCATCAGCTCATTTCCAATCCCAGCCCCCCATCAGCTCATTTCTACTCCTTTCCTAGCCCCACCATCAGCCCATGTCAAATCCTAGCTCCCCTCCTTTCAGCCCATTTCCAATCCAAGCCCCCCATGAGCCTACTTCCAGTTCTAACCCCTCCATGAGTCCATTTCAATCCATGCCTCCCCAACAGCCTATTTCCAGTCCTATCCTAGCCCTCCATCAGCCCATTTCCTGTCCTAGCCGCACTCACTCAGCCCATTACCAGTCCTAGCCCCCCTATAGCCCATTACCAGTCCTAAGCCCCCCTAACCCATAACCAGTCCTAAGCCCCCCATCACCCCATTTTGTCTTAGCCCCCCCATAGCCCATTACCAGTCCTAACCCCCATCAGCCCATTTCCAGTCGTAGCCCCCCCTATAGCCCATTACCAGTCCTACCCCCCCATAGCCAATTACCAGTCCTAAACCCCCTCCCCCATCAGCCCACTTCCAGTATTATTCCTCCCCATAGCCCATTAGTAGTCCTAACCCCCCATAGCCCATTACCAGTCCTAACCCCCTCCCCCATCAGCCCACGTCCAGTATTATTCCCCGCGTAGCCCATTAGTAGTCCTAACCCCCCCCATAGCCGATTACCAGTCCTAACCCCCTCCCCCATCAGCCCACTTCCAGTCTTAGTCCCCCCATAGCTCATTAGTAGTTCTAACCCCCCATAAGCCCACTTCCAGTCTTAGTCCCCCATAGCCCATTAGTAGTCCTAACCCCCCATAGCCCATTACCAGTCCTAACCCCCTCCCCCCATCAGCCCACTTCCAGTCTTAGTCCCCCCCATAGCTCAGTAGTAGTCCTAACCCCCCCATAGCCCATTACCAGTCCTAACCCCCTCCCCCCATAAGCCCACTTCCAGTCTTAGTCCCCCCCGTAGCTCATTAGTAGTCCTAACCCCCCCCCCACACCCAGATAGATTAAAAAAAAATACTGGCTGCCTCTGCTGCCGCCGTGGCAGCGGCAGAATCAAAGGTCAATGCCGCGGGGCCCCGACTCCCTGGCAGAACCTCCCTCGAGCATCGCTCCCGAGTCCCTCCCAAAGCACGGGCTTTCAGAGCCGCGAGAGTTTCCCTTCTTCTCGCGGCTCTGTTAATCTCGACGGGGCTGATGGGAAATTCCATCAGCCCCGGCGAGATTAACAGAGCCGCGAGAGGTCAGAGAAGTTCTCGCGGCTCTGAAAGCCCGCGCTTTGGGAGGGACTTGGGAGCTGATGCTCGAGGGAGGTTCTGCCGGGCAGTTGGTACCAATGACATAGGAAAAAGTGGTAGAGAGGTTTATGGAGGCTAAATTTAGGCTTTTAGGTAGGAAGTTGAAATCCAGAACTTCCAGGGTAGTGTTCTCCGAAATGCTTCCCGTTCCATGCACAGGACCCAAAAGGCAGGCAGAGCTCCGGAGCCTCAATGCGTGGATGAGACAATGGTGCAGAGATGAGGGGTTTCGATTTGCTAGGAACTGGGGAAAATTCTGGGGAAAGGAGGGGTTCTTCCGAAGGGATGGGCTTCACCTTAACCAGGATGGAACCAGGCTGCTGGCATTAACCTTTAAAAAGGAGATAGAGCAGCTTTTAAACTAGATAATAGGGGAACGCCAACAGTCGCCCATGAGCGGATGGTTCGGAAGAATGTATCCTTGAAGGATATTACCAAAAGCAGAGAGGTTCCAAAAAAGAGTAAAGTAGCCCAAATGCCCTCGAGTATGGAGCAGACAGAGCTTAAAGATCCCAAATTACCCATGTCTACCAATAGCCAAATTAATATGAATAAAATACAGTCTCTAAAATGCTTGTATGCAAATGCTAGAAGTCTAAAAAATAAGATGGGAGAGTTAGAATATTTAGCACTAAATGAGAGGTTAGATATGAATGGAATATCAGAGACATGGTGGAAAGAGGACAACCAGTGGGACACTGTGATACCTGGGTACAAATTATATCGTAATGATAGAGCTGATCAAATTGGTGGAGGGGTTGCGCTCTATGTTAGAGAAGGCATTGAGTCAAAAAGGATTAAAGGCATTGAGTCAAAAAGGATTAAAGTTTTGCAGGAAACAAAATTTGCTGTAGAATCTCTATGGATTGAAATTCCATGTAAAAAGGGGAAGGTGATGGCAGTGGGGGTGTACTATCGACCGCCTGGCCAGAATGAACAAATGGATAATGAAATGCTCAAAGAAATCAAGGAAGAAAACAAACGTTACAGCGCAGTAATAACAATGGGTGATTTCAATTACCCCGGTATCGACTGGGTCAGTGTCACGGCAGGACATGCTAGGGAGATAAAGTTCCTAGATAAAGTAAATGGCTGCTTCTTGTAGCAGCTGGTTCATGAACCGACCAGAGGAGAAGCCATATTAGACCTAGTCCTTAGTGGAACACCAGATCTAGTGCAAGAGACAAGGGTGTTGGGGCCACTTGGCAATAGTGATCAAAGCATTAATCGCCTTTGATTTAATTAGTGGAGGAGGGATAGTAAGGAAATCCACAGTACTACCTTTTAACGTTTGAAAGGGAGACTATGATAAAAATGAAGAAAATAGTTAAGAAAAAACTAAAAGGAGCAGTTGCAAAGGTTAAAGACTTACATCAAGCTTGGCTGTTGTTGAAACATACTATTTTGGAAGCCCAGACCAGCTGTATTCTATGCCTTAAGAAAAGTGGAAGGAAGTCCAAAAAACTGCCAGCATGGTTTAAAGGTGAGGTCAGAGAGGCTGTTGTTGCCAAAAAAGCATCTTTCAGGAAATGGAAAAAAGAACCAAATGATGAAACCTGGAAACAGCACAAGCACTGGAAAGTCAAATGCAAGGCATTGATAAGGCAGGCAAAGGGAGAATTTGAGAAGAAGCTTGCTGCAGAATCAAAAACACGAAGTAAAGACTTTTTCAAGTACGTTCGTAGTAAAAAACCTGTGAGAGAGTCAGTTGGTCCATTAGATGATAGAGGGGTTAAAGGGGCACTGAGAGGCGACAAGGCAATAGCGGAGAGACTGAATGAATTCTTTGCTTCGGTCTTTACTGAGGAAGATGTAGGGATTTTACTCATGACTGAAGTGGTATTTAAAGGTGCGGAAGAATTTAAGGAAATATTGATACATCGGGAAGATGTATTACAACTATTAGATAAACTGAAGTGTAGCAAATCACCTGGGCCAGATGGTATACATCCAAGGGTGTTGAAAGAACTGAAATATGAGATTGCAGACCTGCTATTAGTAATCTGTGAACTATCATTTAAATCATCTCTAATACCTTAAGATTGGAGGATCGCCAATGTAACACCAATTTTTAAAAAGGGTTCCAGGAGTGATCCGGGAAACTACAGACCAGTGAGCCTGACATCAGTATCGGGAAAAATGGTAGAAACCATCATAAAGAATAAAATTACTCAGCATGTAGATAGTCATGGCCTAATGGGAGACAGACAACATGGCTTTAGACAAGGAAGATCTTGTCTTACTAATCTGTTATGTTTTCTTGAAGGTGTGAATAAACAGGTGGACAAAGGTGAGTCAGTTGATATAGTATATCTGGACTTTCAGAAAGCCTTTGACAAGGTCCCTCATCAGAGACGTTTGGCAAAACTAAAGAGTCATGGGATAGGAGGCAGTGTACTACTGTGGATCAGGAACTGGATAAAAGATAGAAAGCAGAGGGTAGGGCTAAATGGCCAATTTTCCCAATGAAGAAAGGTGAATAGTGGTGTACCCCAGGGATCTGTGCTGGGTCCGCTGCTTTTTTGACATATTCATAAATGACCTGGAAAGTGGAATAAAGAGTGAGGTAATTAAATTTGCAGATGACACAAAACTATTTAAAGTTCTTAAAACCCAAGAGGATTGTGGAAAATTGCAAGAGGATCTTGATAAATTGGAAGACTGGGCATCAAAATGGCAGATGAAATTTAATGTGGACAAGTACAAAGTTATGCACCTAGGGAAGAACAACCCAAACTATGGTTACACGATGCAAGGTTCCACATTAGGAACCTCCACCCAGGAAAAAGATTTAGGCGTCATTGTGGATAACATGTTAAAACCCTCAGCCCAGTGTGCAGCGGCGGCCAAGAGAGCAAATAGAATGCTAGGTATCATAAGGAAAGAAAGAGACCGCACCTTGAATATTGTGTTCAATTCTGGTCGCCGTATCTTAAAAAGGATATAGCGATATTAGAAAAGGTTCAGAGAAGAGCCACCAAAATGGTAAAGGGGATGGAAGGATACTCCTATGAAGAAAGCTTAAAAAGGTTAGGGCTCTTTAACCTGGAAAAGAGACGGCTGAGGGGAGATATGATAGAAGTCTATAAATTAATGAACGGAGTGGAACGGGTAAACGTAGATCGATTGTTTACATTATCAGAATATGGAAAGACTAGGGGACATGCAATGAAGCTACAGGGTAAACTATTTAGACTAATAAAAGAAAATATTTTTTCACTCAATGTGTAATCAAACTCTGGAATTTGTTACTGGAGGATGTAGTAAAGGCTGTTAGTGTAGTTGGGTTTAAAAAAGGTTTGGACAAGTTCCTGGAGGAAAGGTCCATAAACCATTATTAAGAATGGACCCAGGATATCAGTGCTTGACCCAGAACAAGAATTATGGAACCTGTGTCTTTTGGGGAAACTGCTAGGTATGTATGACCTAGATTGGCCATTGTTGGAAACAGGATACTGGGCTTGCTGGACCTTGGTCTGACCCAGTATGGCATGTCTTATGTTCTTATCCCTGTTCCGACCTGACTCCCCATCCTTTGTCATGACTGAAAACTGTAAATGCCATACTTGGTTTTGCCTGAATTGTAAATGCCATACCTTGTTTTGCCTCGAATTAACTATTGCTCTGTGTCGCCATAAATGTCTTCACCTGAACTGTCTGTTGCTCTGTGCTGTTTATTGCTCTGTGTTGTGTTGTCTTGGCTAGATTGTAAACTCCGACGAACAGGGACTGTCTCTTTTTGCATATATCTCTGTACAGCGCTGTGTGCGTAGCGCTATATAAATGCTAATCGTAGTAGTAGTAGTAGTAGTAGTAGCAGTATCCCCGTCTTTGGAAGAGGTTTGTTTGTTCATTAATACTCTTTAAGTATTTAAAGGTCTGAATCATATCTCCCCTATCCCTCCTCTCCTCCAGAGTGTACATATTTAGGTCTTCAAGTCTCTTTTCATAAAGCTTCTGACGCAGGCTCCAAATCATTTTGGTCGCCTTCCTCTGAACAGTTTCCAGTCGTTTTACATCCTTTGCGAGATATGGTCTCCAAAACTGAACAAAGTATTCCAAGTGAGGCCTCACCAGTGACTTATACAGTGGCATTAGTACCTCTTCCTTTCTGCTGATAATTCCTCTTTGTATGCAACTCAACATTCTCCTGGCTTTTGCCACTGCCTTGACACACTGTTTTGCCACCTTGAGATCCTCAGAAATAATCACACCAAGGTCCTTCTCTTGTTCCATGCACACCAACCTCTCGCCCCCTATCGCATACATTGCCCTTGGATTTCTGATTCCCAAGTGCATAACACTGCACGTCTTCGCATTAAATCTTAACTGCCAAACATTAGACCATTCTTCCAGCTTTTGTAGATCTTTCCTCATGTTATCCACTCCCTCAGGGGAGTCCATTCTGTTGCACATTTTTGTGTCATCTGCATAAAAGACAGACTTTTCCATTCAGTCCTTCAGCAATATCATTCCCAAATACATTGAACATTGCCTGGCACAGGAGCGAACCCTGGGGCACACCGCTAATCACCCTCCTTTCATCCGAGTGAGCTCCAATTACCATCACCTTCTGACGTCTGTCAGTCAACCAATTTCTGATCCAGTTCACCACCTTGGGACCCATCCCCAAACTATTGAGTTTATTGATAAGCCTCCTATGAGAAACAGTATCAAAGGCTTTGCTGAAATCCAGGTAAATTGCATTCATTGCATGCCCCTTATCTAGTTCTCTGGTCACCCAGTCAAAGAATTCAATCAGATTTGTTTGGCAAGAAAGTTGTTTGGTAAAACCATGTTGCCTTGGATCATGCAACCTGTTGGTTTTGAGAAAGTCCACTATTCACTCTTTCAGGAGCGCCTCCATTACTTTTCCTGCCACCGAGGTAAGGCTCACTGGCCTGTAGTTTGTCACTTCTTCCCTGTCACCATTTTTGTGAAGAGGTACCATATCAGCCCTTTTCCAGTGCTGAGGAACTTCTCCTGTTTCCAAAGATCTGTTAAAAACATCCTTTAATGGCCCTGAGCTCTTTCAGTATCCTGGGATGTATCCCATCTGGTCCCATGGCCTTGTCCACTTTCAATTTTGTTCTAACACATCATCTTCTGTGAATGATGTGGTATCTACTTCATTCCCATTTTTATATTTGGGAGTTTCAGGTGGTCCTTCTCCAGGATTTTCTTTAGTAAAAACAGAGCAGAAGTATTTGTTTAGATTATACTTAAATGGCCTTTCTAGGATGTGTCTTCATACATTCTTAAAATTATTTGAACTCAAATAAAATGAATAGTAATATCTAAAGTAAAAAATAATAGTGGAGGAGTGGCCTAGTGGTTGGGGCAAGGTACTTCGGGCCGGAAGGTCGGGGGTTCAAATCCCACTGGAGGACAGCAACCTTGGGCCGGAAGGACTGGGGTTTCTAGTCCCACAGGTGCTCCTTGTGGTCTTGGGCAAGCCACTTAACCCTCCATAGCCCATGTTCCCTGTAAAATAGTTCTCTGTGTGCTGTGCTTTCCTGTCTAATCAATGTGTTTATACCTCAAAAATTTCCTGTCATGATTTGACAATTTCCAATCTGTAATCAAAAACCGCTGCTGATTGCTGGAAGTAGCGGTATACAAATGTATACTAAATAAAATTAAAAAAATAAATAAACTGTACATATACTAATCTTAGGGTTATGTTTACTAAACCGTCTTAATGTGCGCCCGGCGATAGTGTGCAGGCTGCCATAAAAGGAGTTGGCGTTTCGTTCTTAATGTATCAAAACGGGATTATCGCACGATAACGTCCGCTGTGCACATTATCGGGCGAGATGCCGCTGAGCACGTTAACGCACGGTAATCTTAAGTAGGTGCGCAGACGTGCAAATACAGAAACAGAGGTTTAGCACAATGGTTAATACACAGACTGATGGTAAAGGGATCATGAGTTCAATCCCCCAGTGTACCTAATGTATATGGCTGGCTGAGGCATTAGCTGTTACCTGTAAGTATTGCTTTATGAGGCATGTTATGTATATTTTAATTAGTGCTGCCAGTAAACACACCCTCACATGCCGTAACAGAAGATACCGCATAAGGCACTCCATAGGGCACATTATAAAGTGCACTGTCCGCCAAGGTACCCTATAATATCCCCTATGGGGCACCCTATAAGGTGCTTTATAGGACACCTTATAAGGCATCTCATAAGGCGCTTTATAGGACACCTTATAAGACACCGTAGAAGGTGCTTTATAGGGCGCCTTATGAAGCACCTTATGGCTACAGTACTCTGAGGGTTTTTGCTGGCAGCACTAATGTACATTAAAAATAGACAATGCCTCAGACAGCCCTATCAAATAACCCCACCGTGGGTGTGAACCCATGACCTCCAGCTCCACAGGCAGTGAAGTAACCAGTGGGCTACAGATGCTAACAAACCCATGGCTGGCTACAGAAGGACTGCAGGTCACCACACAAACTGTCTGCTGTGGTTACCAGGATAGGGTTAACCCACCCATACCCATGATGCACTGCACATGCACATCAGCAGTCTATAGATGATTACAAGATGGGGTATGCACCCCCACAGCACCTCGGCCTGTTAGGGGGAACTGACCGTGTGCACCCCCACAACACCTCAGCCTGGTAGGGGTTACAGACCATGTGTGTTACTGGCACAGAGTAGCTACAGACCATCACATTGTGTGGGTACTGTGCTCACCCTGAGGTGAGGTGGGGCGCCCAGCACCAGGTCCACAGCACCTTTCATGGCTGATATACGCCATGCTGCAGGTCCCCATCAGTGCTAGTGTATGTGTGATAAGTAGTTCCTGCTGACATACCTAGGATACATCTGTGTCCATCTGTATTTCTCAGTCATGTCTAGCCCTATGGGCTATGCTGTACCCAGAATAGTGCATATCCTGTGTTGCTGCCATGGTTACATGATGTAGGTGAAAAGGGGGGGGGGGGTTGGACCCATAGGCAGATTATGTACCACCACCCAACCCACCCTCTGGGGCTCAGGGTGGGAAACAGGATCTCCCACCAACAGATCCACATTCTACCCCCCCCCCCCCCTGCAATGGTGGCAGTAGAGGGGACCATCAACCCCAGTCCTGCTGGGGAACGGACACTCTACAGGACAGTCAATGCAGATCTGTACACATCCATAAAGCAATAGCAGACAGACAGTAGGCCTGAAAATGCTCAGCTGCCCCCCACCACTATCTGACATTCCCCAGCAGCAAGCCTCCAGCCACTGCACCCTGCAAGGTGCTCCAGCAAAACACATACTAGCTGCAGACAGTCTGCTAGCTAGTCCATAGTGCATGTTCCTGGAGGAGATGCATGTACCCAGAACTTGGATGTGAGCATACACACCAAGCAGATAAGTCAGTGATTGGGCCCCAAAAGAGAACCCATAAATACCACATGAGAGAAACACTACATAGCACTATGGGGGAACCTAGCCATGCCGTGGTCACTGCTCAGTCAGGGTGAGAGTGACCTCCCAGCAGGACATGCTGTGGCCACCCTGTCTATGCAGGTGGGGCCGGGCACTACAATGTCCGAGCCATTGCCCTATGCCCTGTGCAGATGCAGCCAGGCCAGGCCACCCTATCCAGGCTATTCCCACAGTACCTTGCTCCTCATTATGCACATTGGCAGGCCAATACTGGCAACAGTGCTAGCAGTGTGGGCTGTGGAGGGTGTTTGCAGCCACCACACACTGGATAGACAGACACACACTCCACACACCTATACCAGCATTGTGCAGCTATAGAGGTGTTTGGCAGCCCTGGCCACCACACCAGTCCTGGGCACAGTGCAGGCATGGCTATGGTACGCAATACTGTTGGGGTCACTCTGTCAGACACCAGACCTGAGGCATACTCCACAGACATCAGAAAGGTTGCTATGATGCAGCTCAATCAGCCAATTGTGCTTAACGTAGGAATTGTTATCTGCCAGTTATCATAGAAACCTTTTGATAGCTGTGTACAGTTTTCCCATGTTTAGGGTGACATTGCTAAGGTATGCAAGTGCTAGTATTGGGAGATGCACGCAGGGCCCAACATCCTGCCTCTCCAGGAGGCTTCAGATAATGGAGCCTGTGGGTGTGGGTGTGCCTGCCCCTGTTGGCCGCTGCTCTAGGGCAGAAGTTCCCAACTCCAGTCCTGGAGGGCAAAAAACTGTTCAGGTTTTCATGCTGACCCTAATGAATATGCATGAGATACATCTGCATACCATTGGGGCGGTGCATAGAAATGCAGCACAGCCATATTTATTAGAGGCAGCATGGAACCTGAATGGTGTTTGACCCTCTAGGACTGCATTTGGGAGACTCTGCTCTAGGTAATGTGCATGTTTATGGTATCTGTGCTCTGTAGGGTAAAATGTAGGTGTTTTGGGCATGTCTACGTCATCTGCAATAAAGGTTCTGTCTGTATTAGCACGTTTTAGTAGTGGGTAAAATATGGGGGCTGGGATGGCAGGATCCATAGTTGGGACTTGAACCTGTGACTTTCTGCTCCTGAACACACTGGCTGTGTGCACTGCACCACCGTGTTGCCACAGAGAGAGTGCATTCCCTGTCTGTTGCAGTGCATGGCACCCACCTACACAGGGATAGGCCACGGTCTGCTCTGGGCAGCTGCCACTGCCCCCTCCACCACAAGTACTCCTCTGCCACCCTGCTGACATGCCCTTCTGCTGGTGGTGCTGGTGGAGCGCAGTCTCAGGCCATCCAGTGTGTGGGTAGGCGGCTGCCTATGGTGCGGGTTCTGGGGTAGGGGTGCCTGCATAGCTGTCCACGCGTCCCCCCAGCACCGCCTGCCAATATTCTGTGCCCTTGGGGGTACCTGCTGGGTACTATCCCCTGTGACACTGTGGGAAGCACACTCATGCCCATGTTGGGCCCTCATCAGTTGCTGTCTGGCTGCACTACTGTTTCAGCATTCCTATGGGCCACCTAGGCATCACCCTAGTCCGCACTGTGGCCTAGCTGCACCACAGCATGTGCCGCCTGCAGCCCTCTGTGTCCCCTTGTCAAGCATCTGTCCAATTGCCCATTCCAACATGCCCACCCTGCTGTTGCGGAACATGTGCATGCCATAGGAAACCTGCCCAATGGAGAGGGAAAACCCTGCTCAGCGCAATTTCACTGTGGGCTCATTCACCTTGTATGGGGACGGAGCATAGACCCTTCCAAAATTCATATCTTTTTTTTTTTTGGAGCTTTCTCGGGAGTGTTTTTTTATATTTCCCTTTAAAATCACTATTGGCCAGTGTGGTTATGTTTTTATTACATTTTCTGCTGGTCATTTTCACTGTTTATTTATTTTATTTATTTTTATTTATTTATTTAACAATTCTTATATACCACACTATTTGTTATCAGTGCGGTTTACATTTAACAAAGAATACTCAGATCAGAGAAGACTCATTGAGTTTACATTATAACAGGGAATAGAACTTGGAGAACATGGGTAACTATTTACATATTGACATATTTCAGGATAGATGCAGAATACATGAAACTATATACATAAAGATATGGCATAATAGATGATACTTGATCTGAAAGTACATAAGATGCTTCCAGGCTGGCGAGAGAATGCTTGGGGCTTGAGCGTTATGTTGTGTAGGGGGCTCTAGTAGGGGATGGGGGATGGTTTCTTGGAGTCGGGGTAGCAGCTTGAGAGAAATGGAGCAGAAAGAGGTGGTGTTTTATTGCTTTCCAGAATTGTAGAAGGTCTCGGATCGCTCTGATTTCTGGAGGGAGGTCGTTCCAACATTTTGGTGCGTAGTGGGCAAAGGTTCTTCTCCTGGTTGTTTGTGAGCACTTTATGGAGTCTTTAGGGATAGTCAGAGTGTTGTCTGTTGCTGTCCTTCTGGTTCTGGTTTTTGGAGTAAATGTGATAAGTTCCTTGAGAGAATTGGGAGCGATGTTGTTGATAATCTTGAAAGTTATTAGCAGAATCTTATATGTTAGCCTGGAGTATATCGGTAACCAATGGAGATCCTTAAGTGTTGGTGTGATATGGTCTGATCTGGCTAGACCGCAGAGGACACAGGCGGTGGCGTTCATAGCTTGTTGGAGAGGATTGAGAGTGTTCTTTTGTAGGCCGTACAAGATTAAGTTTGCGTAATCTAAATGTGGTAGTATGAGGGCCTGGAAGATGGTTCGGAAGTCGTCAGCAGGTAGCATAGGTTTGAGATGTCTCAGTGTTCTAATTTTGTTGTAGATGGACCTGGTGATGTTTTTTATGTGTTCCTTGAAATCGAGATGCTGGTCCAGAGCAATGCTGAGATAGCGTATGGCATTACGGCTTGGAAGCTCCGCATCTCTTACTCTTAGGATGGAGGGAGGAGAGAAGCTTTTGTTCCTTGATATGAAGAGTACCTCTGTTTTCTTGAAATTAATGTGGAGGTTTTGGGTAGTTAGCCAGTCTGTGATTGCATTGAAGCAGTTGACAAGGTTGGTGAATTCCGGGTGTTTGCCTTTGAACGGGGTAAATAGCAAAACATCATCGGCGTAGCGGAGCCTGGAGCGAAGCAAGGTGGCTGTGTAGAGCTGTTGCTCCGGAGGGGCCTAGGCAAGAATCCTGCAATTGTGCCATATTTTGCTGTGTGAGACGTCGTTAATTCAAGCCCGACGGTCAGGGGAGATGTCGGGGCCTAAGCCTGCCCGTTTAGACTTCGCTGCGGGGCAAAGTGGTAGTGTAAAGATGTCCAAGACGGAACCCCCATCCCCGCAGAAAATGGCGGCGGCGCGGGAGTTTCCCGATGCCATGCAAGAGCTGTTGGTGGAGGTGAGAGCAATCAGAGAGATTGTTGCTGCAAATAGTGAGTCCCTGGCTACGATGCAAGAGGATCTGGGCAAGCTCAAGAGCGGCATGGAAAGTCTCAGCCTCCGGCAGGAGCAAACCGAGGCGAGAGTGTTGGCGCACGATGAAAGACTTAAGATTGTGGATAAGCAGGCAAGGCAAATCAAATTGCTGCAAAAAGAATTGGAAGATAATAACAACCGTTCTCGTCGGAACAATATTCGGCTGGTAGGGGTCCCGGAGGGGGCCGAAGGGAAAGATGTTTTTGGCTTCTTGCATAAATTGGTTACAACAACCTTGCAGATTGTTTTTGACATGCCTTTCGAACTGGAGCGCGCGCACCGGGTGCCCTCGCAGCCTTTGATGGGAAGCGGAAGACCTCGCCCGATAATTTTTAAAGTGCTGCGGCATCAACAAGTGTTGGAAATTATGGAGGTGGCTCGCTCTAGAGCACCGATTGAGTTTGAGGGACACCGATTGATGTTCTTTCCCGATTTTGCAAAAAGCACCGTGGAAAAGAGAAAGAGGTTTTTGGAGTTGCGGCCTCGACTGCAGAGATTGCAAGCGCGGTTTGGTTTGCTTCACCCTGCACGCATGCAAGTAACCCTGCACAACTCCACCAGGACTTTTGAGGAGCCCGAGGTGCTGACAGCGTACCTTGATGAGAAGGAGCAGGAGTTCATGCGCTGACTGTCGCTGTAGGAGTGTGGCGCAGTGACCGAGGATTATACTTGGTATCTGATATTGGCTGCGAACTTGGTTTCCTTTGTTTGTCAGCCTGTTAAGAGGATGCCGTAAATTGTTTGCGGGTGGAAGTGGGACTGGCACAATTGCTGGGAATGTGTTTCCCTAGAGTTTTGTTAAGAGGGCCCCTCTGTACCTACTTTGCTCAAACTAGGTTCACCCACTGGACTGTTGAGTCTCCTCCTTCTCTCGGGGCCTTTTAGAAGTGACTTGGGGTGGGAAGATGGCTGGGGTTTCTGTGGAGTTCACTGTAATTGGGGGGGGGGGGTAGGGCACAAGA
This sequence comes from Ichthyophis bannanicus, assembly GCA_033557465.1. Lineage (NCBI taxonomy): Eukaryota > Metazoa > Chordata > Amphibia > Gymnophiona > Ichthyophiidae > Ichthyophis > Ichthyophis bannanicus. Next base: position 253,967,413 of record CM066038.1, read on the forward strand.
GGGCAGGTGAATCGGGTGTAGGTTTGGAAGTGTTTAAAAGCATGGGGTTCTTTGGTTTTAGCACCTTGGTTGTGAGACTTGGGGACATATTGGACGTGGTAATAACATGGCGCCTATTAAAATAATATCGTTAAACGTCAAGGGTATCAATAGTCCCATAAAACGTAAGAAAATTATGTTATATGGTAAGCAGGAAAGTGCTGATATCTTGTTGCTGCAAGAGACCCACCTAAATGAAAAGGAGTCTACCAAGTTGAGTTTAAAGCCTTTCAAATTAGTAGCATTCTCTGCAGCAGTGCACAAGCATAATGGCGTCGCTATCCTAGTCCGTGAGTTTCTCAACCTCTCTGTATATGCTGTTAGTTCGGACCTGGAGGGTAGATGGGTTAAAGCAGGGGTTAGGGTTGGGGCCTTAGACTTTATTTTGATGAATGTATATGCCCCTAATAGGGACTACCCGGAGTTTTTCCGTTTGCTGGCGGAGGAAATCCAGGCAGAGCCTGCCAGGTTGAGAGTTCTGGGTGGTGACTGGAATCTAGTGCTAGATGCCCTGGTGGATAAGAAACCACCTAAATCATTGGGACCCACTAAAGCGCAGGGGACGCTGATATCCATGATGGAGGAGATGGGGTTGGTAGATGCCTGGCGAATGTTGCACCCAGAAGATTTGGACTTTACTTTTTTTTCGCCCCCTCATCAATCTTTGTCGAGAATTGACTACTTCTTGATTTCTAAGAGGTTGGTCCCGAATTTGTTGGCGGCGGAGATTCATGCGATGCATCTGTCGGATCATGCTGCGGTGTCATTGATGCTGCAGGATGGTGCGATGGGTCAATCGAGTCGCAAATGGGTGTTTGACAGAGCACTGCTGGGTAACATGGATTTCTGTGTTAAGATAAAAGGAGCCATACAGGAGTATTTTTCTTTTAATACCCCACAAGGGTCCTCAGGGTGGGCCATGTGGGAAGGTCTGAAAGCTTTTTTGAGAGCGGTGATAATTAGCTACGGTATTGGTTTGGCTAGGGAGCGGAAAGAGAAATTGAGAGCGTTGGAGACGCAAATCAAAGCAGGGGAAAGGGTGTTGATTAAGAGAGTTGATCCTTGTATTTTACTGCGGTTACAAAGATTGCGTCTGCAATATAATCAGTTAGTGACATCGGAGGCCATGTACTGGGTTAAAGCCCAGGAGGGCATGTACCATACTGAATGTAACAAAGCGGGTAGGCTCCTTGCCAATGCATTAAGAGGCCGTAAGGATGCTCATAGGATAGCGGCTATTAGGGGTCAGGATACGCCCGAATTGTTTGTGGAGGACGCTGAGATAGCGGAGTCGTTTAGGAGGTTCTATGCGCAGTTGTTTACCTCTGAGAGGAGCTGCTCAGCCGAGGAGTTTTCGCATTTGGTCACTGGGATTCACAGGCCGATGTTAGATCCGATGATGACTGCTGGTCTAGACGACCCATTTTCCGTAGGGGAAATACAGGATGCTATAAAGTCCCTAGCATCAGGCAAGGCTGTCGGTCCGGATGGACTGCCTTCCGAGTTTTACAAGAGCTTTGCCAAGGATCTGAGTCCATTTTTGCTGCAATACTTTCAGGCATTGGCGGACGAATGTCCGCAGGTAGGTTCTTTTGCCTCAGCGAATGTGATAGTATTGGAGAAAGCTGGCAGAGACCTGCAGTTGGTCGGTAATTATCGACCAATCTCTCTACTTAATGTAGACTATAAAATATATGCGACTGTTTTGGCGCGGCGCGGCGCCTGGCCAAGGTGCTTCCTTTCCTGGTGCACCCTGATCAATGCGGTTTTGTTGAGGGCCGGTCAACGGCGGATAATGCCAGACTTTTTTGCCACGTCTTGGCTGGTGCAGAGGGAATTGTCAGTCCAATGGTGGGTTTATCTTTGGACGCCGAAAAGGCGTTCGATCGAGTGGAATGGGAGTTTTTATTCTTAGCCCTTGAATGGTTCGGCTTTGGAGCTGGTTTTATTAAGTTTGTTAAAACTTTGTATATTCGGCCTGTAGCGAGGATTTGCGTCAATGGAGTTCAATCTTGTGAGATTTCGCTCGGCCGTGGCTCCAGGCAGGGGTGCCCACTGTCCCCTATGCTGTTTAACATAGCGCTAGAGCCGTTGGCTTTGCTGCTGAGACAAAATTGTCGGATCTCTGGCTTTAATGTGTCGGGTATGGAGATCAAACTCACGGCATATGCTGACGATCTTCTCTTATTCACTACACCAGAGTCGATTCCGCATATTTTAGATCAGATGGGACGATACTCGGCCCTTTCCGGTTATAAGATAAATTGGACTAAATCGGTGGCTTTTGCCCTTAACTCTCGAGCTTTTAAGGCAATGTTATCGGATTTTCCGTTTATGTGGGAAACGGGCCCGATAAAGTATCTTGGAGCTCACTATTGTTACCCCTTAGCGGAAACGGTGCGAGTCAATGCAAAGCTGTTGCTTACAGATCTCCAGTCAATGTTGTTGAAGTGGTCTCCCTTACGCTTAACGTGGTGGGGACGTCTAGAAACAATTAAGATGACTATAGCACCTAAAATAAACTACATACTGGAAATGTTACCTATATTTTTTGCGGGGCAAGTGTATAAGCAGATAGAACAGATGTTGACACGATTTTTGTGGGGTGACAGGCCTCCTCGAATTGCACTCAGGAAGCTTAAGGCGGCTAAAGAGAGCGGAGGTGTGAATTTTCCAGACTTTCGGCTTTATCACTGTGCTTTCCTGATGAAACAAGGGGCTAGATGGGCTGAGCAGGTGAATGATCAAAGTCCGGTTTGGTTAAGCTTGGAGGAGCTGGTTGTGGCCCCCTTTCCTCTGGGACGGATTTCGGGAATGGTGTTTAGCGATGCCTCTGTGCGCTCTCAAATGGTTTTGGATATGCAAAGGGCTTTTCAGGTTTTAGCGCAAAATACCCGGCCTGATGGGGGCTTGGTGGAAGATCTCTCTTTGTGGTGTAATCCGCTTTTTAAGATCCAGCGTAAACCCATTGCTTGGAAGTCCTGGTTTAGTAAAGGGATTTGGACTGTTGGTCAGGTATGTGCCCGGGGGGAGTGGAAGAGCTTTGAGGATTTGCGGAGGGAGTATCATCTCCCGGGTTCGGCGTACTTTCAATGGGCCCAATTGAAACACTGTATCAGGGGAGCCCTTGGTGATATGCGGCAATTAAAAACAGTGGGGATGCTAACAGATCTTATTGACCGAGTATCGGCAGCTACGGGTAAGGCTTCCCTTATATACAAAGCTGTAAAACAATCTACTTTGGGGGTTGTGGGGAATCTGGGAGAGGCATGGGGGAGGGAAACTGGTGTTGCCCTAGGGCCAAAAGATTGGGAGATATTTTGGTCTACCCAAGTTCGCATCACGAGGTCAGCCTCTGTCACGCAACCTTTGTTTTTTTTTGCCCATCGGGCATACATTACTCCTGTATGGCTCAATCGCTGGGACCCACACGTAAGTAATAAGTGTTGGCTCTGTCAGAAAGATATTGGTACTTTTAAGCATGTGGTCTTTGATTGCCCCAGGGTCCATACTTATTGGGTGCAGGTGTGGAATTTCATTCAAAAGGTTCTCTGCCTCCATCTCTCTCTAACGTGGGACGTTTTAGTGTATCGCTCGCTTTCAGGCGTTCTTTTCAGGGATAAGCAGGACTCTTTTCTTTTTGATTTTTTGATTGGGATTGCTATCTGTCATAGAATACGGAATTGGAAAGATGTCACCTGTCTTCATTGGAATGTATGGTGGAGTCTAGTCTGTACTTATAGTAAGTTCGAGCAGGTGCCCCAGAAGGGTGGGAGTCGCTCCCCTCATAGTCTGTCCAAGTGGAAGAAACTACTAGAGTTGGGGGAGGTGGCCCGCTGTTAGGGGATTCACTGGGAAAAAAAGGGTTGCTGTGGCGGACCCTTATGTGCTTCGCCCTTTTTGTTTCGTCCAGCTGGATGATGAAGTAGTGAAGGCCCGGGCGGGGGGGAGGGGGGGGAGGGTTGGTGGGAGACGGGAGGCGGGAGTTGGTTGGGTGTTTTATGGTTTGATGTGGTTTTGTTTGGTTGTATTGTGTTAAAAAATAAATAAAAATTTCAAAAAAAAAAAAAAAAAACCATCATCGGCGTAGATTAGGGTAGAAATATTGAAAGATCGGATGATGTTGCATATCGGCTGCATATAGATATTGAACAGCAGAGCCGATAGGGAGGAACCTTGTGGGACACCTTGTTGTTGGTGGAATGGTGACGAAGTTTTAGAACCAACCCGGACTTGTTGCCAGCGATCAGATAGGTAAGATTTACACCACTCCCAGGCAAGGCCGTGAATGCCCTTTTCCAGGAGGCGGGTAAGTAGCTGGTTGTGATTGATGGAATCGAAGGCAGCTGAGATATCCAGGAAGATGAGGGCAAAACCATTTTCTGCGTTGTCAATTCCTCTATTCAGGGTGTTGGTGAGGGTGTTGAGCAGTGTTTCTATTCCATGCGATTCTCTAAAACCGTGCTGGCAGGGGTCGAGGGGGGCTGCTATGTCTATATGTTGTTGGATTTGTCTGTAGATGACTTTCTCAATTATTTTAGCGAGTAGAGGAATGCCCCAGATGGGTCGGTAAGATTCTGTCTTTGCTGGGTCGAGTCTGCAGTTCTTTAGGAGGGGTCTTATTGAAGTTTGTTTGAGTAAAGAGGAGAATGAGCCGGTTGCAAAAGATAGATGGATGATGTTTAGTAGAATTGGGCTGAGTTCAACTCAAAGGGTCCTGATCCAGTGTGCTGGGCAGGGGTCATTTGGGGCTGTTGAGGTGTTGATGCTGGCAATGAGGTCTTGGATATTCTTCTCAGCAGGAGGGGTAAAATGTGTGAGTGATGTTTGTGAGGTGGGAGTTTAGTAGGGAGGGGACACTGTTGGTGCTGGCTGATTACTTGCTGTGAGGGATTTGGATTGTAGGAACTCGGCATATGACTGGGGGGAAATTGGGACAAGTTGGGTGGGGGAGGGTTCCTTGATTAGGGATTTCGCTAGGTTGAATAGATCTCTAGGTTTATTGATTGAGCGTTGAAGGAGCTGGGCATGGTATTCACTCATTCTGAGGTATATCCTCTCACGGTGAGACTTCAGGAGTTCAAGGTAGGCTAATTTGTGGGTCTGGGATCGGGAGCGTCTCCACTTCCTCTCGTGCTTCCTGAGTTCGATGAAGGAGGCGCGGAGTTCTGCTGAGAACCATGGAGCATGTTGTCTTCTACTTTTACATCTGTTGTGGGTTTCTGAGTTATTGGAGGATGTTGGGTGGGTGAATTCTTTCAATGTGTTGTTCCAGTTGGTGATTGCTTCTTCAAGGTTGGCAGACTTCTGATGTAGGGTCAGAAGAACCTTTTTGGAGAACTCTTCTATGGCAAGAGGTCTGAGGCGTGGTGTGGCTGAGGGTCTAGTGGCATCACTATGTGGTGCCAGAACATGTTGCAAGGGTATTTGGAAAGTAATCAGGTTATGGTCGGATGAAGGGACAGGACTGATTGAAATGTTGAAGTCTGATTTGTGGCTAACTGCAGTGCTAGGGGCAAAGATTAGGTCTAATAGGTTTCCTTTTTGGTGCGTTGGAGCCGTCATCAATTGTTTGAATTGTAAATCTTGCATTGCATCCAGGAAGGCCGCTGCTTGGTCGGGTTGCAGGGATGGTAGGTTGAAGACACCGAGTAGCCAGTTGGGATTGCGTGGGTTGGCTGGGTTGCAGGCTAGGTCAATGAAGTTGGAGATGTCATCTGGAGGTGAGGAGGGGTATCTATATATAAGGTTTATGGTGATGATTTTATTTGCTATAGAGATGATGTCGGCATGTGTAGTACTCTTGGAGGAAAACAGTTGAAATTTTAGATCTGTTTTGGCTAGGATAAAGACCCCTCCGCCTTTGCGGTTGGATCTATGGCAGGTGTAAATGGAGAAATTAGGAGGGATAAGTTGATTTATAAGAGCAGCATCGGTATCAGACAGCCAGGATTCTGTCACCATGAGGAGGTCTAAGTTGTGAACAGCTATAAGATCAGTGATGACGGGCCATTTCTTGCGGACAGAGTGGGAGTTTATGAGTGCGCATTTGAGGACTTGATGGTGGGTTGCTTTGGTGTATTTACATTGAATAAGGTCTACATACAAGAGGTGCGAATGACGAGGCTGATGTGGTAGACCTGTGGCTGAGTGGAAGGGGTTTTCCTGGTTTTTTTTACCCAGATGGTGAATGGTGGGGATATGACTGTGTCTATCTACTAGGGCGAGGGAGTTTTGTATGGCGTTTGCCAGGAGGAAGAGCATGGTAAGATTAAGTAATGCGTAGGCCATGGTGGTATATAAGGGGCTGAGGCAGGTTTTGCGGACTGCGGAATTGTGGCAATATAGAGTAGTTGCAAAGTTACAGAGTTACTGAGAATGACGTAGCAAACCACATTAAAGACTTACTTATAATTGTAGGTTACAAAGTAGCAGAATTGTAGCTTGCAATAAACAGGTGAGAGCATAAGTGAGAGTTACTGAGTGAGAAACTGTTATAATGTTACAGAATTATTGTGAAATACTGGCTATTAGGTAACAGGGTTGCTAATCGCATTAATCCTGAAGGAAAACATGAATGAGATTCAATTAATAAGAGTACCTTGTTCTTTCAGAAGCGAAATGCTCAGGTCAGTATGTGAGAGAGCTCCGGAAAATTTGCGAGGGAGACCAGAGCTGTGGCCTTTCGTGCCACGCCTAAGGGCCACGCCAAAGGGCCCTCTGGCGAGGCCCTCAGGCGCGGGCGCGCCGGCTGGCACGTTGGTTTAAATGCTGCACGTGTCTGCCCCGATTGCGCAGGGAAGGCCGATGGGATGGCTGCAGCTCCTCCTGCTGCTGCAGACTCGATCCTCCGGAGAGGAGAGCTTAGGATGGTGGCAGGAGGAGTCCTCAGATGAACGCCGGCTGGCGCATTGGTTTAAATGCTGCACGTGTCTGCCCCGAATGTTCTGTGCACATGTATCACACTTATCACTTTTTGTAGGTTTCCCTTGTTTTGTTGTACATTGCTGACGGAAATTGTTTCTTTTCCCTTTAAATCAGCTCTAAAGCCAGGGTTTCACTGGCGTTAGTTTTCAGCCTCAAATTTCACAGCGTTAGTGTGCATGGAGCCTCTCCCCTCCCACTCTCCGCCCATTGATCCTCTCTCTCCGCCCCTGGGGAGCCTTACTCCGCCCTCCGGGAGCCTTTCTCCACCCTCAGCGCTCATTTGCTCCGCTGCGCACGTTATCGCGCGCTAAGGTACCTCTGTGCCCAAGAAAGCGCCATTATTGCACGATAAGGTACCTTATTGCGCGATAACGTGGCAGAGCACACATTAAGACTGTTTAGTAAACATACCCTTTAGTTTCCTAGAAAAGAAGACATTTAGAACTTCTAATTTGAGCACTTACAAAAGAAGGTTTTTCTTGGGATTATTGATGTAGCAAGTTTGTATCCAGGGCTTGCACAATACTTGGATCAACAGATTCTGAGATCCTTTTTTCTCCTATATATAATTTTTGGTATCAAAATTTCCCTTTTCTCCATGGATCTTTTAAATGAAGTATCTGCTTATTGTGGTGATCTTGGAAAAGAAGGACATTGAAACTTATATAGACAAAGAATGAGGGGTCATACATACCTGAACTGTCCTGTAAAGAAAGATCATAAAGGTGAGCCAATGTTGAAGACTAGTCTGTATGAGGGGTGGGGGTAAATTTGGAGGGTAAGGTTAACAGATGTCTCCAGTTTTTAGGGAATGGTCCCAATTTTAGAGCTGTGTCCCTGACTTCCACCTGTTTGGCAGCCTCCTGTCCCCAATTCCAGGCACTGAGGACAGAGGTGGTAGAAAAAATGTTTTTCAGTTTAATGATTTGAATATATCAGTTTTTAGAATTACATCCATTATCTTTATAGTTTTCAAGAGTACAAGGGAAATGCATCATTGTTCCTATTTCTCTGTCAGTCTGTCTGAAACAAAAACATACGGCCCGAAATTTCATAGTGATGGCTATGCGCTGCTACAGCACATAGCCATCGCTGCCAAAACTTAACCCCGGATCTTCAATACCGGAGTCATATGCGGCCCCAGTATTGAATATCTGGGGTTACCGCACAGTGTCCACAGCTGCAAATGTTAACCAGGCAGTGGCGATATTGAGCCACTGCCTGGTTAGCTCCTAAGGGTAAAGATAGGCCAGCTTTTGCTGTCCTTATCTTTTACCTGCAGGTTGCTAACCGGGCAGCGGTACAATATGGCCACTATCCGATTAGTGAGTGTTGCTGCTCCCGAATGCCCACGACACACCCCAATGCTAAGCGGTTATCATTGGGATGTGTAGCAGCATTAAATTGGGGATATTCAGCAGCACTAACGGTGTCAGTGAATATCCCGCTAAGCAGCATTATAATATCCTTGGTTTTATTCTCCATTTCTTTCCTTATGATTCCTAACATTCCATTTGCTTTCTTGGACACTGCTGCACATTGGGTGGAGGTTTTAAATGTATTATCCATGATGACACCTAAATCTTTTTCCTAGGTGGTGGTTTCTAAGGTGGTATCTTGCATCATATAACTGCAGTTTGGGTTGTTCTTTTCTAGATGCATAACTTTGCATTTGTCCACATTAAATTTCATCTGCCATTTGGATGACCAGCCTTGCAATTTAGCAAGATCCTCTTGCAATTTTTCACAATCCTCTTGCATTTTAACAACTTTGAATAATTTTGTTTCATCTGCAAATCTGATCACCTCACTCGTTATTCCCATTTCCAGGACATTTATGAATTTGTTAAAAAATAGCAGGCCCAGCACAGATCCCTGGGGTATTCCACTATTCATCTTTCTCCATTGAGAAAATTGTCCATTTAGCCCTACCCTCTTCTTTCTATCTTTGACCAGTTTCTGATCCACAATACTACACTGCCTCCAATCCCATGACTTTTTAATTTCACCAAGAGTCTCTCATGAGGATCCTTGGCAAAGGCTTCATGAAAATCCGGTTACACAATTTTCAGCTGGCTCACCTTTGTCTACCTGTTTAGTCATACCTTCAAAAAAATAACAGATTAGTAAGACAAGACTTTCCTTGCCTAAATCCATGTTTGCTTTCTCCCATTAAACCATGACTATATCTACAAGTTCAGTAATTTTATTCTTTATAATGGTTTCCCAGTACTGATGTGAAACTCACCAGTCTGTAGTTTACCAGATACCCCAAACCCTTTTTAAAAATGTACATTGCATTGGCCATACTCCAATCTTCTGCTACTACAGATATTTTTAATGATAGTTCACAGATTATTAATAGTTAGTCTGCAATCTCATATTTCAGTTCTTTCAATACCCTTGGATGTATACCATCTGGTCCAGGTGATTTGCTACTCTTCAGTTTATCAAATAGTTATAATACATCTTCCCGGTTTATCAATATTTCTTTCCATTCTTCCAACACATCACCTTTAAATACCATTTCAGGCATGAGTAATGTAACCTAGCCTCTGGGTGTACCAGCCTCTACTAATATCTTGCTAGATGTTACTGTAGTTATGTAGCTATACCTCAGGCTGGAACACCTCTGGAGGGAGTGCAATGGAAAAAAAAACCTCTCATCCAGCAACTCTGTTATCAATGAACTAACTACAAATCTACTGGCGCAAATAAGAAAACTAAATTCAGGATACTTTTTGGATGGTAAAGTCTAAGATGTTATTACTGTTGTATGTGTAGGTTTGATGACAAAAATCTTTTACAATATGTAACTTTAAATAAGGATCCAGAGTCCATTTGAAGTACTAACTTATAGGAATTACAGTGTCTAAGTAACAACAAGTGAACACAGCTCATATTAAACTAACCTACCTAGGCTTTCTTTCTTGATTTACAGAACACTTCCCATCAAGACAACAGTATATCTGATAAGTATTCCCATATACAATTGTTCAACTGCCAAAGCAATATATTCTAGCTTTTGAAACAAGATTTTTTTCTTTAAAACTGTCTTTTTCTATTTAGGATTTTTTTTTTTAGAGCCATCAAGTCAGTGCTGACTCCTGGCAACACAGCTGCCTCTGGGTTTTCTTGGCAATGTATCACTGGAAGTAGATTGCCAGGCCTTTTCTTCCGAGGCGATGGAGGGTAAAGTGACTTGCCTGAGGTCACAAGGAGTGCCAGTGGGAATCGAACCCTTGATCTTCTGGGTACTAAGATAATTAAATAAATCCTAACTTGACCCTTCCCCCCTCTCTCACACTTTCACACATACAACATATAGCTGTGGCACTCTTTTGAAGAATCCTGCCTCTGCAATCATTTCAGGCTGTCAGAAAAATAAATGCTGACTGCTTTTAAAACCAAAGCTTTTAAATTCTAATCAAAGCTGTAGCTGAACTTCAGGTAAGCTGTAACAAACTACAGGATACCAGTCCCCTTTTCTCTGCTAAAGCAGGCTCAAATCTCCAACCAGACTTTTAAAATAATCTGGAAACCTATGCACATAACATACAGTCACAGGGCAGATTCTCAGTGTGTGTCTCCTCAAGCAGACAGAAACACTTTTCACTAATTTCTCTCAAAAAAACACCAAAACTCTGAATAAATCAGTTTCAAACTGGTATAATCTTTCAAGGTTTACTACTTCCAAATAGCTTAAACCCAGCTTGTCAGTTTTTAACAGCTATAACAGCAAAGCAGCCCTCTGACCAGACATTCTTCCTCAAATTAATTTTTAGGCTTTCAACCATTAAATATTAGACAGCCTAATTATACATAGACCCCCCCTAATGAAGGTACTTCAAAGGTGTTCAAATCAAAGTTTTTCTACACCTCCCAAAAATGGCACACTTTCCAGCTTCCTGCTCTCCCAACAATTAGAGACCACTTCAGCTTCTTTAAATGTTACAAGGTTTTCTTCAAATACCTCCAAGAATCCTCAAATCAAACCTTCACTAATGACTGCAGCCAGTAAACCCTTTCTCTGCACCGAGGGTTCCAAAAACAAACTCCACACACCAGCCTGTCAAGCCACTTAGAAAAGTATGCTTCCACTTCTCCCAAAGAAATAGTTCCAAACACCCTTCCCAAACATATTTTTTTATCCAACTACAGAAAATCCCCCCTCCTCATGCAAATCCTTTTGAGGCAATTTCAGTAGTTACTTTAGATCCAGTAGGTTAGAAATACCAGTTACAAAACTGCCTCACAGAAACTGACTTCTTGACTGCAATAATCTCCCGTCCAGCTCTCCAAGAGAGATGCCTGCTCTGCCTGATAACCTGCAGCCCCATGCCCTTTCATCTAACCATTTACTTAGTTGAAAGGCAGCCAGTCTCAACCTTTAGTTAGATTTATACTACAGCTCTGCTTTTTAAAACCTGTTCAGCATTACAGCCCTTCTCTTTATTTTATTTTTAAAATGGCTGCTATGCTTTCCTTCTCATTTAATGCTGAAGAGCATTATTAAGTTTTTAACCCCTTGCTGCTTTGAACTGCAGTAAGCCCAACTTTATTTTGTTTATATGTGGCTTTACTCACACTAAAAGTTCTTCCAGATCAATCTGTTCCTTGCTGTTTGTGCCGCTGCTTTCACATGCTGGCTGCCCCTCTGATACTCCTCCTCCATCCATTCATGCCTATGGTCTGCTTCCCCATGCATCTTCTCCTCATGCAGGTATATCCCCCACTCGATGACAATGTTGTAGAGGATGCAGCATGTTGTAAATATGCTACAACAAAAAACATAAGTGAATTTATACAGCCTACTGGCCCTCTAGTATAAAAGCCCTTTAATGATGATCTCTGAGCATAATTACTAGTGACTTTGAAGGGCTTTTATACTAGAGGGCCAGTAGGCATATGGTTGAGGTTCCTTGTTAAATTATAGTAATCTGTTTTTATTGTTTTTTCATAGTTTGATTCTCCAGATATTTTGTAGGGTTTTTCTTTTTTTGGGTAAATATGCTGCAAACCCACTGAGGGCTCTCTCCCACTGCTCTCCAGACCCCTGAATCTGCTCTTCATGAGGCCTATTGCATGCTCCACCACTGCCCTTGTTTGTAGCAGTGTTCTGTTGTAGTTCTCCTCTTGGACTATTTGTGGGTTGTGCAATGGTGTCATGAGCCAGTTTCTCAAAAGGAATCCCCCGATCAGGGCCGGCCCGTCCATTGAGCGAGAATGTTTTTTGCACAGGGCCCCGCGTTTCAGGGGGCCCCACGCAAAAAACATTCTGATCCTAAAGTCAAATTTAAAAAAAAAAAAAAGCTGTCTTCTCCCGCTGCCGGGGCTGCCGCGGCAGAATCGAGTGTGCCGCGGGGCCCCCCCTGCCCAGCAGAGCCTGCCCTCCCCTGTATCCGCTCTCTCGTACAGCTGCCTGCAGTCTCACGCGCCGACTTTCAGAGCGCGAGGGGAGAGTTTCTCCCTCGCTGCTCTGTTAAGCCCGCGGGGGCTGATGGGAAGTTCCCATCAGCCCCCGCGGGCTTAACAGAGCCGCGAAAGGGAAACTAGTCCCTTCGCGCTCTGAAAGCCGGTGCGTGAGACTGCAGGCAGCTGTACGAGAGAGCGTACTATATACATTGGTACTATATACATATACTATATACATATATAGCTTAGCACAGTGAGAGAGGGTAGCAGGTCATGTGTGCCCTGCCCCCCAGGAGGTCTGCCACCCTAGACAACTGCCTACCCTGCTTAGTGGATGGCCCGATCCTGACTGTTGTGTGTGCAGCCATGTGTTTCTCCGCTCTACAAAGGCAACAGTGCCTGGCAGTCCCTGAAAACTCTGTGGGCAAATGGTGCGGTATACTTGGCTAGGCCCCTCTGTTGGGCATCCAAGAGCTATGCTGTCAACACGTGATTACATCTTTTTTGTTATTATTATTATTTTATTTATGAAATTTTTAATATATAATCCAAACAAAATATAAGGAAAACCATTCAAACACCAGCAAGTAACAATACTAAACAGTAACCACTATAAATCAATTACAAAATTATGGCAAGGCCCACATCTAGGGAGTATACACCTAATACTATAACAAAATATAAAATTAAAAAAGAAAAGAAAACAAGCACAATTATGTACTACAATTGGAGAGATTTACTTCTTTACCTTATATCCATCCCAAATCCCTAACCCTGTGTTTCCCTGTCCATAACAAATTTCTTTTTTTTTTTTTTAATGCTTTATTTTCGTTTTATAACAACAAAGGAAAGGAAGACATACAGCTAAAAGACAAATACATACATAGAATGTGATACATACACCAAAGTAAACCCCTACCACCCCCCTCCCCCCTGCTTCTTCTCTAGAAACTAATCATTCCCGAAAACGGGCGTGTACTGACATTATTGTGGTACAAAACCTAACGGTGATCTGAAACATGATGAGTATACATTAAACAGACATGTCGGAGCAATGAGCAGAGTGTACATAATCATTGAGCATCTGCCATTTAGGCAAGCGAGAGTGAGTTTGGATATGGGGAATAGCTCTCCGAGATATCTGCTCATATTTACTATATAAGCAGACGAGGTTCCACCATTCATTGGCAGTAATTCGAGAGCTATCCTTCCAATTCCTCGTGATTAAACATATGGCTATACCCAGCATGAAATCAAGGAGAAAGCGACCCTTCTTAGGAAGAGAGGGGACCTCTGCCACTGAGCGGAGTCCCACAATCTTCCAAGAAAGAGGCTCGTGGAGGTGTAAGATAGATTGAATACGACCCCAGACCCGCCCCCAGTAAACCTGCAGTTGAGGACATTCATAAAGAACATGAGCGAGGGTTCCCACAGCAGTATGGCAAGACCAACACTGGTCCCTGGCGGTTGTGTTCCATTTGGCTATTCTTTCTGGAGTATAAAAGCATCTATGTGCAAAAAAGAAGAGAGTTTGGGTTACAGAGGCAGATCGAGAAACCCGCACTACTTTGCTCCAGAAAACGCTCCATTGCACAGGGGTTAAAGTGGTTTGCAGTTCGCGTTCCCAGGCTTGTTGAGCTCTACAAGTAGCAGTATCGGTACCCTGACATAATAATTTATAAAAGTTAGAGGCTACCCCATGTGTACTACTAATAGAGTGAATTAGTTCTAATAGCCCGTCCTCAGTAGGGGCAGAGGGCGGCAGGATTTGAGCACTTTTGAGGCAGTGTTGAAGCTGCATCAATTGAAAGTAATGTTTCGCTGGTAACGCAAATTCCTTTTGTAAATCAGAAAAGGTCTTCCAACGAGCTGCAGGGAAGAGTTGTTGGGGTGTCCAGATCCCCCTAGAGTACCAGGGTTTCCATGCTATCGTTTTATTTAGGACTTGAATTCTGGGGTTATTCCACAGCGGGAGTCCGTCCTGAGGACATACGTTTGGACCCAGTGACAGAATGAGAGTGTTAAAGGCCGCAAGAGTATCGACAATCATTGGGGGATGGCGTGTGTCTACTTGATGGGACATGCCGGGGAGATGGATCAACGGAATTGGGCTACTTAGCTCCTCTTCAATGTCAAGCCAAACTGGTCTGTTGTCTGTTGAGGCAGCTAGCCATCGGGCACCTTGTTTAAGTAGGAAGGCTTGATGATATCTAAGAAAATCAGGAAAGCGGGTACCCCCTAGTTCCTTCGCAGACTGTAGTTTTTGTTTAGCTACTCTTGGTGGTTTTCCCTGCCAGAGATAACGGACGAGAAGGCCCTCTATGTCTTTGTAGGTGTGTAGCGGGAGGAAGCAGGGCAGCATTTCTAAAATATAATTCACTTTGGGGATTATCATCATTTTGACGGTTTCTAGGCGGCCCCACCATGTAAGGGATAAGGGAGACCACCGATTTGTGAGCTCACGGACTTTGGAGACTACCTCCCTGGCATTAAAGCTAATAGTGTCTTCTAAAGGAGAACAGTAGTGGACGCCAAGATATTTCACCATGCGGGATTGCCAAAGGAAAGGAAAGGCCTGCATGTCAGCCTCATGTACCCAGCGGTTCAGTGGGAATGCTACGGATTTGGTCCAGTTTATTTTATAGCCCGATAATTGCGAGTATCCATCAATCAGGTCCAAGACAGCCGGGACCGAATCAAGGGATACAAAGAGCATAAGGTCATCTGCATATGCAGAGAGTTTAATCTCTCTGTGACTGAAGGGGACACCTCGAATACGTACGGACTGTCTAATAAGGAGGGCGAGGGGTTCAAGAGCTAGATCAAAGAGCATTGGTGATAGGGGGCAACCTTGACGCGTGCCTCTTTGAAGATTAAAAGGCCGAGACTTAATGGCATTTACACAAATACTGGCAACGGGTTGAGAATACATGACTTGGAGGTATCGGAGGAAGCCCTCCCCAAAGCCATACCATCGGAGAACTGCAAATAAGAAGGGCCATTCCAGGCGATCAAAGGCTTTTTCAGCATCTAGGGAAAGACCCACCCATGGGTGGTCTAAATTGGCAGCACTGGATAGCACATGGCACAAGGTCCGAGCATTGTCAGCGGTGGAGCGGCCGGGTATAAAACCACATTGGTCGGGATGGACTAAGGTGGCCATCTTGTCAGATAGCCGGGTGGCCAAGATCGTTGCAAAGATCTTATAATCGGCATTAAGTAGGGAGATTGGACGGTAGTTGGCGGTTAGCAGCGGGTCTCTGCCTTCTTTCTCAAAAACTACCACATTAGCTGCAGAAAAGGATCCCAAAGAGGATGTATCTACCGCAAGGGCAGTAAAGTAAAGTTTTAAGTAGGGAACTAAATCTGCACTGAACGTTCTGTAGAATTCTGTCGGGAGACCATCAGGCCCAGCGGCTCGACCCGAGGCTGTTCGTTTTAGGGCAGAATGGATCTCTGAAGTAGAGAAGGGTTCATCCAGCGCATCCCTATCAGCTTCAGAAAGGGTCGGCCGCTGAATACCAGAAAACAAGCGCTCAAAGGTCTCGGATGAGAACTCACATTCAGATTGATATATACGTGTATAGAAATCCCGAAAAAGTTCTACGATATCGGAGTCTGTGGTCAGTATGCCCCCTCCCTGTGGGGCACGAAGGGCCGCTACGCGTTTGGCTTCTTTTTGACCTTTCAAGGCATTGGCTAAAAGTCGACCGGCTCGGTTGCTTTCACGGTAGTATGTCCCTTGCTGAAGTGCAATACTCTGAGAAGCTGCAGTTGAGAGGATTGCATTATATTGTAAACGGAGACGCTGTAAGCGAACTAAGACGCATGGATCAGTACGTGAAGTTAGAACTCGTTCGCCTGCTTTGATTTGTTGGTCTAGTATAAGGAGCTGCTGTTTGCGTTGTTTCCGCAGGCGAATTTGATAACTAGTGATCGTTGCACGAATGGCCGCTTTAAAACCCTCCCACCAAGCCCAATTTGCAGTGTCCTGGGGTAGATTAAAGTGAAAGTAGTCCTGTATGGCTGCCCGAATTTCTAACTGGAACTCTGGTTGAGTTAATAGGGCTCTATCAAAGAACCAGGCCCCCGAATTCCCTTGGGGCGCAGTGGTGTGTAATTGAAAAGAAATAGCAGCGTGATCTGAGATATGTTGGGAGTGAATCTTTGCAGTGTCTACCTGAGGAACTAACAGTTTTGATATTAGAAAGAAATCTATGCGAGACTGGGATTTATGAGAGGAAGAGAAGAAGGTAAAGTCAAGCTCATTGGGGTGTAGTAACCTCCATAGATCGACTAAAGCAAGATCTTTGATCATAGAGGTAAGCGTAGTGTGACTCTTGGGGGGACCACTCGTCCTAGGCGGCTGTTTGTCAATCAGGGGATCAAGAACTAAATTGAAATCCCCCCCAATTATCAATGAAGTATTAGCAGAGGCCTGCGCAACCTGAGCAATGGTAGCAAAAAAGGCAGGGTCATCTACATTAGGAGCATAAAGGCATATACATGTAACTTCAAGGTTACCTATTTTGAGGTGAGCCCTGGACCATCTGCCTGCTGTATCTGAGCTAGTCGCAATAATAGTAGCATGCAGAGATTTCCTAACCAGTATGGCAACCCCACATTTCTTAGAAACGGCTGGGGAATAGGCGGCCACCATGTAAGGTTTAACACTGAGTTTAAGAGTTTCCTTCGAATTTAAATGCGTTTCTTGGAGGAAAATCAGGTCCGCAGCTTCATGACTTAGATAGCTCAGGATTTTCTTCCGTTTTATCGGATTATTGATGCCTTTTACGTTCAATGATAAAATCTTACATGGTGCCATCAATCGGTAATAGACATTTTAGGTAAGGGCGCTTGAAAACATACAACATAAGCAGAATCTGTACAGCAATGACATAATCACCGAGTATGCTGGCTAATACACCCCATATTGAAAAGCATGTACCAAAGTAACTTAGAGAAGAAGCAAAACCCCCAAGGAATATGGCGACCATATGTCTGCGGGAGGAGGCCCTAGAGAGGAGGATAAAGATATGAAAAAAAAAGAAAAGAAACACCAGAGTCCATAATTAACACTGTCTCTGATATTCATCGAAGCTACTCTGGGTAGATGGAGTCGGGTCACAAATATCATCAAAATAAGGCAACAAACCGCCCTCGACAGACTCTTTGCTGAACCGTGGCAAATCCAAGATGGCGGGTACGGCGGATATGAGAACACTGGTAGGAACACTCTGGAAATCAGTGCATCAAGTCGGCTTCTTTAGCATCCAAAAACTCCGCTAGTAGATCAGGGTCCTCAAATGTTCTTGTCTGATTGTGTAGCGTGACTCGGAGCTTGGCCGGGTACATCAGGCCATAGCGTGCTTGTAATTGTTGAAGCCTCGGCCGGAATTCCAGAAAGCGCTTTCGGCGATCAACCGTGGGTTTAGCCAAGTCAGGATAGAAGGAGATCTTGTGGCTCTCAAACTCCATATGGCCCTTTGCCCGAGAGGCGCTGAGAATTTGCTCCACATGTTGATATCTCAAAAGTCGAAAGATGATAGGCCGCGGGGTCTTCCTGTTGAGCGTTATGTTTGTGGGTACACGATGAGCGCGATCGATCTCCAATTCTTTGGTAAAGGTGATTTGGAGCAGAGAAGGGAGGATTTTATATAGAAACTCCTTCATGTCTCCCGATTCCGCTCCCTCCGGTATGCCCACTAGTCGTAGGTTGTTGCGGCGCGCTCTATTATTGCCATCTTCCACTTCTTTCTGCAAGGCCCGCACCTGACGTTCAACTTTGTCAAGTTTGGACAGCCGGACCACATGGGAATCTAATATGCTCTCCATTTTGTCCTGACGCGAGGAGAGCCCCTCTAGCCTGCCTTGCAATACACCAAGGTCTTCCCGCAGCGCTCGGAGTGCTTTCCCCGTTTGACTGCACGAGGTCTTTAACCCCTCTGATCTCTGCGAGGATCTCCTGCTGCATTTCGGGGCCCTCGCGTAGAGCCAGCCCCTTCTGCGGGGACGGGGGTTCAGTTTTGGAGCGTTTGCCGTGAGAAGCCGCTGGAGATCCAAATTCCAGGCGCGTAGGTTTGGTCCCCGCCATCTCACCAATGTGCCCCGGTAAGATCAGAGCAGAAATTCAAGAATGTCCGGTGTTAATTCAGGATTCTGAGTAGGCCTCTCGGGAGCCTCAGCGTTATGCGACCATCCCGCTGGACATCAGGCTCCGCCCCCCACAAATTTCTATAAATGAGATAAATCAGTAAATACAAAATATGTTCCTGCAATGCAACAAGGCACGAGGGGAGGGGGAGGAGGAGGGGGGATGGGAGGGGGAGGGGACATTCCTAACAGAGGCAATACATTTCAAGTAAGGGTAAGAGTTTGTGACTTTTTAAATTATTAGTTCTCTGCCTGGGAGCTCTTAAAAGGGTTTTGGTGCATTTTTAAAACAAAGTTACATTCTTTTCGGTGCTTTAGTTTAAAAGAGGAAATATTTTCTATAGTGGGGTAGGTTTAAAACTCTGCTTTAGTATCTTTCTCAAATCTTTAAAGCTACTGAAACCTCATCAGGAGTTAGGCTATACTTTACTCAGAAAGACAGGGTAGGAAGAAGAGGAGGAGGAGTGGCACCATATGTAAAAAATAATATTAAAGCTTTGGAACTACAGAACTTAAAAGGGAGAGAGGAGGCACTGTGTGTTAAACTAGACAGAGAGAAAGAGAAATCTATGTGCATTGGCGTGATATACAGACCACTCTCACAGGAGGAAGAGGTGGAAGGAGAGTTAATTGAAGACATATGCAGCATTGTCAGGAAAGGGGGCATTCTACTGATAGGGGATGTCAATATGCCAGATGTTGATTGGCACATCCCTGCTGCAGTGTCATCTATAAGTAAAGAGTTCCTGGATTCTCTACAGGGAGAACTATTCAGGCAACTTGTAACAGAACCCACATGTGAAGGGGCCATACTGTACTTGGTGCTTACCAATGGTGAAAGTGTTTCTGATGTTATAATGCTATAGGGAGGAGTGGCCTAGTGGTTGGGGCAAGTTATCTCAAGCCAAAGGTCAGGGTTTCAAATCCCACTAGAGGACAGCAACCTTGGGCTGGAAGGACTGGGGTTCCTAGTCCCACATGTGTTCCTTGTGGTCTTGGACAAACCACTTAACCCTCCATTGCCCATGTTCCCTGTAAGCATTAGTGCATGTGTCTCATGTCCCCTTGTGTTAAACATGTTGTGTCCACCTTGATTGAAGGATAAGGTAGTATACAAAACTGTCTAAATAAATAGTGGGAGATCATTTTGAAGCCAGTGATCACCAGATGGTGTGGTTTAGTATTAGGACTAGGGTTTTTAAGATCCATTCAAAAGCGAGGATCTTAGACTTTAGGAAAACTAACTTTGCCAAGATGGGCCAATACTTCAGGGAGTTGTTAGCAAGATGGGGACAGCTGGGGAATGTAGAAAAACAGTGTGCAAAACTGAAAGGGGATATTTTAAGGGCAACCAACCTTTTTGTTAAAATGGTAAATAAAGGTAAAAGGAAAAGGAGATTGCTATGGTTTTCGAAAGGAGTAGCTGAAAAGGTGAGGAAAAAGAGGGAGGCCTTCATGAAATACAAGAGATCACAGAGAGAGGAAGACAGGCATCTATATTTGGAAAAATTTAGAGAAGCTAGCAAAGTAGTCAGGAAAGCAAAGCAAACCTTTCCCGGCATTCGTGGCTTCACAGAAACAGCCGCCATCGTGAGGGAAAAGACTCTTCACGCTGGCGGCTGTGCAGTGAGAGCCAGGGCCTCGTGCGGGCTCCCTCGGCTCCCTCTGCAGCCCTTTAGATGGTCGCAGGTCTCTTCAAAGGGGAGGGGGCTAGGACTGGAATCGGGCTGTGATGGCGGAAACCTGGACTGGAAATGGGCTGTGATGGGGGGGCTAGGACTGGAATCAGACTGTGATGGGGGAAACTTGGACTGGAAATGGGCTGTGATGGGGAGTTAGGACTGGAAATTGGCTGTGATGGTGGCGGGCTAGGACTGGAATCAGGCTGTGATGGGGGGGCTAGGACTGGAATAGGGCTGTGATGGGGGGAAAATTGGACTGGAAATGGGCTGTGATGGTGGGGGGCTAGGACTGGAAATATGCTTTGATGGGGAGGCTAGGACTGGAATTAGGCTGTGATGGGGGAGGGGAAACTTGGACTGCAAATAGACTGTGATGGGGGAATTGTGGACTGGAAATGGGCTGTGATGGTGGGGGGGGCTAGGACTGGAAATGGGCTGTGATGGAAGCGTAAGCTGGGAATGGAAATGTGCTGTGATGGGAGGGCTAGGATTGGAAATGGGCTGATGAGGAGCTGGAATAGGACTGTAAATGGGCTGATGGGGGGAGCTTGGAATGCAAATGGGTGATGGGCTGGAATAGGACTGGAAATGGGCTGATGGGGGCTGGAATAGGACTGGAAATGGGCTGATGGGGGGAGCTTGGAATGCAAATGGGTGATGGGCTGGAATAGGGCTGGAAATGGGCTGATGGGGGGCTAGGAATGTTAATGGGTTGATGGGGGGGCTGGAATGGAACTGGATATGGGGGCTAGGACTGGATATGGGCTGATGTGAAGGCATGGGAAAATGGGACTAGAAGGGAGCAGATGCTGGGTGGATCTAGAACTAGAAGGGAGTTGGTTTGGGGGTAGGACTAGATGGGGTTGGGAATGAGAATGGAGAGGGGGAAAAGATATTTTGTGTGGGAGAGAAGAAAAATCTACGATGGGCCAGGTATTGGGAGAGTAAGTGGGGATTGAGAATGGAAAGGTGAAATTTGAGTGGATGATAAAGGAATAAGGAAAGAAAGGGGGGAAAGAGCAAAAGGGGAAAGATCAGTTTGTTAAAGCAAATATAGAGAGAGAATGGAAAAAATCTAGAAGAGAGAAGAAAGGACAAATGGACAGCTTGCAGAAGACACGAAGAAACCAGAAGAATGTGACTGGAATAATTGCAACTGAAAAATAAAATGGCCAAACAAAAGGTAGAAAAATACTTTTTATTTTGAATTTATTAACTTGTATATGTCAGGTCTGGGAAATGTGTATCGCTAACATCTTTGCGTTTTTGTTTAGTGCAAGAGGAAATTAATTTATAGTTTTATTTGTCCAGTATTGTTGTACATTTCATGTTTGGCTTTTGGGGTACCCAATTTAATTATTATCTTCCTATTTCTAAATTGTGATCCCTTGTTCTTAGTTTGGTGACAGTTTATGTTCTGCATGTGTAACCGAGTTGAGGTATTCTGTTCATGTAGTTTCTATTTGACAATCCCACTTGTTCTCTTTCCCCAGTAGGAGATGTATTGGTATTCTCTGAGATGTATTGGTTTAATATTTGCTGTGTTGTCTTTTGATAGGTAGGGTTTGGTGCTTTGTGAGTCCTGCTAGTGCTGTTATGATACAATGGGTTTGCTATGGGTTCTAAATGGTCAGTGTTTATAGTGCTTCCTAATGGGCCTGGCAGTTCTCACTACAATATAGTAATGTAGAAATCTGTTAGTCTTTCTTTTTTCCAGACACTCATTAACAGGCATGTTTACTAAAAGCGCATGTTAACATTATGTAAATATTTATGCAAATAAGACTCCTTATGCAAATGAGGCCCCACATTGACTCTCCGCACATGGCCCCACACCCCCCTTGGGCCACCCCTGGCCACCACTCTAACTTTCCCCCATCCCCCAGCCTTCTTTCCCTTTCTCCATCTCCAAAGCCCAACTCTCTCCCTTCTTCCCCTCTGGGAAGCAGAGAAAAAGGGGAAGAACAAGGGTGAGAGAACAGGGAAGCTGTGGAGCAAGGTCTCAGGTAGAAAGAGAAGTACACGATGAAGTGTGCTGCCCCTCACTCCCATCCTGTTCTCTGCCTCACACGTATTCACCCCATAATCTTTTTCTCTCTCTCTCTGTTTCTTACCCCATCCTGATTTTATTGTTAGCCTTTTGCTGTGGAAGGGGGGGTTGATGGCAGAGAGGCAAGCGTGCAGGGTGAAAGAACCATATTGAGAGGAGGGTCAAGCCAGCCAGAGCTATCAGTATGCGGATGTCTGGGGTGGGTGGGGAGATTAGGGTTACCAACTGGCTCCAGATCTGACCGACAGGGTTGATCTGGCCCTGTTTATCCTATTTCATGCAGGAACTTGTAGTTCTTATATCTTAAGACTAAAAGTCCCTGCATGAAATTAAGTAATCCCAGCACTGGATCAACCCTGTTGGGCAAATACAAAGGCATCTGGCACACTAAGCTCAACAGAAAGACACACATGCACACTGTTGTATACAAACACACCTACATTAACATCCACACACACACTACAACTTAAACACCAGTGCACACAGAGACTATCTCCAACCCCTCAAGAAACACAAACCCAACAAGGAAGAAATCTTTCCGTGAACAAGTCGCAACAGTTATCTATTAACTAATCAAGAAGGCAGGAGCAAGGGGATTAGGATAAAATAAGAATAGGGGCATGGGAATGGAGAACATGTGGGCATGAGTATTAAAACTGAGGGACACAGAAAGCAGATTTGCATTCCAAAGAGAGGAACATGTCTGGATCGTCCCTTTCTTGTAATTGATTTCTTCTTCACCCCACTCTTTACTCTTTCCTCAGCAAATCTCAAGCATTTACCACTACTAATCTGACCCACTTTCAATATTCAACTTTCAACAGATGATCAAGGATTGCCTGTGCAGAGTGGGCCTGTCCTGGGGAGTCAGTTCCAGGGCCGGTCCAAGCACCAGGCAGGCTAGGTAGCCACCTAGGGTAGCACAATTTTGAGAATGGCATCTGGGTACCCTGCCGTTATAGCAGCTAGATGAATATATACAGGCTGGAGAAGATGATTGTCCCCATGCAAACATGATCCTCCAACTCCTGTGATGCCTACAAGCAGACAGCCTCTGGAGCTCATTAGAGGCTTAGTGCCACCACCCCTCCACCCCACATGGCAGCTGTAAGAAAATGATGTCATGTGCAGCCATCATGCTAGGAGAAGAAAGCAGCTGGCACATTTTGGCTGTATGTGACTGATCCGGTACACTCGACAGAGATCTCGGCTACTGTGACTGAGATCAGGGCCATTGTTGGGGAGGGAGAAAATAGGACAATTCCTCGTATGATTGTTCAGTTCCTATAGCAGCACAGTTAAGCAGTAGAGCAGCATTGGCAATAATGTCAGGGGTGCAATATGGCCTGAGTGAGGGAAGAGGACCGTGTGCTTGTAGCATGCCTGAGTATTAAGTCTGGTGTGAGCATGAAAGGAGGGGTCAGTGGCCCTCCTCTCCCCCCCAGATTACGCCCAGAGGCAGGGCCGGATTTACCCTTTATGCCATGTACGCCATGGCGTAGGGCCCACAGCTGGCAAGGGCCCACAAAAATGGAACAAGTTAGCGCTTTTTTTTTTAAAAATAAAATTTAAAAAAAAAACCTTCTGGCTGCCGTCGCGGGGCCCCCTCTGCTGCCGCGGCAGCATGGACTGACCCGCGGGGGCCCCCTCTGCAAGCTCGATCCGTCCCTCCCTCCCTCTCTCCGTGCAGGCTGTGAGAGACGCGAAGGGAGCGTGTCTCCCTCGCGTCTCTGTTAAGCCCGCAGGGGCTGATGGGAAATTTCCCATCAGCCCCTGCGGGCTTAACAGAGATGTGAGGGAGACACGCTCCCTTCGCGCCTCTCACAGCCTGCACGGAGGGAGGGAGGGACAGATCGACGGATCGAGCTTGCAGAGGGGGCCCCCGCGGGTCAGTCCATGCTGCCGCGGCAGCAGAGGGGGCCCCGCGGTGGCAGCCAGCAGGTTTCTTTTTTTAAATTAAATTTTGCTTTAGGCCGATGGGGGGGGGGGGTAGGACTGGTAATGGGCTATTGGGGGGGGGCTGGGGCTGGGACTGGAAATGGGCTGGGGGGGTTAAGGCTGGAGGTGGGCTGATGAGGTTAGGACTGGTAATGGGCTGTGGGCTGTTGGGGGGGTTAGAACTGGTAATGGGCTTTGGGGGGGGTTAAGACTGGTAATGGGCTGTGGGCTGATGGGGGCTGTCTGGTAATGGGCTATGGGGGGCTAGGACTGGAAAGGGGCTGGGGGGGTTAAGACTGGAGGTGGGCTGATGGGGTTACGACTGGTAATGGGCTGTGGGCTGATGGGGGGGTTAGGACTGGCAATGGGCTATGGGGGGCTGACTGGAAATGGGTTGATGGGGTTAGGACTGGAAGTGGGCTGATGGGGGGTTAGGACTGGTAATGGGTTATAGGGGGGGCTTAAACTGAAAATGGGGTGATGGGGGGTTTGGACTGTAAGTGGGTTGATGGGGGGCTAGGACTGGTATTGGGTTGGGGGGTTGCTAGGACTGGAAATGGGCTGATGGGTGGCTAGGACTGGAAATGGGCTGATGCAGGGACTAGAAGGGAATGGATGCTGGGTGAGGCTGGAACTAGAAGGGAGCTGATGTTGGGGGAGGATTAGAATGGGATGGGGCTGGAAGAGTAAAATGGAGAAGGGAAAAATATTTTGTGTGGGAGGGATACAAAATCTACAATTGTCTGGGTATTGGGAGAGTAAGTGGGGATTGAGGATGGAGGGGTAAAATTTGAGTGGATGAAATAGGAATGAGGAAAGAGCAAAAGGAAAAAGATTAGTATGTTAAAGCAGATGTAGAGAGAGAATGGAAAAAAACTAGAAGAGAGAAGAAAGTACAAATGGACAGCAGACGATGGAGAGTTAGCAGAAGACACAAAGAAACCAGAAGAAAGTGGCTGGAGCAATTGCAGCTGAAAAAAATGCACAAAAGGTAGAAAAATATCTCTTTATTTTGAATTTATTAATTGGAATATGTCAGCTCTGGTAAATGTGCATCATTAACGTCTGCGCTTTGTTTAGTACAAGAGCAAATTAATGTATAGTTTTATTTCTACAGTGTTGTACATTCCAAGTTTGGCTTTTGGGATTTCCAGTTTAATTATTGTCTTCCTGTTTATAAATTGTGATTACTTGTTTGGTGATGGTCTATGTTCTGCATGTGTAACTGAGCTGAGGTGTTCTGTTTATATAATTCCTATTTGACATTGCCACTTGTTCTCTTTTCCCAGTAGGTCATGTATTGTTGTTCTCTGAAATGTATTGGTTTAATATTTGCAGTGTTGCCTTTTGATTGGTAGAATATGGTGCTTTGTGAGTCCTGGTAGTGCTGTTAGGATACGGCAGGTTTGCTATGGGTTCTAAATGGGCAGTGTTTGTAGTAGTTCCTAATGTGTCTGGCAGTTGGCACTGGATTATAGTAATGTAGAAATCTTTTAGTCTTTCTTTATCCATACACTCATTAAGAGGCACGTTTACTAAAAGTTAGTATATGGTAACATTATGCAAATGAGGCCCCTTATGCAAATGAGGCCCCGCACCCCCCTTGGGCCGCCCCTGCTGGGGGCCCACAATTTTTGTTGGCGTAGGGCCTCACTCAAGGTAAATCCGGCCCTGCCCAGAGGTGTAGTCCAGAAAGAACAAAAAGTTACACGTGCATCCTACATTTCATATGGGAGATGCATGTGAAAGATGGAAATTATTCACGTCCATTTTTACACCTGCTCCCTAGCACAGTTAGGTTTTTTAAAAGTGCTTATTTTTTGTGGGCCCTTTATGGGAGGGATTAATGTATTTTATTTATTTATTTCAAAAATGTATATTCCACACAACATTCTGCTATCACTTCTTAGTTTCCTTGCTGTTTCCTTGGACCTATCATCGGCCTTTGACCTTGTTGATCACAATCTCATCTTCACCCGCTTGCACGACATTGGTCTTTGGGGTACTGTGCTTAACTGGTTCGGCTCTTTCCTATCACAGCGCTCCTTCACAGTCACTATGGGTTCTCTTTCTTCACCTGCCTGTTCTCTATCCTGTCAGTTCAGTTCTGTCTCCTGTCAGATCAGTTCTGGCCCCTCTTCTCTTTAATATCTTGTTTGCCTCACTTGCCTTTCTGATTCAACAGCTTGGTGTCTCATTTTACATCTATGCAGATCATATTCTTCTGCTCTCCTATACTAGTCCTCTGAGCTCCGATCTCTCACCCATGAATGTCTGCCTCACCCATGTCATTGCCTGGTTGTGTAATCATCATCTCACACTTAATCCCTCTAAGACCATAACCACCTGGCTCTCCTGGCTCTCCTTCTGTTTCTCTCAGTCTTGATGATGTTCCTATCAATCTTGTACCTTCCTTTTGCTATCCCAGAAATCTCCTAGATTCTGCTCTTTGTTTTCATGAACACATCAGTCTAGTGGTACAATGCTCCTTTTGTTTTCTCCACCACATTTGGGCGGTCTGTTCCTTTCTATCCACCTCTGCTCTCACTACTCTTGTTGTTTCTCTTGTGCTTGCTCGTCTTGACTACTGTAACTCCTGCTTTGGCTGGACTCCCTCAGTGCAAACATCATTGCCTCCAACTTATCCAACATACAGCAGCACAACTAATTTTCCATGCTTCACATTTTGACCATATCACTCCCCTGCTCATCCATCTATATTGGCTCCTGGTTTCATTTCGCATCCAGTTTAAGATTCTCACTCAGGTTCACAAAACATTTCACACCACTCTTCCTCAATACCTGTCCTCCCTCATCATACTGCACACTCCTCACCGTTCCCTCTGCACCATTCATATGAACCATCTTTTTCTTATCCCCCTCCCCCCTTAGAATCCACGCATCACTCCACTTTTTATTTCTTTGGCCCTTTTCTCTTGAACAAGCTCCCACCCACCCTCTGGTTTGAACTATGATTTCCCAAGTTCAAATCACTGCTCAAAACTCACTTATTCTCCATAGCATATAACCTTCCACCAGATCCCCCATATTCCTACTTCCCTTCCCTAGATACGCTCTCTAGTCTGCTCTCTGATGTCCTGTGCCTCTTTCCTGTCCATCATTAGCATTCATTTTAATATGTATTGATAATTTTGGATTTATCTCTGTAAACCACTCTGCTGTCCCTCACCAAGGGCGGTATATCATATTCTAATAAATGAAATGAAATAGCCTAGGTGGAATGTGGAGGCACATTCCATAGAGCACGTCTAGGCCCCTGTGCGTCCGATCGAAATGGGATGCACAGAGGCAGATCTGATTTTGATCCCACAGTGGCTAGACATGCTCCACGGGATCAGAATCGGGTCTATGGTCTGTATGTGAAGGCTAGGACCTGATTCCGATTGGCCTGAATGGATCTGCTGTGCCATAGCATCCCATTGCCATGGCACCATGACTCCATTCAGGAGACACGGTCCTTACCTGCCGACCACTCTTTCCTTTCCCTACAGCCCGATCCCTGATCTGGCCTTCCATGGCCAGGATCGGGCTGCAGGGAACCCCCTTCACCCCCTCACCTTCCTTGAGCTGCCTGGGCCTGCTGTCCCTCAACATCCAGGGGAACGTATTCCACCTCTGTAGTGGAATAAGTCCCCCATCCAGTCTGCCAACCCTGGACGTACAGGGCTGACTTCAGAATCGGCCCTGTACGTCCAAGGTCATGGACCGCCCACTGCCTGCTCTAAATCCGCCTCTGCAATGCCCCCTCCCACCTCGTCTAAGCCTCCCCATACAAACTCACTGATTTTATGGGGAGGCTTTTGTCAGGGCTGGCAGGGGGGCGAATAGCTGGAATGGAATCCCAACAGGGCATCCAGCCCCGCTATTCACGGAACAGAATAGACCCTATATGTAATAAAACAACTTACATCACATTACACAAGACACAAAACAGGTAAAATAAATCTCAACATCTAAAAATAAATAAAACCAAACTGAATAACAAAATGTTTATTTCTTTCTCCACCTTTTAATTGGGTAGACATTGAGTCGTTTGGGACAGGACATCTAGCATAACAAATTGGCCAGGATACACATGTAAGTGCTGACATTTATATGTGAAAATTCAGGATGCAAAAGCAAATTGCCGAGGCTCCCATGCTACTATTTACAATATATATGTTTGTGAAATAGCATCTCCCACTGCACATGGGTATCCATCCCCTTGCATTCCTACACTTTCTTTGATTTTAAACACACATCCATGGTGAGAGGCAAAGATAAATTAATTTTACATCAACTTACATGTGCCCACCCTCTTCTCTAAAATCAGCATAGATTTATAGATGTTTTCATTTGGACATTGCTGCAACCACATAAACAGCGTCTCTAAAATGTGCCTTTTAGTGTATCACATTATTGATCCTTCGTAAGCATAATTACACTATTACTCTATCATTGGGCATGCACATCATTGCTGGTGATGCTACAAGTAACCCAATACATGCATGACTCCTTATTGAACTCTGAGAGGACATTCTACAGTATGTAGTTTTTTCCTCCAGGGCCACACACCATCCTATTCTGGCCTTCTTTCAGCTTAAAGAGGGTAATTTTATAACCGGGCACCTAAGTTTAAACACCCAAAACATGCCTATCTTATGCCTATTTTATAAAGAAAAGTATATGCATAGTTTTATTGATAAAAGAGAGGCATAAGTGGCCAAAAATGCAACTTAAATCTAGTCATGATTACTTACACCAGCCCTATGGCTGGTTAAATGTCCACTCCTAGATTTTTTAAGAATGCACGTAAATTATAATATTTTATCATGTATTTGCATACTTGTGTGCAATGCCAATACTCCACCAAACTCCAACCATGAATATACTCACTGTGAAAGTACATGCTATTAGGCTTAAGTCAGTTAAAGGACATGGGAATATGCCCAATTGTGTGTGTAAATCACTAAAATGTCATTATTTACAGACATAGATGGCACTTAACTTTACTACAGATGATTTTAAGGATAGTTCACAGATTATTAATAGTAGGTCTGTAATCTCATATTTCAGTTCTTTCAACAACTCTCATATGTATACCATTTGATCCATGTGATTTGCTACTGTTTAGTTTATAATAGTTGTAATATATCTTCCCGGTTTATTGATATTTCTTTCAAATTCTTATGATACATAACTTTTAAATACCATTTCAGTCATGGGTAACTTCCCTATATCTTCTTCAGTAAAGACCAAAGCAAAGAACATAAGAACATAAGATATGCCATACTGGGTCAGACCAAGGTACATCGAGCCCAGTATCCTGTTTCCAACAGTGGCTAATCTAGGTCATAAGTACCTATCAGTTTCCCCAAAAGACACAGGTTCCACAATGCTTGTATTGGGTCAAGCAGTGATACCCTGGGTCCCTTTTAATAATGGTTTATGGATCTTTCCCCCAGGAACTTGTCCTAACCTTTTTTAAATCCAAATACACTAACAACTTTTACTACATCCTCCGGTAACAAATTCCAGAGTTTGATTACACGTTGAGTGACAAAATATTTTCTCTTATTAGTCTTAAATAGTTTACACTGTAGCTTCATTGCATGTCCCCTAGTTGTTCTATATTCTGAATTAATTCAGTCTCTCCACTATGACCTTCTCCCCTCTTAGTGCCTCTTTAGTCCTCTTTCATTTAATGGTCCAATTGACTCTCTTACAGGGTTTTTTTGCTATGAATGTACTTGGAAGTCTTTATTATGCATTTGTGATTCCACAGCAAGCTTCTTCTCAAATTCTCTCTTTGCCTACCTTATCAATGCCTTGCATCTAACTTGCCAGTGCTTATGTTGTTTCCATTTTCTGCCATTAGGTTCCCTTTTCCTTTTCCTGAAATATGCTTTTTTGGCAACAACAGCCTCTCTGATCTCACCTTTAAACCATGCTGGCAGTTTTTTGGATGTCCTAACACCTTTCTTAAAGCGTGGAATACAGCTGGTCTGGGCTTCCAAGATAGTATTTTTAAACAAGGCCCATGCTTGATGTAAATCTTTAACCTTTGCAGCTGCTCCCTTTATTTTTTCTTAACTATTTTCCTCATTTTATTATAGTCTCCCTTTTGAAAGTTAAAAGGCTGTTCTGTGGATTTCCTTGCTGTCCTTCCTCCATTTATGAAATCAAACGAGATCAAGCTAGGATCATTTTTGCCAAGTGGCTCCAACATCCTTATCTCTTGCACTTGATTTTGTATACCATTAAGAACTAGGTCCAAAATGGTTCTCCTCTGGTCAGTTTATGAACCAGCTGCTCCAAGAAGCAGTCATTTATTTCATCTAGAAACATTATCTCCCTAGAATGTCCTGCCGTGACATTGACCCAATCGATACCGGGGTAATTGAAATCACCCATTATTATTACTGTACTTTAACTTTTGTTAGCTTCCCTGATTTCTCTGAGCATTTCATCATCTATTTGTTCATTCTAACCAAGAGGTTGGTAGTAGACCGCCACTTCCATTGCCTTCCTCTTTTTACATGGAATTTCAATCCATAGAGATTCTACCATGTATTTTGTTTCCTGCAACACTTTAATCCTCTGTGACTCAGTGCCCTCTCTAACATAGAGTGCAACCACTCCACCAATTTGATCAGCTCTATCATTGCAATATATTTTGCACCCAGATATCAAAGTGTCCCACTGGTTGTTCTCTTTCCACCAGGTCTCTGAGATATCAATCATATCTAACTTCTCATTTAGTGCTATATATTCTAACTCTCCCATCTTATTTTTTAGACTTCTAGCATTTACATACAAGCATTTTAGAGGTTACATTTTATTCATATTAACCTGGTTATAAGTAGACAGGGTAATTTGGAATCTTTAAGCTCTGTCTGCTCTGTACTTAAGGGCATTTGGGTTACTTTTGGGTTACTTTCGTCTTTATTATAACCTCACTGTCGATATGTCCTAACTTCAAGCTTTTGCTAGTATACTTCATGGATACATCATTCTGAACCATGCACTCTTGGGCAACTGTCCCTTGGTGCACTTATTTCCTCTCATGGTTTTCAGTACCATCTGTATGCTGATGACTTCCAGATCTATCTCTCTACTCCTGATCGTTCTCCTGCTTTGCAGTCCTGGATCTCTTGCTGTCTCTCTGCTATTGCTGCTTGGATGTTCCATCGTCGCCTGAAATTGAACATGGCTAAGACTAAACTTCTTGTTTTTTCTCCTAAAATTTCCCTTTCTCCTTCTTCTTTTTCAGTCTCTGTTGATATCTCTGTTCTCCAAACTGTTTCATCTGCTCGCAATCTGGGTGTTATTTTTGACTCTTCGCTCTCTTTCTCCTCTCATATCCAACTCATCACTAAGACCTGTCGCTTCTTTCTCATCAACGTTGGCAAAATCCGCCCCTTTCTCTCTGAGCTCACTACTAAAACCCTTATCCATTCCCCAATCACCTCCCATCTTGATTATTGCAACCTGCTTCTTGCTGGTCTCCCTCAGTCTCTTCCCCCTTCAGTCTAATCAGCACTCCGCTGCCCATTTGATTTTCCATTAGTCTCGTTTTGCCCACATCACTCCTCTTCTCAGATCTCTTCAGTGGCTCCCTATCCATTTCCGTATTCACTTTAAACTTCTCCTTCTGACATATAAGTGCATTCACTCTGTGGCTCCTCAGTACCTTTCTTCTCTCATTTCTCCCTACTTCCCCCCTCGTGAACTCTGTTCTTCTACCCAGTTGCTTCTTGCTATGCCCTTCTCCTCTATTGCCAACTCCAGATTCCACTCGTTTCACCTTGCTGAACCTTACGCTTGGAATAAACTTCCTTTGTCTTTACGCCAGGTATATCCTTTGTCCCTCTTCAAACTTAAGTTAAAAGCTCATATTTTCGCCTGTGCCTTTGGCTCTTGATTTTGCTGTTCTTATTCTTTTCTTGCTTTGTCTTTTTTTTAGATTGTAAGCTCTTTGAGCAGGGACTGTCTCTTGTATGTTTTCATTGAACAGTGCTGCATGCGCCTGGTAGCACTTTATAAATGCTTAGTAGTAGTAGTAGTAGTAGTAGTAACTGTCGGTGTTCCCCTATTATCTAGTTTAAAAGCTATTCTATCTCCCTTTTAAAGGTTAATGCTAGTAGCCTGGTTCCATTCCGGTTAAGGTGAAGCCCATCCCTTCAGAAAAGTCTCTTCTTTCCCCAGAATGTTGCCCAGTTCTTAACAAATCCAAAACCCTCTTCTTTGTACCATCATCTCATCCACGCATTGAGACTCCAGAGCTTTGCCTGCCTTTTGGGTCCTGTGCGTGGAACAGGACGCATTTATAAGAATGTTACCCTGGAAGTTCGGGATTTCAACTTCCTACCTAAAAGCCTAAGTTTGGCCTCCATAACCTCCCTACCACACTTTCCTATGTTATTGGTACCAATATGTACCAAGACAGCAGACTCCTCCACAGCGCTATGTAATACATTGTCTAGGTGGTGCATGAGGTGTACTACCTTCACACCAGACAGGCATGTTACCAGGTGATCCTCATGTCCTCCAGCCACCTAGCTATCTACATGCCTATTGATCGAATCACCAACTATAATAGCCATCCTAACCCTCCCCTCATGGGCATATGGCCTTAGAGAAACCTCCTCAGTGTGAGAGGGTTTTACATCTCCTGGCGAACAGATCCTAGCTACAGGATGATGCTCTCCTGTCATGTGATCTCTCTCCTTCATTGAAACAAGGTAGCTGCCAGACTGGAGGTGGGACTTCAGTACTACATCTCTGTAGGCCTTGTCTATATATCTCTCTGCCTTCCTTATGTCCTCCAAGTTTTCCATTCTAGTCTACAGAGATCAGTCTCATTCCCTGAGAGCAAATGCCTCCTTGCACCTAGTGCACATGTAAGACCCCTCACCAAATGGGAGAAAATCATACATGTGACACTAAATGCAAAAGAATGGAAAGCCTACATCTTGCTTCTGGACTGCTGTCTGCATCTTTGTTTAAAGGTCTTGTTCAGATATTAAAGTTGTTTACTTCTTAGGTTTGCTGGGGATACTTATACTAATATGTGAAATGGATTTTGTTCATCTCAAGAATAATTAATCTCAGGTCCTTAATAACTGTATTCCTGATGAGAATAACCAGCCGCACCAGAAAGTCATTATGTGCCCCTCCCCTTTTTAATAGGTTTAAGAGCCTATAAAGCTAAGATTATCCCTGTGGTGGATGGGAGTCAGGGTGGGAAGGAGGGAAAGAAGATTTAAAAGCTGGCTTGCTACACAGTGTCCTGGCCTGTGCTTCTAAGGTAAAGTCTTACCAATTTCCTGGGTGATTCACATAGCCCTTTATTTGATAAATACGTACTTACAAGTGCAGGTCTATTTCCAATTGTAGCAGTCCTTCTGGGTGGTCCTTTAACAGCTCTGTTCCAGACACTGACCTCCTTTCCCTAGCCTGCACTCACACTTCCTCCCCCTCATCTCCCTGTTTCTCTAACTGTAGGGAGTGAGCTCTTGGGGACCAGGATTTTATGAGCAGCACTTCCTGGGTTGGAGACCTATGGTTCTAAATCCCTTCACCAGACCCAAGAAGAGGTGTTGCTCATAAAGTCCCAATCCTTGAAATAGGCTAGATACAGTACACTTTGGCAATGCTGTTTCATGATGGCTTGCCATCTCTTCTAGTGGCAACTGAGGATTCTAGTCAATGTTATCACCTATTGTCGGTCAGGGTTACTGACAAACTATAAAAAAACAGCCCCAATACAATGAAAAGGTTTATTCTATTTGATACACTGCATTCTACCATAAGACATCAAAGCAGTTTACAAAAGGATTGCAGCTTTCTTAACCCCTACCTCTCCACTATCAAATTGCCTACTCCTTGATGGGAATCTATCTCCATACCATCTTGGTTCTCATGTTCACTGCCCTTGATGGTTAGTGAGGGCTGTATGGAGTAGCTCTAGGGCTTGGAATAGCTTCTTATGTGGTTGGCTGAGCTGAATCACTTGGAGCATGTATCCCACTATTTCACTGACATGCTGGATTCAGGTGAGACGTGTCTCATTACTTCCTGAGTTGAAAAGTTAACACTAGCTGGTGATGGTGATGGTGATAGGAGGTTCAACTCAAAGCTCCTTCTGCTGATGGCATCTAATGGCATACCCAAAATCTAACCAAAATTGAATATTAATAGGAAATCTCAGCATTCCTCTAAGATATATACTTTTCAGATAAGTGCTATTTAACTCAATGAAAATATTGGGTTTACTTAATGAAAGATTGAGTGGATATGATCAAAGGCTTTTTGTGTGTATTTTGGTTTTGAGCCTTTGTTGCGGTGTCTTTTGTGGTTACACCCAAAGTTTAGCCACCCTGTGCCTTCACATAGTCCATCAGGTTTCCAACCACACTCCCTGAGTCCACTTCCTACCCTATTCTGAAGTAGGAGATTCATAAGCAGTTCCTCATTTTCCTCCTCCCCCTTGTGTTTCTCCCAGAGGGGGTGTGGTGGCAGGGTTCAGATCCAGGGCTGGGGAGGAGGCCATAGATACCTATACTTGAAGATCTTTTATCTCCTCTTCTTGGGGTTGACAAAGCCACTTGAGATGCTGCCAAATTTATTTATTTATGAGGTCATCTCCTCCCGGTGAACTGTTGTAATAGAAATACCAAAAGGGGGCTAGCTTTGATTGAATTCTGAGGAGTGGGAAAGAGCTAATTCTCAAAGCTTAATTTGTGCAGAGAATGTCTTCAAATGTGCCTTCCAAATAACTCCTGTTGTCCAAGAGAAAAATAAGTTATTCATTCCGGTTACTTTACTCTGCAGAAGAGGAGAAAGGAATGAAATATTTAGTCTCTTTGTTTCCTTTTTCATGCCCTCTTCTTTTATTTATTTATTTATTTATTTATTTATTTAACATCTCTTATATACCGCACTATTTATAATCAGCGCGGTTTACAAAGAACAATAAAACATCAGATAAGATACATATTATCTGTTTTTTACATGGAACAGGAACAAAAACTTGGGTAACCGGGGTAATTATTTACAATGAGTAATAGTCATTGAACTATAAACATATGGACGGAGTAGTACATGAAAAGAGCTTTGTAGTATGAGCGGGGTATGAAGTGTTAATGGGTTAGCAGGGGTTGCGTGTTTAGAATGGGATTGGTGCTATTTGAGTGAGCTTGTGTTACTGTGTTCTCTGGGAAGTATTTGATGAACAGGTGGGAGAAAAGCTATCCCTTCTGTGGGAGAAAAGCTATCCTTTTCAAGAAGGGAAAGGAAGGGGGTTGTGTCAGCATCAGTTAGAGGGGAGGGGACAATACCTGCAGTTTGATGGGTTTTTGGTGCTCAGATGCTAGGAGCAGTGATGTCTCTGCCATTCAAGTGGTACTCAGGTCAGACAATGTACCATCTATTATACACTTGTCCTAATGGGTTATTATTTCTGGGTTTTCACCTCTGGAACTGTGTGCCTCCAATCAAAATACCTCTCTCCATCCTGTTGCTCAAGTGTGACTGTGGATCATGGCCATCATCCATGGCCAGATTTAATATTCTGGACTGGACTTGTAACAATGGAGGAGGAGGAAGTTAGAATGTAATGACAGTACCCCTTTGAAGTGGATGGCTCTAAGCAAAAGGGGATAGACCTCTCTTCAGCCTGTGTATTTGATACCTTAAAAAATAGCACACTAGACAGTTGCCTATGTTGCCTTCCTCTCTATCTGGGCCAGCTGTCACCCTCTCCCTTAATTCCACCCTTGTCAGGCTCAACCAAGATTTGCCCGGGAACAGATAGCAATCCTTCCAGAATCATACGCACATTTCCAGTGATGCCAGCCTTACACAGAGGTTATGGTAGTGGTGTTTACTCAGTCCATGGAGTTCTAGAACCTAGGATCAGTTGAGAAGGAGGTGGGGTACTAATAAAGTTCTATGAGTCTGAGGCTATGGTTATGAGGCCTCTGTATTAATCACTTCTTGAGCTGGGAATGCCTCAGCAGCAACTAGGCCTGATGATGCCTTTTGGCCCTTCTGCTTGCTCTTTTTGTTTTTCCAGCAACTTTGCTAATCCAGTTAGTGGGTCCTTAGTATATGAGGGGAAAATTTAAATTGCAGGAAGATAGTGGGAAACATTTGACCAAATTAAAAAAGGATAAAGTGGGAGGAGTGAACAGAAAAAGCAAAGTAAGGAAAGTACAGCTACATAAATTAAAAAAGAAAGGATGAGAGGAATGGAACTTTCACCCTAGCAGCCAACCATAAACTCACCAAAAATAACCCAGAAAATAACCCAGAAAAAAGTCAGCAATGCAGGACTGACCCTACCAATAGGCATACTAGGCATCCACCTGGAATGGCAAATATCAGGGGGAGGGGATGGTATAGCATGACAGAGATATCTAACCTTCCCTTCCCTAATCTCCCTCCACCAGATATTCAACATTTCTACTACTACTACTATTAGTAATTTATATAATGCTACAAGGCATACGTAGCACTTACAGACATATATAAAGACGGTCCCTGCTCATCAGAGCTTACAATCTAATCAAGACAGACAAGACAACAGAAAAGAATAAGGGTAGAATAGGGAAGGTAAGGAGACACAAGAGAAACAAGGGATCATGATCCAAAATCAGCCTCAAAGAGATGAGCCTTTAGCATGGATTTGAAAAGGGGCAAAGATGAAGCCTGACGTACAGACTCAGGAAGTTTGTTCCAGGCATAAGAGCAGCAAAGTGAAAGGATCAAAGTCTGGAGTTAGCAGTGGAAGAAAAGAGCAAAGAGAGAAGCAAACCAGTAGAAGAGCGGAGTTCACAAGGATGGATGTAGGGAGAGAGGAGAGAGGAAAGGTAGAGAGAAGAAGAAGAATGAATGCATTTATAGATCAGAAGAAGAAGTTTGAATTGGATACAGAAATGGAAGGGAAGCCAATGAAGTGATTTAAGAAGAGGGGTTATATGAGTATATCAAAGCTGGTGAAATATTAGTCACTCAGCAGAGTTCTGAATAGATTGAAGAGGAGAGAGGTGGCTCAGAGGGCTCCAAGTAGGGCTCAGGTGGCTCCAAGTAGGAGGTTACAGTAGTTGAGACGGGAAGTAATTAGCATATGGACAAGTGTTTTAGTAGTGTGTTCAGCAAGCAAGGGGTAAATTTTGTTAATATTAAAGAGAAATAAATAGCAGGTTTTAACTTTCTGTTGGATATGTGAGGAAAAGGAAAGGGAGGAGTCAAAGATGACTTCAAGGTTACGGGCTGAGGAAACAGGAAATAGAAGAGTGTTATCTATAGAGATAGAGAAAGGAGGAATGGGGAGAAGGTTTAGGGAGAAAAATAAGAAGTTCAATTTTGGCCATGTTTAATTTCAAATGGTGGTGAAACATCCAGGTGGAGATATCAGTCAGGAAGGCAGAGATGCAAGCCTGGAGTATCAAAGAGATATCAGGTATAGAAAGATAGATCTGAGAATCATCGGCACAAAAATGACACTGAATTCCATGGGAGGAGATGAGAGCACCAAGGTACTGGGTGTAGAGAGAGAAAAGGAAAGGACCCAGAACAGAACCTTGGGGTATACCAATTGAGAGAGGGATAACAGTAGAGGAGGAACCACCAGAAGAAACACTGAAAGATTGATGAGAGAGATAAGAAGAGAACCAGGACAGCATAGAGTCCCTAAAAACAAATGTCATGGAGAAGGTGGTAGTCAGCAGTGTCAAAAGCAGCAGAAAGGTCAAGAAGGCTGAGGATAAAGACTCTTGGATTTGTTGAGGAACAAGTCACTGGAGAATTTGGCAAGTGCCATCTCAGTAGAATGTCAAGAGAAGGTTTCTTAAGGAGTGGTGTGACCACAGCATGCTTGAAAGGCTGCAAGGACAGTAGCAGTGGAGAGTGTGAGATTGAGAATATATGAGATGGAATGGATGATAGAAGAGTAAACAGAGTTAAGGAGATGGGTGGAGATAGGATCAACAGAGCAAGTAGTAGGTTTAGAGGGGGAAAGAAGATAAGAGGTTTCCTCATCAGAGATCTCAGAAAAGGATGAGAGGGTAACAGAGATTGAAGGGAAAAGTTGGTATTGAGTTGGGAGAAGAGGGAATGAAACCGATCTAGAGGGGAAATGGAGTGTAACCTTGTGGATTTTGTCATGAAAATAATAAGCCAGGATCTGGGCAGAAAAAGAGGGAGGGGTTGGAGGGAGGCATTTTGAGGAGAGTGTTAAGAGCTGAGAAGAGACGGTGGGGGTCAGTGGCAAGAAAGTTAGTCAGATGGAGATAGCCATTTTATTTGGTGAGTGCTAAGGCTGATTGGAAGGAGGTAAGCATAAATTTGAAATGAAGAAAGTCAAGGGAATAGATAGCGGGTGGTTGAAGACAACCAGGACTGAGGTATAATGCATCTATCAGGATGTAGGATGGGTGGAGCAAGATTATCCAGAGCAGAGGAGAGGACAGTATTATAGGAAGTTATAGCCTCATTAACAGGTTTAGAAGAAAAGAAAGAGGTGAAGAGACAATAGTGGAGAGAGCCAATGGATCGAGAGCATGAAGATTCCTAAAAAGGCAGGAGGAGACTGGGCAAGATTGAGGTGAGGAGTAATGAAGGGTGGAGCTTAGGAGGTGATGATCAGATAAGGGAAGAAATGAGGTATGGAAATTGCAGGGCAAACAGAGAAGAAAACCAGGTTGAAACACTGACCGCGCTGATGAGTATGAGCAGAAGAGCAAAGTTGGAGGTTGAATGAAGAGGTAACGGAAAGGAGTTTAGAAGCATGGGGTCAGAAGGGTTATCAACATAAATGTTAAAATCTCCAAGAATAAGGGAAGGTGAAGAAGAATCGAGAAATAGGGAAGCCAGGAGTCAAAATCAGTGAGAAAGTTAGTGGTGGACTTATCAGGGGTTCTATAGATAGCAGCTAAACGGAAAGGTAAGGGATTAAAAAGGCAAATGGAATAGACTTCAAAGGAAGAAAAGGAGTGATATGGAGGTAGATAGAGGGGCTGGAATTCACAGAAAGGAGATAGCAGAAACCCAACACTACCACCACGGCAGTGGCTTGAGGAATGTGAGAAAATTGGTAGCCATCATGACAGTGGGCAGCAACCAAAGCAGTGTCATCAGGGAGGAGCCAGGTTTCAGTGAGAGCTAGAAGATGAAAAGAGTTAGAAATGAAGAGATCAAGAGTAAAGGGGAGTTTATTAGATATGGAGCGAGCATTCCATAAGGCACAAGAGAAAGGGAGAGAGATGGGGGAAAGGAGAGGAATATAGATGAGATTAGAGTGGTTGAGAGAGGAGTGAGAGTGAGAGAATATGTTAATGTTTATTGGTTTGATATACCACCATTCAAATAATAGCACAGCGGTTTACAGGGCAAAATATACAAGAAAGGCTAATGAGTCTGAAAAGGAAAGGAAATTACAATGTAGGAAAGCACTCAAGACATTTAAATACACGTAACCAAGAAGAAAAGGAGGGAGAGAGAAGGGGGGAGGAGTAGTTTCACACAAGAGGGGAAGGGAGGTCAAAGGCGGAGGAGAAGAGGTGAGTTTTTAAGTTCTTCTTGAAGGTGGAGAATTGCTGTTCAAGTCTAAGGGAGGTGGGTAGGGAGTTCCAGAGTGCAGGACCAATAAAAAAGAAGGTAGAGGAGTGTGTAGATTGTAAGTGAGCACGTGACGGGGAGGGGAGGTGAAGGCGGTTGATGTGTAGTGATTGGAGTGCACGAGTAGGAGTATGGAACTGAATTAGATCTGCTAAGTACCGAGGGGTGTGAGTGTACAGGACTTGATGGACCAGCATGAGGATCTTTTAGCAAATGCGAAATTGAAGGGGAAGCCAGTGAAGATGGAGGAAGAGGGGAGTGACATGATCTCGGAGTGAGGAGTGAAAGATAATACATGCAGCAGTGTTCTGGATGCATTCTAAGCAGTGTAGTTGTGAATGTGGGAGCCCAACCAGAACCGAATTACAGAAATCGACGCGTGACATCACCAGAGAAAGGGGAAGAGTGGTAAAAGCCTGTGGGGTGAGAAATGGGCGGATAGCTCTGATCTGGCGGAGGTAAAAAAAGGAGGTTTTAGTAACATGAGAGACATGAGCCCGAAAGGAAAGGTCAGAGTCAAAGAGAACACCTAGATAATGAAAACTAGAGACCAGGGGAAGAGGTGAGTCAGAAAAGGAGGGAGTGGCCAAAGGGGGAGGACTAACAAAAGTGAACCAAATAGTAAGTGTTTTTGGTAAGTTTAAGTGCAGACAGTGTGTAGTGATCCAGTTAGCAACAGCGGAGAGACAGGAGTTAAGAGGGGCAAGATCTGAATGGAGAGGGGAAGTGTGGTGAAGAAGGACCAAGTCATCAGCATAATAAAAGGCAGAGATCCCAAACTGTTGAATCAAGAGTGCCAGTGGTGCCAAGAAAATATTGAAGAGAAGAGGTGCTAAGACGGATCCTTGAGGGACACCACAGGGCAATGGAAAGGGATCAGAGAAGACTGGTGGGGCAGAAGAGGAGATCACTGTACAGGAGCAAGAGGAGAGAAAGGAATGAAACCAGTGATGAACGGTGCTGCAGAGGCCAGCCTCACATAGATGAGAAAGAAGAAGAGAGTGGTCAACTAAGTCAAATGCTGCCGAGATATCTAAGGATACCACCACCGAAAAATCACCACGGTCGTGAGCGACGTGAAGTTCATTAAGAAATCCCAGAACAGTCTCCACACTGTGACCTTTCTGAAAACCCTACTGGCGGGGGTGAAGAAGGTGCGTGGAGTCAAGGTGATGTGACAATTGTGCAAAGACCGTTTTCTCGAGTATTTTTGAGAGAAAAGAAAGATTAGAGACAGGGCGATAGTGAGCAGGAATCTGAGGATCAAGTGAGGGTTTCTTGAGGATGGGGCGGATAAGGGCATGCTTCCAAGAGTGAGGAAAGACTCCTGTGGAAAGGCTGGTATTAACCATAGTGAGAATGAAGGGAATGAGAGTAAGGGAGGGAGTGAATAGCCAAGAGGAGGGGATAGGGTCAAGTGGACACGAGGTCTTATTGGAAGAAGATATTAGTTTCATAAGTTCTTCAGCAGTGATGGAATGAAAGGAGAGCCAGACATGTGAAAGCTGAGAAGCAGGGGGAGGAGAAGAAATAGGTGGAGGACAGTGAGGCAGAGATACTCTGAGATCTTGTTATGGAAGAATGTTGCAAGTTGGGAAGGAGGAGGAAAGGACGAAGGTGGAGCAGGGTCAGAATCTAACCGGAGGAACATAAGGGTCCTAAGGACTATGTATAAATGACGAGTCTGGTTGGGTGCAGATGAAATGGCTGTGGAAAAATAAGTCTGCTTAGCCTTATGAACTTGTGACCGGTAATGTGCATGATCAGCTTTGAAGTAGGCCAAGGTTATTGGGGAGGGAGATTTTCACCAAAGGCGTTCAGTATGTCGAAGTTGAGAATGGAGAAGACGAAGACCATTATGGAACCAGGGTTGTGAGGGACGACGACTGATGGGGTGTGCTTTGAGGGGAGCTAGGTGATCAAGGGCAGTAGAGAGACAGGAGGACCAGGTAGCGGCTTGTGAGGTCGGGGAAAGAGAGGAGAAATCAGGAGGCAAGAGATCTGCAGCGGATGGGAAATTCTGGAGAGTAAGGGCGGTAATGTGGTGGGAGAGACCGAGAGCCGTGGGAGAGGGTAGATGGGGAACTTGAGGAAGAGGTATGGATTGAGATGAAGAGGGTAGACAGGTGAACGTCAGGCAGTAATGGTCAGTCCAAGGGAGGGGGGTGGCACAAAGAGAGTGTATGTGAAAGGGGAGAGAGGCTGGCAAAAGAAGGAGGTCAAGAGTATGGCCTGCTGAGTGTGTAGGGAAAGAAACATGCAGAAAGAGAGACAAATTCTGAAGAAGTGACACAAAATAGTGATCCCTAGAAGAGTGGGGTAGATGAGTGGGGTGTTGGGGCCACTTGGCAATAGTGATTATAGCATGATCGCCTTTGATTTAATTAGTGGAGGAGGGATAGTAAGGAAATCCACTACTACCTTTTAACTTTCGAAAGGGAGACTATGATAAAATGAGGAAAATAGTTAAGAAATAACTAAAAGGAGCAGTTGCAAAGGTTAAAGACTTACATCAAGCTTGGCTGTTGTTGAAACATACTATCTTGGAAGCCCAGACCAGCTGTATTCTACGCTTTAAGAAAAGTGGAAGGAAGTCCAAAAAACTGCCAGCATGGTTTAAAGGTGAGGTCAGAGAGGCTGTTGTTGCCAAAAAAGCATTTTTCAGGAAATGGAAAAAAGAGCCAAACGATGAAACCTGGAAACAGCACAAGCACTGGCAAGTCAAATGCAAGGAATTGATAAGGCAGGCAAGGGGAGAATTTGAGAAAAAACTTGCTGCGGAAGCAAAACCGCGAAGTAAAGACTTTTTCAAGTACATTCGTAGCAAAAAACCTGTGAGAGAGTCAGTTGGTCCATTAGATGATAGAGGGGTTAAAAGGGCACTAAGAGGCGACAAGGCGATAGCGGAGAGACTGAATGAATTCTTTGCTTCGGTCTTTACTGAGGAAGATGTAGGGATGTTACCCATGACTGAGTGGTATTTAAAGGTGCAGAAGAATTGAAGGAAATA
Organism: Ichthyophis bannanicus; assembly: GCA_033557465.1. Classification (NCBI taxonomy): domain Eukaryota; kingdom Metazoa; phylum Chordata; class Amphibia; order Gymnophiona; family Ichthyophiidae; genus Ichthyophis; species Ichthyophis bannanicus. The sequence continues at coordinate 254,010,251 of CM066038.1, forward strand.
TCGATACATCGGGAAGATATATTACAACTATTAGATAAACTGAAGAGTAGCAAATCACCTGGGCTGGATGGTATACATCCAAGGGTGTTGAAAGAACTGAAATATGAGATTGCATACCTGCTATTAGTAATCTGTGAACTATCATTAAAATCACCTCTATTACCTGAAGATTGAAGGATCGCCAATGTAACACCAATTTTTAAAAAGGGTTCCAGGGGTGATCCGGGAAACTACAGACTGGTTAGCCTGATGTCAGTACCGGGAAAAATTTTAGAAATCATCATAAATAAAAACATTACTGAGCATGTAGATAGTCATGGCCTAATGGGAGACAGCCAACATGGCTTTAGACAAGGAAGATCTTGTCTTACTAATCTGTTATGTTTTTTTGAAGGTGTGTATAAACAGGTGGACAAAGGTGAGTCGGTTGATATAGTGTATCTGGACTTTCAGAAAGCCTTTGACAAGGTCCCTCATCAGAGACTTTTGGCAAAACTAGGAGGCAGTGTACTATTGTGGATCAGGAACTGGTTAAAAGATAGAAAGCAGAGGGTAAGGCTAAATGGCCAATTTTCCCAATGGAGAAAGGTGAATAGTGGTGTACCCCAGGGATCTGTGCTGGGTCCGCTGCTTTTTGACATATTCATAAATGACCTGGAAAGTGGAATAACGAGTGAGGTTATCAAATTTGCAGATGACACAAAACTATTTAAAGTTGTTAAAACCCAAGAGGATTGTTGAAAATTGCAAGAGGATCTTGATAAATTGGAAGACTGGGCATCAAAATGGCAGATGAAATTTAATGTGGACAAGTGCAAAGTTATGCAGCTAGGGAAGAACAACCCAAACTATGGTTACACGATGCAAGGTTCCACATTAGGAACCACCACCCAGGAAAACGATTTAGGGGTCATTGTGGATAGCATGTTAAAACCCTTGGCCCAGTGTGCAGTGGCGGCCAAGAGAGCAAATGGAATGCTAGGTATCATAAGGAAAGGAATGGAAAATAAAACACAAGATATTATTATGCCTCTTTATCATTCCATGGTGAGACCGCACCTTGAATATTGTGTGCAATTCTGGTCACCATATCTTTTTTTTTTTTTTTATTGAAAGTTTTTCAAACACATACTTACAACAAAAGTATACAGGAAATCCAGATACCAATGAGACACCATAACATACAGGAAAACCATCCTTATATAATAAAATAAAACTCATCAACATCTATTCATAGCCCACAAAAAGGGGAGAGTTACAAAAGCAAAATATGCCAAAAGAAATTTCAAGAACCAAGTTCTAAACTAACACACAGCACAACACAATCTAACATCCCCTCTTCTCCCTACGTAAGTGTGCCTAATTGTTTACTATCCAAAAAAACCTGTAATTGGGAAGGATCAAGAAAAATAAATTTAGACCCCTGAAATGTAACAATACATTTACAGGGGTACCGAAGAAAAAAACCTGCCGATAGGGCCAATACCCTAGGCTTCATAGCCAAAAAAGCCTGTCGCCTAAGTTGAGTGGCCTTACAGACATCAGGGAACATTTGTACTTTATCACCACAAAATAGAATAGACAACCGCTTAAAGTACAATTTAAAGACAGCTGACTTATCAGACTCAGAAACAAATCTTAAAAAGGATATAGCGTTATTAGAAAAGGTACAAAGAGCCACCAAAATGGTAAAGGGGATAGAAGGCTACCCCTATGAAGAGAGGCTAAAAAGGTTAGGGCTCTTCAACCTGGAAAAGAGACGGCTGAGGGGAGATATGATAGAAGTCTATAAATTAATGAATGGAGTGGAACGGGTAAACGTAGATCAATTGTTTACATTATCAGAATATAGAAAGACTAGGGGACATGCAATGAAGCTACAAGGGTAAACTATCTAAGACTAATAAAAGAAAATATTTTTTCACTCAATGTGTAATCAAACTCTGGAATTTGTTACCGGAGGATGTAGTAAATGCTGTTAGTGTAGCTGGGTTTAAAAAAGGTTTGGACAAGTTCCTGGAGGAAAGGTCGACAAACCATTATTAAGAAGGGACCCAGGATATCAATGCTTGACAAGCATTGTGGAACCTGTGTCTTTTGGGGAAACTGTTAGGTACGTATGACCTAGATTGGCCACTGTTGGAAACAGGATACTGGGCTTGATGGACCTTGGTCTGACCCAGTATTGCATATCTTATGTTCTTATGTTCTTAAGAGGAGGGAGAGTCCAGATGTAAATTGAAGTCCCCTGCAATGAGTAATCGGGGGAAAAAACAATAATAAGTCTGAGATAGACAGTAAGAGGGAGTCCCAAAGATCTATGCGTAATGCAGGAGGGGAGTAAACAAGAAGAATGTGCAGAGGAGAAGAGGTATGAAGGTGAAGCAGAAAGGATTCAGGGTAGTGTAGGGAGGGGGATGAGACTTGTGAGAAAGGAATGGAGGAATGAAGGATAGCAGCCACTCCACCGCCCATACAACCAGTGCGGGGAATAGAGACAGCAGTGAGCCCAGGAAGGAGGCAACGTGCCAAGAGCGAGTCTTCCCCTTCCTTCAGCCAGGTTTCAGTAAGAAGAAAGAGGTCAAGGGATTCATGGACAACAAGGTCAGAGATAAGGAGGGTTTTGGATCTTGGAGATCGGCAATTTAGAAGGCCTAGGGTAGTCTAGGAGGACCAGGGTTAGGATTAATGTTACCAAATGAAAGAAGGAGAAGGAGAAGAATGTGAGGCAGAGAGGAGACAGAATGGCGGAAATGAAGATGAGTTTTTTTAAGAGAGAAGGGAGTGCGGTGACTGAGAGGAAGAAAAAACGTGAAGTTCAAGAGCTGAGGATAAGGTGGAAGACAGGATGGGAGCAGAAATGGGAAAGGTAGAGAGAGGGTGATAAGGAAGGAAAGTTTGAGGATGTTGCTGTGAGGGGAATATCAATAGAAGGAAAAAGTGATGTGGAGCCATAAAAAGAGGAGAAATGGAGAGGAAAGCAAAAGAATTAGTAGAATGGCTATCATAATGGAATAATTAATACTGTTAGTGTTAACAATGATTTAGAATACAGTGCAAAGGCTTAAATAGCACTGCACAAATACATATAAGAGAGTGTCCTTGCTCACCAATAGTCTATGAGCATTTTAAGGTAATTGAGATGGGATACAGCTTTGGGTGTCCATAGGTAGATTACAATAGAAATCATTTCCCATATATAGCAATGAAGTAGGCACTTCTAGTCACTTTCAAGTCTCTCTACAAAAATATGGGTTCTTGAGTTTAGAAGGGTAATTAAGAGAATTTTTTTATCTCAGTCAGTACCTTAGAATGGAAGAAAGATTAAAGGATATGGAGGAGTTGAAGCAGTGCTCCTAGTTCCTTTCACACCGGTGGTGATTGGAGAAACCTGTAGCCGTTAAGGCCTGCAGCATGTGGTTCATCGTTGGATGCAGCATTAATATCAACTGCTGATGTTCTGTAAGACTGAGCCCAAAAGTTGTTGGAAACATCTAATTCATTCAGACCATAACATTTTGATATGTTACGAGGCATAGGGCTAAGAGCCTTCAGCTGCTCAGAAAGAGTGTGTATTCCTGTAGAAGTAAGCTCCCAGGAGTACTACCTTCCCTATCCCCTTCTCCCACTCCATGATGTCTAACATTGCCTCCTCTTCTCTTCTGCCTTTATTTGGCTGTTGCCACGGCCACCACTGCCTCTCTGTCTCCTTCTTCTTCATGAGTTGTGGCTGCATCTAAAGTAAAATCAGTGTGACGACTCTTAGAGCATTCTAGTGTACACAAGGTCCACCCCTTCTGATGCAAACTCCCTTGAATATATATTTGAGTGCTCTAAGGTCTGCCACCATGCTGACTTTACCTTAGATAAAGGGGGAAGATGGAGGTATGGTGGTGGTGGCAGCAGCATAGAGAAGGGAAAAGGGAGTGATGCCAAACATGGAGAGGGGGATAGAGAAGGAAAATGTCAGATACCAATTTGGGAAGTCAGGGAAGAGATGCAGAAATATTAAACAACTCGTGGGAGGCGGGGGGCGGGGGGCAGGGGGGGAGGGTGGGCAGGGACATGAAAGGAACATGCTGCATTAGTGGCGGGAAGATCAGGAAAATTAAGAGGAGATATTAGACTACTAGAGGGATAAGAAAAGGAAGGAGAGATACAGGATACCTGGGGAGGGAAAAAGAAAGTAAGATGCTGGGCATGGGGAAGGGGGATATAAGCCAGGGAAGGGGAGATATTGTAGTGGGGGGCTAGGGCAGGGGAGATGCTCAACTATGGGTTCGGTGCAAGGCTAAAGTTCACCTAGTGCATCAGATACTCTGCAGTAATGTTTCTCACTATGACTGCCAAGAAGAAATAAAAAATAATTCTCAGATAGTCCAATGACAGAGGAAACCAGCAAAACCAATAAAATCACTGCAACTATGAGCATAGAAGTAGATGGTAGATGTAATGAAGGAGGTGAGGGACCTGGATGACCAGCTTGATGTGGCCTTCTGACTTACATAAAGTAAGACATTTTCTACAGAGTTTTTTAATTATTTTTTTTTCTTTTCCAATCAATATTTGGTTATATTTCTATAAAGGAAAAGGACATATCAAAAATCATAAATACAATTCTATAATACATAAAGAAAACATTTTAACTTTATAAACAATAAAAAGAGTGGTATATCACCATAGGATTAAACATTAAAAAGGAAAAACAATTAGCCTCAATATGATAATTAATACCAGCTATTATAAAATAAAAAATAACCTTCCTAGAAAACAAGGTGGTGTGAGGATTGATGATTCTTCAGAGGCCACATCTGTATGTTTTTCCCCCTAGCATGGACAAATTCCTTTTAATTACCCTGATCAACAAAGATAAAGATCCTCTCTTGAAATTTAATTGTTTTTTTTTTTTATCAGAAATTTAACAAAAAGAGAGCTCCTAGAGAAATTATCTGGTAGTGTAATTGAAGAAACTCCTAAAAGCCTACTGAACAATGACTGGGAAAAATTGTATTGCCAAAGCTACTGTCCCTGTTACAATTTTTGCCTCTGTCCAGACAGAGAACCCAATGCCAGTTGAAGGTAAAAAGGGGATGATTGTAATTGTTAAGGAGGGGCAGACTAAATGGGCCATGTGGTCTTTTTCTGCTGTCATGTTTCTATGTTTCTAAGTTTCAGAAGAAGCATGTGCAGGATGCCTGCAAGTATAAGCTCTCATGAAACAAGTGGAGGAGTTCAGAGAGGAGGTGGAGAGGCTGAGAAGTACATTGATGAGATGCTTATTGAAACATCCAAGCTCTATGACAGAGGTGAAGATGGGAAGCTAGAGAATGAAGAGAGTTGGACACGAGTCACCAGAGCCTAAAGAATCAACAATTAAACTCCTCCAACTCTTGAACTGAAGAACCAATATGCAACCCTGGAAGCAGAGGAGGTGAAAGCATCACAGGGAAGGGAAGAACCACAGCTCAAGCACTCCAAAGTTGCAGAATCAGTGACCACAAGATAGCGAAGGGTAGTGGTAGTTGGTGACTTTCTTCTGAGAGGTACCGAGGTGTCCATCTACTGAAAAGACTCGATGTCCAGGGAGGTATGCTGTCTGCCAGGTGCTAAAATCAGATATGTTATGGAAAGTTTGCTGAATCTCATCAAGCCTACTGACTGTTATGTAATGATGCACATCCATGCTGGCACAAATGATACTGCTAGGTATCCCTTCAAGCATATTGAGTATGACTTCATGGCTCTGGGTGAAGCAGATAAGTTCGCAGGTGGTGTTCTCTTCAATTATCCTTGTTGAGGGTGAAGGCCAAGACATGGCTGTTTGGATGGTGTCATTGAGAGCATTTTGGTTTCCTGGACCATGGGATGATGTTCCAAGGGCTGCAGAGCAGAAATGGCATCCATCTGTCCAAGAAGGGTTGAAGTGTCTTCTTCAGCAGACTAGCTAACCTACTGAATAGGGCTTTAAACTAGATCTGTTAGGGATGGGTGAAGAAAACCCTCAGATAAATGAAATATTATATACCTCTGTAGAAATGGATAAGGGAGAAAACATCTGGAAAGCAGTATGTATAAATGCCCATAGCATGGGAAATAAGATTCCAGATATTGAGGCTTTAATGGAAGAGGCTGAATTGGATTTTGTGGCAGTTACAGAGACATGGTTTATGGACAACCATGACTGGGATGTAATTATACCAGGCTACACTTTATTCAGGAAGGACAGGGTAGGAAGAAGGGGAGGAGGCACATCCCTGCTGCAGAAATATTTCTTTATGGAAAGAGTGGTAGATGAGTGGAATAGTCTCCCAGTGGAGGCAGTAGAAATGAGGATAGTATCTGAATTCAAAAAAGCATGGGACAAACACAGAAGATCTCTTAAGGTAAAAAAGGGATGATTGTAATTGATATGGAGGGGCAGACCAGATGGTCCCTGTGGTCTTTTTCTGCTGTCATGTTTCTATATTTCTAAGTTTCAGAATAAGCATCTGGAATGACCCAAACTTGTGCTCAAGGTATTGGGGAACACAATTCCTAAAGTAATATCTTATTATCAAAACTTGATCTGAGGAGAATGCAGAGGGGAAATGGCTGTAAGTCTCTTCCAAAGAAATCTCTAAAACAGTGAATCTCAAACTTGGGGTTGGGACCCCAAATAGTGTCACGTCATCAGTGGATGGGATCACACAAACATGACCATTTTCCCATCTCTCTGGACTTTCACTGTGACCTATGCCAAGTCACCAGTCAACATGTGGCCTGTGAGCCGGCGAGCATTCATAAGCTGTTGTCCTTCCTGGGTAAGCTTCATGTTAGACTGGAAACCCAGGCTGAGTACTAGGGTCTCTTGTGTCACTGCACACTGACACAAGAGACCCTATGTGGACTGCTACTGCTGTTGCCACTATTGTTTCTGCTGCCTTCCTGGTTTTGATGAGCGGGGAAGGAGGCTCAAGATCTTCCAGTATGATTTCATCATCTGAGGTCATGGGAATTTTCAGTTGTTAAATTGGGGTCATATGGGATGAAAGTTTGAAAAACACTGCTCTAAAATCATAGATTGAGCAAGGAGGGGAAGCAAAAATATCAATGCTACTCTCAACAGAATCTATATAACAATAAGATGAATGAACAAAATAGGTCTTTGAGATAATAGGAAAAGATTCATCAGGAAATTTCAAAGCATCTACCAAATATATTTTTTAACATCTCTCTAATTATGATCATGAAATTTAAACTAGTACAAATGTTCACTACAAATTGCATTTTGAAGCTCAGAATCTTTGAGGAAGAGACATATGTGCCTTAATTAAAGAAGCATTAGCCACCTCTCAAGGGTTGCAGTCCATTACAGGAGAGCAGCACTCCTCCAAAATTCTCACTTGATTAAAGAAAATGTGTAGCAGACCTCTCCAGTGCCTATTTATGGAGGATGTCTCCATTGGCTCCAGTTGTGAAATGGGAGGCTACATTTTGAAGGGTGGTAGCAACACTTGTTTCAAGCTCCTACTGTTGTGGACTAAATGTAAACCAGTGTCTTTCCCTTGCTTCACTCTCTTACTCACTCAGATGAGATCCAGTCCAGTCAAGCTTATGACTATATTTCAGTCAATATTCAGTGGGACTTATCGATCTAACAGCTGCCACAATATGTATAAGTTCTTTATCTGTGGATTTTCAGTGGCACTATCTGGATAGTGACGAACATCTCTCAAACCGCCTGGTACAATATAAACAGTAGTAAGAAAAGCAGAGGACTCATGAAACTAGCAAAGGTTAGCAAAATCCTTTATTGTCAATAAGGATGATTAAAAACAAAACAAAGTATCACTTGCACCATAAGCAGATATGGAAGAATCTAGTATTGTTAATAGGTCATTCAATGCCCGACATGGTTTGGCATCTATGCATACATCAGGGCTGATGGCTACTTCTTAACAGACTGGACTACATCTTACCTATATGTACACAGCTTAGGAGTCAAAATAAACACACCAAGGAAAAGGGGAGAATTTGTAAATCCATAAGTATGCAAAATAAAATAAATTAAAACACTCAAAAGAAGGAAAAAACAAAGAAAAAGAAACAGAAAAGAAAAAAGGAAAAAAGGGAGGGGGGGGGGAAGAGACATTCCACCATATGACCCTGAGACCCGGCTAACAATTTAAAATGTAAAATAAAACACAAGGTTAAAAAAGTGTGAAAAAGACAAGGTGACATAAAAAAGGAAGGAGGTGGAAGAAGGCCTAGGTTACAAAATTTGCTGCATATTTATAAACACAAGTTGCACAAGGAAGGGAGGAGAGGAAGTGTGTAACACAGGACAAATGTGAATAAGCGAAATTGCTGAGTCGTTGCCAAGGGGTACCAGCAAAAGCAACTGGTATCAATAATTATGAGTTTACAGATGGAAAGGTTTGTCTGAAAGAGTAGCTTTTAAGAAGAGAAAATCAAATGTGGAATCAATCAAACCAATGCAAAGTCAATTTAAAAAGTCCCCATCAAACTGTAAGCATAAATAAAAGATCAACAAAATGAAATGTCATGCGATCTATATAGTACCAACCTCTACAAATGTCAAGACATACCTCTTTAAAACGTAGTAATAAAAATCATATATTCAGTATGCTCCCTTAAACCAACAAATAAACACACCAGGAACATTCAAAATAATGAGGATGTTAGCATTAGAAAATCTACTTAAAACCAACAGGAGATAACATCGATCAAAGGGACAATCCTTCTGAGGCGGCAACTGGCTAAAGCCATAAAAACTTACAGCAAAGGTCGGTAGCGTGTGCACATTTGAAAAGCAGCATCTCTGAGCAGACTCACAGTAGGGCTGCTTAAAAATGCTGTTGTTTCCCACTGGTGCTGATGATTGCCATCGGTCAGAGCAGGCTAATAAAACGAAAAACTAAGGGGGATATTCCAAAGCACTTATACAGTTTTCAGACCTGCAAACCGTGTAAATGCCACTGAGCTAGATGTTCAGTAGCACTAACACCACCCTAAAAGGTTAAAGATATTCTGAAAATAGCCCAATTTAAAAGAAAGGAGGCCCTTTATACAGAAAAACAAAATAAAAAAGGGGAAGATGGTTTCACCAGCTTCATCCTTAAAAACAAAAAATAAGAGAAAAATATCGGGGGGGGGGGGGGGTGTGGGGGGGAGGGAGAAAGCATTAAAAAGCAAACCTCCTCACAGATTCAAGATGTGTCAGACAAAGCTTAATTGAACATGACCATAAAACAGATACCAGTGCATAAATATAATGGGGGTCTTTTACTAAGCTGCAGTAACTAGTTACCATGGGTTTAACACCTGCTAGATCCCCACGGTTCACCTGGCTTAGAAGTGCGGTTCACTACTGCCATGTTATGTGCAAAACTAACCAATTAGGAGAAACTACCCTGAGTATGACCACTAACTGCTCTGTCTGCACTCGCCAAAGGTGGGCGGGATGGGGGAGGAATCAGAACACAATGTGGGCATGTCAGCTGATGATAGCGTGCTCCACAATGCCACGCACTAGCTGTCACAACTGCTGATAGCTTGGCTGCAATCACCGCGACACACAGTGGTGGGGTATGTACAGCTGGGCCACCAATAGCACAGTACCGCACCACAGTTGATGCCCTACTGTCAATCATGCCCCCCCCAGGTGATTCCACTGCCCCACCATCATCTCTCCCAATGCATTCCCAATTACCTTCCCCCCTCCGGTAACCTTCTACTCCTCCGATATCCCCCTCCCCCAATCGGTACCCCTTTTCAGGACCACCATGACTGGAAACTCTGGTCAGGAAAGGATAATGAGAGTTTAGGCCAATCCAACTGGAAAATAAAAATCAGACAAAAAAGATTCAAAAAATAATTTATTGTTAGTTTCAGAGATTTCTTTGAATTCTGTTCAGTACTGAAAGAAAGTGAATTATAAATGCTTCGAAACTGGGTCTAACAACCACAAAAGTCCAAAGAGAACCCAGCATACAGTGAACCACAAATAAACTTTTTTTGTTGGAATGGCCAGCACAGTATACAGGATTGTACCTGCTACCACAGTGGCCCGTCCTTTTTAATCAATTATAATACAAATTTAAAACAGCTCTCATTGAAAAATGGCTGTACTTAGCTGTGCAGAAAAAAATTCAGGCTGGACGAATGTTGTTTGCAGCGATAAATCGATGTTTGCCTCAGCAGGTCAGTAAGGTAACGACGTGTCACTTTTCGGGGGTATACACATCAACCCCCTGCTTCAGGTCAGACCTCTGAATCAGGTAAAGAACATCAGCCTTGCATACACAGCCTAAATGGTGGTTTTTATAAATACCTGGCTGCCGGTAAAATTCACAAAATAGGACACAGCTAAGTACAGCCATTTTTCAATGAGAGCTGTTTTAAATTTGTATTATAATTGATTAAAAAGGACGGGCCACTGTGGTAGCAGGTACAATCCTGTATACTGTGCTGGCCATTCCAACAAAAAAAGTTTATTTGTGGTTCACTGTATGCTGGGTTCTCTTTGGACTTCAGTACTGAAAGAAATGCATTTCTGTTTCTCTTTCTATCTTCAAAATTCCACTGCTGTCTTTTTGGGTTTTCCATTTCAGTTTTTTGTCTGCATATTTATTTCTAATTCAGTTTCTTATTCTCTAGTAAATGACATCTGTGTTTTCTATGTGTAATTTAGATGAAAGATTCTGTATAGGAATCTGTAGAACCCGATTTGTTCTCTTTTTCCAAATGGAGGTGTACTGGTGTTTTAAAATATTTGCAATGATGACTCTTCAAAGGTAGAGCTGATGCAGTTTGAGTTATTGTACGTGGTGCTGGTATGGCATGGTATGCTAAGCTTCTGAGTGCCATTTGCAAGATTTTATGTTACTTCACATAGTATTTGGCAGAGGAAGGTGTTTGTTGTTGTCACTGATTCAACATCAGAATTTGAACAGAATATTTTATACATGGTGAGTTGCAAAGTAAAACGGTCTGTACCAATTGTTGAGGGGATTTTATTGGCTGGTCTAGGAACATTCCATGTAACTGAGTAATTATACCCTGCCAGACAAATATTCAACAGCAATTATATGTTCACCAGTGAAGGAATAATTAGCCTATCCCCGTTCGCATGAATATGGATAATACTGGACTGTTTTCTTCACAAAGGGGTATGTTTACTAAACTGTGGTAATGCCATTTGCGTTAGGATCTGCGGTAGAGGCAGAAATACCCAAATAAGGACATGGGTGGTACATCGTTACCGATAACGCGCGTTACAAGGCGCCATAAATTAACGAGCGTTACATGATGGAGCCGTGGAATGTTACCGCGCGTTCATCTTAAGAAGGCGCGCAGACATGCAAACACAAAAGCAGAGCTGTAGCACAATGGTTACTGCACTGACTGATGGTATAGGGGCAGGGCCGGATTTACCTTGAGTGAGGCCCTACGCCAACAAAAATTGTGGGCCCCCAGAAAAGATAAAAACGAGCACGCCGGATCAGCTGCGCACTGTTGGCCCTGACGTCATAATTAAACTGGGAATCCCAAAAGCCAAACTTGGAATGTACAACACTGTAGAAATAAAACTATACATTAATTTGCTCTTGTACTAAACAAAGTGCAGACGTTAATGATGCACATTTACCAGAGCTGACATATTCCAATTAATAAATTCAAAATAAAGTTATTCTCCTACTTCAGAAATGTGGTCTCCTTTTAGTGCAAATAGAAAGCGCGAATATATATTTAATATAATTAAAGTTTTTTTTTTTAAAAAGTCTCCTTTTCAAGAAAAACAAAGATAACTAGCAAAGCAGTGGGCTGCTTCGTTCACCTCAATCTACCAGGTGCAGAGTCCACGAATTTTGGCTTTTGTGCCGAATCGATGAAGTTAAACTTTAAATTTCTAACCCAGCTTGAGCCATTAGAGGCAGCTTTCCCACCACGCGCACTCATCTCCCACCCCGGCTCTCTGCAGCAACTTTTAGGAGAGTGGCGTTTCCGTTCATTAACGTCTCTATTCACCAACATCTTTAGTGCTGCTCTCCACCCCAACGGTTCTTTTGTTTCCACAGATAGCAGTGCCTAGGTGCTCTTAAGGGACCCCCTCCCCCGTGTATCCATCCAGACTGTTGCGTCGCCCCATCCGTCGCGTCCCTCGATTAATATAAAAATACTTCCCACCCAAACTTTCCATTCCACCTTCCGCTCCCCTCCACCTGAGCAGGAAACACGGGCTCCGTTCGTCCCCCCACCCCCCATTCCTGCTGTCCTCGTTCTCCCACCCCTTAGTCGCTTTGCGATACCCACTCACCGTCCGGGCAAGGCGCTCAGCTCAGCCGCACCACGACAAGCCCTCCACTCTTCGCATGGCTCTTGCGTGTCCACCACCAGGTGCGACAAAATCTCCTCCCCTCTTTCACTGGGCCGAACCCAGGTGACTGGCAGGCATCGGTCAGCCAGTCCGAACTGCTCTGCAGATTATTGATGGCGACATACAGCCAATCACTTAGCAGGACGGAGGGGCGGGAAGGAAGAGCTAGGGGGAAAGAGGGGGATGGGATCCTGAAGAGTCAACGAGCCAATGGAATGGGTTCTGTGAGCGTTAGCTGTGAGAGAACGATGGGGCTGGATAGAAACTGAGAGACTACCAGGGCCGGTAATAAATCGTTTGTTCAATTTTTGTGGGCCCTTGCCAGCTGTGGGCCCTACGCCACGGCGTAGTTGGCGTATAGGTAAATCCGGCCCTGTATAGGGGTCATCAGTTTGATTCCCCAGTGTGCCTAATGAATAAGGCTGGTTGAGGCATTATGTTTAAGTATTGGGTTGTGAGGACTTTTAGTTTTACTTTAATTAGTGCTGCCAGCAAACACAACCTCACAGTGGTGTAACCTAAGGTGCCGCATAAGGCACCCTAGAAGGCACTCCATAGGGCACATTATGCTGTCTGCCAAGGCACCCTATAATGTCCCCTATAGGACACCTTATAAGGCACCCTATAAGGCGCTTTATAGGGCACCTTATAAGGCGCTGTATAGGGCACCGTATAAAGCACCTTATAAGGCGCTTCATAGGGTGCCGTATAAGGCGCTTTATAGGGCACCTTATGAGGCACCCTAAGGTGACAGTACTCTGAGGGTGTTTCTGCTAGCAGCACTAATGCACATTAAAAGTAGACAATGTCTCAGACAGTCCTATCAATGTACCCCACTGTGGGTTTTAAACCCATGACCTCTGGCTCCATGGGCAGTGAAGTAACCAGTGGGCTACAGCTGCTAACAAACCCCTGGCTGGCTACAGGAGGACTGCACGGCACCACACAAACATTCTGCTGTGGTTACCAGGATAGGATCAACCCACTGGTACCCAGGATGCACAGCACATGCAAATCAGCAGTCTACAGATGATCACAAGATGGGGTATGCACCCCACAGCACCTCAGCCTGGTAGGGGGTGCCGACGGTGTGTGTTAGTGGCACAGAGTAGCTACAGACCATCACAGTGTGCGGGTCCTGTGCTCACCCTGAGGGTGAGGTGGGGTGCCAAAGCACCATTTTCGCAGCACCTGGCTTTGCTGAGATAGGCTATGCTGCAGGTCAACATCAGTGCCAATGTGTGATAGGTAGTCCTTGCAAACACCCCTAGAATATGCCTGTGTCCATCTGTATTTCACATCTAGCCCTTGTGGACTATGATGCACCCAGAAAAGTGCATACTCTGTGTGGGTGCCATGGTCACATGATTTAAGTGAAGGGGAGTGTTTGGACATAGAAACATAGAAATATAGAAACATAGAAACATGATGACAGAAAAAGACCACATGGCCTATCTAGTCTGTCCTTCCATAACAACAACTACAACAGTCCACTTTTTACCTTTAGAGATCCTCTGTGTTGGTCCCATGCTTTTTTGAATTCAGTTACTGTCCTCATCTCTACCACCTCCACTGGAAGACTATTCCATGGATCCACTACTCTTTCTGTAAAGAAATATTTCCGCATATCACTCCTGAATCTATCTCCCTTCACCCTCATCCCATGTCCCCTCGTAGCAGAACTTGCTTTCAATTGAAAGAGGCTCTCTCCCTAAACATTTATGCCACAGAGGTATTTAAACATCTCAATCATATCACCTCTATCCCGCCTTTCCTCTAAGGTGTACATATTAAGATCCTTAAGTCTGTCCTCATATGCTTTATAATGAAGCCCACTAATCATTTTAGTAGCCACCCTCTGCACCGACTCCATCCTGTTCACATCCTTTTGAAGGTGCGGTCTCCAGAATTGCACACCATACGCCAAATGAGGTCGCACCAAAGACTTATACAGAGGCATTATCACCTCCTTTTTTCTGCTAGCCATTCCTCTCCATATGCACCCAAGCATCCTTCTAGCTTTTGCCGTCGCCTTTTCTACCTGTTTAGCTACTTTAAGATCATCAGACACAATCACGCCTAGGTCCCGCTCTTCTTTAGTCGACAGAAGTACTTCACCCCCTATACTGTATTGTTCCCTTGGATTGCTGCAGCCCAAATGCATGACCTTACATTTTTTAACATTAAATCCCAGCTGCCAAATTCTAGACCATTCTTCAAGCTTAGCTAGATCCCTCCTCATGTTATCTACACCTTCCTGGGTGTCTACCCTATTGCAGATTTTGGTATCATCCGCAAAGAGGCAAACCTTACCCGACAGCCCTTCCGCTTTATCACTAACAAAGATGTTAAAAAGTATCAGACCAAGGACGGATCCCTGGGGCACACCACTGGTATCATCCTTCTCCTCAGAGTCAGCTCCATTTACTTGTACTCTTTGTCGCCTCCCACCCAACCAATTTCTAACCCAAGCAGTAACTTTAGGGTCCATCCCTAGGGTGCTCAGTTTGTTTATAAGTCGCCTGTGAGGAACAGTGTCAAAGGCTTTACTGAAATCTAAATACACCACATCTAGAGCTCTCCCTCGGTCCAACTCCCTGGTAACCCAGTCAAAGAAATCAATCCGATTTGTCTGATTGTTTTCTTTGACTGGGTGACCAGGGAGTTGGACCGAGGGAGAGCTCTAGATGTGGTGTATTTAGTTTTCAGTAAAGCCTTTGACACTGTTCCTCACAGGCGACTTATAAACAAATTGAGCACCCTAGGGATGGACCCACAGGCGGATTACGTACCACCACCCAACCCACTCTCTGTGGCTCAGGATCTCCCACCAACAGATCCACAATCTACCCCCCTGCAATGGTGACAGTAGAGGGGACCATCAACCCCAGTCCTGCTGGGGAATAGACACCCTACAGGGCAGTCAATGCAGATCTGTATGCATCCAGAAATAAGGCAATGGCAGACAGACAGTAGGCCTGGAAGTGCACAGCTGCCTCCCACCACCATCTGACATTCTACAGCAGCAAGCACAGTGAGTCACAAGCCACTGCATCCTGCAAGGTGTTCCAGCCACACACATACAAACTGCAGACAGTCTGCTAGTTAGACCATAGCGCATGTTCCTGGAGGAGATGTGAGCACACCCACCAAGCAGATAAGACAGTGATTGGGCCCCAGAAAACAGAACCCATATATATCATTTAAAAGAAACACTGTATAGCACTATGGGGGAACCCTGTTATGCCGTGGTCACTGCACAGTCAGGGTGAGAGTGACCTCCCAGCAGGACATGCTGTGGCCACCCTGTCCATGCAGGTGGTGGCAGGGCACTACAATGTCCAAGCCATTGCCCTATGCCCTGTGCAGATGCATCCAGGCCAGACCACCCTGTCCAGGCTATACCCACAGTACTGTCCTCCTCATTATGCACATTGGCAAACACTGGCACCAGTGCAAGCAGTGTGGGCTGAGGAAGGTGTAAGCAGCCACCACACACTGGATAGACAGACACACACTCCCACACCTATTCCAGCATTGTGCAACTATAGAGGCTTTTGGCAGCCCTGGCCACTGCACCAGTCCTGGGCACAGTGCAGGCATGGCTATGGTATGCAGAACTGTTGGGGTCACTCCCCAGGGTGGTGGATACTGTCAGATACCAGACCTGACACACACTCCACAGACACCAGTGGGGTTGGTATGATACAGCTCACTGAGCAGATTGTGCTAAACCTAGGAATTACTATGTGCCAGTAATCATAGCAACCTTTTGATATCTGTGTACCGTATTCCCAGGTTTAGGGTGGCATTGCTAAGGTATGCAAGTGCTAGTACTGGGAGATGCACGCAGGGCACAACATCCTACCTGTCCAGGAGGCTGTGGATAATGGGGCCTGTGGGTGCAGGTATTTCTGCCCCTGTTGGCCGCTGCTCTAGGGCAGGGGTTCCCAACTCCGGTCCTGGTGGGCCACACACTGTTCGGATTTTCATGCTGTCCCTGATGAATATCCATGGAAGATATCTGCATACCATGGGGGCAGCGCATAGAAATGCAGCACAGGCATCTTTATTAGCAACAGCATGGAACCTGAATGGTGTTTGGCCCTCCAGGACTGCATTTGGGAAACTCTGCTCGAGGTATTGCACATGTTTATGGTGTCTGTGCTCTGTAAGGTAAAATGTAGGCATTTCTGGAATGTGTCTGTTCTGTGCAATAAATGTTCCTTCTTTATTACCACGGTTTCGTACTGGGTTAAAAAAAGGGGTCTGGGTTGGTGGGAGCCACAACTGGGACTTGAACCTGTGACTTTCTGCTTCTGAGCACACTGGCTGTGCTTACTGTACCACACTGTTGCCACAGGGACAGTTCATTGCCTGGAGATACCATGACTGTTTGTCAGATGGAGCCTGTCTGTTGCAGTGCACGGCACCCACCTAAACAGGGCTAGGCCATGGTCTGCTGCGGCCAGATGCCACTGCCCCCTCCACCACCAATACCCCTCCGCCACCATGCTAATATGCCTTATATTAGAGACAGCATGACACCTGATGATTTTTGGTCCTCCAGGACTGCATTTGGGAAACTCTGCTCTAGGTAATGCGCATGTTTATGGTGTCTCTGCTCTGTAGGGTAAAATGTAGGTGTCCCAGGCATATTTATTCTATCTGCAATAAAGGTTCCGTCTTTCTTACCATGGTTTATTACTGGGTAAAATATGGGGACAGGGTTGGCAGGACCCACAGCTGGGATTTAATCCTGTGACCTTCTGCTCCTGAGCACACTGGCTGTGTGTACTGCACCACACTGTTACCACAGGGACAGTTCATTCCCTGGAGATACCATGACTGTTTGTCAGATGGAGCCTGTCTGTTGCAGTGCATGGCACCCACCTAAACGGGGCTAGGCCATGGTCTGCTGCGGCCAGATGCCACTGCCCCCTCCACCACCAGCACCCCTCCGCCACCATGCTGTCATGCTCTTCTGCTGGTGGTGCTGGTGGTGCGCAGTCTCAGGCCATCCAGTGTGCGGGTAGGCGGCTGCCTATGGTGAGGGTTATGGGGTAGGGGTGCCTGCATAGACGTCCACGCTTCCCCCCAGCACCGCCTGCTACTGTTCTGTGCCCTTGGGGGTAGCTGCTGGTTACTATCCCCTATGACTCTGTGGGAAACACAGTCGTGCCCATGTTGGGCCTTCATCATTTGCTGTCTGGCTGCTCTGCTGTTTCAGCATTCGTATTGGCCACTTAGGCATTACCCTAGTCCGCACTGTGGCCCAGCTGCACCACAGCATCTGCCGCCTGCGGCCCTCTGTATCCCCTTTTTCAGCATCTGTCCAGTTGCCCATTCCGACATGCCCACCCTGCTGTTGTGGGACATGTGCATGCCATAGGACACCTGTCCAATAACAAGGGAAAGCCCTGATCAGCACTATTTCACTGTGGGATCATTCACCTTGTCGGGGGACAGAGCATAGACCCTTTCACGATTAATATCTTTTTTTGGGAGCTTTCTCGGTAGTATTTTTTGATGTTTCCCAATATTATCACTATTGGCCAGCTTGGTTAGGTTTTTTTTCCAGTTTGTTGAGGTCATTTTCAATGTTTATGTGCCCTTTTGTTCTGTGCACATGTATCACACTTATCACTTTTTTGTAGGTTTCCCTGCCTATGCTGTACATTGCTGACACTTAAATGGTTTCTCTCCCCTGCAAATGTGCATCTAACGGCAGGTTTTCAATCGCGTTAGGATTCAGCTCTTCAGATCAGCGCGTTAGTGTGAATGGACCCTCTCCCCACCCACCTCCACCCATTGACCCCTTCTCTCCGCCCTCTCTCCACCTTCTGCGGTGTTTTACCGCGCTGCAGAACATCTACGATCGTTAAGTAATGATAACGCGCGTTATGAGGTGTTACTTAACGATCGTTAAGGTTATATAATGCGCATTATGTAACGTTACCGCTGTTTAGTAAACATACCTTTAAGTACCTAGATATTATCCATATATTTGTTTACTGGGTTAGGAAGGAAGCAGTTACCTGGATATGTTGTTTAATTTAATCTGCCAAATTGAAGGCCTAATCTAAATTGATACTGCCAGCACAATCACTGCACTATCCATATATTCAACACTGCTACAAAAATGGATAGGAAAATGGACTATATGGATAAAGTTATGTAAATGCTAGAGCCAACATTCAACTTAAGCTGATGACTGTTTTGGCCAAAAATGTACCCCTATCTGTGAAGCTCATACCACAAAATTGTGCCAAAGCTGGTGGAGAGGGTGTGGGTAGGGTGAGTAAGAGGGTAATCCCTTCCTTGTTCTGCCCCCCCTCCCCGGGCTTGTACAACGATGGACCGCTTCTGATCGCTGGAAGGAGCGGTGTATAAATGTATGCCAAATAAATAAATAAATAAATAAGAGTGGGGTGAGAGACTGTGTATCAAAGGCAACATGGAACAAAAATGTTTTGTGCTGGGATTTGAAAGAGAGTTCCATTCAAAGGGCAGGGGGGAGACTGTTCCAGAAATAGGGGCCATGGAAGTAGAAAGCAGAGTATCGAGTTAATTCATATCTAGCCTGGGAAGCGGAAGGAAGGTATAAGCATCTGGAATGAAATGAGAGGATGGAACGATGTGGAGCGTGGAAGATGATAAAAGAGGAAAGATAGAAGGGAATGCCTGCATGAAGGACTTTGTGAACCAGTGTGAGAATCTTGAAGCAAATGTGATATTAAACAGGGAGTCAGTGAAAATTTATTTAAGAACATAAGAACATAAGAACATAAGATATGCCATACTGGGTCAGACCAAGGTCCATCAAGCCCAGTATTCTGTTTCCAACAGTGGCCAATCTAGGTCATATGTACCTAGCAGTTTCCCCAAGAGACACAAGTTCCACAATGCTTGTACTGGGTCAAGCATTGATATCTTCGGTCACTTCTTTTTTTTTTTTTAAACGTTTATTTTCATTTTACAACAAGCAAAAGAAACAACACACCAAAGGAGACAAATACAAGCATACAATAAGGAAAAAGCAACCCCAAGTACCCCCCACCCCTATGCTTCTTCTCTAAGCTGATAAGTATCATCATATAAGCGCTTACAAACAACAGTAATTGTACATCAAAACAAACAGAAATAGTATATGCGATACAGAATGATCATGTGACAGAGATTTACACAGATTTAAACAGTCAGATGAGAGCATTTAGCAGTTTGAACATAGTCGTTGAGCATCTTCCATTCAGACAAGTGGTGGGGGGTCTGAACGGAAGAAGCCAACATACGAAGTATTTGCTCATATTTACTGTGGAGACAGACATGATTCCACCATTCATTGGGGCTCAGATGGGAGCTATTTTCCAGTATTTCGTAATTAGGGAAATAGCTATGCCCCAAAAAACCAAGCACGGGGATGTTCACCTTGCGTAGTGACATGTAATGAGAAAAATATGGCAGCATGATCTGAAATATGGAGAGGATGAATCCTAGCCGTGTCCACTTGGGATATCAGTGCTTTGGAGATAAGAAGAAAATCTATTCTAGATTGTGAGTGATGGGGGGCTGAGAAAAAAAGTGAACTCTAAGTCGGAGGGGTGAAGCAGCCTCCATATATCTACTAACGCAAGATCTTTCATCAGAGCTGTAAGGGTATCAAGACTCTTGGGTGGACCACTCGTTCTAGGCGGCAGTCTATCTATCAAAGGATCAAGTACTTGGTTGAAATCGCCGCCAAGTATTAATGGAGGATAGGCAGAGGCCTGTGCCAACTGCGCAATACTTGCACAGTAAGCAGGGTTATCCACATTCGAAGCATAAATACAAATACACGTGAATTCACTATCTCCAACCTTAAGGTGTGCACGGGCCCATCTACCCTCCATATCAGAGCTAGTATCCATTACAGTAGCTTGCAAAGACTTCTTAACCAAGATGGCTACCCCACACCATTTAGAAACGGCGGGAGAGTAGGCAGCCACCATGTAAGGCTTAGCATTAAGTATCAGTGTTTCAGCGGAGTTTAAATGCGTTTCCTGAAGAAACACTAAATCAGCATGCTCATGATTAAGATAGCTAAGGATTTCCTTTCTTTTGATTGGACTATTGATGCCTTTTACGTTCAGTAATAAAATCTTACATAAGGCCATTCAGAAGGGTTAAAAATTCTGAAAAAGAACATGATAACGCACATAATTGCACAATGTCCCTCATATTAACTGTATATGGCTGTACACATGACATGATAGAAAATAAGCTAATGAAAAACAATGGAGCGCCCCATATAATAAAAAAAAAAGCAAAAAAAAAAAAAGCACCGAAGTGCATTAGAGAAGAAGCAGAACCCCAGAAATTACTGGCGACCATATGTCTGCGGGGAGAAACCCCAGAGAAGGCCAAATTGAAACATATAACCTGTATAGCTGTGCGTGTTCCGAATCCAACCAAGGTGCACATCATGGAGGGATAGGAGACCAAGAAAATTATATATAGAAAGAAAGAAAAGTCCAGGCAGTCTCTGTTCCAGGCTGCGATCACCGCGTCGGGCCATTCAAAATGGCGGGCAGATCCGGCGGATTACAGATCCAAGTTGTTGGATTAGCGCATCTGGTCTGCTTCTTTGGAATCTAAAAATGTTGCTAGTAGATCAGGATCTTTGAACGTTCTAGTTTGGTTATGGAGAGTCACTCTGAGCTTCGCTGGATACAATAGGCCAAAGCGAGCCTGTAGCTGTTGAAGTCTAGGGCGAAAAGCAAGGAGTCTCTTCCGACGGTCAACTGTGGGCTTCGCCAAGTCAGGGAAGAAGGAGACTTTATGACTTTCAAACTCCAGATGATGATTCGCCCGAGCAGCATTTAGAATTTGCTCAACTTGCTGATATCTCAGTAATCGAAAGATGATAGGCCGGGGGGTCGTCCGATTGAGCGCCATGTTGGTAGGAACACGATGTGCTCGGTCAATTTCCAGATCTCTGTGAAAAGTGATCTTCAGCAAGGAGGGAAGAGTTTTGACCAGGAATTCTCTTATATCTCCCGCTTCCGCCCCCTCCGGTACTCCAATGAGCCTTACATTGTTGCGACGGGCTCGATTATTGCTATCCTCTAACTCTTTTTGAAGATTCTGTATCTGACGCTCAGCCTTGTCCAGTTTCTCCAAGCGCACCACGTGCGAGTCGAGGACCCCCGCCATATTGTCCTGCTGTAGTGAAAGACCTTCAAGCCGGTCCTGAAGCATACCAAAGTCTACTCGCAGGGCTCGGAGCGCTTCTCCGTTGGACTGTACCAGTTCCTTCACACCGCGTATTTCCTCCAAGATCTCCTGTTGCATTTCGGGGTTTTCCCGAAGTGTAACTATCTTTTGTGGGGAAGACAATTCTGTTTTGGAGCGTTTTCCGTGTGAAGAAGAGGGAGACCCGAAGTCTAAGCGCGCTGGTTTGTGGGCCGCCATCCCCCCCGAGGCACCCTGGTAAGTTCGGAGCAAAATA
Source organism: Ichthyophis bannanicus (assembly GCA_033557465.1). Lineage (NCBI taxonomy): Eukaryota > Metazoa > Chordata > Amphibia > Gymnophiona > Ichthyophiidae > Ichthyophis > Ichthyophis bannanicus. Next base: position 254,032,117 of record CM066038.1, read on the forward strand.
TTATGTTTATGTAGGTATTAAATCAGGATTCTGAGTAGGCCTCTCGGGAGCTTCAGCGCGAAGCGTCTAACCCGCTGGACATCAGGCTCCGCCCCCCCTTCGGTCACTTCTTAATAATGGTTTATGGACCTTTCCTCCAGGAACTTGTCCAAACCTTTTTTAAACCCAGCTACACTAACAGCCTTTACTACATCCTCCGGCAACAAATTCCAGAGTTTGATTACACGTTGAGTGAATAAATATTTTCTTTTATTAGTCTTAAATAGTTTACCCTGTAGCTTCATTGCATGTCCCCTAGTCTTTCTATATTCTGATAAGGTAAACAATCGATCTACGTTTACCCGTTCCACTCCGTTCATTAATTCATAGACTTCTATCATATCTCCCCTCAGCCATCTCTTTTCCAGGTTAAAGAGCCCTAACCTTTTTAGCCTTTCTTCATAGGAGTATCCTTCCATCCCCTTTACCATTTTGGTGGCTCTTCTCTGTACCTTTTCTAAAATCGCTATATCCTTTTTAGATACGGCGACCAGAATTGCACACAATATTCAAGGTGCGGTCTCACCATGGAACTATATAGAGGCATTATAATATCTTTTGTTTTATTTTCCATTCCTTTCCTTATCATACCTAGCATTCAATTTGCTCTCTTGGCCGCCGCTGCACACTGGGCCGAGGGTTTTAACATGGTATCCACAATGACGCCTAAATTTTTTTCCTGAGTGGTGGTTCCTAATGTGGAACCTTGCATCGTGTAACCATAGTTTGGGTTGTTCTTCCCTAGGTGCATAACCTTGCACTTGTCCACATTAAATTTCATCTGCCATTTTGATGCCCAGTCTTCCAATTTATCAAGATCCTCTTGCAATTTTTCACAATCCTCTTGGGTATTAACAACTTTAAATAGTTTTGTGTCATCTGCAAATTTGATAACCTCACTCGTTATTCCACTTTCCAGGTCATTTATGAATATGTCAAAAAGCAGCGGACCCGGGGGGGCGGAGCCCGATGTCCAGCGGGATGGTCGCATAACGCTGAGGCTCCCGAGAGGCCTACTCAGAATCCTGAATTAACACCGGACATACTTGAATTTCTGCTCTGATCTTGCCGGGGCACATTGGTGAGATGGCGGGGACCAAACCCACGCGCCTGGAATTTGGATCTCCAGCGGCTTCTCACGGTAAACGCTCCAAAACTGAACCCCCGTCCCCGCAGAAGGGGCTGGCTTTGCGCGAGGGCCCCGAAATGCAGCAGGAAATCCTCGCAGAAATTAGAGGGGTTAAGGACCTCGTGCAGTCAAACGGTGAAGCACTTCGAGCGCTGAGGGAAGATCTTGGTGTACTGCAAGGTAGGCTGGAGGGGCTCTCTTCGCGTCAGGACAAAATGGAGAGTATATTAGACTCCCATGCGGTCCGGCTGTCCAAACTCGACAAAGTTGAACGTCAGGTGCGGGCCTTGCAGAAAGAAGTGGAAGATGGCAATAATAGAGCGCGCCGCAACAATCTACGACTCGTGGGCATACCGGAGGGAGCGGAATTGGGAGACATGAAGGAGTTTTTAGGTAAAATCCTCCCTTCCCTGCTCCAAATCACCTTTACCAAAGAATTGGAGATCGATCGCGCTCATCGTGTACCCACAAACATAACGCTCAACAGGAAGACCCCGCGGCCTATCATCTTTCGACTTTTGAGATATCAACATGTGGAACAAATTCTCAGTGCCTCCCGGGCAAAGGGCCATATGGAGTTTGAGAGCCACAAGGTCTCCTTCTATCCTGACTTGGCTAAACCCACGGTCGACCGCCGAAAGCGCTTTCTGGAATTTCGGCCGAGGCTTCAACAACTACAAGCACGCTATGGCCTGATGTACCCGGCCAAGCTCCGAGTCACGCTTCACAATCAGACGAGAACATTTGAGGACCCTGATCTACTAGCGGAGTTTTTGGACTCTAAAGAAGCCGACTTGATGCGCTGACTTCCAGAATATTCCTACCAGTACTCTCATATCCGCTGTGCCTGCCATATTGGATTTACCGCGATTCAGCGAAGAGTCTGTCGAGGGCGGTTTGTTGCCTTATTTTGAAGATATCTGGGACCCGACTCCATCTATCCATAGTAGCCTCGACGAGTATCAGAGACAGTGTTACTTATGGACTCTGGTGTTTCTTTTCTTTTACTATGTCTCTATCTTCCTCTCTAGGGCCTCCTCCCGCAGACATCTGGTCGCCATATTCATTGGGGGTTTTGCTTCTTCTCTAAGTTACTTTGGTACATACTTTTCAATTTGGGTGTATTGGCCAGCATACTTGGTGCTTATGTCATTATTGTACAGATTCTGATTATGTTGTAAGTTTTCAAGCGCTCTTACCTAAAATGTCTGTTATCGATTGATGGCACCATGTAAGATTTTCTCATTGAACGTACAATGAATCAATAATCCGATAAAACGGAGGAAAATCCTAAGTTATTTAAGTCATGACGCTGCGGACCTGATTTTCCTCCAAGAAACGCATTTCAATTCGAAGGAAACTCTCAAACTCAATATTAAACCTTACATGGTGGCCGCCTATTCCCCAGCCGTTCTAGGGAATGTGGGGTTGCCATATTGGATAGGAACTCTCTGCATGCTATTATTATTGCGACTTGCTCAGATACGGCGGTTAGATGGTCCCGAGTTCACCTCAAGATAGGTAACTTTAAAGTTACATGTATATGCCTTTATGCTCCTAATGTAGATGACCCTGCCCTTTTGCTACTATTGCTCAGGTTGCGCAGGCCTCTGCTAATACTTCATTGATATTGGGGGGGATTTCAATTTAATTCTTGATCCCCTGATTGACAAATAGCCGCCTAGGACAAGTGGTCCCCCCAAGAGTCATATCGCGCTAATCTCTGTGAACACAGATATTGTTTTAGTCGATCTATGGAGGTTACTACACCCCAATGAGCTTGACTTTACCTTCTTCACTTCCCCTCACAAATCCCAGTTTCGCATCGATTTCTTTCTGATATCAAAACTGTTGGTTCCTCAGGTGGACGCTGCAAAGATTCACTCTCAGCATATTTCAGATCATGCTGCTATTTCTTTTCAATAACATACTACTGCACTCCAAGGGAATCCGGGGGCCTGGTTCTTTGATAGAGCCCTACTAACTCATCCAGAGTTCCGGTTAGAAATTCGAGCAGCCATGTATGAGTACTTCCAGACCCTGGTACTCCAGGGGGATCTGGACACCCTAACAGCTCTTCTCTGCAGCTCGTTGGAAAACCTTTTCTGATTTATACAGGGAATTTGCGTTACCAGCGAAACATTACTTTCAATTGATGCAGCTTCCATGCTGCCTCAAAAGTGCTCCAATCATGCCGCCCTCTGTCCCTACTAAGGACGGGCTATTAGAACTAATTCACTCTATTAGTAGAACACATGGGGTAGCCTCTAACTTTTATAACTATTATGTCAGGGTACAGATACTGTCATTTGTATAGTCCAACAAGCCTGGGATCGCTAACCGCAAACCACTTTAACCCCTGTGCATTAGAGCGTTTTCTGGAGCAAAATAGTGCGGGTTTCCCGGTCTGCCTCAGTTACCCAAACTCTTTTCCCTTTTGCACATAGATGTTCTTATATTCCAGGAAAATAGCCAAATGGAACACAACTGCCAGGGATCAGTGTAGGTCTTGCCATACTGATGTAGGACCCTCGCTCATGTTCTTTATGAATGTCCTTAACTACAGGTTTACTGGGGGCGGGTCTGGGGTCGTATTCCATTTACCTTACACCTTCACGAGCCTCTTTCTTGGAAGACTGTGGGACTCCGCTCAGTGACGGAGGTCCCCTCTCTTCCTAAGAAGGGTCGCTTTTCTCCTGATTTCATGCTGGGTATAGCCATATGTTTAACCACGAGGACTTGGAAGGATAGCTCTCGACTTACTGTCAATGAATAGTGGAACCTTGTCTGCTTATATAGTAAATATGAGCAGATATCTCGGAGAGCTATTTTCCATATCCAAATTTATTCTCGCTTGTCTAAATGGCAGATGCTCAAAGATCATGTACAATCTGCTCATTGCTTCGACATGTCTGTTTAATGTACACTCATCATGTTTCAGATCGCTGTTAGGTTTTGTAACACAATAATGTCGGTACACGCCCGCTTCGAGACTGATTCAGTTTCCTAGAGAAGAAGCAGGGGGGAGGGGGGTGGCAGGGGTTTACTTTGGTGTATGTATCATATTCCATGTATGTATTTGTCTTTTAGCTGTATGTCTTCCTTTCCTTTGATGTTGTAAAACGAAAATAAAGAATTAAAAAAAAAAAAAAGCAGCGGACCCAGCACAGATCCCTGGGGTACACCACTATTCACCTTTCTCCATTGGGAAAATTGGCCATTTAGCCCTACCCTCTGCTTTCTATCTTTTAACCAGCTCCTGATCCACAATAATACATTGCCTTCTATCCCATGACTCTTTAGTTTTGCCAAAAGTCTCTGATGAGGGACCTTGTCAAAGGCTTTCTGAAAGTCCAGATACACAATATCAACCGACTCACCTTTGTCCACCTGTTTATTCACTCCTTCAAAAAAAATAACAGATTAGTAAGACACGATCTTCCTTGTCTAAAGCCATGTTGGCTGTCTCCCATTAGGTTGTGACTATCTACATGCTGAGTAATTTTATTCTTTATGATGGTTTCTACCATTTTTCCCGGTACTGACGTCAGCCTCACCGGTCTCTAGTTTCCCGGATCACCCCTGGAACCCTTTTTAAAAATTGGTGTTACATTGGCGATCCTCCAATCTTCAGGTATTAGAGATGATTTTAATGATAGTTCACAGATTACTGATAGCAGGTCTGCAATCTCATATTTCAGTTCTTTCAACACCCTTGGATGTATACCATCCAGCCCAGGTGATTTGCTACTCTTCAGTTTATCTAATAGTTGTAAGACATCTTCCCGATGTATCGATATTTCCTTCAATTCTTCCGCACCTTTAAATACCACTTCAGTCATGGGTAACATCCCTATATCTTCCTCAGTAAAGACCGAAGCAAAGAATTCATTCAGTCTCTCCGCTATCGCCTTGTCGCCTCTTAGTGCTCCTTTAATCCCTTTATCATCTAATGGACCAACTGACTCTCTCACAGGTTTTTTGCTACGAATGTACTTGAAAAGGTCTTTATTTCGCGTTTTTGCTTCCGCAGCAAGCTTCTTCTCAAATTCTCTCTTTGCCTGCCTTATCAATGCCTTGCATTTGACTTGCCAGTGCTTGTGCTGTTTCTAGGTTTCGTCGTTTGGTTCTTTTTTCCATTTCCTGAAAGATGCTTTTTTGGCAACAACAGCCTCTCTGACCTCACCTTTAAACCATGCTGGCAGTTTTTTGGACTTCCTTCCACTTTTCTTAAAGCGTGGAATACAGCTGGTCTGGGCTTCCAAGATAGTATTTTTCAACAACACCCAAGCTTGATGTACGTCTTTAACCTTCGCAACTGCTCCTTTAAGTTTTTTCTTAACTGTTTTCCTCATTTTATCATAGTCTCCCTTTCGAAAGTTAAAAGGTAGTACTGTGGATTTCCTTACTATCCCTCCTCCACTAATTAAATCAAAGGCGATCATGCTATGATCACTATTGCCAAGTGGCCCCAACACCCTTATCTCTTGCACTAGATCTGGTGTTCCATTAAGGACTAGATCTAATATGGCTTCCCCTCTGGTCAGTTCATGAACCAGCTGCTCCAAGAAGCAGTCATTTATTTCATCTAGGAACTTTATCTCCCTAGCATGTCCTGACGTGACACTGACCCAGTCGATACCGGGGTAATTGAAATCACCCATTATTATTACTGCGCTGTAACGTTTGTTAGCTTCTTTGATTTCTTTGAGCATTTCATCATCCATTTGGTCATTCTGGCCAGGTGCTCGATAGTACACCCCCACTGCCATCGCCTTCCCCCTTTTATATGGAATTTCAATCCATATAGATTCTACAGCACATTTTGTTTCCTGAAAAACTTTAATCCTTTCTGAGTCAATGCCCTCTCTAACATAGAGCGCAACCCCTCCACCAATTTGATCAGCTCTATCATTACGATATAGTTTGTACCCAGGTATCACAGTGTCCCACTGGTTGTCCTCCTTCCACCATGTCTCTGATATTCCAATCATATCTAACCTTTCATTTAGTGCTATATATTCTAACTCTCCCATCTTATTCTTTAGACTTCTAGCATTTGCATACAAGCATTTTAGAGAATGTATTTTATTCATGTTAATTTGGCTATTGTTAGACATGGGTAAAGTGGGATCTTTAAGCTCTGTCTGCTCCATACTTGAGGGCATTTGGGCTACTTTACTGTTTTGTGGAACCTCTCTGCTTTTGGTAGTATCCTTCAAGGATACATTCTTCCGAACCGTCTGCTCTTGGGCGACTGTCGGCTTTCCCCTAATATCTAGTTTAAAAGCTGCTCTATCTCCTTTTTAAAGGTTAATGCCAGCAGCCTGGTTCCATCCCGGTTAAGGTGAAGCCCATCCCTTCGGAAGAGCCCCTCCTTTCCCCAGAATGTTCCCCAGTTCCTAACAAATCCAAAACCCTCATCTCTGCACCATTGTCTCATCCACGCATTGAGATTCCGGAGCTCTGCCTGCCTTTTGGGTCCTGCGTGTGGAACAGGAAGCATTTCGGAGAATGCTACCCTGGAAGTTCTGGATTTCAACTTCCTACCTAAAAGCCTAAATTTTGCCTCCAGAACCTCCCTACCACATTTTCCTATGTCATTAGTACCGACATGTACCAAGACAGCAGACTCCTCCCCAGCACTATCTAAGACCTTATCTAGGTGGCGCGTGAGGTCTGCTACCTTCGCCCCAGGCAGGCATGTTACCAGGCTATCCTCACGTCCACCAGCCACCCAGCTATCTACCTGCCTAATGATCGAATCACCAACTATAACGGCTGTCCTAACCCTTCCCTCATGGGCACATGGCCCTGGAGAAACTTCCTCGGTGTGAGAGGGTTTTACATCACCTGGAGGACAGGTCCTAGTTACAGGATCACTTCCTGCCACACCAGGGTGATGCTCTCCTGTCACGTGATCGCTCTCCTCCATGGCAATAGGGGTGCTGCCAGACTGGAGGTCGGACTTCAGGACTATATCCCTGTAGGTCTCGTCTATGTACCTTTCTGTCTGTCTTATGTTTTCCAAGTCTGCTACTTTAGCCTCTAGAGAACAGACTTGTTCCCTGAGAGAAAAGAGCTCCTTGCACCTAGTGCACACGTAAGACCCCATCCCGCTGCTGGACTGCTGTCTGCATCTTAGTTTAAGTTTGTGTCTAGATCTTTAAGTTCTTACTTACTAGTTGTTGCTATGGGTTTTTATACCAATAAAACTGTACCTAATGCGTTTAATATACCTTGTTCACCTGAAGCTTAATTAATCTCAGGTCCTTAGTGTATGACTGATTTGGGTAATGAGCTTCACCTGAAAGCACCTCCTGTCTTTTAAGATGTGTAAGTACCTATAAAGCTATGATTATCCCAGGGGAGGGTGGGTGTGGGGAGGGAGGGAGGGAGGGAAATAACACTTATTAAAAGAGGGCTGCTACACAGTACCCTGTCTTGTGCTGCTGAGGTAAGCTAAATTCTGATTTGATTTAAATTATAGCTCTTAGCTGCTGCTAGGCTCTAACTTCTTATGAAATTTAAACTACAAGCTCTGTGCTGGGTACTAAAGTTAACCAGAAAGCTCTCTTCTGTGTGTTAAATTTAAACTAAAAGTACTTTGCTGTTACTTGGCCCTGAGTGACTATTACATTTAAACTACAAGCTCTCTGCTGGGTATGAAATGTAACCAGAAAGCTCTCCTCTGTGTTTTAAATTCAAACTTTAATTGCTGCTACTAGGCCCTAACTGATCCAACAAAAAACAGTGGGTTCACAGATTAAGTAGCTTTAATACAAAGAATTCTTTTTAGAAAATTACCAGAAGTATATACTCACAGTTGCAGATTTCTCTCCAGAAGTAACAGTCCCCCTTTCTAGTCCTTCAAGACAGCGGTTCACAGAGCTCTGGTTGACCTATTTATGCCTCTGCTGCTGAGGTAATGCTGTGACCAACTTCCTGGGTAATTAACAGTCCTTGCTTGGATAGGAGGAGTCTTTCAAAATGGCCTTTTGATCTGCCACCTGGTGTTAACACCTATTGAAAAGGTTTCACAGGTCTCTTGCCCCCTAGGTAGAAGGCCTCTTTGTAAAGGTCTCTAGAAGACTTTATTTGTTGTTCAAAGAGTACAGATCCTGTTTTGCCTTTTGTGCTAAGCTAAATCCTGATTTGATTTAAATTATAGCTCTTAGCTGCTGCTAGGCTCTAACTTCTTATGAAATTTAAACTACAAGCTCTCTGCTGGGTACTAAATTTAACCAGAAAGCTCTCTTCTGTGTGTTAAATTTAAACTAAAAGTACTTTGCTGTTACTTGGCCCTGAGTGACTATTAAATTTAAACTACAAGCTCTTTATTTATTTAACAGATTTTATATTCCGCTTTATCATTTCAATCAAAGTGGTTTACATTGAAACTTAAACTTGGTACATTAAACAGGGACATTGATAACTTGGATTTTTCTGAGGCAATGGATGGTTAAGTGACTTGCCCAAGGCCACAAGGAGTGCTAGTGGGAATCAAACCCTGGTCTCTGGGTTCCCAAGCCAGTGTTCTTAACCATCAGAAGGGAGTAACATGATCGTAGCGAGAGACGTGGGTAAGAAGACAGCAGTGTTCTGGATAAGTTGAAGCCTGTGGAGCTGGTGTTTGGGAAGTCCTGCATAAACAACGTTACAATAATCCAGATTGGAGATCACAAGGGAGAGTATTTGAGTAGTCAAAGCTGTGGAAGAAAGGAGAGGATGAACAGCTCTGAACTGGCATAGGTGGACACTGTCTCTGCTCTGCACCTATTGGAAAATCATTCCATGGTCTAGACAACCAAAATGGTTTCAATGACACCATACACGTAGCCATGCATTCTTCTCCAAGATGCAAGCTCCTCTGCCTTGATCTTTACCCTCAACAAAGGGGACTGAAGAGAACACCTCCTGTGCACCTATCTGCTTCACCCTCTCTCCCAAAGCCATGAAGAAATGCTCGATATGCTTGGAGGGATACCTAGCAGTATCATTTATGCCAACATGGATGAGCATAATAGTCAGTAGGCTTGATGAGACTCAGCAAACTCTCCATAACTCCATCTCTGATTTTGGCACCTGGCAGACAGCATACCGCCCTAGACATCAAGTCTGGTCGACAGATGGACACCTCAGTACCCCTCAGAAGAAAGTCACCATCTACCACTACCCTTCGCTATCTTGTGGTCACTGATTCTGCAAATTTGGAGTGCTTAAGCTCTGATTTTCCCATTCCTAGGATGTTTTTACCTCCTCTACTTCCAGGACTGCATACTGGTTCTTCAATTCGGGGGCTGGAGGAGTTGGATTGTGGTTTCTGCAGACTCTGGTGACTTGTGTCTAGCTCTCTTCATTCTGTAGCCTCCCATCTTCACCTCTGTTAGAGAGCTTGGATGTTGTAAGAAGCATTTCATCAATATCCTTTTCACTGTCTCAAATGGTTCTCAGCTTCACCACCTCTTCTCTGAGCTCCTCTATTTGTTTCATGAGGACTTCAGCATGTAGGCATCATGCATATGGAACTTGTTCCTCGACTGGGATTGGGCTGTTCATCTAGACAGAGGTAGAAGCTCTAACGGGGGAAACAGCTATGGCAACATGATTTTTCCCAGCCATAGTTCAGTTGGAGCTGTGGTACTTGTTGAAGGAAATGAGAAAGACCTACCAAAGTTCCCAACTCTTCCTCAGAGAAAAAGCAGCTGGTGTCTTCTATGTGTGTTCTAACAGCTCTGTTCTATGTACCTATGTGTAGTCCTGCTAGCTTGCTAAACAGTTATTATTTTACACTTCTAAATTCTGATATTATGTGTCTGAGATATATCATTTAATATGTTCCTTTTGTAAACATACCTAATCAAATGTCCTTCAAGAATATCAAACTGCTTACTTTTAGTAGATATCCAAATGTGGAAGTGTTTACTTCCTAGATTTTCTCTGCCAAGAAAATATCTGTTATCTTTGCAAGCAAACTAATTGGTGAATTGCCTTATATAGCAAAATTTATCATATGGGGTGGGTGGGATCTGGGGTGAGAAGGGAAGGATCTAACATAGAAAGGCAGTGACTTCAAAGAGCTTGCCTTTCTCTTTGAGCCTGAAGGCTATAGGAGGAGAAAAAACTATAACGGCAGAAAAGCTTTGCCAAAAACACAAAAATAAGCCTTTTGTAATACAGCTAGACTTCATTAGGCAATGTAGCAGAAAAAGCAATTAAAAATGAAAAAGCCCCCTTTAAGAGCTCCCAGGCAGAGAATTTGTATTCAAGTGTCACAGAAGTACCTTGCTTGTAATAGACACCCTGTAAGAATGGCAGTATGTGCAAGGAACTGTAGACTTTTATACAATACTCAGCTACCAGGTACCTAAGCAAGCTAATTAAGAATACTAACACCAGAGAAGGGCAGTGACTTCAAAGAGCTTGCCTTCCTCTTTGATCCTGAATGCTAGAGAAGAAGAAATAAAAGGAGTGACATGATTCGATTTCTTAGTGGATGACATACATTTTACAGCATAATTTGAACTAGTTGAAGACACTTCATATTAATTGCACAGACTGCAGCAAAAATAGCATTGCAATAATTGAGTCTGTTGAGAATAAAATCATGGGTTACTAGTCTTTTTTCTTCAAAACAGAACACAACAAGTTAAGTTGTCTCAGAAAGAAGAACTTTGTAATAATAATGGAGTTGTGAGAGCTCACTGTAAGCTGTGAGTTGAAAAGTGACACCCAGAATTTTAATGCTTTCTTTAAGAGAAATGGAAGGTGAGCAATATGAGCATTGAAACTACCAATCACAATCAAGCTTGAGAGGTCCAGATCAGCATTAACTAGGGCATCAACAAAGTCTAGTAAAAATACTCTTAGTAGACCTTGGCTTGGTTTTAAAATAAACGAAACTCCAACTCCTGGATTAAGGTGGCTTAGAGACTGCATAAACTGGATCAAGCCTAGCAGACAGAGAGGCTTTGCCCTTTTAAGGGGCCATTTTGTTGAGTGGGACTAAGGCTGGTGCTATGGCAACTCTAGGAGTTTGTGTTGCTCTTCACAAGCCTCTCCATGTCTTTTTGGTGCACTCCTCTATAGTATGCTGCACCCCAAGAAAATAAACCACCTTATCTCATCAAAAATATAGCATCCATCAGCTACTGTACCTAAAACTACCCCTCAACCTCTTGATGTCTCTATTATTGCCTGAGCACTGGCAGCCAGCTAAAGAACGTCATGTCCCTCAGTGTCTTATCATATTGCCTTTGGTAGACTGAAGACACTGAGATGTGGTTTCCAAGCTTCATCTGGGAAGAAGCATAGTACATTAGAAAGTAAGAATTTGATCCCCAGCTCTTCAAGAGCTCTAACCAGTGGAAATTGCTTCCCACTGTTAATTCATCCATCAGCACCTAGTACACAGCAGAACCTTGCCTAGGGTGGCCAACCCAGGTAGGTGGCTTTGTGCCACCACTTTGTTGCCTGCAGCAGGCCATTGGCTTCGGCACACATGACCTGCTACTTCTGATCCTCCTCCGACACTACTTACTGTCAGAAGCAGATCAGAAGCAGCAGGACATTTGTGCTAAACACATGGCCTACAGTGGGTAAACAAAGCAGTGGCACAGAGCCGCCACTTTTAAAATACTGCTGCTGCTGCCACCTGCCTCCCCCTAAGACAAAATCACCTGCTGTGGGGGGGAGAGGGCGGATGACACAACCAGGGTTTCTGCATGGGGTGGCAGAAACCTTAGGCCAGCCCTGCTTGACTTTCAACTTCTTAGTTGATACTATATCATGGGGCTCAATGAGCCATATTAGTACTGTGACAATTGAACATGTCCCCTTGGCTTGCACAAGAGCAGCATATTATATGTGTACTGCTAATTCCCCCTCTCTTCACACATGATGTGCTATGAATGGATGATTCTAAGAGAGGAGTCTATGGTTGTCCTCACTGTTACTTGCCCTGTAAGACAGTGTGGCCTAATGTAGTTGGTTTAGTTTAAATTAATGGGTTTGTCTGGGTTTTATTTAGTTATTTTCCTCCTGGTTTCATTGTTCCTACCCTCTTAGGTGGGGTCCCAACTCTTCTCTGGACTGGGATAACATTCTTACTATATAACGGGGTGGCAGTGACACACTGTGCACTATGCTATGTCAGTTCTGGGGTCATAAGCAAACAATTAAAAAAGAAATAGAACCCCAACAAATCAAACACCTTCAGTTCTGCAAACAGATACTCTAAGGGGTATGTTTACTAAACAGCACTAACGTCGCAGCGGCAACGCTATCGTGCGATAAGTGATGTTATCGTGCGATAAGTGATGTTATCACGTGATAAGTGATGTCATCGCGTGATAAGTGATGTCATCGCGTGATAATGGTGCATTACCGTGCAATAACGTCACATATCGCGCGATAACGTCTCCGGCGGCGTTAAGGTGCACAGAGGGTGGTGTAAGGCTCCCCAGAGGGCGGAGATAAAGGGTCAATGGGTGGAGAGTGGGCGGGGAGAGGCTCCAGGCACACTAACGCCATGAAATGAAGATCTGAAAATTAACGCCAGTGAAAACCATGTGCTAGAGGCACATTTGCAGGAGAGAGAGACCATTTCAGTCAACAATGTACAGCAAAGGCAGGGAAACCAAGAAAAGTGATAGTAGTGATACATGTGCAGCAACATCATAGTGCCAAAGTATAAGAGGGCACTATGGTGAGGCTGCAAATGGGGTACAGGGAGCTGCAGGCGGGACATGCAGTGGGGCAGCTTGGGCATAGGGTGGACTAGGCAGATGCCTAGGTGACACATAGAAATATAGAAATGGAAAACCAGCAGAACAGCAACTGACCAAGGGCAAACATGTACACGAGTGTGTGTCCCACAGTGACCACTTCCACAATGTTGTTTTTCAGTACTCCTCTTTGAGTGTATTTAATCCGTCCAGCACACAACTTGGGCTATACAGTCTTAACAGGTATTTTGTTTTAAGAATTATCTTTAGATCCTTGGATGTCCTCCTTTTACTTTTTATATATAATAATTTACAACCTATATTTTTTCTATGATACAGTGGTCAAATCAGCAGAAGACCACATTGATTCCAGCACCTTTGTGCATTTCTTAGTGAGTAGTCTCCTTTGCCCTGCGTCTTTTCTTTTCTTTTCTTATCATTGTTACTTTTTAATGTTATCAATTTAAATGTTATTCTGCAATAATCCTTTTTCAGTTTTAATTTTAAAATATTTTGTGTAACCCTTGGTATTTGATTTGATAGTGATTTATTACATTATATATATATATATGTTTTACCCTAAAAGTCTGACTATTAATAATTTATAATGAATGTATTTATTTATTTATTATTTTTTTATCCCTCTATATGTTCCTAGGTTTAATGTGGTGGGAAATGTTTATAATTGGTATTTTTAATTGTTATTTATTTTTAAATATATTTTCATGTGTTTCTACCATGCCTGGGTCGCTTTTACACAATATTATGCATTATGATTATTAATCTAATATATGTGTTTCTATTTATGTTTTTATTCATGTTTAAGTCCCCCTGAGGAAGGCGTAAGCCGAAACGCGTTGGGGAATTTAATAAAATCCGTTGGACCAAGCATTTGTGTCATCATACTCTCTCGCTTCCTGTGATCTCTGGTTTGTACTGCGAGAGCTGCTGTGCTCTCTTTTGCTCTTCCCCACAGTGTCCCAGGGGACAGTACCCAGCAAGTACCCCAAAGGGCATATAACATTGGCAGGCAGTGCCGGGGGAAGTGTGGATGTCTCTGCCCGCACCCCTACCCCATATCACGCACCATAGACAGCCGCCTACTAGCACACTGGATGGCCTGGGACTGCGCACCACCAGCACCAACGGCACAAGGGCATGTCAGCATGGTGGTGGAGGAATGCTGGTGGTGGAGGGGGCAGTGGCATCTGCCCACAGCAGACCAAGGACAAGCCCTGTTTAGGTGGGTGCCATGCACTGCAACAGACAAGGTCTGTCTGATGAACAGTCATGATATCCCAGGGAATGATCTGCCTCTGCAACAACAGTTTGGTGCAGTGCACACAGCCAGTATGTTCAGGGGCAGAAAGTCACAGGTTCAAGTCCCAGCTGTGGCTCCTGAAGACCATGTTCTTATATTTTACCCGGTAGAAAACCGTGGTAATAAAGACAGAACCTTTATTGCAGATAAAATAAACACGCCATAAACGCTTATACTTTACCCTACAGAGCACATACACCATAAACATGTGCAATCCCTAGAGCAGAGTTTCCCAATTGCAGTCCTGGAGGGCCAAACACCATTCAGGTTTCATGCTGTCCCTAATAAATATGCATGTGATGCATTTGTATGCACCGCCCCATTGTATGCAAATGTAGCTCATGCATATTCATTAGGGACAGCATGAAAACCTGAACTGTGCTTGGCCCACCAGGACCGGAGTTGGGAATCTCTGCCCTAGAGCAGCGGCCAACAGAGGCATAAACACCCACACCCACAGGCTCCACTATCCAACGGCTCATGGAGAGTCAGGCTGTTGGGCCCTGCGCGGAACAGCATCTACTAATACTAGCACCTGCATACCTTAGCAATGCCGTCTTAAACTTGGAAAAACGTTCCACATATATTAAAAGGTTGCTATGATTAATGTCAGATAACAAATCCTAATTTAAAAACAATTTGTTGACAGAGATTCATCATAGTAACCTTTCTGATATCTGTGGAGTGTGTTAAAGTGTTTGTTTCTGACAGTGGTTACCACACCAGGGAGTGACCCTAACAGTATTGAAGTACCATAGCAATGCCTGCACTGTGCCCAGGACTGGTGTGGCGGCCAGGGCTGCCAACCACCTCTATCTTTGCAAAATGCTAAAATAGTTGTAGGGGTGTGTGTATATCTATCCGTGTTTTGTGGCTGCTTTCACCTTACTGAGCCCACAATGCTTGCACTGTTTAAAGTGTTAGCCTGCCAATGTGCATAATGAGGAACAAGGTACTGTGGATATGGTCCGGACAGGGCGGCCTGGGCAGGATGCATCTGCACAGGGCATAGGGGAATGGCTGGGACATTGTAGTGCCCAACCACCATCTGCACGGACAGGGTGACCACAGCATGTCATACTGGGAGGTCACTCTCAACCTGACTGAGCAGTGACCATGGCATGGCTAGGTTCCCCCATAGTGCTATACAGTATTTTTCTCAGGTGATATCTATGGGTTCCCCTTTTTTGGGGCCCCAGTCACTGACTTACCTGCTTGGTGTGTGTGCTGACATCCCATTTTTGGGTGCACACAGTTCCTCCAGGAACATGTACTAGCTAGCAGACTGTCTGCAGTTAGCATGTGTATGGCTAGAATACCTTGCAGGGTGCAGTGAGTGGAGACTGACTGTGCCCTCTGCTGGTGAATGTTAGATAGTGGTGGGTGGCAGCTGAGCTTTTCCAGGCCTTCTGCCAGTGCCCTATGTGATGCGTACAGATCTGCATTGACTGCCCTGTAGGGTGCCTATTCCCCAGCAGGATTGGGGTTGATGGTCCCCTCTACTGCCACCATTGCAGAGATATAGATTGTGGATCTGTTGGTGGGAGATCCTGTCCTCAACCACTGAGGGTGGGTTGGGTGGTGCTATATAATCCGCTTTTGCGTCCAAACACCACCCTTCTCTTTTAACATGTGACCATGACAACCACACAGGATATGCACTATCCTGGGTGCATCATAGTCCACAAGGGCTAGACAGGACTGGGAAATACAGGTGGACACAGGTGTATCCTAGGTGCATCTGCAAAGACTACCTACTACACACTAGCACTAATAGGGACCTGCAGCACAGCCTATCTCAGTCAAGTCAGGTGCTGCGGACCTGGTGCTGGGCGCCCCACTTCACCCTCAGGGTGAGCACAGGAACCACACAATGTGCCAGTAACACACACGGTCAGTTCCCCCTACCAGGCCGGGGTGCTATAGAGGCGCATACCCCATCTTCTGATCAGATGTAGGCTGCTGATCTGCATGTGCAGTGCATCATGGGTACAGGTGGGTTTACCCTATCCTGGTGACTACAGCAGACAGTTTGTGTGGTCTCCTCCAGTCTTTCTGTAGCCAGCCAGCGCTGTGTTGGATGCTATAGAGATGTAGCTCACTGGTTACTTCAATGCCTGTGGAGGCAGAGGTCATGGGTTTGATCCCACAATGGTGTGATTTAATAAGGCTGTCTGAGACTTTTACTTTTACTTTATATCAGTGCTGCCAGCAAAAACACCCTCACAGTGCCGTAGCCTAAGGTACCTCATAAGGTGCCCTATAGGGCACCCTATAAAGTGCCCTATAGGGCACACTATAAGGTGCCTTGGCAGACAGGGCACTTTATAATGTGCCCTATGGAGTGCCTTATAGGGTGCCTTATGCGGCACCTTAGGGTACGGCACTGTGAGGGTGTTTTTGCTGGCAGCACTGATTTAAATTAAAAGGAAATGCCTCAGACAGCCTTCTTACATAACACCACTGCAGGATTGAACCCGTGACCTCTGCCTCTGCAGTCATTGCAGTAACCAGTGGGCTACATCTTTATAGCTGCTAACACTGCGCTGGCATGAACTTAGGGTTAACGCGCGTTAACGTGCCACAGCGCCCACTATCGCGCAATACAGATTCTTGCTACCTTGCCGCCGGACCGCCCACTACCTTATATGGCTTTCTTCACATTAGCGCTGCAACTAGTGCCAGTAACATTAAGACAGTTTTGTAAACATACCCCTAAGAGTAATTTTATAACAGACTGTTTAGGTAGGAAGTGCAAGTAGGTGCCTATGCTGGGGCTATTTTATGAAGACTCATTGGAGCCTGTGTCTTTATAAAATAGCCTCACAAACCCTGCAGAAATTATGGCTAAAATGCACCCACATACATTTGCACTTGCTGAGAAGTATGCCACAGAAGTATGTAAATATTTGTGTATTTTATAAACTAAACATATACCTCATGACTCATCCATATTACGCCCAAACTATGCTCCCAAACATGCCTGCACGTTAATGCATGCATACTGTGGGATTATCTTATAAAAGCTCTTTTCCATAGGTAAAACAGGGCTTACTCTGAAATTTTTTTTTTATAAAATTATCCCCTCTGTGTCCACAGAAACACCCCCAATAATGGATGTAGAGCAGAATTACTACTAACCATACAAAGAATAATAATCCGTTTTTGGTGTCATCTGAAAAACAGCAGCACAAAACAATGGAATTAACATAGTCAACACCAATGTAGCAAGCCTGCCCTATCAAACCGGCACTGATATTCGGCATTCAGCTACAGCCTGGCCTGTGAAAAGCAAGCAATGTAAACACTGCAACGTGCTCTGAAAACTAATGCACCTCCTATTGGGAAATGCCTATTGAAAAACAGAACAGACTGGACTGCTACAAATCCCTGTACAGAAACAGCACTAGCAAAATACCTGACCTTGATCATGTATGCAAAACACAGTCCTTCACCAAATACAGAATAAAGTGTCTACAGTCTAGAATTAGAAACTTGTATACTATAAGTGAACTAGAAACCTCAAGAAGCCAGAATCTGTATGCAAAGCAATACTGAAGAAACAGAAAAAGAAATGCATTTCCTCTTGCTTCTTGCAAATTACAGAGATATCAAGGATGTAAATTTCAAACACTGACAATCGAAGATTTTAAAATCACTACACATCGTTCAAAATATGATACCTCAATATTACAGGGGTAGGAAGACTGAAATACAATATACTGGGTTTAATGAATCGTCATTGGCTTCCGGTAAAACAAAGAACACAGTTTAAAATGCTATGAATAGTATTCAGGTTGCTGCACTTACATATAGTGCTTCAGCTGTGTGCATTCTATGAAGATTTATACTCCTGGACAAGAATTATGCTGAAGACGACAAAATCTTTAAAATCTTACTTTCTTAGTTGATTTTAAAAAACAGTTTTCGTGGGCCCAGGTCTTTTCCTTTGTAGCTCACATGTGGAATATGTTGCCTTTATCTTTAACATATATACTATACCAAAACACACTTCTTCCAGAAACTATTATTTAATAAATGCATTACACTGGTGAAAATTTAACAAGGGACCTCAGCAGAGTGAAGCTGTACAGCTGTTTAGAAGCTAACTCAGTCTGAACTACCAGCCACACAAACGTTTGTCAACTTTTAAGTGTGTGTGTGTGTAAGATTCATACCTATAGCACGTGACAGCCCAAAAAATGAACACAGCAGTGGTGCTCTACCCATTCTATAATGTGGAGGTGTGCCCAGCGTGTCACTATGTTGGTAGTGTGGGTTTCTTCCCACCCCACGTGCCTACTGTTTGGCATGAACAATGCAAGTGCACGTAATGCAATCCATTGAGGTGGGAGTAAGTGTACCCACACTAAGGGGAACATCGCCAGGAAGCATGTGCTAAAACCATACACATGACATGGGATATACATGCTCTGCCCCTGAAATGGCAATCTTCAGCCCAACCCATGTTACTCAGGTACTGCATTTTTACATGCAGTACTTTTTACAATGGGGTGCTTGACACTTTAGTAAACATGCCTCCTAGTATCTTGTAAAAGAAAAACAGAAAAATGACAGAAGGTAAAAACCATATGGCCTATCCAGTCTGTCTTTCCACACCAACTACTAAGTTTTACAGACCCCGTTTTTCCCATTAGAGATCTTCTCTGTTGGTCTCATGCCTTCTTGTCTTCAGAAGTAGTCTTTACTACTTCCACTGGGAGGTGATTCCATGCATCTACCACTCTTTCCATAAATAAATATTTCCTCAGATTAATCTTTAGTCTATCCCCTTTCACCTTCATCCTTTACTCCCTCATTGCAGAGCTCTCTTTAAATTGAAAGAGGCTCTTCTCCTGTGCATTTATGCCATGAAGGTATTTAAATATATTTCCCTTCTCTCACCATTCTTCCAAAGTATACATTTTGAGATTTTTAAGTCTGTCCCCATATGCCTTATGACGAAGACCCCGGACCATTTTGCTAGCTACCCTCTACACCAACACCTGTTTATATCTTTTTGAAGGTGTGGTTTCCAGAATTGCATGCAATCCTCTAAATTAGGTCTCACCAAAGACTTATACAGAGGCACTACCACCATTTTCCTCCTGGCGCTACCACCATTTTCCTCATTCTTATACACCAAAGCATCCTTCTGGCTTTTGCGGTCACTTTTGCTACCTGTTTAGCCACTTGAGATCATCAAGAACAATCACACTCATTTTTTTATTATGATTTTAATCAAAATACATACACATTGGGCCTGATTCCCATCAGGGCACATCCGGCTCGTCCATGCATTCAAAATCTGGGTGGGTGACCTGCACCCGATTCTGATCCTGCATGGGCTAGATGTCCCCGCAGGAGTAGAATCGGGTGCAACTGGCCTGGACAGACAGGACATGCCCTAATTCTGGGCCTCTGAATGTCCAGGCCGCTCCCCATACAACCCACCCGGGGCTCCTGCATGGAGCCCGGTACCGTGGCAGCAGGAGTCCCAATTGCCAGCAAGCAGCTCCCCTGCTCATTTCCCCACCACCAGACCCCTGATCGGGCATGCTATGGCCTGGTTCAGGCAGCAGGGAACCCTTGATGCATCTTACCTGCCCTTGGCAGCCCATGGGTGGCAATCCCCTACTCCCAGGGTGACTTATTCCACCTCTGGGGTATAATAAGTCCCCCATCTATGTTGGCAGATCCAGATGTACAGGGCTGCGACCAGAATCGGCGCTGTACAACTGGGTCAGAGTCCTGCCTCCGGCCCACCCTCTCTCTTCCTCCGACCAACACCCTCCCGCCCCCACCCAGAGCTCCCTGCACATGTCCTCTATATATGTGGGGAGCTCTGTGTTTGGAATCGGTCCCCTGGCATTTAGCGGGGATGGATGTCCAAACCAGATGTCCATCCCTATTAAACGCGACTCAGAATGACCCCCAATGTATATAAGAAAAGCATAACCTGCTACCATTAGAAATGGAATATGCAAAAAAAACCCAAAAGCAATTTATACTCCAGCCCCCATCATGGGAGAGAAGCCAAAGAGAACAAATGTATTAATACCTAGAACTACCTCAGTCAAAAACAGGACAAGAGTCAAGAGTATACACAAATCCCCAAGTACCCATACTAACCAACTTCACTATTTTCTCTTTCAGCAGCGCTTCCAATAATTTACTCACCACTGAGGTTAAACTAACCAGCCTACAGGGTGGCCCCAAAAAAGTGAGAACATCTCATAAATTAAAAGCTTAAATAGTTTACTTATTTACCTTTTTTAGCTATATAACATCTTTATTTTGACAATTTACGGTTGCCATCCTTTTTTTTTAAATTTGTCAATCGTTTACATCTGCCTTTTTGAATTTTTAAATAACTTCTATGCTATGAGATGTTCTCACTTTTTTTGGGCCACCCTGTATAGTTTTCAACCACATCCTTACATCTGCTTTTGTGTAAAGGGACGACATGTGTTTCTCTCCAGTCCTCTGGCACCACTCCTTAATCCAACGAGGCATTGAAAAGGTCAGTCAGTGGAGCTGTTAGAATGTCCCCAAGTTCCCTCAGTATTCTCAGGTGTATCCCATTTGGTCCCATCACTTTGTCTACTTTAGGTTTAGCTATTTTCTCATGAACACAGTCTTCTGAAAACTTTCAAGATGCCTCCCGCTTCTTTTCCTGTTTGTGGGTGTTTTCTGAGGTCCTGAGAACACAAAACAGAAATATTTGTTAAGCAATTCTGCTTTATCCTCATCAACTTCTACATATCTTTATCTTTATTAGAACTTTTAATAAACTGCCCATCAGAAGCCATCTGGGTGGTTTACAAGAGCAATAAAAAAAGCCAGAACCAGAAAAGAACTACAATGCCAGACAGGTAAGTGCACAGCCATACCAGACCAGAGAGGAGAAGAGCCTAAGTGGAGGGGGAGGAGGAAACAGGGGAGTCAGGAAGGAAGGTCATAGGCAATACAGAAGAGGTGGTTTTTTAGAAGGGACTTGAATTTGGGAAATGATTGTTCTTTATGGATTAGGAGAGGAAGGAAATTACAGAGTGATGGGGCTAGAAAAAAGAAAGCAGAATGCCGAGTTTGCTCCAGGCGGGCATGGGCTGGGGAATGGAGGTCAAGTCGGTTGGTGTGCAGTGACCGGAGGCTGCGAGGTATAGTGCAAAAGTGTAATGAATCTGCAAGATACTGAGGAGTGTGCTGATGTAGGGTCCTGTGGCTCAGGATTAGGAGTTTGAAGGTAATGTGATACAGGAGGGGGAGCCAGTGTAGGTGGATCAGAGAGGGCGTGATGTGACCAAAACGGGGAGTATGAGTGAGGAGGTGAGCAGCAGTGTTCTGAATTAACTGAAGATGGTGAAGCTGATGGTGGGGGATACCAGCAAAAACAACATTACAATAGTCCAGATGTGAAATTTCAAGAGAGAGAAGAAGAGATGTGCGAGATGTTGGAAAGAGTACCGGACTGACGGCTTGATTCTGACGAAGGAAAAAGTAAGAGCGGCGTACAAGGGAGGAGATGTGAGTGCGGAAGGAGAGGTCAGGATCCAGGGTGACTCTGAGGTATCGGAGAGAGATTACAAGGGGAATCAGGACATCCAAAAGAATAGGGGAGAGGATCGGTTGGGGACCACCATGGATAAACTACATTGCAGATGTTTTAACTGGGTTGAGAAGGAGTAGATTGAGTCTGACAATACCACTTTTGCCCTTCCTCTTCTCACTAACATATCTGAAAAATGTCTTATCCCCCCCCCATTTAATTGCATTGGCTATTTCCTACTCTTTATGAACTTTTGCTTTCCTGACTACTTTACTAGCTTCTTTAAGTTTTTCCAAACACAGATGTCTATCTTCCTCTCTCTGTGATCTCTTGTATTTCATGAAGGCCTCCCTCTTTTTCTTCACCTTTTCATTATGGTTTATTTCAAAAACCATAATGATCTCCTTTTCCTTTTACCTTTATTTACCATTTTAACAAAAAGATTGGTTGCCCTTAAAATATCCCCTTTCAGTTTTGCACACTGTCTCTACATCCCTCAGATATTCCCATCCCACTAACGACTCCCTGAGGTATTGTCCAATCTTTGCAAAGTTATTTTTCCTAAAGTCTAAGACCCTCGTTTTTGAATGGATTTTAGCAGCCCTAGTCCTAATACTGAACCACACCATCTGGTGATCACTGGATGTGAAATGATCTCCCACTATAACATCAGAAACACTTTCACCATTGGTAAGCACCAAGTCCAGTATGGTCCCTTCACATGTGGGTTCCATTACCAGTTGCCTGAATAGTTCTCCCTGTAGAGAATCCAGGATCTCCTTACTTCTAGATGACATTGCAGCAGGGATGTGCCAATCAACACCTGACATATTGAAATCCCCTATAAGTAGCACTTCCCCTTTTCTGGCAATACTGTGTATGTCTTCAATTAACTCTCTGTCCATTTCTTCTCCCTATGCGAGAGGTCTGTATATCATGCCAGTACAAATAGATTTATCTTTCCCTCTCTCTAGTTTAACCCACAGTGCTTCCTCTCTCCCTTTTAAGCCTGTATTTCCATAGCTTTAATATTATTTTTTACATATAGTGCCACTCCTTCTCCTCTTCCTCCTACCCTGTCCTTTCTGAATAAAGTATAGCCCGGTATAGTAACATTCCAGTCATGCTTGTCCGTGAACCATGTCTCTGTTACTGCCACTAAATCCAAGCCAGCCTCTCCCATTAAAGCCTCAACATCTGGGATCTTATTTCCCATGCTACGGGCATTTATACACACTGCTTTCCATATTTTGCCCCTTTTACCTACTTCCATAAAGATATTTAATGTTTCACTTACCTGGGGGCTTTCTTCACCCATCCCCAATGAATCTAGTTTAAAGTCCTCTTCAGCAGGTTAGCCAGTCTGCTACTGAAGACACGTCGACCTTTCTTGAACAGATGTGCACCATCTCTGCTCTGCAACCCTTGGAACAGCATTCCATGGTCCAGGAAACCAAAATGCTCTTGGTGACACCATCCACGCAGTCATGCATTTATCTCAAGGATGCAAGTTTCTCTGCCTTGTCCTTTACCCTCAGCAGGGAGGATTGAAGAGAATACCATTTGCACCCCTATCTGCTTCACCCTCTGTCCCAAAGCCATGAAGTCACTTTTGATACACTCAGAGGGATACCTGACAACATCATTTGTGCTGACAGGGATGAGCAACATTGAGTAATAGTCAGTAGGCTTGATGAGTCTCGGCAAACTCTCCATAACATCTTGGATTTTGACACCTGACAGAGAGCATACCTCTTTGGACATCAATTCTGGTCGGAAGATGGATGTCTCAGTATCGCTCAAAAGAGAGTCACCAACTACCATTACTCTTCGCTTCCTTGTGGTCACTGATTCTGCAACTTTGGAGTGCTCGAGCTTTGGTTCTTCCTTTTCCAGGAATTCTTTCACTTCCTCCATTTCCAGGGATGCATAATGGTTCTTCAATTCAAGGGCTGGAGAAGTTGGATTGGTGATTCTGCAGGCCCTGGAGACTCATGTCCAACCTTCATCATTCTGTAGGCTCTAATCTTCTCCTCTGCTGGAGAGCTTGGATATTTCAAGAAACATCTCATGAATGTCCTTCTCACTGTCTTGAATGCTCCCCAGCTTCACCACCTCTTTTCTGAGCTCCTCCACTTGTTTCCTGAGAGCTTCAACTTCAGCATGAGAGCTTCAACTGGCATTGGGATCTCTGTCTGGACAGAGGCAGAAGCTGCAATGGGAGCAACAGCTTTGGTGATATGATTTTTCCCAGCCATTGTTCAGTTGGTGGAGCTTAGGTACTCACTGAAGCAAAAGACAGAGGCCTACCAAAGTACCAGCTGGTTTCCCAGGGAGGAGTGGTCTAGTGGTTAGGACAAGGTACTTCAGGCCGGAGGGCCAGGGGTTCAAGTCCCACCTGGGGACAGCAATCTCAGGCCGGAGGGACTGGGATTTCTAATCCTATAGGCACTCCTTGTGGTCTTGGGCAAGCCACGTAACCCTCCATTGCCCATGTTCCCTGTAAGTATTAACGTATGTGTGTCATATCCCCTCATGTTAAATGTATCCCCCAATTGACCGCTTTGACCCGGTGAAAAGCGGAATATAAATACAGCTAAATAAAATAAAATAAATAAATAAAAAGCAGTTAACCTCTTTTAAGTGTGTTCTAAATGTGCTGTTCCAAGCCCCTGTATGTAACTAATTGGGGAGTTGCACTCTAATGCAAGACTTCTCACATGGGGTGGGCGGGAGTTCGGGGTAGGGAGGGAACTAATACCCGATAATGTGTCAGTAGCTTCAAAGTGTTGAGAAAGATACTAAAAGCAGAGTTTTAAACCTACACCACTAAATAAAATATTTCCCCTTTGGAACTAAAGCACCAAAAAGAATGAGCTAGTAATTAAATAAAACACACACTCTTACCTTTGCTTGGAATGCAGAGCCCCTTTTAAGAATGCCTCAACTGTGCAAGGTTCTGAAGACTTTTATGCAGCCCTCCACTGCTCTCAGTTCTTTCACAGGCTAATCAGGCCCACTAACTCTTGATGAGGTGTCAGTAGCTTCAAAAAGTTGAGAAATATACTAGAAGCAGAGTTTTAAACCTATACCACTAAAGAAAATATTTCCCCTTTTGAACTAAAGCACCAAAAAGAATGTAACTTTGTTTTAAAAATGTACCAAAACCCTTTTAAGAGCTCTCAGGCATAGAGCTAGTAATTAAAAAGCCACACACTCTTACCTTTGCTTGGAATGCAGAGCCCCTGTTAGGAATGCCTTATCGTGTAATCAAGGTAGTTTACAGTAATAACAAGAACAATACAGTGTAACATGGGAGCCAAATACAAATAATACATAATTTAAAACTAGTTAACTAGTATATATGCATAATTAGGTTATCATATCTAGTATAACTTATATACAATTCAACACGTAATAGACTCAGATTATTATTTATTTATTATTATTATTATTTATTACAATTTCTTATATACCGCACTATTGTCAGCGCGGTTTACATACAACAAAATGACCATAACAAACTGCTTGGCTTCACATAGAACAGGAGTAACAACTTGGATAACATGTTTATGCTTTACAGAGAACAGGAGTTACAACTTGGATAACACAGGGAATGCAAACTGAACTAATTACATATGTACAATGAGATCGAGTGCTGAGAATTTAGGGTGTACATGTGTACGATAGGGTTGATATGTTAACTTGAGGAGGTAAGGGAGAGGCAATTATGTAGGGGTTGGGTTAATCTGGTAGTACTGAGTAAATAAATGGAATTTGAGAGCCTTTCTGAATTGTGTTAAGTCAGTAATCGCACGGATGCCTGGTGGTAATGCGTTCCAACATTTTGGGGCATAGATACTGAATGCCCTGTTAGATGTTGCGGTTGTGTACTTTGTTGAAGCCTTTGGTATTACTAGTGCATTTGTTGATGGGGTTCTCCTTATTCTGTTGGGAGGAATGGGCTGGATGATGTCGGTTAATGAGGGGGAGGTAATGCCATGGATGGATTTGAAGGTGAGTAACAAAGATTTGAATGCAAGCCTTCCTTGTATGGGGAGCCAATGAAGTTGTATTAGGATAGGCGTTATATGGTCGCATCTTGCTGCTCCCACTAAGACTCTGGCTGCGGCATTCATGGCAAGTTGCAACGGATTGAGAGTTGATTGAGGGAGACCTTGGAGAATAGCGTTGGCAAAGTCAAAGTGTGGCAAGATCAGGGCTTGGTATATTGTCCGGAAGTCTTCAGGGCTTAGAAGGGATTGCAGGTGTCTGAGTGACCGGATTTTGAAATATATGGCTCTGACTATGTTGGATATATGGGTTTTCATATCTAGTCGTTGATCGAGGGTGACCCCTAAGTACCGAATTGCTGACTTGGTTTGGAGCTCAGCTTCTTTAACCTTTATATGAGGTGGAGGGCAGAAATTCTGGTCTCTGGTGATGAATAGCACCTCAGACTTTTTGTGTTGGATCCTGAGGTTTTGTGACAGAAGCCATTCGGAGACTGCGTTGAAGCAATCGATCAGTGGCGAAAGGTCCATTTGTTCTGTGGAAAATGGCATGAAGAGGAGGATGTCATCAGCATAAATTAGACAATCGACCTTGAATGATCCGATAATGTTAAAAATAGGTTGCATGTAAATATTAAATAAGAGAGATGAAAGGGAAGACCCTTGGGGGACGCCTTGTCGTTGATGGAAGGGTTCGGAAGATCTTGATCCTGATTTTACATGCTGCCATCTGCCTTCAAGGTATGATCTGCACCAATCGAGGGCGGTGCCATTTATGCCCTTTTTTTTTAGTCGTTCTACTAGCAGACCATGGTGTACAGAGTCAAAGGCTGCCGCGATGTCTATGAAGATGAGAGCGAAACCTTGGTGGATGTTGTCGATACCTGTGACAATTTTATTGAAGAGAGAGGTAAGTAGGGTTTCGACGCCATGGTATTCCCTGAAGCCATGTTGGCGATGGTCTAGTGGGGAGGCTAAATCTATATGGTCTTGTAGTTGCCTTTGTGCTTCCTTTTCGATTATTTTGGCTAGGAGAGGTATACTGGCTATGGGTCTGTAGGATTCAACTTTGCTTGGGTCCAGTTTAGGGTTCTTTAACAGAGGTCTGATGGATGTTTGCTTGAGTGCTGCAGGGAAGGATCCATTTGTGAAAGATAAGTTCATCATTTTTGTGATAAGTGGGCTGAGTTCTGTTCGTAAATTTTTAATCCAATAAGCGGGGCAGGGGTCGGTTTGTGCAGTCGTGGTGTTGAGGGCTGCAATAGTATCTTCAACAAGTTTCTTGGATGGTGTGGAGAACTTAGAAAGGGAAGTTGGACTGGCGGTGTCTTGTGCTATGAACGTATTAACTTTATCAGTTTGAAGTAGGTTGGATTGTAAATGGTTGGCAAACTCTTGTGGGTGGATCTCTTCAGGTTGACATGGGGATGGTTCCTTAGAGAATGATTTAACTTGTTCGAAAAGGTCACGTGGTTTGTTTAGTGATCTTTTGAGGGTGTCGGTATGGTATTGTTTCATATTTGTTAGGATAGCTTCTCTGTAGATTGCAAGGTGAGTTCTGTACGCTGACTGGTCTACGGAGGAGTGGGAACGCCTCCATCTTTTCTCTAGTTTCCGTAAATGTGAGCGGGAGACACATAGTTCAGGAGAGAACCAAGGGGAATGTTTTCTATTCTTTGAGATGTTGTTCTTTGTAGGTTTTTGAGCAATAGAGCTAAGACTCTTATTCCATGAGGAGATTAAATTGTCGAGGTTGAGTGTTGCATTGTCGTATAGGGGAAGAGTTTCTGCCAGTATGAGATCTTTATTGAAGGCTCTGAAGTTTCGAGAAGTGGTGTTGCTTGAAGTTCCATTGTTGTGTAGTGAACTGTTGTTGATAGGTATGCTGAAATTGATTAGCTTGTGATCTGACCATGGTACAGAGGTGAGTGATGTCACCAGTTTTTCATTTGGTTCTTGTACTGACAGAGGGGCAAAAATCATGTCCAGTATGTTCCCTTTGGTGTGGGTGGGTTGTTGATAATTTGTCTGTAGCCCAGATCATTAATTGCTTCTAGGAGGGCAGTGGCATGACTGGAGTGAAGTGATGGGAGATTGAAATCTCCTAGTATCCAGTTTGATAGGTTGAGGTTGCGAGTGTTGGCTGCTAGGTCGAGGATGTTGCAGAGATCGTCAGTTGAGGATGAGGGAGCTCTATATAGAAGGTTGATGGCGCATTGGTCGTTTGCAATGGATACGATATCAAGATTGTTGGTACTTGAGGAGTCTGTTGTATGAAAATGCAAGTCCGTTTTGGTCAAAATAAGGGCCCCTCCTCCTCTTTTGATTTCTCTATGCCGGGAGTGGATTGTGAAGTTGTTGGGTAGTAGTTGGTTGAGAATTACATTGTCTACGTCGGATAACCAAGTTTCAGTTATTAAGAGAATATCCAGATTGTGGGATGCAATTAAGTCAGTGACAACTGGCCATTTATTACGAATAGATCTCGCATTTATGTACATTCTTAGGTATGTCCATGTGTGAACATAGGTGTTTCTCTGTTTTGTTAGTAACATTTTACAGAATGGTGAGTATTTTGCATTATTATTATTGTGTAGGGGATAATTCCTTGGAGGGAGCAGGGGCTTTAGGATTTTATATTGGGTAGAGTTTATGTTCTCTTTCATATTGCCATAGTGCTCAATGAAGAGACACGCTTTTAAATCTCTTTGGAAGGTTGACAAATCAGTGATAGCTTTTAGTCTATCTGACAGCATGTTCCATAGTGATGGGGTAATGTATTCAAAGGCCCTATTACTGGTGGTGTGTTTTGTTTTTCGATATTCAGATGAGACAACTAAAGTATTCTGTGTATGACCTCTTCTTTGGTGATCGTTTGGTGTTACTTTTATTAGGTTTGTTAAGGATGAAGGAGCTATGTTTCTGATCAGTTTAAATGTGATCATCAGTAATGTATATTTTATTCTGCTGTTGACTAGTAGCCAGTGCAGAATATATAGTATTGGTGTTATGTGTTCGGAAGAACATGCGTTGTGGGTAATGCGCGTACCCATGTGTTGGGCAAAATGAAAAATATAGTAAACTCATATGCAGGACATTAAAGAATATATAAATATAATGATAAACCTATAGAGCTAATGGTAAATGTATAAAACCAGTATATAAACATACAATGATAAACATATAAAACCAATGGTAAATGTGCAAAACAGGATTAAAGATGATGAAAAATACCAGTACATGTAATAAAAATACCAATACATGTAATAAAAGCATCTATAATAAAAAAACATGAACATCAAAAGGAAGATATAATTGCACACTTATGGTATGTTATATGAATATACGGAGTTACAGTGTGGGTTAGGCAGTCTGCAGATAGACATAAGAAGTGGGATCGTCAAAACCTGTCTGTACTACAATTTTGTTCGGAAGAGAAAAGTGAAGGCATCTTGTAAATGAATTTAATTGGGCCAGTACATAATAAATAGGTCATAAGGAGAATTTGGGGTAAAGGGCTTAATATTTAAAAAAAGGGACTCTATCATTAAAGTGTGCAGGGAGGTGGGGGTGGAAAGGGGTGGTGAGATCAAAGTTGAGCGAAGGGAATGTTTTGTGTATAAAATTACATGTACTAAAAGGCCATTTATATGGATAACATATGATTATTTGTGATCAGAAGAACAGTTCACAAGTATTACAATATCTTCTATTCCATCTCTGTTCAACAGGAGAGACTGGGTTGTGCTCATTCGATCTCAAGGGTGCTTATATTTGCATCCCCTTACACACTAGGTAGTGTCACATGCTGCAAATGTGAGATGAGCTCTACTCTCCAGCACAAACATGAAGGTAGTATCATCAGCTGAACAGGATTAAGGGGACCAACTGTTGCTCCATCTACAACAGACCCCTCAGAGTCCTCGCACTGGTCACAAGGAAAACCAGGCAATGGAAACCACAGCATGTAGGTTCTACATTGCCATACAGACATGCAGCAGGGACTGCCAGCCACCCCCAAATGCAACAGAGGACCAGCCAGGGAACCAGGAGGTGGGTCAAACCACAGCATCCATATGTGGTGTCCCCAGCCTCCAGTGTCTACCTGCACCATAGAAATAGCATGTCCTCATGCAGGAGATGAGAGCATGAACTGCATGTTTGTAAGACATAGTCACAGTATCTCATGGAGAAAGTCCCTCTGCAGCAAACCACAGAGAATATAAATGTGCCTAGCAGCTGACTAAACTGGTGAGATACCCAGAAGGAAAGTCACTAGCATGTGTGTGTCCTGGGTGTCCCAGCATTTGCCACCCCCACCCCCCAGGTGAGCTGCAGGATCATAGTCCTCATGGATTCAACAGTCTGCAATATATGAGCACTCATTAATGTGTTCCAAAAGTCCTGCCACACACCCACACATGTGCTCACAGCACTGCTAGATAGTGTATCAGACCAGTGCACTGCCACACACCATACAGGACCCCCAGTGTCAGTGGCGCTAAGTACTGCCAGTCACTAGTCAGCATGTAGTGTGTGAGGCAGGGAGTAGTAACATGCCCCTCAATCCTCCTGTCCATGGGTAAAGTTAGACTGCCAGACCATGCAGAGTAATGGTATCTGTGAGCACACACCACACATTGACACATGGCGCCCGTGCGTAGAGAGGGTAAGTGTACTGTTGTCACAAGGAGGTCCTGGAGCCATCCTGGAGGTTCAGTCACTGGAGGTGAAGTCCAACTCATTGCGCTCATAGCTGAGGTAGAGGCCTCTGTTGGGTGAGGCATGCAAATACATACCAGGGTGGCCGCAGGGAATGGTCAGATCACAATCAGAGTTCCATGATTGTGTCTCATGGCACATCTGTGACTACACTGCCCAATGCTTGCACACACCGACAACAAAAGACTATATGTGCACCACATAAGCAGAGTTCACGGTCTGCAGTGGTGCAAGCACAATCGGAGTCCCAACACAACAAGTGTAAGAACATAAGAACATAAGATATGCCATACTGGGTCAGACCAAGGTCCATCAAGCCCAGTATTCTGTTTCCAACAGTGGCCAATCTAGGTCATACGTACCTAGCAGTTTCCCCAAGAGACACAGGTTCCACAATGCTTGTATTGGTTCAAGCATTGATATCCTGGGTTCCTTCTTAATAATGGTTTATGGACCTTTCCTCCAGGAACTTGTCCAAACCTTTTTTAAACCCAGCTACACTAACAGCCTTTACTACATCCTCTGGTAACAAATTCCAGAGTTTTATTACACGTTGAGTGAAAAAATATTTTATTTTATTAGTCTTAAATAGTTTACCCTGTAGCTTCATTGCATGTCCCCTAGTCTTTCTATATTCTGATAAGGTAAACAATCGATCTACGTTTACCCGTTCCACTCCGTTCATTAATTTATAGACTTCTATCAGCCGTCTCTTTTCCAGGTTAAAGAGCCCTAACCTTTTTAGCCTTTCTTCATAGGAGTATCCTTCCATCCCCTTTACCATTTTGGTGGCTCTTCTCTGAACCTTTTCTAAAATCGCTATATCCTTTTTAAGATACGGCGACCAGAATTGCACACAATATTCAAGGTGCGGTCTCACCATGGAACGATATAAAGGCATTATAATATCTTTTGTTTTATTTTCCATTCCTTTCCTTATCATACCTAGCATTCTATTTGCTTTCTTGGCCGCCGCTGCACACTGGGCCGAGGGTTTTAACATGGTATCCACAATGACGCCTAAATCTTTTTCCTGGGTGGTGGTTCCTAATGTGGAACCTTGCATCGTGTAACCATAGTTTGGGTTGTTCTTCCCAAGGTGCATAACCTTGCACTTGTCCACATTAAATTTCATCTGCCATTTTGATGCCCAGTCTTCCAATTTATCAAGATCCTCTTGCAATTGTCCACAATCCTCTTGGGTTTTAACAACTTTAAATAGTTTTGTGTCATCTGCAAATTTGACAAGCTCACTCGTTATTCCACTTTCCAGGTCATTCATGAATATGTCAAAAAGCAGCGGACCCAGCACAGATCCCTGGAGTACACCACTATTCACCTTTCTCCATTGGGAAAATTGGCCATTTAGCCCTACCCTCTGCTTTCTATCTTTTAACCAGTTCCTGATCCACAATAGTACACTGCCTCCTATCCCATGACTCTTTAGTTTTGCCAAAAGTCTCTGATGAGGGACCTTGTCAAAGGCTTTCTGAAAGTCCAGATACACAATATCAACTGACTCACCTTTGTCCACCTGATTATTCACTCCTTCAAAAAAACATAACAGATTAGTAAGACAAGATCTTCCTTGTCTAAAGCCATGTTGGCTGTCTCCCATTAGGTCATGACTATCTACATGCTGAGTAATTTTATTCTTTATGATGGTTTCTACCATTTTTCCCGGTACTGACGTCAGGCTCACCGGTCTGTAGTTTCCCGGATCACCCCTGGAACCCTTTTTAAAAATTGGTGTTACATTGGCGATCCTCCAATCTTCAGGTATTAGAGATGATTTTAATGATAGTTTACAGATTACTAATAGCAGGTCTGCAATCTCGTATCTCAGTTCTTTCAACACCCTTGGATATATACCATCCGGCCCAGGTGATTTGCTACTCTTCAGTTTATCTAATAGTTGTAATACATCTTCCCGATGTATTGATATTTCCTTCAATTCTTCCGCACCTTTAAATACCACTTCAGTCATGGGTAACATCCCTACATCTTCCTCAGTAAAGACTGAAGCAAAGAATTCATTCAATCTCTCCGCTATCGCCTTGTCTCCTCTTAGTGCTCCTTTAACCCCTTTATCATCTAATGGACCAACTGACTCACAGGTTTTTTGCTATGAATGTACTTGAAAAGGTCTTTACTTTGCGTTTTTGCTTCCGCAGCAAGCTTCTTCTCAAATTCTCTCTTTGCCTGCCTTATCAATGCCTTACATTTGACTTGCCAGTGCTTGTGCTGTTTCCAGGTTTCGTCGTTTGGCTGTTTTTTCCATTTCCTGAAAGATGCTTTAAGGCAACAACAGCCTCTCTGAACTCACCTTTAAACCATGCTGGCAGTTTTTTGGACTTCCTCCATCTTTTCTTAAAGCGTGGAAAACAGCTGGTCTGGGCTTCCAAGATGGTATTTTTCAACAACAGCCAAGCCTGATGTAGGTCTTTAACCTTTGCAACTGCTCCTTTTAGTTTTTTCTTAACTTTTTTCCTCATTTTATCATAGTCTCCCTTTCCAAAGTTAAAAGGTAGTACTGTGGATTTCCTTACTATCCCTCCTCCACTAATTAAATCAAAGGTGATCATGCTATGATCACTATTGCCAAGTGGCCTCAACAACCTTATCTCTTGCACTAGATCTGGTGTTCCACTAAGGACTAGGTCTAATATGGCTTCCCCTCTGGTCGGTTCATGAATCAGCTGCTCCAAGAAGCAGTCATTTATTTCATCTAGGAACTTTATCTCACTAGCATGTCCTGAAGTGACACTGACCCAGTCGATAACGGGGTAGTTGAAATTACCCATTATTATTACTGCACTATAACTTTTGTTAGCTTCCTTGATTTCTTTGAGCATTTCATCATCCATTTGGTCATCTTGGCAAGGCGCTCGATAGTACACCCCCACTGCCATTGCCTTCCCCTTTTTACATGGAATTTCAATCCATATAGATTCTACAGCAGATTTTGTTTCCTGCAAAACTTTAATCCTTTCTGACTCAATGCCCTCTCTAACATAGAGAGCAACCCCTCCACCAATTTGATCTGCTCTATCATTACAATATAGTTTGTACTCAGGTATCACAGTGTCCCACTGGTTGTCCTCCTTCCACCATGTCTCTGATATTCCAATCATATCTAACCATTCATTTAGTGCTATATATTCTAACTCTCCCATCTTATTTTTTAGACTTCTAGCATTTGCATACAAGCATTTTAGAGAATGTATTTTACTCATATTAATTTTGCTATTGTTAGACATGGGTAATTTGGGATCTTTAAGCTCAGTCTGCTCCTTACTTGAGGGCATTTGGGCTACTTTACTCTTTTGT
The DNA here is from genome assembly GCA_033557465.1 of Ichthyophis bannanicus. Lineage (NCBI taxonomy): Eukaryota > Metazoa > Chordata > Amphibia > Gymnophiona > Ichthyophiidae > Ichthyophis > Ichthyophis bannanicus. Next base: position 254,065,946 of record CM066038.1, read on the forward strand.
GGAATCTCTCTGCTTTTGGTAGTATCCTTCAAAGATACATTCTTCCGAACCATCCGCTCTTGGGCGACTGTCGGCTTTCCCCTAATATCTAGTTTAAAAGCTGCTCTATCTCCTTTTTAAAGGTTAATGCTAGCAGCCTGATTCCATCCTGGTTAAGGTGAAGCCCATCCCTTCAGAAGAGCCCCTCCTTTCCCCAGAATGTTCCCCAGTTCCTAACAAATCCAAAACCCTCATCTCTGCACCATTGTCTCATCCACGCATTGAGACTCCGGAGCTCTGCCTGCCTTTTGGGTCCTGCGTGGAACAGGAAGCATTTCGGAGAACGCTACCCTGGAAGATCTGGATTTCAACTTCCTACCTAAAAGCCTAAATTTAGCCTCCAGAACCTCCCTACCACATTTTCCTATGTCATTGGTACCGACATGTACCAAGATAGCAGACTCCTCCCCAGCACTATCCAAGACCTTATCTAGGTGGCGCGTGAGGTCTGCTACCTTCGCACCAGGCAGGCATGTTACCAGGCGATCCTCAAGTCCACCAGCCTCCCAGCTATCTACATGCCTAATGATCGAATCACCAACTACAACGGCTGTCCTAACCCTTCCCTCATGGGCACATGGCCCTGGAGAGACTTCCTCGGTGCGAGAGGGTTTTACATCACCTGGAGGACAGGTCCTAGTTACAGGATCACTTCCTGCCACACCAGGGTGATGCTCTCCTGTCACGTGACCTCTCTCCTCCATGGCAACAGGGATGCTGAGAGACTGGAGGTGGGACTTCAGGACTATATCCCTGTAGGTCTCGCCTATGTACCTCTCTGTCTGTCTTATGCTTTCCAAGTCTGCTACTTTAGCCTCTAGAAAACGGACTCGTTCCCTGAGAGCAAAGAGCTCCTTGCACCTAGTGCACACGTAAGACCTCTCACCAACTGGGAGAAAATCATACATGTGACACTCAATGCAAAAGACTGGAAAGCCCCCATTCCGCTGCTGGACTGCTGTCTGCATCTTAGTTTTAAGTTTGTGTTTAGATCTAAGTTCTTTACTTACTAAGGGTTGCTATGGATATTTATACTAATAAAACTGTACCTAATACGTGTAATATGCCTTGTTCACCTGAAGCTTAACTAATCTCCGGTCCTTAGTGTATGACTGATTTTGGGTAATGAGCTTCACCTGAGAGCACCTCCTGTCTTTTAAGATGTGTAAGTACCTATAAAGCTGCGATTATCCCAGGGGAGGGAGGGAAATAACACATTAAAAGAGGGCTGCTACACAGTACCCTGTCTTGTGCTGCTGAGGTAAGCTAAATTCTGATTTGATTTAAATTATAGCTCTTAGCTGCTGCTAGGCTCTAACTTCTTATGAAATTTAAACTACAAGCTCTCTGCTGGGTTCTAAATGTAACCAGAAAGCTCCCTTCTGTGTTTTAAATTTAAACTAAAAGTACTTTGCTTTTAGTAGGCCCTGAGTGACTATTAAATTTAAACTTCAAGCTCTCTGCTGGGTATGAAATGTAACCAGAAAGTTCTCCTCTGTGTTTTATATTTAAACTTAAACTGCTGCTACTAGGCTGACTGATTTAACAAAAAATAGTGGGTTCACAGATTAATTAGCTTTAATACAAAGAATTCCTTTTAGAAAATTACCAGAAGTATATACTGTCGGAGCTCCCCCGTGTGGCCAGGCAGTTGCCTAGTGATACGAGAGGGTTCCAATTGTCCTTTGTATAAATTCAGCCCAAATAGCATGTAGTTGTGTCCTTTAAAGGATTAGAGCCAAGTGCAAAGGTCGCAGGAATATTTCTTTATTTGAGAAATAAGGATTTCCTAACCAAATTAAATTCTTTGGCAAGTATAGTTTGAAGCTTACAAACATAAAGTTCAGGATACTTCTCCATATAAACACAAGCCTATTGAACAGTCCTTGGCTTGGTTTAGTTTAAACCTTTGTTCCACATGTAAAAACTCTTTTTTACAACAGCAGTCTGCTTTCTGGTCCCCAGGAGGCACTATAAATCTCCACTGTTACTTTCACAGCAGGTATAGCAATATTCCCTGGTCCACCAAGAGACTTTACAAATGCAGTAGTATTTCTTCCAGTTACAATATGAACTTTTAGCTTCTTTCTGGCTTTCTTATCCATGCAGCTTTTATCAGCCAAGCTACCATTAAAAGCCTAGCTAAAAGTTATGGGCTTTCCATAAGATATCCTTGTTAAGAACTTCTGGGTTTTCTCCAGCTAAACAAACCCTATTCAGTTCTTATTCCTCTAGCACAGATAACACGTTCAGTAATCAAGAACTCCTGGGGTTTCCTCCAGCTCATTAAAAACCCCTATTTAGTTCTTTTACTCTTCCTTGGCACAGACAGCACAGTCTATCTCCATATCTGAAACACTGCTTGCATCAAAACTGTCCCACAGGTCCATCTCTTCCTCGCTAGGCTCCTTCAGATATCTGCTTTCCTTAGTATCCACCTGAGAAGCTTTTGTAGGTTGTAAAACCTTCAAGACTTGCTTCCAGCCATGCTTTGCAGAACATGAGCTTGTGGGGGAAGGGCAGGAAAAGGTTTCCCTGTTAAGCAGCTCTTTCAAAGCTTGTAAAGGGCTTACCTTTTTAGTAGTGCTTTTCCTTCCTGTAGGCTCCTTAGAGTGGGAAGGGCTAGGCCATGAGCTTCTGGAGAATATCTCCTCTTCTGAGGAATCCTCCCCTGAGCTCTCCACTGGCCTTCTCAGCTCTCTGTTCCTGCTTTCAAACTGCTTCTGTGCAAGCTGCTTCTGTGTCTCCTGTTTCTCTCATGTCTGTGTCTGTGACTCCGTCTCTTTCTCTCTCCTTCCCTCTCCACGTTTCTTTGCCTTTTCCTGTTTCTGTTTCTGTTTGTGAGTTCAACTTTCCTGCCTAAATGTTTGGGGCTGTCCTATGGCTCTTGACTCCGCCCCCAAACCACTCCCATCTCCTCCCTCTGTCTCCATGGGAACAGGGCGTGTTTCTAGGTCTGCACTCCTCTGCGTGGAATCTCTGTCTTTAGTTTGGGTGTTAACTCTTCCTGTGCCTGCAGTTTCTTTGGGAAAAGAAAAAAAGGCTGCTTTTTCTTTCTTTCTCTGCATTCTGAGCCTGCTTCTCCACCACAATACTCACAGTTGCAGATCTCTCTTCAGAAGTAACAGTCCCTTTTTCTAGTCCTTCAAGACTAGTGTGTGTCTGCTCATGGGAAATACTTCTGTCAACTACTGTACCAGGCACAGAAGGTGGTTAGTTCAGAGCTCAGAAGAGATATGAAGACTATAGAATTGGGAAAAACCTACATGTATATAGCCTTTGCTCAGTCCCCAAAGACTGGAAGCCTCATGACATCATCACAGCACACAGAATGTCCCCCACTGTGGGAGAGGTTAGTAGTATAAGCTTTGTGTGGGTAATCAAGTCCTTCAGAAATTTTCTGGTGCAGAACAGGCCCCTGTCTACAGTGCAAAGTGTCTGATAAACATGTCCATTCCCACTCCAGAGCACGCTAGGGGACATGAGTGTCCAACTGTCAGAGATGTAACAAGTACTGGTCAGAGAAACCTGTACAGACAGTAGTGCTGTGCCAACCAATGTCTCCAGCAGGCATTATGGATTGGCCTCTGGACAATAGGCATGTATGCCACATACATAGGAATGCCAACACAGTATAGACTTTGGACCTGTTTCACACCATAGCCTGTTTGACCCTGTGATAACCCAGAGTCAAACAGGTGCATTGTGGAACTGTGAGGCTCCAAGTCCTGTAAACACTGTGGTAAACCATGGGCTGGAAACTGTTAGGTGGGATCAACTGGAATTCATATGCACTCCATCACATGCATAGCCCAGGCAGCTGAACCTGCACTCAGCATGGACACACAGAGGGACCACCATCATCAGATCCAAGTGGATCCCCTTAACTCATCTGCACTGCAGGCCAATGAGATTCCATGAAACAGCATTGGGATTGGCCATGGTTATGGTTATGGCTATATTTTTATTTTACTTGATATTCTGCAACATTGCATAGCAATCTATGTGGTGTACAATAATTAAAAAAGAAAAGAAGTGAAATAAACTCAATAGTGTAGACAGGACAGTATAAGAGAGATAGGAACAGCATAGAAAAGCTAGGCAAATGGAATAAGACATAAAGATAAATACACAGAATTCCCTTAGACCAGGGGTGGCCAAGTCTGGTCCTAGTGTACCATAATCCAGCCTGGTTTTCAGGATGTCCCTAATGAACATTCATGAGGTATTTGTGCATCCACTGCCTCCCATTGTATGGAAATATATCTCATGAATATTCATGTGAAACATCTTGAAAACCAGGTTGGATTGTGATGCACCAGGACCGGAGTTGGCCACCCCTGCCTTAGACTACAAGGCTGCCCTTACCATGCCTAAAGAGTGCCATCGTACCACAATAGCTGCTCAGATAAGTTAAAAGAAGTCCTAAAAAAGTACGTTTTTCAGAGATTTTTTGAAGCACTTGAAATTTAATTCTGTGCGGAAATGACCCGGCAAGCCATTCCAATGTGCCGAAGCCACAGCAGAAAAGGATATTTTTCTTATAGATTCATACTTTATTTCCGATGAGGAGGGGAGGCGTAAATGAAAATCATGGAGCGAGCGAAGAAATCTTGCTGGGGCATATAGGGAGACAATAGCAGACCAGTAATCCAGAACTGTGTCATGAATAATTTTGTGTGTCGGGGTAAGAAGCTTGAAAATGATCCGAGAATTTATAAGTAACCTATGATATTTGACAAATAGTGGTGTAATATGATTGAATTTGCATGTGTGAGCTAATATGTGAAGAGACATATTTTGGATGGTCTGGAGGTGATGGAGAGGGACCTATGGAAGGCCCAGATAAACAGTATTGCAATAGTCAAGTCTCTGTATCACAGTGTGTAAAAAGCATGGTTATCTGGGCCGGGTGATCCAAATATGAACAAATTCTACGAAAACGCCATAAGACCAGGAGAGCCGATTTAGTTCTCTGGATCAGTTAAGGGGAGAAAGCAAGGGCCGATAATACAACTCCAAGATATTGAAGGGAGGTATATAATACTAAAGACTGACCATCTATCGTAGGGGCAAGTGTAGGCTGAAAATCCAAACCAGTAAACCAGATGGCTGTCAACTTAGTAGGGTTCAGTTTAAGAGGGTGTTCAAATAACCAGGAGGATATTATTATTAAATAGTTGTTTAGAAAGGCCAAATCTATTACCGAATCATCAGTAGAATATAACAGTAATATGTCATCCTCATAAACATAACAGGAAATGCATAATCCCTGTATTTGAGTAATTAATGGGCTGAGAAAATGTTAAATAATAAATGTGATAAAATAGAACCCTGGGGGACACCACACAAAAGGTCTCGGGGGGTAGAAACCTGTCTTTGAATATGAACCTGAAAAGATCTATGATTTAGGAAGGAACAAAACCAGTCAAACACTGTACCTCAGACCTTTGCCTCGTACAGGCAGGCTAAAAGTAGGTTGTAATCCACCAGATCAAAGGCCACAGATAAATCCAGTGAAACTGTGAGAGTATAATTCCCACGATTAAGTGACCTATAAATATCATGAAGGACTGCTGCCAGGACTGTTTCCATACTGTGGCATGGGTGAAACCCTGATTGAAGAGAATGGAGAAAATGAATTTGGGAGACGTGATCTGCAAGCTGACAGAAGACGATTTTCTCGACTATCTTCGAAGTGACGGCTAAGTTTGAGATACGGCGGTAATTTTAAGGATCAGACCAATCTCCATGCAGATCCTTTATTAAAGGATGGAGTATAGGGGGGCGGAGCCTGATGTCCAGCGGGTAAGACGCTTCGCGCTGAAGCTCCCGAGAGGCCTACTTAGAATCCTGACTTAATACCTATACAAACTTACTATTTCGCTCCGGGCTGACCGGGGTACCTCGGGGGGGATGGCGGCCCATAAACCAGCGCGCTTGGACTTCGGGTCTCCTTCTTCTTCTCACGGAAAACGCTCCAAAACAGAGGTGTCCTCCCCACAGAAGATGGCTCCATTTCGGGAAAACCCCGAAATGCACCTGGAGATTTTAGAGGAAATACGCGGCGTGAAAGAATTGGTGCAGTCTAATGGAGAAGCGCTTAGAGCCATGCGAGAAGACTTTGGAGTGCTCCAGGACCGGCTTGAAAGTCTCTCATTACGGCAGGACAATATGGCGGGGGTCCTCGACTCGCACGCGGTGCGCTTGGGCACACTGGACAAGGCTGAGCGCCAGATACAGAATCTTCAAAAGGAGTTAGAAGATAGCAATAATCGAGCCCGTCGCAACAATGTGAGGCTCATTGGAATACCGGAGGGGGTGGAAGCGGGAGATATGAGAGAATTCCTGCTCAAAACTCTTCCCTCCTTGCTGAAGATCACCTTTCATAAAGAACTGGAAATCGATTGTGCACACCGTGTTCCTACCCACATGGCGCTCAACCGAACGACCCCCCGGCCTATTATCTTTCGCTTGCTACGATATCAACAAGTGGAACAAATTTTAAATGCTGCTCGGGCGAACCATCATTTGGAATTTGAAGGTCACAAAGTCTCCTTCTTCCCTGACTTGGCAAAGCCTACCGTTGACCGACGGAAGAAACTCCTTGCTTTTCGCCCTCGACTTCAACAGCTACAGGCTCGCTTTGGCCTGTTGTATCCCGCGAAGCTCCGAGTGACTCTCCACAACCAAACCAGGACATTCGAAGATCCTGATCTACTATCAACATTTTTAGACTCCAAAGAAGCAGAGCAGATGCGCTAATCCAACGACTTGGACTTTTATTTGCCGGCTCTGTCCGCCATCTTGAAGGGCCCGATGCGGCGGTCATAGTCAAGCACAGAGACTACCTGGACTTTCTTTCTTCCTTTCTATGACTTTCTTGTTTTTGGGTCTCCTATCCCTCCATGATGTGTGCCTCGGTCGGATTCGGAGCACGCACAGTCCTACAGGTTATGTATTTTTTCAATTTCGGCCTTCTCTGGGGCTTCTCCCCGCAGACACATGGTCGCCAGTAATTTTTGGGGTTCTGCTTCTTCTCTACCGCGCTGCGGTTTTTCTTTTTTAATGTGGGGCGCTTCATTGTATTATCTAAGCTTATTTTCTTTTATGCCATATGTACAGCCAGATACAGTCAATATGAGGGACATTGTGAAATTATGTGCGCTATCATGCTCAGAATTTTTAACTTGTCTGAATGGCCTTATGTAAAATCTTATCACTCAACGTAAAGGGCATTAATAGTCCAATCAAAAGAAAGAAAATCCTTAGCTATCTTAGCCATGAGCATGCTGATTTAGCGTTTCTTCAGGAAACGCACTTAAACTCTGCTGAAACACTGAAACTCAATGTTAAGCCTTACATGGTGGCTGCCTATTCTCCCGCCGTTTCCAAACGGTGCGGGGTAGCCATTCTGGTTAAGAAATCTTTGCAAGCTACTGTAATTGATACTAGCGCTGACAAGGAGGGTAGATGGGCCCGAGTACATCTTAAGGTTGGAGATAGTGAATTTACATGTATTTGCATTTATGCCCCGAATGTGGACAACCCTGCTTACTATGCAAGTATTGCGCAGTTGGCACAGGCCTCTGCCAATACTCCATTAATACTTGGTGGTGATTTTAATCAAGTGTTAGACCCTCTGATAGATAGACAGCCGCCTAGAACGAGTAGTCCACCCAAGAGTCTTGCTACCCTTACAGCTCTGATGCAAGATCTTGCGCTGGTAGATATATGGAGGCTGCTTCACCCCTCCGACTTAGAGTTCACTTTCTTTTCTGCCCCCCATCACTCCCAATCTAGAATAGATTTCTTTCTCATTTCCAAAGCAATGATTCCTAAAGTAGACACGACTAGGATTCATCCTCTCCATATTTCAGATCATGCTGCCATATCTTTATCATTACATGTCACTGCGCGGGACGATTCTCCCCGAGCTTGGTTTTTTGATAGATCCTTACTGGGTCAAAAAGATTTTCAGGTTGATATAAAGGCCGCTATCCAAGATTATTTTCATTTTAACTCACCCCATGACACAGCGAGCTGGGCTTGGTGGGAGGGTTTTAAAGCATCTATCCGCGCAACTATAACTAGCTATCAAATTCGGCAGGGGAAACAAAGAAAGCAGCAATTACTGATTCTAGAGCAGCAGATACAAGCTGGGGAGCGTATTCTCACGTCCCGTACTGACCCATGTATTTTACTCCGTTTACAACGCTTGCGTTTTCAATACAATCAGCTTTTGTACACTGCTGCTGTTAAAAATATTGAATCACAACAAGGGCTATATTATCGGGAAAATAATCGTGCTGGCAAATTATTAGCAAATGCCCTAAAAGGTCAAAAAGAAGCCAAGTGTGTTACCGCCCTCCGTAATCCGTCGGGGGGGGGCTTGGTCACTAAAGATACCGAAATCTTAGAACTCTTTCGTGATTTTTATACTCGGCTTTATCAATCTGAATGTGATTTTGAGCCAGATGTATTTGAACGCTTACTTTCAGGGGTACAAAGACCGACCCTATCTGACGAAGATAGAGTGGCCTTGGACACACCATTTACTGTCTCAGAAATTCATTCTGCTATCAAGAAATGTGCTTCAGGTCGAGCCGCAGGCCCAGACGGTCTCCCTGCTGAATTCTACAAAACCTTTCACGCCGACTTAGCTCCAGTTTTGAAACTTTATTTTTCTGCTCTGGCCGAGGAGGGTTCTCCTTCTGGGTCCTTTTCAATGGCAAATGTAGTAGTTTTTGAGAAAGAGGGGAGAGACCCGCAACTAACAGCTAATTATCGTCCAATTTCCCTCCTAAACGCGGACTATAAAATATTTGCCACCATTCTCTCTACCCGGCTCTCTGATAGGATGCCTACCTTAATACACCCAGATCAATGCGGTTTCATTCCTGGTAGATCAACTGCTGACAATGCTCGGACTCTATGCCATGTACTGACTACCGCAGTTAATCTTGATCGCCCATTTGTTGGTCTCTCACTTGATGCTGAGAAGGCCTTTGATCGCTTAGAGTGGCCCTTCCTGTTTGCAGTCCTCCGCTGGTACGGATTCGGGGAAGGTTTTCTCCGTTGTCTTCGCACCATGTACGCACAGCCTACAGCCAGTATATGTGCCAATGCTTTAAAGTCTCAGCCTTTTCCCCTTCAACGCGGCACTCGCCAGGGATGCCCACTGTCTCCACTTCTCTTCGATCTTGCACTCGAACCCTTGGCTTTACTAATCCGGCAATCGGAGGAGATTCATGGAGTCCCCCTTCACCCATAGGGAAATCAAAATTTCAGCGTATGCTGATGACCTTATGCTTTTTGTCTCTATAGACTCAGTACCGGCTGTCCTAGAGCAAATTGGTAAATACTCACAACTGTCCGGTTATAAGATAAATTGGACCAAGTCGGTAGCCTTTCCATTAAATCCTTTGCTTCATCAGGCAGATATGCAACCCTTCCCCTTTTTATGGCAACCTCGTATGGTCAAATACCTTGGGGTTCACTATTGTTCTCCTTTGGAAGACACTATCTCCTTCAATGCCAAAGACTTAACCTCTAAAGTCCGGGCGCTTACTCACCGCTGGACTCCTTTAACACTTACCTGGTGGGGTCGATTAGAAACCATAAAAATGATGATTGTTCCGAAAGTGAATTATATCTTAGAAATGTTGCCCTGTCTCTTACCTCGACGTATATATAAAGATATAGAGGGCCTTCTGACTAGATACTTGTGGCAAAACAAGACACCTAGGATAGCGAAACATAAGCTGCAAGCAGATAAGGAAAATGGGGGTGTCAGATTCCCTGATTTCCTGAAGTATCATCAATCTTTTCTTCTCAAACAAGGCGCTCGTTGGCTGGACGATCCAGTACCGAGTAGACCTGTGTGGCTAGACATAGAAGAGGACCTTTGCAAACCGATTCCTCTTACTTTTCTCCCTGGTATGACTCTCCCATCAGACTCCCACTTTCCACCAATGCTTTTAGACACCTTAGGTGCCTTTAATAATCTTATGCAATCTTTAGACTCCCGACTCTGTCCGTTAGACAAGCTCCCACTTTGGTACAATACTCGATTTCGAATACAAAATAAGCCGATGGCGTGGAGCCCCTGGTACACTAGGGGCATTTGGATTCCTAGTCAGTTGTTCCATGAAGGTCGCTGGAAAACTTTTAGTGAATTGCAAATTGAATTTGGTCTCCCAGCGAAACACTACTTTCAGTTGGTGCAACTTCAGCATTGCCTTCGGAGTGCTAAGGTGCTCCCGCCATCGGCCTCCCCTACACAAGGTTGGTTGGAGACTATCCGATCTATCGGTAATTCACCGGGTGTAGCATCCAATTTTTACAAAACCTTATGTAATGCTATAACTAGAGATACCCCTATAGCGCAGAAAGCATGGGAGAGAGAATTGCATGTGACTTTGACCCCGGAGCAATGGAGCCTTGTCTGGAGTAGAGTGACACGGGTCTCCCGATCCGCCTCACTCACTCAGACACTCTTCTTTCTAGCCCACCGGTGTTTTTACACTCCTGACAGATTAGCCAAATGGAACACTACTCAGGGCAATAGCTGCTGGACATGTCATGCGGCCATTGGTTCACTACCTCATGTTATGTATGAATGTCCCGCACTACAGTATTACTGGCGTCGGGTCTGGGGTCGTATCCAGGCTATTTTGCATTTTCAAGAGCCCCTTTCTTGGAGGATAGTGGGACTTCGCTCAGCTGCGGGGATCCCCTCTCTTCCAAAAACGGCTTACTTCCTTTTGGACTTTATGCTTGGCATTGCTATTTCCCTAATCACGAAATACTGGAAAAATAGCTCTCATCTGAGCCCCAATGAATGGTGGAATCATGTCTGTCTCTACAGTAAATATGAACAAATACCTCGTATGTTTGCTTCCCCCATTCAGACTCCTCATCATCGGTCTAAATGGAAGATGCTCAATGACTATGTACATTCTGCTCAATGCTCTCATCTGACTGTCTAAATTTGTATATATCTTTGTCCCATGATTATTCTGTATCGCAGATACTCTTTTGATTGTTTTGATGTATAATCACTATTGTTTGGAAGCGTTCACATGCTGACATAATCAGCTAGAGAAGAAGCGTGGGGGTGGGGGGTAATTGGGTTTACTTTTCTTTATTGTATACTTGTTTTGTCTCCTTTGGTGTGTTGTTTCTTTTGTTTGTTGCAAAATGAAAATAAAAGTTTAAAAAAAAAAAAAAGGATGGAGTATAGCTTTTTTCTAGGCCTCAGGTACCACTCCTGAAGATAGACTTTGGTTGACCAGTGAAAGCAAGATTGGGAGGAGTCCCAAACAGGGCTCATTTGGCCATGTTGATGGAATTGGGTCTAAGGGAGAAGGGGTTTTATGAATGGACTGTGATACCCTCTCTAATTGGGTGAGGGACACAGGGGTAAAATGTGACCAGGTGTGCAGTGGTAGAGAAAAAGTACCTCCAGCTTCAGCGGTGGAGAGAAAGGCAGAGGTGAGGATACAGTAGCCTTGAGTGACTGAACTTTGGTCAAAAAGTAGTCCGCTAGTTTTGTGGGGTAGACTCAGGAAAAAAGGAAATTATTTCTGACTATGCGTCCTGAGGTTGTCCTGTTAGGTTTTTCTTTTGTATTGAAATTTCCGTGTAAATGCCTTATAAAGTCGGTCTTGTCTAGATTTATTTTTTATGATCCTAAACAATTACATACGTTCTTGGATGGGAGAGCTGTTCCTCGAGATGTCTCAGTAGCAGTGGAGCCCACTTAGATCGACTCATCTTGGGCACTTAATGTAGAGTTGTGCTTCACGGTTGCTATTTTTCCTTTATTAATGATTGTTTTCTGATTAAGGAATATGTATAATATCAGCCTCTTTTTGTGTTTCCTCCCCCCCCCCCCCCTCGCTTTAGTAGGCTGGTAGTGTTAGGTGAATGTTTTGTATGACTATGAGTAATTGTGTTTTTCTTATTTATTTTTTTTGTTTAATTGATTTCTGTAATGTTCACCTTTCCATTTCTTTCAAGTATGGAATATTGCTTGATGTATTTGATTGAAAATTTAGAAATAAAAAAAAAAAAAAGACCTGCCTCTGGTGAATCCATGCTTCCTCGGATCCTGTAATCCGCTGGACTCCAGAAACCTCACTATTTTCTCTTTCAGCAGCGTTTCCAATAATTTACTCACCACCGAAGTTAAACTAACCGGCCAGTAGTTTTCAACCACATTCTTACTTCCACTTTTGTGTAAAGGCACCACATGAGCCTCTCTCCAGTCATTTGGCACCACTCCCGACTCCAATGAGGCATTGAAAAGGTCAGTCAGTGGAGCTGCTAGAACGTCCCCAAGTTCCCTCAGTATTCTAGGATGTATCCCATCCGGTCCCATTGCTTTGTCTACTTTAAGTTTAGCTAGTTTCTCACGAACACAGTCTTCTAAAAATTGTTCAAGACTCCCCTCGCTTCTGTTCCTGTTTGTGGGTGTTTTCTGAGGTCCTTTTCCTGGTTCTTCATTTGTGAACACAGAACAGAAGTATTTGTTAAGCAATACTGTTTTATCTTCATCATCTTCTACATATTCTTCCCCTTCACCTTTGAGTCTGACAATACCATTTTTGCCCTTCCTTTTCTCACTAACATATCTGAAAAATGTCTTATCCCCCCATTTTATCGCATTGACCATTTCCTCCTCTTTTTGAATCTTTGCTTTCCTGACTACTTTGCTAGCTTCTCTAAGTATTTCCAAATATAGTTGCCTGTCTTCCTCTCTCTTTGATTTCTTGTATTTCATGAAGGCCTCCCTCTTTTTCTTCACCTTTTCAGCTACTTCTTTTGAAAGCCATAGCGGTCTCATTTTTCTTTTACCTTTATTTACCATTTTAACAAAAAGGTTGGTTGCCCTTAAAATATCCCTTTCAGTTTTGCCCACTGTTTTTCTACATGGTAAAGCTGCAAGAGTAGCCGGGGTGATAGGTCTATTGGAAAAAGTCACAGGAGAGATGGTCGAAGTAGCGGATAGGGATGGTTTCAGGTAGATCAAATCAAAGAGCATTAAAGTATGATCAGACCAGGGCGCAGGGATTATATTAAGATTAGCGATTGAAGAGCACTTTCAAAAGATTGAGTATAAGATCAAAAGTATGCCCCACAGAGTGGGTTGGAAGATGGGCATGTTGAACGATATCATGGTCAGAAAGAAATGTATGAAAGACTTTATACCGTGATCACAGTGGGTTATCATAATGGATATTAAAACCTCCTAATATAATAAGATCTGGGCAAGACACAAACAAATCAAGTATTAGCTGTTGAATGTCCTCCCAATCAGCTTGCAATAGAGAGGGAGGGCAATACAAGAGTAGTAAGGAAACTTATGCTGTGGAGCCGAATTTCACCAATAAAGGCTCAGCTGTCAAAGGTAATGGAATAGGCAGTTCAGACAATGTCAAAGTGGATTTGTAAATTATGGCCACTTCTCCTCCCTTACGGGAATATCGAGGGGTGGAAGCCACCAGGAAGCCAGGTGGAAGACAGTGGAACATATGCCTCCTCCCCCTCCCAAAGCCACCTTTCTATGAGGCAAAGAATATCTAATGAGTGGGACAGAATTGTATCTGTTACACGTGAGGATTTTGTTTTAAGCGACCAGCAATTCAAGAGAGTGATACAGAGAGGTTGCACCTGCCTCTGTGGGATGAAAGAGATATTACAGCCTGCTTGGAGGCCTGAAAGAACCATTTGTAATTCACATGTAATAAGGTGCCAGAAAGAATGAGAATTGTCGACATACCTGAAAGCTACGGGAGTGGTTTCAGGTCAGTGGGGCCAATAGAACGGAATCTGCGCAATAAGAATCCAAAAAGGAGTATATAGAATCAGATTGAGCAATAATGTGAGGATGGTGGTGAAAAGAAGCCAGAACACATCGAATAGAAGGGGCAAAACAGCATTTTGACCAGAAAAGCAGTAGTCAGATCCACGGGAAACACAAAACTCAGTCACACACACAGCAAGTACACTAGTAGCAGCAGGGTGGAGTGACACAAGTAGCCTGCACAAACTATGTGGCACAGCTGATGGATCATGTCAGCGATCAGCTCCCCTTCACTGATAATCAGGCAGTTAACTGTGTTCCGCACCGGCCAACTCTGTTTAAAAGTGCATGGAACTTGAATAGGCACAGTTGATGGATCATGTCAGCGATCAGCACTCCTCCTCTTCACTGATAATGAGGCAGTTAACTCAGCAGTTATTCCCTGCACCTGCACTTGCAAAGAGAGGGCATTAATGGTCATTAGTCATGCACGCACACTTAGCGCATGCCCTTAGCACCCGCTGCTATAAATTTGTGTAACATGCCTGCCCACATTGTCACAGCACTTGGAATCGTGGAGAGCTGTGAACTCAACTGGCAGCTGACGCATGGATGGAGGAAGAGCTCTAGCACTTCGGGACCCTGCAACACCACGGGCCACAGGATAGGAAGCACATCTCCCACCCCAGGAGAGCTCAGCACATGGGAGAAGTGGGCTAGTGAGACCAGACAGTGAGGAGCCAGGGACATCATCTGCAGGTCAGATGTCCCACCCAAGCACATCCTCAGGGCAGGTAGCTGAGGGACAGACCATGAGGAAGCAGAAGAAGAAGAAGGTCCCATAAGAGTCCCATAAAAGGGCACCCAGGTTTGACCCAGAGGAGAATGAGGTGCTGCTGGAAAAAGTGCTGGACAATTATGAGCATTTCTTTGGCTACTTCAGCTCCCAAACATCTGTCAGCACCCACCATGACATCTGGGAAAGTATGAGGAAGGCCATGGCAGCTATGGGTGATCCTATGCTTTACAGAGAGCATGCACAAGCTCATCAACAATATAAAAAGGTCACTGCAATCCTGCCTCAGTGCTGAGAGGCACACACCCAGGGCACTGGTGGTGGTGTACCATGCAGCTGGAGCTGACATCCATGGAGGAATGCCTGGCCCAGTACCTGGGCCCCATCTACATTTCTGGGTTTCCGCCAGAGCTGGACACCAGTCATCAGGTACAGAGACACATATACATATCTATATATCAGTTAGTACTCTGTGATGTGTTGTTGCCATGTATATTTGCCAATAATTTGTTATGTTGAGCTGCTGCCTACCTGTGCCCATGGGCTCAATTGCCAGGTAACTGTGTCCCTGGTTGTGTCGCAGATGCCACTAATGTGTAACACCTGCCTCACCTGTTCCCTCTGGAATTTTAGCCCATGTCTATCCCTCCTGGAATCTGGAGCTGACAGCTTGTTAATATGAGACATGGTTAAGGCTACCCGGGCATGCCTGCAACTGCTACCCACTGACTCTCACACACATATGACCCCTTTCACAACATAGCCTGGAGAATGGCTGCTTCAGTTTCTGGGAGGACATCATATCTGGTGGGAAACCTCCATATTGTTGCCATTCAGACAGGTTCAGGAACAGGGTAATGATGAAACTCCAGCTTTGGTTATCACACTTGCCTCTACGTGTTCCTAGCTGCTTGTATGTGTGGTGGGAAAACAAACATAAGTTGCAGTAAGTGGTGAGAGAGGTCCTCTGTGTAGTCCTCTGTGTAGTCTACCCTGTCCCCCTGTAGTCTGTTCTTATCTGGCTACGATGCTGGGAGCCCTGCTCCTCTCTACTGTCGTGTGATCTGTTTCCCCATCCTGAGAATGCTGTGTAATGTTAAAGCACAAGGTTTGGCACTATTGAACATCCCAAAATGATAAATGATATATTTTTTTTAATGTACACCACCCTGATGCTCCGGTATGGGCGGTATATCAAGCTGTGCAAATAAAGATAAAGATGATGAATTATGTCCCCATCTGGATGCCATACCTGCCACACCCCCCCCCCCCCTACATTTCAATGCATGATGAGCCTGAATAGTAGTACAATGCAAACTGCCTCAGCAATCCAAACTACCTGAATAAAAGTCAGAAACTTTCCCGTCTCTGCCCTCCTGGTCATCAGTGTCCATGCATGATCCTTGCCCCTGTCATACCACCCCCCCCCCCATAGACAGGGTCTGTCAGGGCTGTACCAAGCCATAATTGCACTCTGTGCGACGTGCACACGCGGGTCTTTCTTCTGCGCTTGTATGCAGATCTGATCCCTCCCTGCTTTGACGTAGGTTCGCATCAGAGGAGAGAGGGCCAGACCAGTCATTCAAATGTGGGTCTTTGCAACTCCGCGCTTGAATGGCTGGCCTGGTCACTCCCTTCTCTAGTATGACCTACATCAGAGTAGAGTTGGAAAGACCCGCCTGCTTTTTTTTTTTTTAATTTGAAGTCAGGTCTGCTCCCAGTGCCACCGCCACTGAGAATAGAAAAACTAGTGGTGGTGACAGCGGTGGCCCAAAATGTGCCCCTAATCCTTTGTACCCTCTGCAGCTGCCCCACTTGCACAGGGCTAGGTACGGCGTTGGGATCTGTACATAATGTATAGCTATATTACCCATGTGTCAGCATCCAGCCTGGTAACTAGCCAGGGTGTAGATCTCTGTGCACAATGCTGTAGGGACAGATGTCATGTTTCTGAGCAGGATCACACTCAGTGGCAGTACAGGCTACAGCAGAGGTGGTACACCACACTTCTTGCATCACACAAACAAGCCTGAAACCCTAAATCTCCATTGGGGGATATGCATGTATTTTCCAGCCCCCATTGTTGCAAATCCTCTGCAATGATCTCACATACATATTCATGTGGGACCTCCAGAAAACAGGGCAACAGTATGGACCTCCAGGACTGGAGCTACCACCCCTCTGGCCAACACTGTCCCGGTTGGTGACAATGGAGACAGCACAATGTAGCATCAGTGTGGGGTCTCTCACCCATAGTCAGTTCACCAAAGGCTATCTGTGAGAGAAGATAGGCTGCAGTCATTTGTCCCAACAACAACACTGTGGCTCACAGGGAGTGATCGTTTACACATCACCCTGTGAAGATCTGGGAGTCACCTCACCTCTGTATGTGCCTCTATGATGGACACAATGCACCAACACCAGTGCATGAGGCAAGCAGTAGAAATCCCTGAAAGATGAAGTCCACAGGGGCCACATGAAAGCATCCCAAACAGGGGAGCCACCATGCTGCTGCATCAGGCAACAGTGCATGTTGATCCTCTATGCCTGCAATTGACATCATGGAGGACCACAGTGCCCCTGCATCCCTGGAACAGCATACCAACATTGTGGAGCATCCAGGCATACCCACAGCGTACAGGTAACTCAAAGCATACATCTCAGGCACCACGTGTCTAGGGTAGTTATTATCAATCCTGTCCCCTTGGACACCCCAGGACAGTCAAGCCCTCTGGATAGCCATAGTGGTTATGCATGGGATAGATTAATATGGGCTGTTCACATTGTATGTTTATCAGTGCAATGCAAACCCTTTGTGTATATGATAAGGGCCATACTGGCTGCTTGTCTCAGCAGACAGGGCCATGCACCCACAGGCCAGACTGTGGTTGTCATCACATTCATACTGTGGGTGACAGGATCATAGGAGTATGTGGGGTATCATCTCATCACAGCAACATCCCTCCCATCTGGTCTCTCCCTCTCTACCCTGCAGGGGAGAGCACCCTCATCCCTCCAGCATGCATCCCTCACCTCAACTTGTGTGATGAGGCTCCACCCCTCTCCTGGTCCTATGTCCACCCTCTCACATGCACACCTCCCCTCCCCTTCCTGTTCACATCTGGGGACATGACTCCAAACCCTTGCCCCCATGGACCATTCTACCATTTACCACCCATTTACTACAACCTCTAAATGCATCCATCCTGCTACCATTTCCCCCTCACTGTCTCCTGTGCTTCATGGAAATGCTCCATCCATATGCAACAAAGTTCCCTGCATCACGAATGGTGACATCCCCAACTCTGTCCATCCATTGCCTCTCACCGATACCTGGCTCTGCCCAGCTGACACGGTATCATCTGCTGCCCTCTGTCATGGTGGCACGCATATGTCTGACTACCCTTGTACCACTGCCCATGGTGATGTTCCTGTGATGTGGTGCCCCACTTTCCAGTCCAAACCAGCACTTCCCCCCACCCACAGCTCACTAATAGTCATCCTTGCAGGTTCAGCTCATTGACCATTGTTATCCCTTACCGCCTTGTACAGATGTTGTCCATGCATACCCAGATAGGCCTATCCATCAATCTCTGTCACAGCAATCCTATGACAGAGATTGCTGGCCATACCCAGCCCTGCAGCAAATGCACCCCCCCCCCCCCCCGAATAGGTGGTATACGGCATGTCCATGTTGCAAACTCTTCTGACCTCATGCCCCAAAAATGCCTCCCTCCGCCTCCTCTGTCTAACACCAACATAGCTCTTCTCCCCCCATCCATTAGCATGGATACTGACATGACCAAGGCAGAATATGTCATTGTTTACCCACAGCTTAACAGACATCAGTACGTCCACTATGTGCTCATTAACTCCTTAACCTCAGTCATCAGCACTCATCACCTCTATCTCTCATATCACCCCCAATCTTTCCAGGGAATCACAGGTGTTTGACCCATTGGCTCTCCCTACTATGGTCCCATCTTCACCCTCAGGGACACTGCCCACCATGTCTGTGGGTGGCTGCCTATGACCTTACATATACATGCTCACCACACTGTCCTGGACACTCTTGGCTCTCCCATGCCATGCAACCTGTGCTGACACACCACATGTCAGTCCTGTTTGCCATCAGCGACCCACTATTGTGGCCCCTGTGGCCACTCAACCTAGCGCTGTGCCCAGATATCCTTCTTCCTACCTGACCTTTCTCACAGCAACATCATCCTGACACCCCTCCAACCACCCCGAGGACCTGTCAACCAAGAGCCTATGTCCATCCAACCTGTACTGCCGCCACCAATCCCCTCTGCCCCCTACTTCCTCTCTACTCTCCCTAAAGGCACCATCCCCCTCTGCCGTCCACACACATTACACCCATTACACAGACAATGCTGTTTCTCATAACATCCACAGAGGTATACTCCATTTCCACAGTATCTATGCAGCAGGCTCTGCTCCCACTCCATGATACCAACTCTACCCCTCCATCTGTGTCATCTTACAATCAGTCCTCCAAACGCACGATATTCAATCCTCCCGTCTGCATTCCACCTCTATGCACACCACTTGCTCCCCTGATCCTATCCCCTCATGTCTCCTGATCAACACCATACCTAGCCATGTGTGAGCGGTGCATCTGCACAGGGTGCAAAGGCTTAAGGGCACATTTCGGGCTGCCAGTCACCGGCAGCAGTGAAACAGATCTGACTTACAATTTAAAACAAAAAAACCCCACACAGGTCCTTCAATGCCGTGCTTGTATGCAGTTCTGGTCCTTCCCTCCCTTCTCTGATGTAGGTCACATAGGAGGAGGGAGGGACCAGGCCAGCCATTCAAACGTGGGTCTTTGGAACTCCGCTGCATCTAGCTCTGTTATCTGGGGTTGGCTGATACAAAACCTGGCCACCCAGACAGCACCCACACCTCCAGGCCATATCCACATACACCAACTCTGATCCTATACAAATGCCACTATCCATGCCCTCCTACCACCCTGTAGCCTGTCCCTTTTGCAATGCACACACACTCTCACAGTCATCTCTCCCTCTCACATAGTCATCTCTCCAGTTATGCTCTCTCCATCTCCCATGGCCACCATCATCTATGTGTCCATCTCCAGGAGATCATGCCGTCACTTGCTGCCTGCTGTCATCACGGCATGGATTTGAAAGAAGCAGAGATGAAGCCAGATGAACAGATTCAGGTAGTTTGTTCCAAGCATAAGGATCAGAAAGGATTGAAGTCTGAGGAGAGGGGTATGAGGAAGCTAGGGGGACAGGAAGCAATGTGTCAACATGGGTGTGAGGGGTGGATATGGACCTATCAAGGGATTGCCAGATGACAGCTATTCATAGAGGCAGTAGGGTGAAGAGGCAGGTGGTGTGGATACCAAAGGGTTGGACAGGGTCACACTGGGGTAGACTAGGTGATTGCAAATGACAGGACAGAGTGGGTACAAGGCCAACCCCACCCACCAGCACCCATTGGACAGGGCGTGTGGGAGAACTGTGAGATTATGCTATCATTGCACAGTCATACAGCAGGTATGGCAGCAGACATATATTCCTAATTGGCAGTGGACAGTGTGGTCCAGCACACTGGACCATTACATGATAACAGTTTGGCCTTTACGACTCAGGTCCAAATGACTACAAGCAGCAGTTCACCTACACCAATGCACTTTATTGTCCTGGTCTTGTGCCACCATTGTATCTCGTGGTGCTCTTGTGAATTGCTGCTCCACCCCTGGGCTTGCTTTGAGACACAAAGAGCACACTGCCGTGTTGCATCATGCATTTCTCAGCAGCAAGATAAGTGATGCAGACCCTGCATTGGAACATGAGAGATGATGATCATCAGGTGAGACAACTCCAAACTGCCTTATGGATGTTCACCATTGTATTTGCTACATGTCTGATATGGTTCACATCCATTGGCTACGCTCCCCTACTCACGCCACTCACAAACACTAGATAAACAGACTGCCGTGGTGGATGTAGCATGTGACATATCTTCATACAGATGTGTGACATGACAAGTGTACTGGCAACCATGATCAAGATGTCATTCTGTAGTCCTCTGTGACTGTGTCCCATTATACATGTGTGAGAAGGTGAACTTCTGCCCAGCTACATCCCTCTATCATCAGTGCCCTTCTCTGTGGATCGTTCTGCAGTCTGGCAGTCACAGAATCCCTCATGTATAGTTTTCTATGCCTAACTCCCTGATTCACATTCAGACTGATGGGATATGACATATCACACACCCATTCACAACAATCATTACATGTGTGCAACCACAGTGCATATGTATGTGGTGGGACAGCTCTCCAGACCTGCACACAACAGGTCCCTGCTGATCTTGACACTCATATACCATAATGGTCATATGTGTTAGCATACACATCTCTGTCACATGCAGTCACAGCTCCTTGTCCACATAGTGCAGGATTTCTGAAGGGACCTACACAGCTACATAGAGAAAAGAGCGTTCCCTTTCAACATCTGTGGCCTTGTGAGCTTTATGTATGCGCCCTTCCAATGACCTTATGTATTTGCATGCTGATGTTTGTTTACACATTCTCTTGATTGGGGTAGCCGTGACAATTGCTCTGCCTTGCTGATTGCATCCTCTGGGGAATGTTGTGGGGGATGGACTTGCAGGAGGGATCTCTATAGGGGACTTTTTTGTGCTGACTGTATGTAATGGAATGACTGTATAACTGGAGATAAGTTGATGTGAATCAATGAGCTATTTTGCCTCCTGTGCATCATGTGATCCAACACTGTTGTGGATTGCCTGCATGTCCCCTAAATCATCCTAATTCCTCAATCATCACAGCTATAGTAGCTGGTGCACAGCTCCTCACCTATTCTCAATTAATACTGTACACCCTTGGCAGGTGTATGTGAGGCATGTGAAAAGGTATATTGGGGGATGGGTATCTGTGTATTGGTCAGTCATTGTGTGGCTTAGGGGAAATACCAGTGTCCTCTGTGTGGCCCATCTTCACCAGTGTGAGCACTCACTGTGGGCACAACACATCCTGGATTGTCCAGTCATCTGACTGTGTGGCAGTGTTTTACCTTCCTAATTGTTGTGTGTTATTGTAATCATAGATACCCTGGCAATGCCTATGTCCAGGGCCAATATCCATGTTACATAAACAGGCAGGGGTATATCATCAGAGACAGAGGCATTACTTTGGAAGATACACAGAGCTATGCACACCCTTCTAGCTAGCCCTAGTCCTTGCCTGCTCCAATTGGCTATGATTCTGAGGTGTACATGTTGAGGGAACAGTGAGGGTTTTCAGGTATGCCTGTCATTCTCACAGCACTGTGCTTACACTCTACATTTCCCTTATGCAGTACAGCTACTGGAAGCCTCTTGGCAACAGAGATACCCTGAATGTAGGTGTTTGTCCTGGCACTATACATATGAGATTCACATAGTGCAGGATATGGGCAGTGCAGAACCTACACCTACAAATTCTACCTGTATTCATGTATATGTACTAAAAGGCATTACAACTGTTGTACTGATACATACATACAGACAGTCCTTGCCCATGAGAGCTGACTAAATTGTTAAGACAGACAGGTCTTATAAGAAGGACAGGTGAGCATCGGGGAGGCAGACACAGATCAGACATGATGAGCTTCGAAAACATGGCCAGCTGCCGTCAGTCACAGAGAGGTGATGGTTGTGTGGCCTAGACAAACTGTCCCTGGAACTGCTCCCCATACATGAGACTCCCATAGTAGAGTATATCACCTTTTCATGACAGACACCTACAACTTTCAGTATTGCTACGTTCTATAGCATTTCAGAGCATGGACCACACTGGACAGACACATATTTAGAGATGGTACCTGTTCTTGAGAGGGTACTATTTGGTCAGGAGTGATGGGTACATAGATGGGAAACAGTGCACATTGTGAAACAAGACATAGTTCCAACATGCAGATCTAGGCATGTAGCAGCAGATAAGCGTGCAATAAATAAAACCAGGAGTCGTTTCAAGGATCCAAGCCAGTTTAATGTGCACATGGCTCAAGCAATATGCAATTTCAAAATGGCTGAGCAATGGTTTCTAGCAAAACAACAACTTTTATACCGTTCTTCTCCATTCTAGACATAGGCAAACTTTTCATTGGTCCCAGTAACCCCTCTCACCCATCTATTGGTCCCGGTACTGATATGGCTACCCAATCAGGACTCTGGTCTGGGCTCAGCACCTGCTCACCCCCCCTCTAGTCCCAATTACAATGGTCAGTGTCTCTAACTTGTTACATCTCTCCTCCAAGGTCGCTCAGCTAGTTAAAACATATGGGAAGCAGGGCACTGTAACCTTGCTTTTTGCAGAGTTAATTAATTCCATAGAAGCTGTGCTCTCTTATCAGTACCAATTAGAGCTGTTTTCTGTCTTTTCTAAGTTTCGTTTCTGCTTAGCTATGTTCAGTTAAGCTGAGTTAAGTTTCAATTCTATGGTGTCATCATTCAGGGGGGTTTTCATTCCTCTGGGCCTAACTACAGGCTTCAGTTACAGGTCAAGCTGCTCAGGCCTGTCTGCTCACTTCAGACACCATGGATCACAGGCCTTCGCCTACCACATTCCCCCCTTTGATTAATCTCACCCGCATGTTAATAAGGTGTGAGAATCAAATTACATAATACTAGGTAAAGGTATCACTCTGTGGTATAGGGTAGTAAGTTCACATAGCTAGTATCTTTGTAGCTGCCTTATGCTCTACAGTGTTATTAATAACTGAAGTTATCATTCGCAAGCAAAGTGGCAAGAAACAAGGGAGCAACAAGCAGATAGTCAAAGTCCATAGTTTGGCAAGAGTGGGAAAAAGAACTAAAGGGTTAGAAGGTTCAGTTGCATCTTTGTTGTGCTGTCGTAAAGCTTCTGATTTAGACAGACCAGCTGTCCGATCTTCATAGCAAATTGTGGTCCGGTCCGAACAATACACAAACTGTCAACAATGGGGTGGGCCAATACCCACTCACTAGTAGTATTATGTAAATCAGTCTGATTGTATAGGATAGAATAGTTCAGTTCTTGCGTCTCCCAGGGCCACTGATCTCCCATCTTAGTTCCTCCACAAAAGAAACAGTCAGAAGTGTGGAGACTAGATGCTATTGCTCAAGCAAGTTCAAGAAACAAGTTCTGGGAGGCATGAGGAGTTGCAACGGTGGCTTGCATAGCCTTGTAGAAAGTCAAGATCTAGAACAACTTTTGGATTGGAGAGTATACCAATGCAAGTATAGGAAGAATGATAAAACAAGGTCTGAGTGACCTTCGGTCCAGTTCATGTTGTACTTATACAGGCTGCCCAGGGAGGCAAGGCAAAAGTCATTTCAAAGCACTCCAAAACTGTTGCCAGAATAAAGCAATAATAATGATTCATAATGGGCATAGTCTCTGGAAAATTGGTGGAACTGTCGACTTCCACAACAGATAACAGATGTAGGGTTGATTGTAGATCCTCAAGCTTCTGCCGTACGTAGACCTACCAGCTTTTTGGCAGGAGTAGGGCTGTAGATTCCAAAGTATCACTGTCCTCTGGGATGTCTCAATTTCTTAAAATATCATAGCATAGTCTCTTAGGCTATTATTGCTTCTTTAGAGCAGTTCACTCTTTAGAAGATCAAAACAGTCTTTTCAGAGTATTTAAACACAGTCTCTTAGAAGATTCAATTTCTTAACACAACACAGTCTCTTTCTGATGACTGCAGTTTTCTCCAGATGCGAGGCTTACCTTCAGATAAACAAACAGTCTTGAAACAGTGCAGTTTCTGAGGGACCAATAAGTCTTAGGTCCGTGGTTGTTGTCGTAGGGTGAGGTGCAATGGAGTCTCAGGATGCTGTAAGGTAGTCCAGTGATCAGGTTCAAGAGCAGCTGCTGGCTTCCCTTGATTATGATGGATCCAAGGTTCAAATTCTGCGACTTTTACTGCAGTTGGAGTTGACAAGATGACGACATAGGGTCCCTTCCAATGCAGGGCTAACGGTATCTTTCTCCACTCTTTGATCCACACTGAGACTCCAGGCTTGAAAGGATGCAGGGGTTCAGGCAAATTGATGAGTAATCGATTTTGTACCCAGGTATGGAGACTCTGCAAAACAGAACTTAAAACCAATAGTTCATGTCTAATAATTTCAGATCCTATCTGTCTCATATCTCCTTTTATTTCCTATACAATAGGCAGGGGTTGCCCATACAGAATCTCAAAAAGGGGAAACTCCTAAAGACTTAGCAGGGGCTAAGTATATCCTAAGAAAGGCTATGGGAAGAACCTGGGGCCACTTCAGATAAACCTCTTGGCAAAGTTTAGACAACTGAGATTTCAGGGTTCTATTCATACATTCTACTTTTCCTAAATTCTGAGATCTATAGGCAGTATGTATCTATTAATATCAATATCTTGGGGCTATACTTAATGGACTTGCTTCCTAAGGTTATCCACCCTCATTCTGTGTACTGGGCCCCATGTGCATGCAAGGTTGTAAGGGCATACTTGGAATCTGGGTACACATTTAGACAGGGCCCTTTTCCTATTGTTAGTGCTCTAGTGAGGACTAGCAGTTCAGCTTTCTGTGGTGAAGTTTCTGGGGCCAGGGCTGAGGACTCAACTACCAAATCAGGGGTCACCACTGCATATCTAGCACAACAATGTCCATTGATGATGAAACTGCCTTCAGCCACAAAGAAAGTCTGTTCAGGGTTCTCCAGAGGGACATCAGTCCAATCCAGGCGGCTTGAGAATACAGTGTCCATAATTTCTAAACAGTCATGATCAGGGGATCAAGACCAACTGATAACAACATAGCAGGATTGAAAGCTTGACTGACCCTTCAGTTGTATCTGGGGTTTTCACACAACATACTCTAATACTTCAACATTCATAGATTTGTTAGCTAGTAGTTTCCTTTGTATTTCATATTGGTTAGAACAGAGTGTGGTACAGTAACTTGAAGATTCTGTCTCAAAGGGATTTTTCTTTTAGTTTTTGCTTACTAGGAAGGCTGTAGCTGTAACAGCTTCTCAAATAAGGTCCAAGAGATTGAGTCTAGAACATTTCCTTGTGACTCATGAACATAGAGACTGAAAGGTTTTCTGGACATCTGGTAGACCCAGAATTGGTGACAACATCAGAGTGTTGTTTTTTTTTTTCAAAGATCAAAAGGCTGCATCCTGTTCAAGTCCCCATTCCAATGCAGACTTTTCCATTCCTTTGATAGCTTGATACAACGGTTTTGCTAGCAGCGCAAAATTGGGGATCCATATACAACATACTCTGTGGCAACCAAGAAGGCTCTCACTTGCCTCCTCGTGGTTGGAGTAGGAATACTGCATACAGCTGCTTTGCGTTCTGGTAAGGGTTCCAGGCGTCGAATTCCGCTGGACAACTGGAATCCTAGGTATTTAACTTGTTTGGCATAATTGCACCTTAGCTCTTGAGACTTTGTATCCAGCCTCATTAAGAGGGTGCAAAAGTTCACTGGTGGCTTGTAGACATTCACTTTCTGAGTTGGTGGTTATGAGCAAGTTGTCCACATATTGAAGTAGAATTTTTTCCTTTTTTTTTTTTTTTTGGAGTTTCTGGATTACTTGTCAAATCTTTTGCTGAGTGAGGCGAGTTCTTGAATCCTTGAGGTAATCTTGTCCAGATGAGTTGGCCCCGCCTCCTTGTAGTGGGGTCTTGGGCTAAGCGTATGCAGAAAAAGGCATCTTTTTAAGTCCAGAATGATGAAATGTATAGCTTCAGCAGAGATCAGTTCCAAGAGAATATAAGGATTTTGGTACCACTGGTTGTATAGTTTCAGCTGCATCATTCATTCTTCTTAGATCCTGCACTGGGCGGTAGCCACCTGTCCCAGGCTTCTTGACTGGCTTGAGGGTGACAATGGCAGGGGCTATGTTCTTCGCTAGGCCAGGTGGATTATCTTCTGCCCATAATCCAGGTGGGGCTATGCACTATAGAACTGCTACTCTTCTTCTCGGGGAACAGTCAGCACCATCGATCCAGCAGGCTCTGGGTTCACAGTCATTTGCATTTCTCTCTCTTCAGCGAAGGATATCTGTGTCTGAAGCTTTGCAAGCAGATCTCGGCTCCAAAAATGGAATAGGGCATTCAGGCATATACAGGAACTGGTGCATTATTTTCTGTCCCCCTAGTTCACACATGCGGTTCTGCAGGAAAGGCTTTGCGGACTTAGCCCCAGTAGCTCTGATAATGGTGATGCATCTGGCCTAGTCTTTATCCATGCTGTAGCCCTCTTTAGCTGCCACTTACTCTATAGCTACTTCCTTCTCCTACTAGAACATTGTCCTTGATTTATTGTTTTATGACTCTGCAATCAAGTACTCCCTCCTCCCCTCCTGGGGTGGAGTCAAGATACGGGCATTCACTTCTCTAATGTCCTTCTTTTTCTATAATGGGTGCACTGATTTGCACCCAGTGGAGGCCTGCTACTTCTGCGGCCTCTTACACGTTCTCTGGTCCTTTGATTAGGAAAACCTCCTCCACATCATTCGACTAAAATATCAGCAAAAAGATCTGTTCTCTTTTTCCATCTTACAATTTTTACCTTCTCTGTCCTTCTTCAACAATCCACACACCCTCTGATCAACTTTCATTTAAATATTATGCCCGCAAATTCATCCAGTTCTCTATAATTTCTGTCCATTAGTTCAATCAAGTCCTAAAACTTCTCAGTGTATAATGCAGTTTTTTCAGTTCTAAACAAGTCTGGTCAGCTGACTTTCACTTCTGGTCCAGAGGGGGTGCACATCCCCCTGCTGCGGAGGTGGCTAGCAAACTAGGGAATCTGCAGGGTGGATTCCCCCCCCCCCTCTCCTGGGTTCTGTTTCTCCTAGCAACGCTCTATCCAGGAGGTTGATTTTTTTTTTAAATGATCTACTTCTCTGCTGTGGGCACATTAGTTCACGCCTACCGGGGGGTGACATCATCGGTGGACTGGGCTCCATCCCCCCCTTAAGCACTCGGAACAGAGCTACTTACAGAGAGAGAGAGAGAGACGAGACAGGATATCTAGAGATTCTGGGGCAAAATATGTGAACTTAAGGAAATATAACTAGCAGAATTTCACATAGCGTTCCTGATTGGGACAGAGACATTTCATAGTCTTCAGTAAATCCCTTACTGAAATTCTTGATCATACTTGAAAAGACACTTATTATTTCTGTAAACATAGGGCAGGCAGGAAACACTTAGATTGAGCACATACATCCATTATGCTTATTGCAACTTATTCCAAACAGGAACAATTTACATACAGTTCTTAAAATATCTTATAGAGAGAGCTATAGCTATCTGTTACGTATGACTAGAATTAAATTTCTTAGCAACTAGCTGCCAATCAGCATGTCTCTGCAAAAGAAATTATTATTTTTTAGTTCAGAAAGCAAATATTCAAAGGACATTCCGGATACTTCTCCATAGCTGTGGTGGATATCTAAAATGCATATACACCCTTTTTTTTTTTTTTTTAAACAATAAATATGTCTTCTATCAGGTGCTTGCCACAGTAAATCAGGTAATAACGTCTTGGAATTTTAAAACAAATGAATTTATCTTGAATTGTAAAGGTCGTCATTAGTCACTAGTACAGATTTCAAAGATAAAATCCTAACACAATTTTCTTATTCACTCAGAATTTAAACCATTCATTCTCAGGTTGCAATCTGCCGTTAGTTTTTGAAACAACAGATATACTTCCTTTATTTTACACAAGCAAGACTGCTCAATCGGGAACGGCTGTCTCATTCCCTAGTAAGCTGTGTGAGCCACACCCCTCCGCTCACTGGAAAGGTATCACAGTTTCACAGACACACAGAGACATGCTAGCAAGAATCATTTAAAAACAGTTTACGGAGCTCCAATGAGGTTAATTCGACCTTCAAAACTAAAATCCTGACTAAATATTCCTATCGAATGGTATATAATACCTAACCATAGCAGAAGGAACATTACTATTAAAAACATATTGAATAAAACAGGTACAATTTGCCTGAAATAAGCACAAACTAACAGCATTGAGATTTAAACCTGCACAGGATTAGAAAGACACTGTACATTCTTTCCTCCAGACACGCCCCCTGTCAGTTTTTCACACTGTGCAGTAAGAAAGCGAACTGGGTCAGACCAGCTTCTTGATTTCTAAAAATGACTGTAGGTGTTTTGCGTCTTCTTTCTGCTTTATTAATACAATTCCTTAATCAGTGAACTGTCACAAATTACTCAACAGAATAATCTCACATTTATAACAGAAGGGGAACTCGCAGTTTCAACAGATAACAAATATCAAATACACAGTTAGGATGGACAATGCACCAAACGCTTCCTCCGTTTCACGACCTAGACGCAGTCACCCGGCTAGGAACTGCGCTAGTCCAGAGTCCACTCTTGCTTGGTCCGTGCTGCCAGACCTCTCATTCACACTTCATTCACACAATCATGCTAGCAACGTATCTCAGAATGCATTCCTTTCTATCTATTCTGACTAGTCTTACCAATTTCCCAATTACAAAGAGATGGGGGTTTCACCCTGTGAATACCCATGCGGGGTTACTCGGCCCTTCTCGGAGAGGTGATCATGCTCTCTTACCAATTTCCAATTTTCTCGAGATTACAAATTCCAAGTTCCTGTCTGTTCTGACTAGGCTAAATCATGATTTTTTTTTTTTTAACAGCTGTACCTCGCGAATACTCATGCAAGGATTTTCAAACAAAGACTTAAGTCTTACCAAACAAAAAGGACGATGGCTTCACCTCGCGCATACTCATGCAAGGTTAATAGGACCGTCCTTGAGAGGGGATCAGTGCTCTCATTACCAAATTCCAAATTCCAAGTTCCAAGTTCTCGAGATTACAAGTTACAAGTTTCAAATTCTTAACAAAGTTTCACAAGTTTCAAACTGCAGTTCTAACTCATCTGTCTAGACAGGTTTTCAAAACTATACTTACCAGATCTGGTTCCCAAGCTTCTGAGTTGGATCCTGGACTCCCCCGGGTCGGAAGTGTTGGCCAGCTGGACTCAGTGCCTGCCGAGGCCAGGCAGAACCCCCTCCGATTCAAGAGGATCGGTGGGCCCAGGGAAATTCCCCTGCGTCGGATTGGCATGGTTCCAACTGGACCAAACCTCAAGGCGAATTACGTGGATTTATTCACTTGAACACCATCCACCACTCGCACTTCCAGGCCAAACGCACCAAGAAATGTAGCAGCAGATAAGCATGCAATAAATAAAACCAGGAGTCGTTTCAAGGATCCAAGCCAGTTTAATGTGCACATGGCTCAAACAATAAGCAATTTCAAAATGGCTGAGCAATGGTTTCTAGCAAAACAACAACTTTTATACCGTTCTTCTCCATTCTAGACATAGGCAAACTTTTCATTGGTCCCAGTAACCCCTCTCACCCATCTATTGGTCCCGGTACTGATATGGCTACCCAATCGGGACTCTGGTCTGGGCTCAGCACCTGCTCACCCCCCCTCTAGTCCCAATTACAATGGTCAGTGTCTCTAACTTGTTACATCTCTCCTCCAAGGTCGCTCAGCTAGTTAAAACATATGGGAAGCAGGGCACTGTAACCTTGCTTTTTGCAGAGTTAATTAATTCCATAGAAGCTGTGCTCTCTTATCAGTACCAATTAGAGCTGTTTTCTGTCTTTTCTAAGTTTCGTTTCTGCTTAGCTATGTTCAGTTAAGCTGAGTTAAGATTCAATTCTATGGTGTCATCATTCAGGGGGGTTTTCATTCCTCTGGGCCTAACTACAGGCTTCAGTTACAGGTCAAGCTGCTCAGGCCTGTCTGCTCACTTCAGACACCATGGATCACAGGCCTTCGCCTACCACAGGCAGACATGCACAGGGGATGACAGTCACAAATGGTTTATAAATGTGATCCCCGGCAACACTGGGCATGCACATGCACAACATACATTAGACTCATATGGTGTGGGATACAGGAAGTGCATTACAGACACCTACAAGGTAATCATGTATTTAGTGCTACAGGGCATGTACAATGTTGTACAGACACATATAACAATGGACCCTGGTCATGAGAGCTTACTGTCTAGTTCTGACAGAAGGGGTTCAAGATGGGGGAAGAGTGCCCATAGGGAAGATGGCCACTGTGCAGACATGATGAGCCTAGCAGACATGCACTGCTGATGTCAGTCACAGATTGAGGGAGTTTGTGAGGCCTGTAAAAAGTGCTTATTAAGAAGCACACCATAGCTGTGACTCCCATGTTGGAGGATGCTGTAGGTGCTTGATATACACCTACAAGTATTATTCCATTTTATATCACAAAGGGCACGGGCAGCACTGTAAAGACACATATTTAAAGCATTCCCAGTCCAGGAGGGCTTACTATGCATTTATGACTGACCCGCAATAGAAACAGAGATTTGTAGATCGAGAACAAAGACAAAGGTAAGACATGAACAGCTTCACAGGCATGCACAGCTTACGTCAGTCACACATTGATGATAGTTATGAGGCCTGTAAACACTGCACATGGATTTGCACACCATAACTGGGAATGCCATACTGGAGGATATCAGCAAGACATTATCTACATCTACAAGTACTACTCTTTGTCATTGATATAGGATGGCAGGGCATGGGCAGGCAGGTACAGTCATATATGGGGGAGGAGTGGCCTAGTGGTTAGGACACGGTACCTCAGGCTGGAGGGCTGGGGGCTCAAGTCCCACCTGGGGACAGCAATCTCAGGTCGGAGGGACTGGGGTTTATAGCCCTATAGACATGCCTTGGGCAAGCCACTTAACCCTCTGTTGCCTCAGGTACACACAGACTGTGAGCCCTTTGGGGACAAGGAAATATATCCAGTACCTGTTTGTAGTAATTACATAATGTAAACTGCTTTGATTGAAGGATAAGGCGGTATAGAAAACTGATTAAATATATCAGGACAGTCCATGCCCATGAGAGCTGACTACCTTGTTAGGACTGAAATGGTAATGGATGGGCATTGGGTAGCTGGGCACTGGCAAGACCTGCTGGCTTTGGCAGACATGCCCAGGTGATGTCAGTCACAGATTGATGGGGGTCATGAGCCCCAGAACTAGAAAATGCACACCACAGATGTGACTCCCATGTGAGAGGATGTAGATGGTGCTTGACATACACCTACAACTACAACTGTTGGTCAGTGATGTGGGACAACAGGGCAAGGGCAGCACTGTACAGACACCTATATATAAGAAGTCCATGACACCCAGAGCTTCCCATGTAGGCAAGTGTGTCCTGTCATTTGGTACAGATAAGTGCTTTAGGGGGACTAAGTCACAGGTAACACAAGGAGATGTGCACAGGAGATGTTAGTCACTGATGTGTATAGATTGTGTGGCCTGGAAAACATGGACATGACAATGCACAGCATACATGTGACTCCCATAGTGGAGGACATAGTCTGTACCTGACATGATCATGCAACTGCTACTATTTCTCAGTTGTTACCTGCAACATTGCAAGGCAAGCACTTTACTGACACATGTATACAGCCTGTCCCTGACCCTGAGAGACTACTATGCAGTTAAGACCGACCATCAACTGATCAGGGTTTTTGCTGATTGGAAACCAACCTCAAGGTTAGAAAGGAACAGCTTGGTAGACAAGCACAGCTGGTGATAATCACAGATTGATGAGGGCTGTTGATGTGGGGGTACTCGCATAGTGGGATCCCAGTGCAACCCATCGTGATACCCGGTGAGGAGAAAGCAAGAGAGGACAAGACACAAATCCAGGCAGATTACTTTTCATTCTACTATATAGTAGGACCCCCCTCACTCTCCATTAGCAAGAGGAGCCCCGATACAAGCTACTGCTTCTATTTTATACCATTTTTCATAGCTGCTTGTTTATGCTTATCAGATTAGCCATCTAGCAACGTAATCATTATCAGGACCACATTTCCATACTTATTTCCTGCTAAGCACAAGTGGAGGAGCTAGACTGAAGCAGATAACTGGCTGACTGGCTGTTCAAAGATTAAGAAAGGACAGCAAGACCTAAGAAAGATAAGTTAGCAAGATAGTGGTCAGAGATGGCTGTGGCCAAAGGGTCAGTAATATTTGACTTACCAAGAAAAGCTACTCTCAGAAAAGACTGATTCCAAGAAAAGGCCAAGTTACCTAACTTCTTAGAAGTGGCTGCATGTCTAAAGGGCAAAGACATCTGAGTGGCTATGGTTAACATACTTGCATCTTTCTGCTGACCGAGTGCATGAAGTTGTCTCTACTGGGCTTTTCTGCCTACTGATGCATAAAAGGCTACCTTTGCTAACTTCCTGCCCTCCTGTTGTCTGTGCGTTATGCATTTATCCATTATGCAGTATCTCCATTTTTGCTGTCTTTATTCCTTATTCCCAATGCCTGCATTATGCTGTCCTTATTTCCCATCTCAGCTGTGAGACCTGGAAACACTGAACATGAAAAGGCACATCATAGCTGGGAATCCAAGACCGGTAGATAGCGGTAGGGCTTTACTTACAACAACACTTACTACTATTGTTCATTTCTATAGGCATGCTGCACATGGGCAGCCACATATTCAGATGGCCCCTGCCCATGACAGTTTACTATCGTATTTAGAACATGAGGCCTCAAGATGTGGAAGGCTGAGCATAGGGAAGTTGGGCACTAGACAGGCATGATGAGCTTGGCATACATGCACAGCAGACTTAAGTCACTGATTGATGATGCACAGCAGACTTAAGTCACTGATTGATGATGTCTCTGATGCATGATATTGAAATGCACACCATACATGAGACTCCCATCAGAGAGGATATTGCAAAGGTGTTACCTATACCAACAGCCCCTAGTGTTAGTCTTTGGAAGACCACTATAAGGCTTTGCCAGCACCATTTGTACACATACAAAGACAGTCTCTGCCCATGTGAGCTTACTATCAAGTGCAGACAAACAGTACAAGGGGTAAAAACACAGGGCACATAGGAAAACCGGCCACCGGGAAGACATGATGAGCTGGGAAGACATGCACTACTGACGTCAGTCACCAAAGGGTGAAGGCTGTGAGGCATAGGAACACTGTACATGCAAATGCACTGCATTGATGCTTGAAGCCTATCCCTGCTCTGCTCTGCCATTCCCTTATACAACTGACCTCTTAGTGTGTTTCATAGTACATACTCTACAGTTTTAGGAGCATATGGTGTGGGCAGGGAATCCTGATATGCATGAGTCAAGCAAGCATGGTAAACAACAGTCCGATCTCTGGAGGCTAGAGTAGCAGATTTGGAGGACATAAGAAAGGCAGAGAGGTACATAGATGAGATCTACAGGGATATAGTATTGGAGTTCCACCTCCAGTCTGGAAACATCCCTGTTGCCATTGAGGAGAGAGGTCATATGACAGGAGAGCATCACCCTGGTGAGGCAAGAAGTGATCCTGTAACTAGGACCTGTCTTCCAGGTGATGTAAAACCCTCTCGCACCAAGGAGGTTTCTTCAGTGCCATGTGCCCATGAGGGAAGGATTATGACAGCCATTATAGTTGGTGATTCAATCATTAGGCATGTAGATAGCTGGGTGGCTGGCGGACATGAAGATCAC
Source organism: Ichthyophis bannanicus (assembly GCA_033557465.1). Lineage (NCBI taxonomy): Eukaryota > Metazoa > Chordata > Amphibia > Gymnophiona > Ichthyophiidae > Ichthyophis > Ichthyophis bannanicus. The sequence goes on from CM066038.1 coordinate 254,100,236, forward strand.
CTGGTAACATGTTTGACTGGTGCAAAGGTAGCAGACTTCACGCGCCACCTGTCGATACCAATGACATACGAAAGTGTGGTAGGGAGGTTCTGGAGGCTAAATTTGGGTTTTTAGGTAGGAAGTGATAATCTAGAACTTCCAGGGTAGCATTCTATGAAATGCTTCCCGTTCCATGCACAGGACCCAAAAGGCAGGCAGAGCTCCAGAGTCTCAATGCGTGGATAAGACAATGGTGCAAGGATGAGGGTTTTGAATTTGTTAGGAACTGGGGAACATTCTGGGAAAAGGAGGGGCTCTTCTGGAGGGATGAGCTCCACTTTAACCGGGACGGAACCAGGCTGCTGGCACTAACCTTTAAAAGGAGATAGAGCAGCCTTTAACCCATTTTGGACCAGCGTATGTTTTACATACATAAGATTTCCATACTTACTACTCAACTGTTTACTTATTAATGGTTATAAATTCAATGGAACAGTTTAGTTATTACCGTTATGTCAAAAAGCGTTATGTACAGATTTTTTTATCTGAGATCTAGTTAGTTTAATAGGTATTCGAAGTTTGCCGATTTTGACGGTACTGGCGGCTCAAAATAAAAAGATCACAAAAAGTAGTATGTAGCTTATAATGCTGTAATAGCTACTATTTTGCAAATAAAAGTATTGTAGACTTTAGAAAATGGGTTTAGATAACTGTAAGTTACTTAGGGGTATGTTTACTAAGCCGTAGTAATGTTCCCGGCCAGGGCCGGATTTACCTTGAGTGAGGCCCTACGCCAACAAAAATTGTGGGCCCCCAGCAGGGGCGGCCCAAGGGGGGTGCGGACCTCATTTGCATATGGGGCCTCATTTGCATAAATATTTGCATAATGTTACCATATACTAACTTTTAGTAAACGTGCCTCTTAATGAGTGTATGGATAAAGAAAGACTAAAAGATTTCTACATTACTATAATCCAGTGCCAACTGCCAGACACATTAGGAACTACTACAAACACTGCCCATAGTAAACCCGCCGTATCCTAACAGCACTACCAGGACTCACAAAGCACCATACTCTACCAATCAAAAGGCAACACTGCAAATATTAAACCAATACATTTCAGAGAACAACAATACATGACCTACTGGGGAAAGAGAACAAGTGGCAATGTCAAATAGGAATTATATAAACAGAACACCTCAGCTCAGTTACACATGCAGAACATAGACCATCACCAAACAAGTAATCACAATTTAGAAATAGGAAGACAATAATTAAACTGGGAATCCCAAAAGCCAAACTTGGAATGTACAACACTGTAGAAATAAAACAATACATTAATTTGCTCTTGTACTAAACAAAGCACAGATGTTAATGATGCACATTTACCAGAGCTGACATATTCCAATTAATAAATTCAAAATAAAGAGATATTTTTCTACCTTTTGTGCATTTTTTTCAGCTGCAATTGCTCCAGCCACTTTCTTCTGGTTTCTTCGTGTCTTCTGCTAACTCTCCATCGTCTGCTGTCCATTTGTCCTTTCTTCTCTCTTCTAGATTTTTTTCCATTCTCTCTCTACATCTGCTTTAACATACTAATCTTTCTCCTTTTGCTCTTTCCTCATTCCTATTTCATCCACTCAAATATTACCTCTCCATCCTCAATCCCCACTTACTCTCCCAATACCCGGCCAATTGTAGATTTTTTATCCCTCCCACACAAAATATTTTTCCCTTCTCCATTTTACTCTTCCAGCCCCATCCCATTCTAATCCTCCCCCAACATCAGCTCCCTTCTAGTTCCAGCCTCACCCAGCATCCATTCCCTTCTAGTCCCTGCATCAGCCCATTTCCAGTCCTAGCCATCCATCAGCCCATTTCCAGTCCTAGCCCCCCCATCACCCCACTTACAGTCCTTAACCCCCCATCACCCCATTTTCAGTCCTTAACCCCCCATCACCCCATTTTCAGTTTAAGCCCCACCTATAACCCATTACCAGTCCTAACCCCCCATCAGCCCACTTCCAGTCCTAACCCCATCAACCCATTTCCAGTCAGCCCCCCATAGCCCATTGCCAGTCCTACCCCCCCCCCATCAGCCCACAGCCCATTACCAGTCCTAACCCCATCATCCCACCTCCAGTTTTAACCCCCCAGCCCATTTCCAGTCCTAGCCCCCCATAGCCCATTACCAGACAACCCCCATCAGCCCACAGCCCATTATCATTCTTAGCCCCCCCCACGCCCACTACCAGTTCTAACCCCCCCCCCAACAGCCCATTACCAGTCCTAACCCCATCAGCCCACCTCCAGTCTTAACCCCCCAGCCCATTTCCAGTCCTAGCCCCCCCCATAGCCCATTACCAGACAGCCCCCATCAGCCCACAGCCCATTACCAGTCTTAACCCCCCCCAAAGCCCATTGCCAGTTCTAAGCCCCCCCAACAGCCCACAGTCCATTATCAGTCCTAACCCCCTCAGCCCACCTCTAGCCTTAACCCCCCCAGCCCAGCCCATTTCCAGCCCCAGCCCCCCAATAGCCCATTACCAGACCTACCCCCCCAGTCCATTTCCAGCCCCAGCCCCCCCAATAGCCCATTACAATTCCTACCCCCCCCCATAGCCCATTACCAGTCCTACCCCCCCCATAGCACATTACCAGTCCTACCCCCCCCCATAGCCCATTACCAGTCCTACCCCCCCCCCCATAGCACATTACCAGTCCTACCCCCCCCCATAGCCCATTACCAGTCCTACCCCCCCCGGCCTAAAGTAAAATTTAATTTAAAAAAAAAACTGGTGGCTGCCGCCGCGGGGCCCCCTCTGCTGCCGCGGGGGCCCCGTCTACAAGCTGGTCGGGTCCGGTCGGGTCTCTCTTCCTCCCTCGCTGCAGGCTGCAGGCTGCAGGCTGCGAGAGACGCATCTTCGCGTCTCTCGCAGCCTGCAGCGAGGGAGGGAGGGAGAGAGACCCGAACCGACCCGACCCGACCCGACCGGACCGGACCCGACCCGCTTGTAGACGGGGCCCCCGCGGCAGCCGCGGGGGCCCCACGGCGGCAGCCACCAGGTTTTTTTTTAAAATTAAATTTTACTTTAGGCCGGGGGGGGTAGCTCCTACCCCCCCCGGCCTAAAGTAAAAATTAAATAAAAAAAAAAACCTGGTGGCTGCCGCCGCGGGGCCCCCTCTGCTGCCGCGGGGGCCCCGTCTAAAAGCTGGTCGGGTCCGGTCCGGTCGGGTCGGGTCCGGTCGGGTCACTCACCCACCCACGCAGCAGGCTGCGAGAGACGTGAAGGGAGAGCGTCTCCTCGCGTCTGTGTTAAGCCCGCAGGGGCTGATGGGAAATCCCATCAGCCCCTGCGGGCTTAACACAGACGCGAGGAGACGCTCTATCTTCGCGTCTCTCGCAGCCGGGAGGGAGGGAGGGAGACGAGACCCGACCCGACCCGACCAGACCATCTTGTAGACGGGGCCCCCGCGGCAGCAGAGGGGGCCCCGCGGCGGCAGCCACCAGGTTTTTTTTTAATCGAGTTGAAAAAAAAACAAACCTGGTTCTATTTTTTGTGGGCCCCTGCCGGTTGTGGGCCCTACGCCATGGCGTACATGGCGTATACGTAAATCCGGCCCTGTTCCCGGCGCTGGCTCCAGTGATAATGTGAAGAATGCCATATAAGGAGAGGGCGTTCCAGTCCTAACATAGCAAGAATCGGTATCATGCAAATAGTGAGCACTGTGGCACGTTAACGTGCATTAACCCTAAGTTAATGCCAGCGCAATGTCAAAAGGAATAAAGATGTAGCCCACTGGCTATGGCAATGACTGCGGAGGCTGAGACAATGGGTTTGATTCTGCAGTGGGGTTATGTATGAAGGCTGTCTGAGGCATTACTCTTTAATTTAAACCAGTGCCATCTGAGGCATTTTTTTTTTAAATTTAAATTAGTGCTGCCAGCAAAAACACCTTCACGGTGCCGTAACCTAAGGTGCCACATAAGGCGCCCTATAAGGCACTCCAGAGGGCACATTATAAAGTGCACTGTCCGCCAAGGCACCTTATAATGTTCCCTATAGGGCGCCTTCTCCAGTGCTTTATAGGGCGCTTTATAGGGTGCCTTATGAGGCACCTTAAGGTTACAGCACTGTGAGGGTGTTTTTGTTGGCAGCACTAATTTAAATTAAAAAAAGAAATGCCTCAGACAACCTTCTTATATAACCCCACAGCAGAACTGAACCTATGCCCTCTGCCTCTACATTCAGTGACATAACCAGTGGGCTACATCTCTATAGCTGCTAACAAGCCCCTGGCTGGCTACAGAAAGACTTCAGGCCACCACACAGACTGTCTGCTGTGGTTACCAGGATAGGGTAAACCCACCCGTACACATGATGCACTGCACATGCAGATCAGCAGTCTACAGATGATCACAAGATGGGGTATGCACCCCAAAGCACCTCGACCTGGTAGGGGGAACTGACCGTGTGTGTTACTGGCATAGAGTAGCTACAGACCGTCACATTGGGCGGGTACTGTGCTCACCCTGAGGGCGAGGTGGGGCACCCAGCACCAGGTCCACAGCACCTGGCTTAGCTGAGATAGGCTATGGTGCAGGTGGCCATCAGTGCCAGTGTGTGATAGGTAGTCCTTGCAGACACACCTAGGATACACCTGTGTCCATCTGTATTTCCAAGTCACGTCTAGCCTTTGTGGAGTATGATGCACCCAGAATAGTGCATATCCTGTGTGGGTGCCATGGTCACATGATTTAAGTGAAGGGGATGTTTGGACCCATAGGCGGATTATGTAGCACCACCCAATCTGCCCTCTGGGTCTCAGGGTGGGGGACAGGATCTCCCACCAACAGATCCACATTCTATATCCCTGCAATGGTGGCAGTAGAGGGGACCATCAACCCCAGTCCTGCTGGGGAACAGGCACCCTACAGCGCAGTCAATGCAGATCTGTAACGCATCCATAAGGCAACGGCAGATAAGAACATAAGAACATAAGATATGCCACACTGGGTCAGACCAAGGTCCATCAAGCCCAGTATTCTGTTTCCAACAGTGACCAATCTAGGTCATACGTACCTAGCAGTTTCCCCAAGGGACACAGGTTCCACAATGCTTGTATTGGTTCAAGCATTGATATCCTGGGTCCCTTCTTAATAATGGTTTATGGACCTTTCCTCCAGGAACTTGTCCAAACCTTTTTTATACCCAGCTACACTAACAGCCTTTACTACATCCTCCGGTAACAAATTCCAGAGTTTGATTACACGTTGAGTGAAAAAATATTTTCTTTTATTAGTCTTAAATAGTTTACCCTGTAGCTTCATTGCATGTCCCCTAGTCTTTCTATATTCTGATAAGGTAAACAATCGATCTACGTTTACCCGTTCCACTCCGTTCATTAATTTATAGACTTCTATCATATCTCCCCTCAGCCGTCTCTTTTCCAGGTTAAGGAGCCCCAACCTTTTTAGCCTTTCTTCATAGGAGTATCCTTCCATCCCCTTTACCATTTTGGTGGCTCTTCTCTGAACCTTTTCTAAAATCACTATATCCTTTTTAAGATACGGCGACCAGAATTGCACACAATATTCAAGGTGCAGTCTCACCATGGAACGATATAGAGGCATTACAATATCTTTTGTTTTATTTTCCATTCCTTTCCTTATCATACCTAGCATTCTATTTGCTTTCTTGGCCGCCGCTGCACACTGGGCCGAGGGTTTTAACATGGTATCCACAATGACGCCTACATCTTTTTCCTGGGTGGTGGTTCCTAATGTGGAACCTTGCATCGTATAACCATAGTTTGGGTTGTTCTTCCCTAGGTGCATAACCTTGCACTTGTCCACATTAAATTTCATCTGCCATTTTGATGCCCAGTCTTCCAATTTATCAAGATCCTCTTGCAATTTTACACAATCCTCTTGGGTTTTAACAACTTTAAATAGCTTTGTGTCATCTGCAAATTTGATAACCTCACTCGTTATTCCACTTTCCAGGTCATTTATGAATATGTCAAAAAGCAGCGGACCCAGCACAGATCCCTGGGGTACACCACTATTCACCTTTCTCCATTGGGAAAATTGGCCATTTAGCCCTACCCTCTGCTTTCTATCTTTTAACCAGTTCCTGATCCACAATAGTACCCTGCCTCCTATCCCATGACTCTTTAGTTTTGCCAAAAGTCTCTGATGAGGGACCTTGTCAAAGGCTTTCTGAAAGTCCAGATACACAATATCAACCGACTCACCTTTGTCCACCTGATTATTCACTCCTTCAAAAAAAAAAAAAAGACAGTAGGCCTAGAAATACTGAGCTGCCTCCCACCATGATCTGACATTCTCCAGCAGCAAGCACAATGAGTCTCCAGCCATACACATACTAACTGCAGACAGTCTGCTAGCTAGTCCATAGTGCATGTTCCTGGAGGAGATGTGTGCACCAAAAACTGGGATGTGAGCACACACACCAATCAGGTATGTTAGTGATTGGGCCCCAGAAGAAAAAAAAAACCATAAAAATCACTTAAGAAAAACACTATATAGCACTATGGGGGAACCTAGCCATGCCGTGGTCACTGCTCAGTCATGCTGTGGCCACTCTGTCCGTTCAAGTGGTGGCTGGGCACTACAATGCTCCAGCCATTGCCCTATGCCCTGTGCAGATGCATCCTGCCCAGGCCACCCTGTCCGGGCCATATGCCCAGTACCTTGCTCCTCATTATGCACATTGGCAGGCTAACACTGGAAACAGTGCAAGAAGTGTGGGCTGAGTAAGGTGTAGGCAGCCACAACACACTGGATAGACAGACACACACTCCCACAGCTTTGCCAGCATTGTGCAAATATGGAGGCTTTTGGCAGCCCTGGCCACCACACCAGTCCTGGGCACAGTGCAGGCATGGCTATGGTACGCAATACTGTTGGTGTCACTCCCCGGAGTGGTAAACACTGTCAGAAGCCAAAACTGAAACACACTCCAAAGATATCAGAAAGGTTGCTATGATGCAGCTCTATCAGCAAATTGTGATTAACTTTGGAATTGTTATCTGCCATTAATCATAGCAACCTTTTGATATATGTGTAACATATTCCCAAGTTTAGGGCGGCATTGCTAAGATATGCAAGTGCTAGTATTGGGAGATGCTGCTGCGCGCAGGGCCCAACAGCCTGACTCTCCATGAGCCTTTGGATAGTGGAGCCTGTGGGTGTGGGTGTTTATGCCCCTGCTGACCGCTGCTCTAGGGCAGAGGTTCCCAACTCCGGTCCTGGTGGGTGAAACACTGTTCAGGTTTTCATGCTGTCCCTAATGAATATGCATGAGATACATTTGCATACCATGGGGGCAGCGCATACAAATGCAGCACAGGCATATTTATTAGGGACAGCATGAAACCTGAATGGTGTTTGGCCCTCCAGGACTGCAGTTGGGAAACTCTGCTCTAGGGATTGCACATGTTTATGGTGTCTGTGCTCTGTAGGGTAAAATATAGGCGTTTCAGGCATGTTTATTTTATCTGCAATAAAGGTTCCATCTTTATTACCACGGTTTAGTACTGGGTAAAATATGGGGACAGGGTTGGCAGGAGCCACAACTGGGACTTGAACTTGTGACCTTCTGCCCTTGAACACACTGGTTGTGTGTACTGCACCACTGTCGTCACAGGGACAGTTCATTCCCTGGGGCTACCATGACTGTTCGTTAGACAGACCCTGTCTGTTACAGTGCACAACACCCACCTAAATGGGGCTAGGCCATGGTCTGCTGTGGGCAGATGCCACTGCCCCCTCCACCACCAGCACCCCTCCACCACCATGCTGCCATGCCATTATGCCAGTGGTGGTGGTGGTGCGCAGTCCCAGGCCATCCAGTATGCCGGTAGGCAGCTGCCTATGGTGTGGGTTCTCGGGTAGGGGTGCCTACATGGACATGCGCGTTTCCCCCCCCCCCCCCCCGCACCACCTGCCAATGTTATGTGCCCTTCGGGGCACCTGCTGTGTAATATCCCCTGCAACTCTGTGGGACACACACTCATGCCCATGTTGGACCATCGTCAGTTGCTGTCTTGCTGCTTTACAGTTTCAGCATTCCTATGTGCCACCTAGGCATCTGCCTAGCCCACACTGTGCCCCAGCTGAACCACAGCATGTGCCACCTGCAGCCCCCTGTATCCCATTCACAGCATCAGTACAGTTGCCCTTTCCTATGTGCCCACTCTGCTGTTGCTGCACATGTGCACGGCATAACAAACCTGCCCAATCTAAATGACAGAAACCCTGATCAGCGCTATTTCAATGTGGGATCATTCACTTTGTAGGGGGACAGAGCATAGACCCTTCCAAACATGATATCTTAATTTATACGCTTTGTCAGTAGTGTTGCTTTATGTTTATCATTAATATCACTATTGGCCAGCTTGGTTATTGGGATTTTAGATGTGGTTCTGATCCTTTTATATGTTTATTTGCCTTTTTGGTCCCTGTACATGTATCACAACTATCACTTTTCTGGGTTTCCCTGCCTTTGCTGCACATTGCGGACTGAAATGGTTTCTCTCTCCTGCAAATGTGCCTCTAGCGCGAGGTTTTCACTGACGCTAATTTTCAGACCCTGATTTCATGGCGTTAGTGTGCATGGAGCCTCTCCCCGCCCACTCTCTGCCCATTGACTCCTTCTCTCCGCCCTCCTGGAAGCCTTACTCCACCCTTCAGGCCCGGATTTCACAGCGTTAGTGTGCCTTAACGCCGCAGCTGCATTATCACGCGATAAGTGACGTTAGCGCGCAATACTGTTACATTATCGCATGATAATGTCACTTATCATGCAATAATACCACCGCTGTGATGTTAAGACAGTTTAGTAAACATACCCCTTAGTGTCAGAGTTATTGGTGCGTATATCGGCCTTGTATGTTTTTCATACGCTGGGCTAATATATTGTTGAAACTAATTGCTGTCAAGCATTCTGTTCTAGGTGTTTCAATGGTGCAATATCGACGCACTGCATCAGAAGTGTTTTCACGTGTATCATATTCCACCGTCAGAATGGACTGTTGACAGACTATATTATATCATATCATAATAAAGTGTTTTAAATGAAAACTGCAGTTTCAATAGTATCATACAGTATGTTTATGTCAATGAATATTGGAACTGAATCCTATCTTTTCTGAAGACGGACAAAATACTATATTGGACCAGTGTATGAAAAACATACACTATGTGAAACTTCTATTTTCTGCAAAGTTTTAATATTTTTATTATTACCGGTATTTCATAGTTGTTTGAGTGTAACAAATCTAATAAATCATGCGGAACAGAGAAAGAATATGCGAGCTGTCCAAAACGGGTTAAATTAGATAATAGGGGAGAGCTGACAGTCACCCAAGAGCGCATGGTTCGAACTAGCAAAAGATTGAGGTTAGGGCATATCAACAGAGAGGTTCCAATAAAGACAAACGTAGCCCAAATGCCCTTGAGTACAGAGCAGTCAGAGCTTAAAGATTCAACATTACCCCAGCCTACTGATAGCCAGATTAATATGAATAAAATACTGCCTCTAAAATGCTTGTATGAAAATGCTAGAAGTCTAAAAAATAAGATGGGAGAGTTAGAATATATAGCACTACATATGTGGTTAGATATAATTGGTATCTCAGAGACCTGGAGGAAGGAGGACAACCAGTAGGACACTGTGATACCTGGGAACAAACTATATCATAATGATATAGCTGATCAAATTGATGGAGGGGTTGCATTCTATGTTAGAGAGGGTATTGAGTCACAAATGATTTAAGATTTTCAGGAAACAAAATTCACTGTAGAATCTCTATGGATTGAAATTCCATGTAAAAAGGGGAAGGGGAAGACGATTGCAGTGGGGGTGTACTATCGACCGTCTGGCCAGAATGAACAAATGGATGATGAAATGCTCAAAGAAATCAGGGACGCTAACAAAAGTTAAAGCACAGTAATAATGAGTGATTTCAATTACCCCGGTATTGACTGGGTCAGTGTCATGGCAGGATAAGCTAGAGAGATAAAGTTTGTAGATGAAATAAATGATTGCTTCTTGAAGCAGCTGGTTTATGAACTAACCAGAGGGGAAGCCATTTTGGACCTAGTCCTTAGTGGAACACAAGATCTGGTGCAAGAGATAAGGGTGTTGGGGTCACTTGGCAATAGTGATTATAGCATGATCGCATTTCATTTAATAAATGGAGGAGGGAGGGTAAGGAAATCCGCAGTATTACCTTTTAACTTTCAAAAGTCTGACTATGATAAAATTAGGAAAATAGTTGAGAAAAAACTAAAAGGAGCACTTGCAAAGGTTAAAGATTTACATCAAGTTTGGTTGTTGTTTAAAAATACTATCTTGGAAGCCCAGACCAGCTTTATTCTACGCTTTAAGAAAAGTGGAAGGAAGTCTAAAAAACTGCCAGCATGGTATAAAGGTGAGGTCAGAGAGGCTGTTGTTGCCAAAAAAGCATCTTTCAGGAAATGGAAAAAGGAGTCAAATGACAAAAACTGGAAACAACACAAACACTGGCAAAGCACTAATAAGGCAGGCAAAGAGAGAATTTGAGAAGAAGCTTGCTGTGGAAGCAAAAATGCATACTAAAGACTTTTTCAAGTACATTTGTAGCAAAAAAATTGTGAGAGAGTCAGTTAGACCATTAGATGATAGAGGGGTAAAAGGGGCACTAAGAGGGGACAAGGCCATAGCAGGGAGACTGAATGAATTCTTTGTTTCAGTCTTTACCGAGGAAGATGTAGGGATGTTACCCATGACTAAAATGGTATTTAAAGGTGATGCTACAGAAGAATTGAAAGAAATATCAATATACCGGGAAGATGTATTACAACTATTTGATAAACTGAAGAGTAGCAAATCACCTGGACCAGATGGTATACATCCAAGGGTGTTGAAAGAACTGAAATATGAGATTGCAGATCTACTATTAGTAATCTGTGAATTATCATTAAAATCATCTGTAATACCTGAAGATTGGAGGATTACCAATGTAACGCCAATTTTTAAAAAGGGTTCCAGGGGTGATTCGGGAAACTAAAGGCTGGTGAGCCTTACATCAGTACTGGGAGAAATGATAGAAACCATCATAAATAACAAAATTACTGAACATGTAGATAGTGATGGCTTAATGGCTTTACTTCAGCCAAGGAAGTTCTTGTTTTACTAATCTGTTATGTTTTTTTGAAGGTATGAATAAACAGTTAGACAAAGATGAGTCGGTTGATATAGTGTATCTGGACTTTCAGAAAGCCTTTGACAAGGTCCCTCATGAGAGCCTTTTGTCGAAATTAAAAATTCATAGGATAGGAGGCAGTGTACTATTGTGGATCAGGAACTGGTTAAAAGATAGAAAGCAGAGGGTAGGGCTAAATGGCCAGTTTTCCCAGTGGAGAAAGGTGAATAGTGGAGTACCCCAGTGATCTGTTCTGGGTATGCTGCTTTTTAACATATTCATAAATGACCTGGAAACGATAATAACGAATGAGGTTATCAAATATGAAGATGACACAAAACTATTCAAAGTTGTTAAAACCCATGAGGATTGTGAAAAATTGCAAGAGAATCTTGATAAATTGGTAGTTTGGGCACCCAAATGGCAGATGAAATTTAATGTGGACAAGTGCAAAGTTATGCACCTAGGCAAGAAAAACCCAAACTATGGTTACACGATGTAAGGTTCCACATTAGGAACCACCACCCAGTAAAAGATTAATGCGTCATCGTGGATACGATGTTAAAACCCTCCACTCAGTGTGCAGAGACAGCCAAGAGAGCTAATAGAATGCTAGGTATCATAAGGTATCAAGCACGCATAATATACAAAATAATAATAATAACAACATTCAAATTAATACACAATGTCGCACCATCCTTCCTCACCACACTTATTAAAATACAACCACCTAACAGAAAAAGACGTACACACAATTTAAACACTCTAAAAATCCCACCTTCTATATGCAAGGTAAAAATGAATACTAGCAATAGAACATTCACTTACCTAGCCCCCACACTATGGAACAAACTTCCTGACATTCTAGGAGCCAACAAAGACCTCCAATCATTTTGAAAGAACCTCAAAACTCATTTATTCCAAGAACATTACAATCTATCAGAAATAACATAAATCAGATGATATTAACTATAAATCATATCATGATGGATTCCAACCCCATCGTCATATGATATACCAAACTCAACACAGAATATTAAAATGTAACCCATCAGGCAGGTGAATTATCCACTTGTAAGTCATTGTAAATACTATACTGTAAATATTTTGTATATAGTTAGACAAACACACCCGTTCTCTCTATGTGAATAGTTTAGAATTTTTGTTTCTCTTATTGTTATATGTAACTGCTGTACTTACAGAATTTAAATGTTAAAATGTAAACTGCTGCTGATCACTGGAAGGAGCGGTATAAAAATAAGTTCAAATAAATAAAAATAAATAAATAAGGAAAGAAATGGAGAACAAAGCAAAGGATATTATAAAGCCTCTGTATCATTCCAAGGTGCGAACGCAGCTTGAATATTGTATGCAATTCTGGTTGCCATATCTTAAAAAGGATATAGCATTATTAGAAAAGGTACAGAGAAAAGTCACCAAAATGGTAAAGGGGATGGAAGGATATCCCTATGTAAAGAGGCCAAAAAGGTTAGAGCTCTTTAACCTGGCTGAGAGGAGATATGATAGAGGTCTATAAATTAATGAATGGAGTGGAAAGGGTAAACATAGATCGATTCTCTACGCCATCAAAATATAAAAAGCCTAGGGGACATGCAATGATGCTACAAGGTAACCTATTTAAAACTAATGCGAGAACATATTTTTTCACTCAACTTGTAATCAAACTCTGGAATTTGCTACCGGAGGATGTAGTGAAAGCTGTTAATGTAGTTGGGTTTCAAAAAGGTTTGGACAAGTTCCTGGAGGAAAGTCCATAAACCATTTATTAAAGGGGACACAGAATATCCACTGCTTGACCCAATACAAGCATTGTAGAACCTGTGTCTTTTGGGGAAACTGCTAGATACTTGGGACCTAGCTTGGCCACTGTTGGAAACTGTGGGCTTTATGGATTTATGGACCTTAATCTGACACAGTATGGCATATCTTATGTTTTTATGTTCTTAGATTTTACTCACCCAACAATACACAGTTTTCATATCGGCCCTCTTCAATCTGCTGGAATAGTACTGAGTGGTGGAGGATATAGGAATCATGGGTGGACCCTGAAAACCTGGGAACCATATTCAGTATGCGCAAACTGGCATCACACACCACCTGCACATTCAGGGAATGGTAGTGCTTGTGTTGCGATATACCGCCTCGCTGTCTCTCAGTGAGAGAAATGCAACATCTGTGCAATCAATAACTTCCATCATGTGTAGTATCCCTGCTATGGCCTGATACTGCTGGTTGAGGGACACCCATTTTGCCTGGAATTACGAAATACAATGTAATTCCTTACTCAGCTAATCATGGCTTGTAGTATGTGGTGGAGGCATCGTGAATATGTGGTGCAACCCATTCCTCCCACTGCAGCCATAGAGGTTTGGAAGCAGCCAGAGGCAAAAAAATGTAGAGTGGTCAGGAGCTTGACCAACTCTGATATAGCATGTGACCGGGCAGTCATGGGCTCGAGATCAGGTCTTAGATCCTCATAAAGCTTTTGTATTGCTCCTGAGCTCAGCCAGTATGGGGAGATGACCTGGTCCTCAGGCAGACCCTGGAGTGTGGTTCTGGGCCTGAATATACGTGGTCTTCTGGGCCTCACCTCCCTACTCCAACAACACTGCTTCCTTTCATCTCCAGGATGCCCCACCTGCACAATGTTCTGCCTGAGAGTTGGAAGGCCAGGGGGCCCAGCAGGGCTGACCAGCATCAGAACATCATTTTCCTCAGCTAGAAGAACAGCGCTCATAATGGACGCAACAACCTGGTGAGCCATGGTGTAACAAAGGGAGCCTAACAGATATTCAGCATATTTATAGAGGCTGTGAGGTGGGGGTTGTGGGATGAGGGCAGCACACTTCAGATATAGGCGGTTTTCTGCCATAGACCTATTTACACGTTTTCTTAATGCATGTTGCACGTGCGCGTGCTATTAACATTTGCAAGGAAGGACCCGGTGATGGAGCTGATCCTCTGTGTCACTGCTGGCTACAGACAGGCAAAACGCAGTGTGGAGTGCTGACCTGTGATTTGCTGAGGTTGGAAGCTGGTATGTAAGTTACATACATATTCCTTTCTCTCTTCTGTCATTGCCTGGTGATGAGATAGTCACCTTTTGGTTGATCATGGACAGGCAACCTATCATGAGCTGCAGATATGCAACCAGGGGTATGTGCCTGCACACCCCAGATATGTAGATGTATATGTGGTCATGGTGAGGATATGTGAGGGTTACAGCTGCGTTATGGTTCTGTAGGATCGGTGTCACACCAGCTATGCAAATGTACTTTGCCTGTTCTACGCATGGGACATGTCAGCATATCAGAATATATGAGACACTCTACTCCATCCCATGCTGTGTCTATTAATATGGTACATTTGAGATGTGATCAGCCATAGGGAGAGGACAGGCAACATAAGGTCTCATTACAATGCCTGGGTTGATGTACATGAGAGCAAATCCATGATATGCTTTGTTGTGAGTCCTACCCCATTCCTAGATTCCCTTCTTTGTTCACAGAACACATTGTTTGCTTAACGTTGCCACTTTCATAACATGACTGTGGGATACATCAGCATGTTCCAAATCATGGGATCAGAAGGAACCACCACCCAGGAAATCATTAGGAAATCATTAGGAACCACCACCCAGGAAAAAGATTTAGGCGTCATTGTGGATACCATGTTAAAACCCTCGGCCCAGTGTGCAGCGGCGGCCAAGAGAGCAAATAGAATGCTAGGTATGATAAGGAAAGGAATGGAAAATAAAACAAAAAGATATTATAATGCCTCTATATCGTTCCATGGTGAGACCGCACCTTGAATATTGTGTGAAATTCTGGTCGCCGTATCTTAAAAAGGATATAGCGATTTTAGAAAAGGTACAGAGAAGAGCCACCAAAATGGTAAAGGGGATGGAAGGATACTCCTATGAAGAGAGGCTAAAAAGGTTAGGGCCCTTTAACCTGGAAAAGAGACGGCTGAGGGGAGATATGATAGAAGTCTATAAATTAATGAACGGAGTGGAACGGGTAAACGTAGATCGATTGTTTACCTTAGCAGAATATAGAAAGACTAGGGGACATGCAATGAAGCTACAGGGTAAACTATTTAAGACTAATAAAAGAAAATATTTTTTCACTCAATGTGTAATCAAACTCTGGAATTTGTTACCGGAGGATGTAGTAAAGGCTGTTAGTGTAGCTGGCTTTAAAAAAGGTTTGGACAAGTTCCTGGAGGAAAGGTCCATAAACCATTATTAAGAAGTGACCGAAGATATCAATGCTTGATCCAGTACAAGCATTGTGGAACTTGTGTCTCTCGGGGAAACTGCTAGGTACATATGACCTAGATTGGCCACTGTTGGAAACAGAATACTGGGCTTGATGGACCTTGGTCTGACCCAGTATGGCATATCTTATGTTCTTATGTAGTGTGTGACCTCCCAGAAAAGGCATCAAGAAGAGACCTATGTAGCCAATGCATAAATGTCATGACCATCACTTTTGGATGGGTCCTTGGAATACAGAAAGGCCATATATGTGGGACACCACATGATAGATGAATATCGACAGACCCAAAATAAAGTTCAGACTGAGGGCAACTACATCAGCAGTGACACCTCCAAGGTGTTTCATCCTGCATCTTCATTTCCAAAAGTCAGATATAGAACATCAGGGATTTGAACCCATGACCATTCACTTACTGTCACAATTAGGCTGCAGCAGAGTATAAGACAGTCTTGCATTGACAGTACACAAACTTACATTCAGTTTGCACTGGAGATGTGTATAGTCTAATAGAGTACACAGTATAGCTGACCCATACGGAGTCAGTCAGAGACCACACCTAAGAACGGCCTGCAGCAGAACACAGGGTGTGCAGACTGCACATGACACTCGGTCATGCATCTCCATAACTGTTGCCATTCATCAATGTAGATCTGTTCTCCCACAGACACATTACATGCAGGCCATCACACCAGAGTACCTCCAAGGGCAAGGTAATGATGCACACAGTGGTATGCAATGTTGTATTGTTCCGCTGTACCCCAAGGCAAGACATGTCCATACTATGCATTCCCATTGTGGGTTCTTGTATACTGGAAGATTTATAGTTTTCACCATATCTCAACCTGACACTCCATGCAAGACCCATGAGATCATCAGAGGACCATACTGCTCTGTCCATGGGACCAAGCACACTTCCACAACCATCAGACAGAAAATGTGGGTTGTGGTTACTGCACAGGTCCACAGTGTGACCACTGTAACTGTTGGGAGGCTGATGCACGTCTGTATTGCTTATGCACCTCATGCTCCCATCCTTCAAGAAAGTGCCTTCCTATTGGAAATGTGTTCAGTGTGCCACTTGCATTCAACAGCCCAGATTTATGTGTATCTCTACAACAAGAATGGCATAGCTCAGGTATACCACATGCAATATGCATGTTCCAGACCAAAACTAAAGCAGAGGATAGTGTCAGCCTTTTCATGACGGACAAATCCATGATGTTCCAGTCTGTATCTTCATGCCTCTTTCCAAAATTTCCAACAAGCAAAACTTGGCATTGAACCCAGGTCATTTGCCTTGCCATGGCCCTGCTGTCCCCATTTTGCTACAGCATAGCAACCCACAATCTTGAACTGCATGGACCAAACATTACATGTGGAAAAGAACACAAGACAGACAAATCAAGGAACACTATAGTTCAAAACTCAGTGAATGCAAAGCAGCAAAAAGGAATATTGCACTAATATAATCAAGAAATCCCTCAACAGACCCAGAGAACTATTCTCCATAGTCTCTGACCTTACAAAATATCCCACTGCAATAAACACCAAACCACAACTTGACTCAGAGACCATGACGAACTTCCTACTCAACAAACACTCCTCCTCAACTTTCCACCCCTCTGCCTCACTACACCCATATGATGAGCCAACTCATGCCCACAGCTGGGACATCTTCAGACTGATCTCAACCCACAAAGTCACAGACATCATCAAAGACATTAATACTACCACCTCACCACTTGACCCAGTTGCCTGGATAAAATCACTTTGAGCAGAGCTATCCACAACAATACAAAAGATCATCCACACCTCCCTCCAACAAAGATACCTACCACCTGCCTTAAAACAAACCTCTATCAGACCCATCCTCAAGAAACTTTCTCTTGACCAATCAGACCCAAGCTCATACCACCCAATAGCAAGCATCCAATTCCTAGCAAAGGTAATAGAGAAAACTGTACAATGCCAACTTCAAGACCAACAAGACCCACAAGACCAACAATATCAATGTACCCCTCAACCCCCAACAACGTGGCTTCTGCCCCTAGCCTGGCATAGATACCCTCCTCACTACACTCTTCAACACACTAATCAAAGGCCTGGACATGTCACATCAAGGTTTTTCAAAGGTTTTCCTTGACATCAGTGCAGCTTTCGACTCTATCTCACACAACACACTACTCACCAGACTGAAGAACATGGGCCTCCACAACACCACCCTAACATGGTTCTCCTCATACCTCACGACAGACAACTACAAGTAAAAATTGGCCCCCTCAAATCCAGCCGGTTCAGCATAAACTAAGGCATACCCCAAGGATCAGCCCTGTCAGCACTTTGTTTAAACATCTGCAATCTACTTAGAAGATTCAACATGCACTTCAACCCATCTGCAATCTACTTAGAAGATTCAACATGCACTTCCAGCTCTATGTAGATGACATCATGTTTTATACACTCTTTCACACCCTAGCCCCAGACGTCTCCAACATCTCAGATTGCTTTTCAGCCATCACTGACCTCTTTGGAAGCCTAAATCTAAAAGTGAACAGCAACAAGACTGGAGTCCTACTGGTCACAAGAGACACCTCCTTCACCCTGCCAGCAAAGTTAACACTCCGTAACAACAAAATCATGATAAAAGATGAAATCAAATACCTAGGCATAATCCTCGACAGGAACCTCAACATGCACTCCCATATCAAGAAAGCAGCCAACACAGCATACCTCAAGATGAAATCGCTACAACCCCTCTGACCACTACTACATCACAATGATTACAGAACTGTTTTCCAAGACTACAATATCCTATACCAAGTACTACCAAAACACACTCTCTAGCCCTTCAAATTAGCCCAAAATATTGCAGCCAGAATAATAACAGGCACATTGAGACTCCAGCATATCACTCCCACCTCAAGAACCTGCACTAGCTACCAATAGTACAGAGGATAAAGCACAAGGTGATAAAGACCACCCATAAAATTGTACATAATTTATTTGCACCCTGCCTCAACTCACTGATCAGAAGAGCTCCCACAACAAGAGAAAGAAGATCAACCACCCAAAATCTACTTATTTATTTTATTTTATTTATTTCTCTTATATACCGCGCTCTTCAACATCAGTGCGGTTTACATGGAACATTTATGTTTTCCGGTGGGTTAACCGTAAAAATTCAGATAACAGGTAGCTCAACTTGGATAGTTAAAAATTAACTATTTACACATATTTACACATACTTGTCATCCCTCCGCTCAAGAAAAAATGTAAGCAGCAAACAAACAATAGAGACTTCACCCTCTTCACCCCCTCAATTTGGTACTCACTTCAAGCTCCAATATGCTCTGCTCAGACAACCCAAGACTTCAAGAAGCTAATAAAGATACACCTCTTCACTGAGCACTATGGTACCAATGAAACCGCACAACACTCCAGGAAAGGGTCTAGGACAACTCACCATGGACAACTCAGTGCGGACCAACTCAGTGTGCCATGCTGAGTTATCCTAGACTCATTACTGGTCACATATATGAGTTGAAATTTGTAAATGTCAAAAAGTGCAATAGTAACATAGAAACATAGAAACATGATGACAGAAAATGACCACATGGCCTATCTAGTCTGTCCTTCATAATCAACAACTACAACAGTCCACTTTTTACCTTTAGAGATCCTCTGTGTTGGTCCCATGCTTTTTTGAATTCAGTTACTGTCCTCATCTCTACCACCTCCACTGGGAGACTATTCCATGGATCCACTACTCTTTCCGTAAAGAAATATTTCCGCATATCACTCCTGAATCTATCTCCCTTCACCCTCATCCCATGTCCCCTCGTAGCAGAACTTGCTTTAAATTGAAAGAGGCTCTCTCCCTGAACATTTATGCCACTGAGGTATTTAAACATCTCAATCATATCACCTCTATCCCGCCTTTCCTCTAAGCTGTACATATTAAGATCCCTAAGTCTGTCCTCATATGCTTTATAATGAAGCCCACTAATCATTTTAGTAGCCACCCTCTGCACCGACTCCATCCTGTTCACATCATTTAGAAGGTGTGGTCTCCAGAATTGCACACTATACTCCAAATGAGGTCGCACCAAAGACTTATACAGAGGCATTATCACCTCCTTTTTTCTGCTAGCCATTCCTCTCCGTATGCACCCAAGCATCCTTCTAGCTTTTGCCGTCGCCTTTTCTACCTGTTTAGCTACTTTAAGATCATCAGACACAACCACGCCTAGGTCCCGCTCTTCTTTAGTGGACAAAAGTACTTCACCTCCTATACTGTATTGCTCCCTTGGATTGCTGCAGCCCAAATGCATGACCTTACATTTTTTAACATTAAATCCCAGCTGCCAAATTCTAGACCATTCTTCAAGCTTAGCTAGATCCCTCCTCATGTTATCTACACCTTCCTGGGTGTCTACTCTATTGCAGATTTTGGTATCATCTGCAAAGAGGCAAACCTTACCCGACAGCCCTTCCGCTATATCACTAACAAAGATGTTAAAAAGAATCGGACCAAGGACAGATCCCTGGGGTACACCACTGGTAACATCCTTCTCCTCAGAGTGAGCTCCATTTACTTGTACTCTTTGTTGCCTCCCACCCAACCAATTTCTAACCCAAGCAGTAACTTTATGGTCCATCCCTAGGGTGCTCAATTTGTTTATAAGTCGCCTGTGAGGAACAGTGTCAAAGGCTTTACTGAAATCTAAATACACCACATCTAGAGCTCTCCCTCGGTCCAACTCCCTGGTCACCCAGTCAAAGAAATCAATCACATTTGTCTGACAAGAACTGCCTCTGGTGAATCCATGCTGCCTCGGATCCTGTAATCCGCTGGACTCCAGAAACCTCACTATTTTCTCTTTCAGCAGCGTTTCCAATAATTTACTCACCACCGAAGTTAAACTAACCGGCCTGTAGTTTTCAACCACATCCTTACTTCCGCTTTTGTGTAAAGGCACCACATGAGCCTCTCTCCAGTCCTTTGGCACCACTCCCGACTCCAATGAGGCATTGAAAAGGTCAGTCAGTGGAGTTGCTAGAACGTCCCCAAGTTCCCTCAGTATTCTAGGGTGTATCCCATCCGGTCCCATCGCTTTGTATACTTTAAGTTGAGCTAGTTTCTCACGAACACAGTCTTCTGAAAATTGTTCAAGATGTCCCTCGCTTCTGTTCCTATTTTTGGGTGTTTTCTGAGGTCATGCTCCTGGTTCTTCATCTGTGAACACAGAACAAAAATATTTGTTAAGCAATTCCGCTTTATCCTTATCAGCTTCTACATATTCCCCCCCCCCCCTTGCACCCTTGAGTCTGACAATACCACTTTTGCACTTCCTCTTCTCACTAATATATCTGAAAAATGTCTTATCCCCCATTTTATTGCATTGGCTATTTCCTCCTCCTTTTGAATCTTTGCCTTCTTGACTACTTTGCTAGCTTCTCTAAGGTTTTCCAAATACAGATGCCTGTATTCCTCTCTCTGTGATCTCTTGTATTTCATGAAGGCTTCCCTCTTTTTCTTCACTTTTTCAGCTACTTCCTTTGAAAACCATAGAGGTCTCCTTTTCCTTTTGCCTTTATTTACCATTTCAACAAAAAGGTTGGTTGCCCTTAAAATAACCCCTTTCAGTTTTGCCCACTGTTTTTCTACATCCCCCAGCTGTTCCCATCCCACTAACGACTCCCTGAGGTATTGGCCCATCTTCGCAAAGTTAGTCTTCCTAAAGTCTAAGATCCTCACCTTGAAATGGATTCTAACAGCCCTAGTCCTAATACTGAACCACACCATCTGGTGATCACTGGATACAAAATGATCATCTCCCACTACAACATCAGAAACACTTTCACCATTGGCAAGCACCAAGTCCAGTATGGCCCCTTCATGTGTGGGGTCTGTTACCAATTGCCTGAATAGTTCTCCCTGTAGAGAATCCAGGATCTCCTTACTTCTAGATGATACTGCAGCCGGAATGTGCCAATCAACATCTGGCATATTGAAATCTCCTATCAGTAGCACTTCCCCTTTCCTAGCAATGCTGCGTATGTCTTCAATTAACTCTCTGTCCACCTCTTCCTCTTGTGAGGGAGTTCTGTATATCACACCAATGCAAATAGATTTCTCCTTCCCTCTTTCTAGTTTAACCCACAATGCCTCCTCTCTCCCTTTTAAGCTCTGTAATTCCAAAGCTTTAATAGTAGTTTTTACATATAGTGCCACTCCTCCTCCCCTTCTTCCTACCCTGTCCTTTCTGAATAAAATATAGCCAGGTATAGTTACATCCCAATCATGGTTTTCTGTGAACCATGTTTCTGTAACTGCCACTAAATCCAAGTCAGCCACTCCCACAAAAGCTTCAACATCAGGGATCTTATTTCCCATGCTACGGGCATTTATACACACTGCTTTCCATATGTTACCCCTGTTACCCATTTCCATAAAGGTATTTAATGTATCACCTACCTGGGGGCTTTCACTTACCTGGGGGCTTTCTTCACCCATCCCCAACGAATCTAGTTTAAAGCCCTCTTCAGTAGATTAGCCAGTCTACTTCCGAAGATGCGTTGACCTTTCTTGGACAGATGGATGCCATCTCTGCTCTGCAACCCTTGGAACAGCATCCCATGGTCTAGGAAACCAAAACGCTCTCGATGACACCATCCATGCAGTCATGCATTCATCTCCAGGATGCGAGCCTCTCTGCCTTGGCCTTTACCCTCAACAGGGAGGATTGAAGAGAACACCACCTGTGCACCTAACTGCTTCACCCTCTGTCCCAGAGCCATGAAGTCACTTTTGATACGTTCTGAGGTATACCTGGCAGTATCATTTGTTCCAACATGGATTAGCAACATTGGGTAATAGTCAGTGGGCTTGATGAGTCTCGGCAAACTCTCCGTAACATCTTGGATTTTGGCACCAGGCAGACAGCATACCTCTCTGGACATCAAGTCTGGTCGGCAGATGGACGCCTCAGTACCTCTCAGAAGAGAGTCTCCAACCACCACTACCCTTTGTTTCCTTCTGGTCACTGATTCTGCAACTTTGGGGTACTTGAACTCTGGTTCTTCACTTTCCAGGGATGCTTTCACCTCCTCCACTTCCAGGGCTGCATAATGGTTCTTCAATTCAAGGGCTGGAGAAGTTGTATTGGTGATTTTGCAGACCCTGGTGACTTGTGTCCAACCATCAACATTGTGTTGGCACCCATCTTCTCCTGTGCTGGAGAGCTTGGTTGCTGCAAGAAGCATCTCATCAATGTACTTCTCACTGTCTTGAATGCTCCTCAGCCTCGCCACCTCCTCTCTGAGTTCCTCCACTTGTTTCCTCAGAGCTTCAGCATGCAGGCACCCTGCACATGGAACTGGTCCTTCAACTGGCATTAGGACCTCTGTCTGGACCGAGGCAGAAGCTGTAACGGGGCAACAGCTTTAGCAATATGATTTTTCCCAGCCATTGTTCTGTTCGTGGAGCTTAGGTATCTGTTAAAGCAAAAGAGAGAGATCTACCAAGTACCAGCCGGTTTCCCAGTTGTCCTTTCAGAGAAAAAGCAGTTAAATCTCTTTAATTATATTCAAAATGTGCTGGTCCAATTCTCTGTGATTTGTTAAAGGGGGAGGTGCCCTATAAAGCAAGACTGCTCACTAGAGGTGGGTGGGAGTCGGGGTGGGTAGGGAGGGAACTAACACCTGATTAGGTGTTAGCAGTTTCCAAACCTGAGGAGGTTACTAGAGTTCAGCAACCTACTGTGCTCAAGGAAAGTTCCCCTAAAGCACCAAAAAGAAAGTAACCTTGCTTTAAAAAATTTACAAAAAACCCTTTTAAGAGCTCCCAGTCAGAGAACTAGCAATGTAATATAATAAAAACAAACAAACAAGCTCTCAAATCCTTACTGTTTGTTGATCTGTAGAGCCCTGGTTAGGAAAGACTCAACAGGGCAGGGCACTGGAGCCTTTTATGCAGGCCTCAGCTGCACTCAGGAAATCAGGCCCACTAACTCCTGATTAGGTGTTAGCAGTTTCTAAACCTGAGGAGGTTACTAGAGTTCAGCAGCCTACTGTGCTTAAGGAAAGTTCCCCTAAAGCACCAAAAAGAAAGTAACCTTGCTTTAAAAAATATACCAAAAAACCCTTTTAAGAGCTCCCAGTCAGAGAGCTAGCAATGTAATATAATAAAAACAAACAAACAAACAAACAAACCCTGAAATCCTTACTGTTTGTTGATCTGTAGAGCCCTGGTTAGGAAAGTCTAATAGTAAAACATCCAAAAACATTTTATTAAGCTATCTGATAATTTTGGATTTGTCAAATCTCGAACATCCAAAGTGTAATAGGAAAACATCAAAAAGGATTTGGTTTGCTAGCTGAAAATTATCAGCTATGGCAGGCAAGTTTTCTATAGGGCATCTAGTGTCGTAATCTGACACAATCTTTGAAATATGTTGATCAGCTTTGCAGTATTTCCTCAACTTGGCTGGAGGACTGTGGCCTGAAACGAACTGTTCATAATAGCCATCTCTTCCCTTCTGAACATTTCTGAGGCCATCAATGAACTTCCAGATTGTGGAATGGCACATTCCAAGTTCAGCTCGGAGGCGACAATGAGCAGCTTCACAATGGTTGTTAGTATAATCCTCGGCTCTCAGTGTTCTAATGAACAGATTCCACATAGATGGAGGAAACAGAGGAGATCATCTACCATTTCCTCTCTTATTTGGGTGGCTGATGTAGTCCTCGTCTTACCAGTTGAGCAGAGAATGAAGCTCTTTGGGCAAATGTCCTTCCAGAGCAGCAACATAATCTCCCACAAATGCTAAGGCCATAATGATTTTGGCTTTAAGGGCAAACTCCATATTCATGTTCCATTCTGGAACAGCACCTATTGATAGCAAATGCTTCCTCATGTTCTGAACCAGGTGGAAGAAGCAGCCTTTTAAAGTTCACCCTTAAAGCCAAGAATGTCTTAAGAGTATATGACCAAATGCAACTTTCCCTATACTACTTCTGGCTTTGTCAAAGTTTCTCTGTTTGTTTCTAAACACCTTGATCCAGGCCCCCACCATGGTACATGGCAACCTGAATGCCCAGCTTCCTGTAATACTTTATTTTTCCCTCCTTCCTTAGCACTCACCTGTACCTTTGCTTTGCCTGATGCTCCTGACTTGCCTCTTGTCTTCTCACTGCCCCCAGCGTTCATGCCGTATGGTTGGCACCACTGTTCCCTCTAAGCTGTGCGCATGTGCACGCTCACACACCTCACCGAGCGAGCACACTTACTTTACAACAGAGCGCACAAAAATTATGGTTCCGATAGAAAACAACACAGACGTCTTAAAATTTAAGTTGTTGTGTATTTACGGTTTTTAGAAGTTCTACAATATTTTCTAGTGCAATCTTAGAGACCTTCAGGATATAAGATCTTTGGTCTTATACTTTAATTGGCGCATTGAGAAACTTCCGCTTCCATACTTCAGCTTGCGACATGCGTGAGTAGTCCAATTTTAATCTGCAATTAGAATTGCATTATTAAATTTTTTATTACATTGAAAACTGAAAGAAGAAAATTTTTAAAATGTTGAAACCAATAGCGATGAGAGGTACAAAACGTAAGAGAACGGCTGGAGCTTTTAAGCCTGAATGGCTTGAAGAAATTGTTGAAACGGAGACACCGAAATCTCGGTATAAAATGTGCATTCAACTGCGTTAAATATTCACTTATGAAGAGGATGATGGAGTAGTCTGTTTATACTGCCGAGATGCAAAAACCATCGGAGAGTTTTCGAGTGGCAAATTTTGGGATGATGTGTGGAAACTGGACTTTTTGAAACAACATCTGTCTAGTAAGTCTCATACTGAAAGTGTTAAGAAACGTAGAGCTAAAAATCCAAATTTAAGAAGAGGATTATTAACTTGTTGCTTGAGAGCACCGCTGAAAAAGAGAAAAGGCAAATTAGTAATGAACGGAAGCGTTCTACACCAGAAGAAATTAAAATTATTATTTTTTTAATAGCTTTATTTAACACTGTTTTATATAAACAATTACAATAATGCCAAAATAAAAGAGAAAAAAAAGGAGATAGAAAGAAACCCACAAACATCATACATATAACAAAATCTCCAGCAATCAACACAAAAAACACATAAGTAACCCCCACGCCTCGACCCCCCCCCCCCGCCCTCCCTATTAACACTGGAATAAAGCTGTATACTAGGAAAGAATACCACCATGGGCATGGGCAATACAGAGTAAAAGGAGCAAGAAGAGAAAAAAAGAAACATTTGTTAACCCCACTCGCTCCCAGCAACATTATTAAACTTTGTTACAGCACGCAGCATCAGCAAATTCTCTCAGGGCGTTCCATTTCTGCAGGCATTGTGGGCCACGGGTCACCCCCTTACGGGGCATCTGCTCATATTTGCTAAACACACAAACCTG
The DNA here is from genome assembly GCA_033557465.1 of Ichthyophis bannanicus. Lineage (NCBI taxonomy): Eukaryota > Metazoa > Chordata > Amphibia > Gymnophiona > Ichthyophiidae > Ichthyophis > Ichthyophis bannanicus. The sequence goes on from CM066038.1 coordinate 254,126,181, forward strand.
AGCCCACCACATATGATATCGCAACCCAGCCATGTTCTTCCAGTGGCGGGCTAGCAAGTAGATAGCTACTCCTAGCATGAAATCTAATAAAAACCTATGCTCTTTACACAGGTTAGGAATAGGAGTAGCAGAGCGAAAAGCAACCAAACCCCAGGTTAAGGGGGTCTGGAAGTCCAAGATTCTCTGGACTGTTGTCCACACCTGGAGCCAGAATGACTGCACCCTTTGGCATTCAAACAGCATATGCCTCAGAGTCCCCACGTGCGTACCGCACGTCCAGCAGAGCGAGGAGGCTGAACTATCCCATTTACACAGTCTAACAGGTGTTAAATAGGCCCTATGTGCGAACAAGAACAGGGACTGCGTAATGGAGGCCGCCTTGGCAACTCTCACTTGACGCACCCAGAATCTCTGCCAGGAATGCTGTGTCATGCAAACACCTGTGTCTTGTTCCCACACTTTCTGCAGCCCAAGTAATCGTGCAGACAACCCTCCATGTAGCTCCTTATACAGGAAAGAGGCTGCTTTGCCAGACTGCTGTGCCAGCTGAATTGTAGTATCAACGTCCCACACTTCCTGCAGCAACACGCTCCCCACGAGGAGCTTACTTAAGCAGTGCTTTAATTGAAGCCATTGAAAGTATAACTTCCCGGGAAGCTGAAACTCCTGTTGCAAACTACCAAAGCTTTTCCACTCTTTCTGATCCAATAACTGCCCAACAGTCCAAATGCTCTTTTCATACCAAGGTTTCCAAGCAAAGGGCTTTTGCTGAATCTTGAAATATGGGTTGTACCAGATAGGGAGATCAAGCGTGACATTCCCCTCAGTCCCCACTGTTTTAGCTAGGAACCTAAATGCTCGCTGAGTGTCAATAATCATCCGAGGCCTGCCAGAGGTCTCACTAAACACCATTCCTGGGAATAGGTACAGAGGGACAAGGGCTACCAACCTCTTTTCCAGATCTAACCAGACCGGGCTCAGATCTGAATGCTGCTCTCTCCATCTAATACCCTGCTTCAGCAGGAAAGCTTGATGATACATGAAAAAAACCCTCCGTCCTCTTTTGAGGCTTTCAACTTTTTAAGGGCAATTCTCGGGGATTTGTGCTGCCACAGGAAAAGTGCAAGGAGCTTCTCAAGTTGCCGGTAAAAGTGTAGAGGAAAATAGAATGGCACCATCTCTAGTATGTAATTTATTTTGGGCACAATGGTCATTTTGATTGTTTCCAATCTGCCCCACCAGGATAATAACAACGGGGACCACTTTGTAGTCAGACTCTGTACATTGGCCATAACTGCCTCCATATTATGTTGCAGCATATCATCCAAAGAGTGACAATAGTATGCTCCTAGGTACTTAATCTTAGTTGACTCCCATACAAACGGGAATTCTTCCAAATCATTTCTGAGAGCTCGAAAATTGAGAGGAAAAGCAACAGATTTAGCCCAGTTAATTTTATACCCCGACAAAGAGGAATACTCCTGAATCTGCTCTAGGATATTTGCCACAGACCCTGGATTGGTAAACAACAGGAGGTCATCCGCATATGCAGAAATCTTGATATCACCCCCCGCCAGCCTAATACCTTGAATTCGACTGTTCTGTCTAAGGAGAAGGAGTAGCGGCTCGAGTGCAAGATTAAATAAAAGGGGCGATAAAGGGCAGCCTTGACGCATACCCCGACACAATGCAAAATCCCCGGATTGGATGTTATTCACGGTGATACTTGCAGAGGGAGAAGCGTACATGACCTTAAGCAATCCAAGAAATCGCTCCCCAAATCCAAACCACTCCAAGGCTGCATAGAGGAACGACCACTCAAGGCGATCAAAAGCCTTTTCGGCATCTAAGGAGAGGCCGACCAAGGGTTCCTCTTGACACTCTGCCCCCGCAATCACATGACATAATAACCGGGCGTTGTCTGCAGTAGAACGCCCTTCTATGAACCCACATTGATCTGGATGGATTAAGCGGGGGATCACAGAGGACAGCCTACGCGCTAATACTGAGGCAAAGATCTTATAATCCACATTTAATAAAGAGATCGGACGGTAGTTGCCCACTATCTGCGGATCCCTTCCTGGTTTTTCCAAGATTTACAGTTCTAGCTACTGCAAACATGCCCACCTGGGGGCTTTCTGCCACTAGAGAGTTATAGTATTCCTGCATGAAGATGCCAAGATCCTTGGCAAATATCCTAAAGAACTCAGCAGGCAGCCCATCGGGGCCAACCGCCTTACCAGTTTGTAACAAGCGTATGGCGTGCTCAATTTCCTCCAGGGTAATAGGGCTGTCTAACATGTCTACGCTGTCCTCCTCTAACCGTGGTCTAGCCACCTTATCTACTAACCGCGTGAATGCCTCTCGTGAACAACTTTTTTCAGAGGAATGTAGGTTTACAAAAAAGACCCTAAAGGCCTCCGCGATGTCCTTATCTCCCAATAACAGGGCCGAGGCACCATCGGCCTTAATGGCCACAATACGACTAGCCTCCTTTTTTGCCTTTTGCGAATTGGCCAATAGCCGCCCTGCCCTATTATTTTCCCAATAATATAGCCCTTCCTGGGCTTTAATATATTGAGTTGCCTCATCGGTCAGCAGCTGATTATATTTATACCGCAAGCACTGCAGACGAAGTAGGATACAAGGATCCTGTCTCTTGACCAAGATGCGTTCGCCCGCTTTAATTTGCAGATCTAATTCAGCCAACTGCTCCTTGCGGAGCCTCGCCTGATAAATGCTAAAACTAGTAACCACAGCCCTGATGGAGGCTTTAAAGCCTTCCCATCTTGCCCAGCCCGATGTTAACGGAGACAGGTTAAAACTAAAGTAGTCTTTAATAGCCGAGTGTATTTTGTCTTTAAAATCACTATTCTCTAACAAGGTTTTGTCAAAAAACCACTGAGCCAGAACCCGCTCTGGTCTCCCATCCTCCAGCATAAGAGAAACAGCAGCGTGGTCCGACAAATGCATCATGTGGATCTCAGTGCCAATAACACTAGTCGTCAGGGTTTTAGAGAGCAACAAAAAATCTATTCTGGATAGGGATTTGTGTGGAGGGGAATAGAACGTAAATTCCTGTTCCACCGGGTGCATTAGTCTCCAGATATCCACCAATCCAAGGTCTTGCAATAGTGAAATCAAAACTGAATGAGCTTTCAGCGGTCTACATGATCTAGGAGGCTTCCTATCCACCAATGAATCCAAGACTAAGTTGAAACCCCCACCAACAAGGGACGGAATCACCGTTTCCCCATGCAATTCTTGTGCAAGAGCCCTAAAAAACTCGGGATTGTCACTATTTGGAGCATATACGTTTAGAACATTTAACTCTAGCTGCCCTACATGAAGGTGAACTCTAACCCATCTACCAATCTGATCTGCTTGGACTTGAACCACCTGCGGGGCAAGAGCTTTCCGCACAAGTATCGCCACTCCATTATGCTTCTGCACAGCGGCCGAGAATCCCACCACTGAAAAAGGCTTGATGTTTAGTTTTAAAGATTCCTTGGAATTTAAATGAGTCTCCTGTAACAATAATATATCTGCCTTTTCTTGTTGGCCATATTGAATTATTTTCTTCCGTTTCATAGGGCTATTGATGCCTTTGATGTTAAGAGAAAGAATCTTAATAGGTGTCATTATATTGCTTCCTCATCACACTCTAGCAATTGCTCTGAGCCAGCAGTCATCTTGCCACTCGGGGCATGATACTGAGACCACACATTAAGCTGGACAGCATACCTCTGCATAGCCAAAATACACATAAAATCCCAGTGATACAACCCATGAGCTTGATTCCAGTGAACCCTTTGGAGGACACACCACCCACCCCCTGTATAGGTGAACCTGCTACGGCAGGAGAGGCCCTAGGACCGGCTCACAGTACACGTACGCATGCGCTGGTCAGCCCACTGCTATAACCCTCAAAACCGGTGGCCAAAAAGCTGCTGAGAACCTCAGGCTTCTTGCCAACCTTAACACATACTGTATGAACCCCAAATCCAATACCACCCACAGACCACGCCAAATACATCAATCAAATGTCCTAGATGAACCTCAGGACATCAACTCCGCTTCTTTATAGTCCAGATAGCTTCGCAGGGCTTCAGGTTCATCAAAGTTCCTTGTTTGGTTATGGAGGGTAACCCTCATTCTAGCCAGGTACAGAAGTCCGAATCTGGCCTGAAGGTGTTGGAGTCTGGGTCTTAGTAAGAGGAAAGCTTTACGCCTATCTACAGTCGCTTTGGCAAAGTCCGGAAAAAACAGCAATCTGTGGCCCTCATACTCCAACGGCGAGTGTACCCGCGCTGCTTCTAAAATTTTCACTGCATGCTGAAAGCGCAGGACTTTAAAGATAATAGGCCTAGTCTTCTTGCTATTCAAAGCAGACTGCGAGGGGACCCGATGAGCCCTTTCGATTTCAAAGGGCATATCAAATGATAACTTCAATACTGTTGGTACCAACCTCTGTACAAATGCACACATGTCTTTGCCTTCCACACCTTCGGGCACCCCTATAATCCGTACATTGTTCCTTCTGGATCTATTGTTGTTGTCTTCTATTTCTCGTTGTAAGGCCTTAATTTGCTTTGCATGTTTGCCGATGTCCTGTAGTTTCTCCTCGTGGACAGCTAACTTCGAGTCCACGGTATCTTGCCGCTCGACCATGGTTTCCATTCGCTGCTTTAAGAGGCTAATATCCCCTTGCATGAACGATAGCGCATTGCTGTTATGCGTGACTATTTCTTTGACCGATCTTATTTCTGCAAGGATCTCCTGCATCGCCTCTGAGCCTTCCCGGTTCGACGCCATTTTCTATGGAGACGGAGGTTCCGTCTTTGATCTCTTGACACTCGAATTTTGGCTTCCAACAAAGACTAGACGGTTTGGTTTTGGACCCGACATGCTCCCGGGGTAGTCCAAAAGCAAGAAATCTCACTGGTTTGGTTTGGGGTTCACAAATACCAGCGCAAATGCCAAATTTTAAGCAAGGTCCTTCAGAGCTTCGTCTTAGGCACTCATTCCGCCAATGCCCCAAGAAATTAAAATTCTAATTGATAGTGTTTTGCTGGCTATTCAGATGAATATTTCCATGTTGTCTGTTCAAGATATTAATGAACACATGTCCAAGTACATAACCATACCTGAAAGCTGGAGAAGCAAAAACTATTTGTTTGAATTTCTTGAAATTATAAACATCAATGTCCAAGATAAGCTAATAGCAGATGTTGCATCAGCAGCATATCATACATTAACTATTGATGAAAGCACAGACATTTCTGTCAAAAAATACTGAATACTGTACTTCAAAAATTGGCCAGTAAATTCATGTCTGTATAAAACTTCATTTGGTGGGATGCTACAGTTGGAAGCATGTGATGCTGCATCAATAGTCAGTGCACTCCGGGAATTCTATGGTAAATACAAGCTTGACCTTAACAAAATGGTCATGTTTACTTCAGATGGTGCCTCTGTCATGTCAGGCAGAATACATGGTGTTGCTGCGCAGCTAAAAAAAATGTTTTGCATTTAGTGCAGCAGCATTGTGTTGCCCATCGTGAAGATTTGGGGATCTCTGAATCATGGAAGGAAGTAAAGTTGATGAAAGAAGCTGAAACTTTCATGAGAACTGTTTACACAACCTTATGTTGATCTTCTACTAAAAGGTCACAATTTAAAGAATTAGCAGATGCTTCTGAATGTGAGTCAATTGCTTTTAGACCTCTAAAAGAAGTGCAGTGGTTATTTAAACATTTTGCTCTTCAAGCAATTATTCAAAATTATGATCCATTATTAAAATACTTTGAAGAAGAGAAGGATAATGATCCCATTGCAAAGTACTGTTATAAAAAGCTAAACAACCATCAATTCCATAAAACACTGCAAATTTTGGGCTTTTCCACTCATAAAAGAGGGGTAGCCATAATGTTCGCACAGAAATGTTCCTTCCAGCTGATAACGCAAATTCAAGATCCTAAAGGTCACTTCTTAATACTGACAGGTACTCTTAATGGAGTTGAGATCTCCTTGATTAATGTGTGCATCCCTCCCACGGACGTTGCTCAATCTCTATCGAGTCTTATAGAGATTTTGGCTACTCAGATAACTGGAGACATAATTATGGGAGGAGATTTTAACTGCGTCCTCTCAGATCTAGATAGATCCTCTGGGTTCTCATCATTTTTATTTATTTATTTATTTGTGTGCTTTTCTATACCGCCCCTTCCAGAGATCTTACAAGGAACTTAAACAACAATATAGCAAACAGTGCAATATTGCATTACATAGAACATTCAGTGAACATAAGAACTAAGTTACACGGAAACAATGTGTAAGTTATTTACATAAGAACATAATGGAACATAAAAACTATGTTGCAAAGAACCAATGTGTAAATTATTTACATGGTTGACAAAAACTATTTATAATAGTTATTTGTAAATCACAAGTATAGTGTTGGGAGGAGGACTATTTAGAATGGTTATTAAAATGAGTCTAGAATTAGGTGGGATAGACTTGTGTTTGGTTAGTTGTATATTCTTGTGTAGTATATTTGATTGCAGGCTGTAGGTTGCTGTAGTGTTGACTAAACAGGTAGGTTTTGAGTTCCTTCCTGAAAGAGGTAAGGTCCTTAATCTCTCTTAGGTTTAGTGGTAGTTTGTTCCATTGGCTGGGAGCATAGTATGAAAAAGCAGTGTTGGTGGTTATTTGTTTCGATTTTCTCACGGCATTGGGAATTAGTAGCATGTTGAGGTAAGTTTTTCTTCTAAGTCTGTTTTCTGGTGGAGTCTGAAGTAATGTTGCTAACTGTGATGGGGCTAAGTCATTAATGAGTTTTAAAGTAGTGACAAGTGTTTTATATTGAATCCTACTAGAGATTGGAAGCCAGTGGAGAGCGTATAGGATGGGGGAGATATGATCAAATATTTTGGCTTTCACAATGATTCGAGCAGTGACATTCTGAGCTCTTTGTAGGATGTGTAGATTCTTTTTAGATGTCCCTTGGAGTATGCCATTACAGAAGTCTAAATGTGGCATAATGAGAGCCTGGACAACTGTTCTGAAATCGTTGATGTCAATGAGGGGTCTGAGTTGCTGTATGGTTCTCAGCTTGAAAAATATAGTTTTGGCAGTCTGTTTTATGTGGTGTGTCATGCTTAGCGTTTTGTCTAGTGTAACTCCAAGGTATTTAATTTCAGATTTGACTGGGAGAGTAATGTTCATAAGGTTGATGGTAGTTGGAGGGGTGAAGTTGGTATTTCTGGTTACGAAGAGTGCTTCAGTTTTTTTGAAGTTGATATCCATATGGATTGAGCAGAGCCTTTGTTCAGCTTCAAAGAGGCAGGTGGCGATTCTGTTGAAATTATGGTTAGCTATGTCCAAAGGGGCGAACAGCATGATGTCATCTGCATAGATAAAATAGTTTAGATTGTGGCATTGAAAGATTGCGCAAATAGGTTGGATATATAGGTTAAAAAGTAATGCAGAGAGTGAGGATCCTTGTGGGATACCACGTTCTTGAGGGAATGGTAGTGAGGGGGAATGGTCTAAATGGACATATTGGAAATGATTAGAAATGTAGGACTTAAACCAGTTAAGAGTGGTATCTTTTAAACCTAGTTGAGATAGTCTGGACATGAGCATATTATGATCTACACTGTCAAAGGCTGAGGAAATGTCAAGGAATATGAGCAAGAAGGTCTGCTTTATATTATCCATACTTCGGATTAGTGAATCAAAAAGGGATATGAGTAAGATTTCTACTCCATGATATGGGCGGAAGCCATACTGGTGCTCATCTAATGGGAAGTTGGTATCAATATGATCTTGTAGTTGTAGCTGAGCTACCTTTTCAATGATTTTGGCTAAGAAAGGTATACTGGCAATGGGGCGGTATGAGGAAGGGTCAGTACTGTTAAGGGTTTTATTTTTTAGTAGAGGGCGAATCGCCGAGTATTTGAGGTCATCCGGCATGAAGCCTTGAAGTAGAGATTGGTTTACCACTGTCAAAATGTATGGAGCTAGTTTGGATTTTGCTGCTTTAACCCAAGACACTGGGCAAGGATCAAGTAATGAAGTGGTAGTATTGAGGTTTGATATAATCTCTAGGAGTTGTTTGTTGGAAATTGTATGGAATGAGCCCCACTCAGTGATGGAATTTGATGTGGTAGGGGTCAGGATAATACTTGGACGGGTGCTTAGTTTAAGCTTATTGGCAAAGTGGTTTGCCAGGAGTTGCGGGTCTATTGGTGTTTTGTTAGGGGTGTGATCAGGAACTTTAGTTAAAGATTTAATAATCTCGAAGAGTTTCCCTGTGACGGTTGATGGCTTTAGATAATGTTTTAGTGTGGTATAGCCTTTTTGTGTTGTTAATGGCTTCCTTGTAGGTATTAAGGCTTGTGAAGTATTGAACCCTAAGTTCAGAGGTTTTCTTCTTCCTCCATTTAGTCTCTAATTTCCGGAGGTTTTTCTTTAGTGCAGCAAGCTCGGAGGTGTACCATTTCTCAGACGAGTTAGATCTAGGTTTTCTTTTATTTGAAGTTGAATATTTAGCTTCCTCCTCAATAATAGAGTTCCAGGTAGAAACAAGTTCATTGAGATTGTTTGAGGTATTGTCTAATTTTGGAGAAATAGATTCCAGAAAGCTTTCCTTGTTAAACTGGCGGAATCTTTGTTCTGTGCATTTGGTGTTACTGTGAGTAGGGTTAGTGGCTTGGAAAGGGAGAGAGAAATGTATCATGAAATGATCAGACCATGGTACCTGAGTTATGGTGGGTGGAGTAGAAATCGATGAGAGTGTGAAGTGTGATGGTATGAATATTAAATCAAGTGTGCTACCTTTGCAGTGAGTGGGGTGGGTAATTATTTGTTTAAATTCCATTTCCTCCATTGCTTCAAGGAAGGATAGTGTTTGGCTATTTGGTAACGAGGCAAGGTTAAGATCTCCTAAAATAACAGAGGGCTTTCTCAGTGAAGAGTTACATGCAACCTCAAGTATTATGTCTAAGCTATGTGTGTCAGGTGTGGGGGGGTCTATAGATAAGGCAGATGGCCATGGTGTGACTTTCAGTTCTGAGGATATCAATACCCTCATGCTTATCTAGTAAGGTAGGCGAAAGATTGAGATGAGTTTTTGCTATTATGAGTACTCCGCCACCTCTTTTTCTGTCTCTATTACTGTTGAGTATGGTATAACCATGTACTCCCAGTTGGTTAAGGAGAACTGAGTCAGACTCATTTAGCCAGGTTTCAGTTATACAGAGTAGGTGAGGATTTTCGTCTATAATAAGATCGATTATGATTGGGATTTTATTCCTAATTGACCTGGTATTGATAAGTATGCAATTTATTTGTGTTGAACGGGTAGTGTTTTGCATGGGGTTATTAATTGGTGAAGGGTTCAATTGGATTAGCCTTTGAACATGGATATGTTGGTGAGTGCGTGGTCTGTTTATGGAGGGATTACCGTAAATATATTTTTGTGTGTTATGTCTGGGCCTGTATGGGATGATATGAATGTGTGCTGGCTTGAAAATGTTTGTAGTTAGAGAGTGAATGGGAGGGGTGTGAGAAAGTAGAAACCCTAGCGTGAGCATTAGAATGTTTAAGGTGAGAGTTAGAAATCTTTTTATATCCATTGCTAGTTAAACAGGTAGGGAGAAAGTGTACTGTGAGGTAACAGTTGCAAGATAGCACTAAAATATATAGTATATGGCAGTAATACAAGGGTTATGAAATATCTGAAATACAGAGGGCAACAAACTTTGGTTAAAGTTATCAAGTTGACAACAAGAGTATTATATTATTAACAGGTAATTCAGTTGAGGAACGGTTACTTTGTTTCTCTAGCACAATGTAAAAGAGTTACTTAGTTTCTATCCACATGTAACAACAGATGCTATAACCAGGAAGATACAATGTTTCAAAGGAACCATATAACGTGGACTTTACTAAGTTTGAACCTTCTAAATTAGCAGCTATATTCCCTATAGCATATGTCGATCTAGGAGCTAGTATAGTAGAATAGTACAATTTCTAGTATGCAGTTGCAAATGGAGACATTTAGGCCAATGAGAGGCAGAAAGGTACAGTTTCAAGCAATGTCTAGCAGAGCAAATGGAAATAGGACAATGTGAAGCAGAATAGTACAATTTTTAGTGGGACAGCCCAATTATATTAACTTAGCAATGTGATGAGGTTAATACTTATGGGGATCTCACTTTATTGTTGCATTCTGCATGTGTAACTATTTCTTTAAGGAGTAGTGTGTCTTATGCAAGTAGTTTGTGTGTTCCACTCCAAAGGGCCACGCCAAAGGGCCCTCTGGTGCGGCCCTCAGGCGCGGGCATGCTAGGCGCGGGCACACCTAGATGTCGGGGGGAAGTACTGTTGGGGAAGGGCCTGATTGGCCTTGTCGGAGGGGAGCGGGGCGGAGCTTACCTTCCCGCTCTCCCTCGATGATGTTGATCGGGGCTGGAGCAGGCTGAAGAGGCTGCTGTAGTGGCTGCACGCTGGTTTTAATGCCCAGAGCTGCGGGAGTCCGTCGGGCCCGATTGGCCTTGTCGGAGGGGAGCGGGGCAGAGCTTACCTTCCCGCTCTCCCTCGATGATGTTGATTGGGGCTGGAGCGGGCTGAAGAGGCTGCACGCTGGTTTTAATGCCCAGAGCTGCGGGAGTCCGTCGGGCCCAATTGGCCTTGTCGGAGGGGAGCGGGGCGGAGCTTACCTTCCCGCTCTCCCTCGATGATGTTGATCGGGGCTGGAGCGGGCTGATCCAGCATTCATCGCAGAATCTAGCATTCATCGCAGAATCTAGCTTCCTTAATTTCTACCTTCGCGTTGGAGGATGTGTGGCAGTCACGACATCCTAAGGAATGAGATTACACTTTTTTCTCCTCAGCTCACTGTACATATTCACGTATTGACATGTGGCTAATTTCTAAACATTTATCTCCGCAAGTCAGCGAGGTATCCATCGGAACTTCTGGTCCTTCCGATCATTTTACACTCTCTTTGATCTGGGATCTTAGTGATTCAGAAATCCCCTCGCGTTCGTGGTCTTTTCCTTGATACTTATTGAAAAACAAAACTTTTGTACAACAATTACAGGAGTATTGGCAGGATTATCTTCTTCATAATGATCAGGAAGGGATCTCCCCATGTTTATTGTGGGAGGCTGGGAAGGCTGTTTTGAGAGGGCAGACCATCTCTTTGTCAGCCACTCATACCAGTCACAAATTGTGAGTCTGGAGCGTCAGCACAAACGTTATCCGACATCCTCGGTCTTCCGACAGCTCACTGCTCTTCGGGTAAGCTAGCAGCCTTCGAAACGGAGGAGATTTTTTCTTGTTTGCTGAGAACCCGGAGGCATTTTTTTGAACATGGTAACAAAGCCAGTAAATTACTTTTATGGCAATTGAAGAGGCAAAGATTAGCTCGTAGAGTCTCTGCGGTGTTGGATGAACACCATCGTCCCCTTACCAAATCTGGAGATATTGCGCAGAGGTTTGCCAGATTTTACAGAGATCTCTACTCCTCTAATCTCTCAGCAGATACCTCAACTATTCATAATTTTTTTTATCAGGCTTCACTTGCCACAGTTGTCTGAGGAGCAACAGGACTCGCTGGATAGAGAAATTCAGCTTAAGGAGGTACAATTGGCTATGAAGCAGTTAAAACCTGCTAAAGCAGCGGGCCCTGACATGCTCCCGGCGGAATTATACAAATCTATTTCGGATCAGGTAACTCCATTGTTAACCATGGTCTACAACTCCATCCTTCAACGGAAAAGTTTGCCGGAATCGATGAGACAGGCCTTAATCACAGTAATCCCTAAGGAAGGGAAAGATCCCTTACAGGGAAGTAGTTATAGGCCCATTTCCCTACTGAATGTTGATTATAAAATCTTTACTGCAATTCTTGCCTCCCGGTTGAGTTCCATAGTACAAGATCTGGTTTATCCAGACCAAACAGGATTTATTAAAGGGCGGCAGGGTTCCGACAACATTCGACTTCTCCTTAATATATTGGCGGGGGATAAGGAGCTCGACGGCAATTATGCGGTCCTCTCGCTGGATGCAGAGAAGGCGTTTGATAAGGTGGAATGGAAATTTCTTTTAAGTGTTTTGCAACATTTTGGATTTGGGCCTTCGTTCCTTGCCTGGATCTCGGCTCTTTATAAGGAGCCAACGGGAATGGTTCAAGTGAATGGATTTTTCTCATTGCCCTTCTCCCTAGAACTAGGTACCAGACAAGGTTGCCCTCTTTCACCGCTTCTGTTCGCTCTAGCATTGGAACCCCTTGCTATTCAACTTAGATCCCACAAATTTCAACTTGGCATTCCCCTTGCGGGTCAACATCACATTGTCTCGCTATATGCTGATGATACCTTAATATTTCTTTGGGAGCCGAAATACACTATGCCAGTCCTTACCTCACTTTTAACAGAATTTTCTTACCTGTCAGGGTACTCGATTAATTTCCAGAAATCTGTAATGATGCCTTGTATGACACATCGCGGTGTAAGCCATTTGGAGAAGGATAGTATCTTTCCGAAGGTTACGGGGTTCAGATACCTGGGAGTGCAGATTTCCCAGAAGGTTGAGGAGCTCTATAAATGTAACTATGTCCCTCTATTAGCTTCCTTGTCCAAAGAGACTGCAACTTGGCATGCTTTATCGGTCTCCTGGCTTGGTAGAGTAAACACTATTAAGATGTTACTTCTGGGGGCGGAGCCTGATGTCCAGCGGGTAAGACGCTTCGCGCTGAAGCTCCCGAGAGGCCTACTCAGAATCCTGACTTAATACCTATACAAACTTACTATTTTGCTCCGAGCTTACCGGGGTACCTCGGGGGGGATGGCGGCCCATAAACCAGTGCACTTGGACTTCGGGTCTCCTTCTTCTTCACACGGAAAACGCTCCAAAACAGAGGTGTCTTCCCCACAGAAGATGGTTCCACTTCGTGAAAACCCCGAAATGCACCTGGAGATTTTAGAGGAAATACGCGGTGTGAAGGAACTGGTGCAGTCCAATGGAGAAGCGCTTCGAGCCATGCGAGAAGATTTCGGAGTGCTCCAGGACCGACTTGAAAGTCTTTCATTACGGCAGGACAACATGGCGGGGGTCCTCGACTCGCACGCGGTGCGCTTGGGCAAACTGGACAAGGCTGAGCGCCAGATACAGAATCTTCAAAAGGAGTTAGAAGATAGCAATAATCGAGCCCGTCGCAACAATGTGAGGCTCATTGGAATACCGGAGGGGGTGGAAGCAGGAGATATAAGAGAATTCCTGCTCAAAACTCTTCCCTCCTTGCTGAAGATCACTTTTCATAGAGAACTGGAAATCGATCGAGCACACCGTGTTCCTACCCACATGGCGCTCAACCGAACGACCCCCCGGCCTATTATCTTTCGATTACTACGATATCAACAAGTGGAACAAATTTTAAATGCTGCCCGGGCGAATCATCACTTGGAATTTGAAGGTCATAAAGTCTCCTTCTTCCCTGATTTGGCAAAGCCTACCATTGACCGTCGGAAGAAACTCCTTGCTTTTTCGCCCTCGGCTTCAACAACTACAGGCTCGTTTTGGCCTGTTGTATCCAGCGAAGCTCCGAGTGACTCTCCACAACCAAACCAGGACATTCGAAGATCCTGATCTACTATCAACATTTTTAGACTCCAAAGAAGCAGAGCAGATGCGCTAATCCAACAACTTGGACTTATTATCTGCCGGCTCTGTCCGCCATTTTGAAGGGCCCGACGCGGCGGTCATAGCCAAGCACAGAGACTACCTGGACTTTCTTTCTTTCTCTATATGACTTTTTTGTTTTTTGGTCTCCTATCCCTCCATGATGTGTGCCTCGGTCGGATTCGGAGCACGCACAGTTCTACAGGTTATATGTTTTTTCAATTTCGGCCTTCTCTGGAGTTTCTCCCCGCAGACACATGGTCGCCAGTAATTTCTGGGGTTCTGCTTCTTCTCTACCGTACCGCGGTTTTTCTTTTTTAATGTGGGGCGCTTCATTGTATTATATTAGCTTATTTTCTTTCATGTCATGTGTACAGCCAGATACAGTTAATATGAGGGACATTGTGAAATTATGTGCGCTATCATGCTCAGAATTTTTAACCTTTCTGAATGGCCTTATGTAAAATCTTATCACTCAACGTAAAAGGCATCAATAGTCCAATCAAAAGAAAGAAAATCCTTAGCTATCTTAGCCATGAGCATGCTGATTTAGTGTTTCTTCAGGAAACGCATCTAAACTCTGCTGAAACACTGAAACTCAATGCTAAGCCTTACATGGTGGCTGCCTATTCTCCCGCCGTTTCCAAACGGTGTGGGGTAGCCATTCTGGTTAAGAAGTCTTTGCAAGCTACTGTAATGGATACTAGCTCTGACAAGGAGGGTAGATGGGCCCGTGCACACCTTAAGGTTGGAGATAGTGAATTCACGTGTATTTGTATTTATGCCCCGAATGTGGACAACCCTGCTTACTATGCAAGTATTGCGCAGTTGGCACAGGCCTCTGCCAATACTCCATTAATACTTGGTGGTGATTTTAATCAAGTGTTAGACCCTTTGATAGATAGACAACCGCCTAGAACGAGTAGTCCACCCAAGAGTCTTGCTACCCTTACAGCTCTGATGCAAGATCTTGCGCTAGTAGATATATGGAGGCTGCTTCACCCCTCCAACTTAGAGTTCACTTTTTTTTCTGCCCCCCATCACTCACAATCTAGAATAGATTTCTTTCTCATTTCCAAAGCACTGATTTCTCAAGTGGACACGGCTAGGACTCATCCTCTCCATATTTCAGATCATGCTGCCATATCTTTATCATTACATGTCACTGCGCGAGACGATTCTCCCCGAGCTTGGTTTTTTGATAGATCCCTACTAGATCAAAAAGATTTTCAGGTTGATATAAAGGCCGCTATCCAAGATTATTTTCATTTTAACTCACCCCATGACACAGCGAGCTGGGCTTGGTGGGAGGGTTTTAAGGCATCTATCCGCGCAACTATAACTAGCTATCAAATTCGGCAGGGGAAACAAAGAAAGCAGCATTTACTGATTCTAGAGCAGCAGATACAAGCTGGGGAGCGTCTCCTCACGTCCCGTACTGACCCATGTATTCTACTCCGTTTACAACGCTTGCGTTTTCAATACAATCAGCTTTTGTATACTGCTGCTGCTAAAAATATTGAATCACAACAAGGGATATATTACCGGGAAAATAACCGTGCTGGCAAATTGTTAGCAAATGCCCTAAAAGGTCAAAAAGAAGCCAAGCGTGTTACCGCTCTCCGTAATCCGTCGGGGGGGGGGCTTGGTCACTAAAGATACAGAAATCTTAGAACTCTTTCGTGATTTTTATACTCGGCTTTATCAATCCGAATGTGATTTTGAGCCAGAAGTATTTGAACGCTTACTTTCAGGGGTACAAAGACCGACCCTATCTGACGAAGATAGAGTGGCCATGGACAAACCATTCACTTTATCAGAAATTCATTCTGCTATCAAGAAATGTGCCACAGGTCGAGCTGCAGGCCCAGACGGTCTCCCTGCTGAATTCTACAAAACCTTTAACGCTGACTTAGCTCCAGTTTTGAAACTTTATTTTTCTGCTCTGGCCGAGGAGGGATCTCCTTCTGGGTCCTTTTCAATGGCAAATGTAGTAGTTTTTGAGAAAGAGGGGAGAGACCCGCAACTAACAGCTAATTATCGTCCAATTTCCCTCCTAAACGCGGACTATAAAATATTTGCCACCATTCTCTCCACCCGGCTCTCTGATAGGATGTCTACCTTAATACACCCAGATCAATGCGGTTTCATTCCCGGTAGATCAACTGCTGACAATGCTCGGACTCTATGTCATGTACTGACTGCCGCAGTTAATCTTGATCGCCCATTTGTTGGCCTCTCACTTGATGCTGAGAAGGCCTTTGATCGCTTAGAATGGCCCTTCCTGTTTGCAGCCCTCCGCTGGTACGGATTCGGAGAAGGTTTTCTCCGTTGTCTCCGCACCATGTATGCACAGCCTACAGCCAGTATCTGTGCTAATGCTTTAAAGTCTCAGCCATTTCCCCTTCAACGCGGTACTCGCCAGGGATGCCCACTGTCTCCACTTCTTTTCGATCTTGCACTCGAACCCTTAGCTTTACTAATCCGGCAATCGGAGGAGATTCATGGAATCCCCTTCTCTCATAGGGAAATCAAAATTTCAGCATATGCTGATGACCTTATGCTCTTTGTCTCTATAGACTCAGTGCCGGCTGTCCTAGAGCAAATTGGTAAATACTCACAACTCTCCGGTTATAAGATAAATTGGACCAAGTCGGTAGCCTTTCCACTAAATCCTTTGCTTCATCAGGCAGATATGCAACCCTTTCCCTTTTTATGGCAACCTCGCATGGTCAAATACCTTGGGGTTCACTATTGCTCTCCTTTGGAAGACACTATCTCTTTTAATGCCAAAGACTTAACCTCTAAAGTCCGGGCGCTTACTCACCGTTGGACTCCTTTAACACTTACCTGGTGGGGTCGCCTAGAAACCATAAAAATGATGATTGTTCCGAAAGTGAATTATATTTTAGAAATGTTGCCCTGTCTCTTACCTCGACGTACATATAAAGATATAGAGGGCCTTCTGACTAGATACCTATGGCAAAATAAGACACCTAGGATAGCGAAACATAAGCTGCAAGCAGATAAGGAAAATGGGGGTGTCAGATTCCCTGATTTCCTGAAATACCATCAATCTTTTCTTCTTAAACAAGGCGCTCGTTGGCTGGAAGATCTAGTACCGAGTAGACCTGTGTGGCTAGACATAGAGGAGGACCTTTGCAAACCGATTCCTCTTACTTTTCTCCCTGGTATGACTCTCCCATCAGACTCCCACTATCCACCAATGCTTTTAGACACTTTAGGTGCCTTTAATACTCTTATGCAATCTTTAGACTCCCGACTCTGTCCGTTAGACAGGCTCCCGCTTTGGTACAATACTCGATTTCGAATACAAAATAAACCGATGGCGTGGAGCCCCTGGTACACTAGGGGCATTTGGATTCCTAACCAGTTGTTCCATGATGGTCGCTGGAAAACTTTTAGTGAATTGCAAATTGAATTTGGTCTCCCAGCCAAACACTACTTTCAGTTGGTGCAACTTCAGCATTGTCTTCGGAGTGCTAAGGTGCTCCCGCCATCGGCATCCCCTACACAAGGTTGGTCGGAGACTATCCGATCTATCGGTAGTTCACCGGGTGTAGCATCTAATTTTTTACAAAACCTTATGTAATGCTATAATTAGAGGTACCCCTATAGCGCAGAAAGCATGGGAGCGAGAATTGCATGTAACTTTGACCCCGGAGCAATGGAGCCTTGTCTGGAGTAGAGTGACACGGGTTTCTCGATCCGCCTCACTCACTCAGACACTCTTCTTTCTAGCCCACCGGTGTTTCTACACTCCTGACAGATTAGCCAAATGGAACACCACTCAGGGCAATAGCTGTTGGACATGCCATGCGGCCATTGGTTCACTACCTCATGTTATGTATGAATGTCCCGCACTACAGTATTACTGGCGTCGGGTCTGGGGTCGTATCCAGTCTATTTTGCACTTTCAAGAGCCCCTTTCTTGGAGGATAGTGGGACTTCGCTCAGCTGCGGGGATCCCCTCTCTTCCAAAAACGGCTTACTTCCTTTTGGACTTTATGCTAGGCATTGCTATTTCCCTAATTACGAAATACTGGAAAAATAGCTCCCATCTGAGCCCCAATGAATGGTGGAATCATGTCTGTCTCTACAGTAAATATGAACAAATACCTCGTATGTTTGCTTCTTCCGTTCAGACTCCTCATCATCTGTCTAAATGGAAGATGCTCAATGACTATGTTCACACTGCTAAATGCTCTCATCTGACTGTTTAAATTTGTATAAATCTCTGTCCCATGATCATTCTGTATCGTAGATACTCTTTTGTTCGTTTGGATGTACAATCACTGTTGTTTGGAAGCGCTCACATGCTGATATTATCGGCTAGAGAAGAAGCATGGGGGTGGGGGGTAATAGGGTTTGCTTTTCCTTATTGTATACTTGTTTTGTCTCCTTTGGTGTGTTGTTTCTTTTGTTTGTTGCAAAATGAAAATAAAAGTTTAAAAAAAAAAAAAGATGTTACTTCTACCACAAATCCTTTTCTTATTTCAACAAATCCCTATTCATTTGCCCCGTTTGTTTTTCCTGCACTTGCGAAGGATTCTTATGCACTTCATATGTCAGGGGTGGAGATCGAGATTAAGTTGGAATACTATGGTTCGTCCCAAGACATGGGGAGGGGTTGGGCTCCCCAATTTTGAACTCTATTATTTCTGAGCCTGCTTGTGGGCCATCCCACTTTGGTACTTGAATAGGACAGCGGCGTAGGTTGACTTAGAAGCTCATTCAGTCTATCTGAAACCACTTCTGGCAATCCCTTTTGTCACTGACAATTCGCGGTTACGTGATATTCGTTCATATATTTTTCTAGGTCCTGTTTGGACAGCCTGGCGCAAAATTTGTATTAAAACGTTTCGACCATCCATGTGGTCCCCGTATACGCCTGTAAATGCCTCCCTATATCTATTCAAAGAACTCTGGACAATGTACATGTGGCTACACTTCTTCATAAATCTGAGTTCTTATCGCATCCCTGGCTAGAGTCAAAATTACATATTTCACTCTCGGCCTTTCAATATTTTCAATTCCATCACTGTTTCTCATCCCCCTCTATTAGAGAGGCAGTTGTACGTACACCCGTGGTTTGGGAGAGACTTCTCTTCTTACCGCAATCAGATAAGGCTCTATTAGCCCGTTTATATCGCTCTTTATCTGGTGATCTGGCGTCCGCAGCACCTAAATTGAAAGCTTGTGATCGCTGGGAAGAGGTTATTAAGCCTAAATCAGATGAGTTTTGGACTGAAGTGTTTCAGCATGCGCATGTATGTTCTATCTCGTTATCTTTAGTTAATATTTAAATGTGGACTTTATGTTTCACCTTGATGTGGAATGTGTGGGAAATGTGGTGACACAGCACATAAGCACAAACATTGTGTGGTTGGTTCACATGACTTTCATCCTGAGGGCAGGTGATACTTTGTAACATCTACCCTAAATGTGAGGAGGTGCAGACATCACCAGGTGCATGCAGCACACACTGAAATAGATCCTCTCTCCAGATTATGGAGAGAATATGTTTCACGGGAAGGTTGCTTCTATTGATACTGGCCAGTTGTTAGGGTATATAACTGCAGCATGCGGGAATGGTAGATCCAGGAGGGACATTGTACAGTACAGCTGCTGGCACAGCACTGTGCTGTGTCATAACATAGGGTAGCCACAGCTGTTGTGTAAGAGACTGCATGGTGGTACTTTTGAGTAGGCTAGAGGTGGCACTGCTGACACAGATCTGCAGGCATTGCCTAAAGCATGCACATGCTCTGATTCCCTACCACACATTACTAGAGGCTTGCTTCTCTTTCATAGGATCTGTCATCCAAAGGAACACTCACTGTCGGCCACCATATATTAGTCAACTGTGCCCAGTATCAGCCATTCACATAAATTTGTGCCTGGCCTGCTAGTCATCACCCACTGCATTGACACATAGCCATGATGTGGATATGACCTGGTATACACAGAATGGACATGCAGCAGCCTGCATAGTGACTGCACTGCAATAAAGATACAGCATGCATTTCACTACAGGTATCATCTATATAAGGACAATATGTATACATAGCCATGGCATGGTCCCAGGTCGGTAAGAGTTTACTGTCAGCATGAACTCATGTGTGCACCATGACCATGCCAGCAGCAGAAAACACAAACAGCAGGCAGAGTTGAGGTCACTTGCGCTTTATTAATTATGCAAACCCCGACGCGTTTCGGTGGATGCCTTCATCAGGGGGCTAGAGGACTGCAAACAAATATAATAAATACCATAAAACATTGTAACTTAATAACTTAAAACAAAAAATTAAAAGCAATAATAATAAAATCATAAATTTAAAAGCATAATGATGAATAATCATAAACATGATAAAAGGACAAACATGAATAAATAGGATGCAAAAACAACCATATAGAACTCACGAATTGCATTAATACAATAGATGAAGCGCATGGAAGTGTATAGACCAAAGACAGATCATACATGTAGATATTCAACATGCATGATCTGTCTTTGGTCTGGGTTCCCCATTGTTTTTTGTTGCTTTGTTCATGTGCAATTTTATCTCTGTCTATTAATGGTATTATTGTTTTTCAGGATTACCAGCTGTATTACTGGTCTGTGCCATATGTCTATACACTTTCATGCGCTTGTTTGTGTTTTCTGAGCCATCTCTGCGAGCAAGAGCTCTTGTTTGTGTCGGTCATGCCAGCAGCAGAGCCATGTTAGTATGACTCAGCCATTTAACAAACTTATGACTCACATACATCCTGTGCAAACAGCTGTTTCTGACATTACCCAGAATCCTCTTCCTCTCCTCTGTGTAACCTTCAATTTTGACCTTGTGCAAGGCTATTAAAATGCAAGATGCACTGGAATTTAGAACAGTGACAAACTGTGAGTGCATGTTTGCCCATAGTGGCCTACGTCTGACACATCCCCGAATAGTGTGTCACCTTATATAGTTTCTATCAGTGAGCACTGCACATAGTGCTATGCTTGTACAAACACTATTATGTAATGTCCTTCACCATGGACCCTGACAAATTGGCCAGTGCAGCATCTGCAGTCACCCACACTGCATACATTGTGGGCACACTCCCCTGGAATGCATCAAAGGCTATCAGGTGGAGAATGATGTTTCATACTGTATGTATCATTGCCGAAGAGCTGACTTGTAGCATATTGTATGGTCATACACACAGCATCAGCATCAATTGCATGCAAATTGCATTGCTGCAGTTCAAACCCCTCTGGCAAGACACACACATACTCGCACAACACCCTGGAGTCCAAAAGTGTTGCACATTGGAATTGTTATCTGTCCTTGAGACCTCCTTTAAAGCACCACCAAAGTCAATGCCTGCTCATTGTGCCAACATTAGGAATGTGCTCTGCAATGTAAGGGTGCTATCAACGCATGCTCACTGTACTGAGGCTGTTAGAATACTCTGTCAGTGTGGCAGCTGAGTGTGAGTAATCATGCTGGACAATATTTTGATTGTGGCACATGATACTTGTGCTCCGGCAATGTGTGATAAAGTAAACACACCTGGACATACCATTTCTGATACACAGGCTGGCCTCTAACCAGTGAGCCATGGCTCATACAGACACTGGCCATGTGTTTTGAGCCACTGAGCTGACTTGTGGATGCATCAATCCAGGTGTATATAAGTGGTCATGGACAGTGTGCATGCTAGCATGACTCGGGGTGTGCCTATGTTTGCAGTGCAATTTGCACGCTCTGTACCCTGTCAGACAGTTGTCTGACAGGATATGTTAGGCAGGTGTGTGCAAGGGAGGTCTAGAGAAGTCTGTATGCTGCACTGTTTTGCTGTGCTGATGGTTCTACTGACATGCTTGTCTTACATACAGGATCTGTATGGTCAAAGGAGAAGGACATGATACATTGACACATATATTCCAGGCCATGTGTGTCCAAGCAGACTGACCAACTTACACATTTCCTAGTATGTGCTTGTGGGCATGCCATGGCCTACTCTCACAACTTGCAGAGCAAAGGAAGGACTCCAGATTGACATGTGGCTCAGATAGTGCATAGTGAAGCATAGTGAAGCATGGAGTGGTTGCTCATTCACACACAGCTGACTATCAGCATCGTGCACTTGAGAGGTCAGGCTTCTCATGTTTTCCTTTGACATTGCCTACTCTCATCTTGCATAATTTTCCTGAACCCGTGCAATCTTTCAGACCCACATGCACATATCCAATCAATATGTGCAAATGGGGGACATCCTGATCCCAAGGGAAACTCATACAGTGGCCATACTAGCCACGTGCCAGGGTCAACAGCTGTTGGTTGGCAACATTCTGTACAATCCCTTGTTGCCTGCAAGCATGGCACAGGAAATGCCTCTGAGCTGCAGGTGGTCACACCCTGCTGGTCAATGATCCTTAAGAGTTGGAAGTGAGGGAGCAGGATGTGCTCCACTGTACCTGCTATGGACATGCTTGGCATTCCTCTAACAGTGGCAATTGCAGCACTGCACTTCACACACCACACCAAGACACATATCTCTCCCTAGTCTGTCACATTGCCAACCCAGTGGACATAACAGGGCAAGTGCATCACCCACATGGCACCAAGTGTTCACATTTGAGACTGACAACATTGCACCCTTTATTGCATCATCACCATGCTGTTGCTGCTAATGGTGCTCTCCTCTCACTGTTTTAGGGCCAACTGTGACTTTTAACTTGTGTACCACAAATGCTATGCAAGGTGCTGAAGTATTTCTTCCACAGGCAGGCAGTGAGTTCATGATGGGACACAGTGGCATACATCAGACAGATCCCCAAACACTGTGCCCCCCTACGGAGTTGAACCCATTCGAGGAAGCACAGAATTAAAGAGTGAAGACAAGGTTTTGAAGTTTCCCTGAAGAAGCCAGTGATCAGTGAAACTGCAGTCCATAGTTAGAGTGAAGCAAGTACGTTTAAAGTTCCCCTGAAGTAGCTGGAAATCAGCGCAATTGTGGTCCATAATGGTGTGAAGAAACGAAAAACAGAAATTTGAAGAAAAAAAACATTTAGGGGTATGTTTACTAAACCGTCTTAATGTCACCAGTGCTAGTTGCAGCGATAATGTGAAGAATTCCATATAAGGAGTGGGCATTCTGGTCTTAAGGTAGCAATCACGGGTTATCACGCGATAAAGTGTGCCATGTCCGTTATCATGTGATGGAGCCGTGGCATGTTACCGCGCATTAACCTTAACTTCGCATGCTGAGCTACAATCACAGCAACAAAGGTATAGCACACTGGTTAATACAATGACTGCTGAGACAGGGGTCATGAGTTTGATCCCCCAGTGGGCATAATGAGTAAGGTTGGCCAAGACAGCTCCTTTTCCTGCTTATAACAGTCAGAAACATTCCAACAATCTGTGCTGCCAGCTAAAAATACCCGCACCCCAGTTCCATAACCTAATGCACCTTTTTGGGCGCACCAGAAGGAACATCATAAACCACCACGTCAGCCAAGGCGGGTCATAATGTGCTCCAGAGGGCGTGATGAAAGGTTGGCAACCCCCAAGGCACCATATTAGGCGCCCTATAAGCTGGCTGAATCTAAGGTGTGGCTAAAGGTGCCCCATGGATGTATAAGTGACTCAAGAAATGGTGCCCAAGGGCAGCAAGATCCCCCAAGTTGAAAAGCAAGAAAGGCATGGGCCAAACACAGAGCAGCAAGGAAAGACAATGCACAAGTGATGGAAGGAAGTAGATCAGAGCTGATGGACCTGACAAATCTGTGTCCAGCCCATGTGGCAGCTGGAAAAATGGACAAACATATCGGGGGCGATACACAGGCTGATGGTAATGTACCATGTAATAATGACAGTGTGTGGCAGAGGATGGGAAGACGTGTCCAGCAGAGGAGGTAGAGGTGGCAGGATAGGTGCAATGACAGGAGGACAGAGGAGTAGCAGTGCCATACAGAGCACACACAGAAGAAGCAACCAGGAAGAGCTGCAATGCAGAAACGTGTATCAGTGAAGGACATAGGGTAGCAGCTTGCACATCAGAGCAGGACGGCACACAGCTGGCAGACACACATAGATGGACAGAAGGATGGTTGGCAACTGTGATAAGGGTACAATGTGCTAACAGCACAGATCTGCCTGTTACAGGAATGAAAAGTAGCTGTGCAGGACAGGCATACAAATCAAAGAGAACAGAGAGGAATCAAACCTACAGCCATTAGCACACATGTTGATACACAAACCGGTAGGCCACAACACCAACATGAGGTCATTAGCAAAGGCTGCATACAAGAATACTGCAGGGCATCACACAAGAAGCCTGCTTTCAGCCAGGATAGGCAAACCTCCAACAGTAACAATGATGGAATGCACATGCAGATCTGGTGTGTACAGATCAGATCACAGTCTGTAATTGGGACCAGAGCCACATATAACTACATGCACACACACAATGAAATGTTATGCAGTGGATACAGCATGCAAAAGAGGAAAGAACCTAAACCCAAAGGGCTGCAGGGGATGCTCTGTGGAGCAGGGCAAAATATGAAACAGAACAGGAGCATGTGAGAATTGAACCTGCAAATAGGTGTGCCATAGATGATCTGAACCACAGCAATGCCAATCCCCCAAGCAGACTGCCATGTAAACACTACAAAGAAAGAGACATATGCAACAGCTAATATGTGATGGATAGGTAGCACAGAGGGCACACTTTGGTGTACAGTGAAGAGATGGAAGGGTGTGTGCATAGGTTATGAACCTGCAGGTAGCTCATGGTCAGGTTAGCACAACAAAAAAAAGATAAGTAAACCCCATGTGGGGATCAAACCTACAACCTATGGTGTTGGGTATGGTGTAAAAAGAAGATAGAGAAGCTTTTAAACTAGAAAATAGGGGAAAGCCGACAGTAACCCAAGAGCGCATGGTTCGGAAGAAGGTATCCTTGAAGGATACTACCAAAAGCAGTGAGGTTCCAAAAAAGAGTAAAGTAGCCCAAATGCCCTTGAGTATGGTGCAGACAGAGCGTAAAGATTAAAAATTGCCCATGCCTACCAATAACCAGATTAATATTAATAAAATACAGTCTCTAAAATGCTTGTATGCAAATGCTAGAAGTCGAAACAATAAGATGGGAGAGTTAGAATATATAGCACTAAATGAGAGGTTAGATATGATTGCAATCTCAAAGACATGGTGGAAGGAGGATAACCAGTGGGACACTGTGATACCTGGATACAAACTATCGTAATGATAGAACTAATCAAATTGGTGGAGGGGTTGCGCTCTATGTTAGAGAGGGCACTGAGTCAGAAAGGATTAAAGTTTTGCAGGAAACAAAATTTGCTGTAGAATCTCTATGGATTGAAATTCCATGTATGAAGGGGAAGGTGATGGCAGTGGGGGTGTACTATCGACCGCCTGGCCAGAATGAACAAATGGATGATGAAATGCTCAAAGAAATCAAGGAAGCTAACAAAAGTTACAGCAGAGTAGTAATAATGGGTGATTTCAATTACCCCGGTATCGACTGGGTCAGTGTCACGGCAGGATATGCTAGGGAGATAAAGTTTCTAGATGAAATAAATGACTGCTTCTTGGAGCAGCTGGTTCATGAACTGACCAGAGGGGAAGCCATACTGGACCTGGTCCTTAGTGGAACACCAGATCTGGTGCAAGAAATAAGGGTGTTGGGACCACTTGGCAATAGTGATCATAGCATGATTGTGTTTGATTTAATTAGTGAAGGAGGGATAGTAAAGAAATCCACAGTACTACCTTTTAACTTTCAAAAGGGAGACTATGATAAAATGAGGAATATAGTTAAGAAAAAACTAAAAGGAGCGGTTGCAAAGGTTAAAGACTTACATCAAGCTTGGGTGTTGTTTAAAAATACTATCCTGGAAGCCCAGACCAGCTGTATTCCATGCATTAAGAAAAGTGGAAGAAAGTCCAAAAAACTGCCAGCATGGTTTAAAGGTGAGGTCAGAGAGGCTGTTGCTGCCAAAAAAGCATCTTTCAGGAAATGGAAAAAAGAGCCAAACGACGAAAACTGGAAACAGCACAAGCACTGGCAAGTTAAATTAAATTATTTATTTATGGAAATTTTACAGCAGTAACACAGTGAGGCAAGAGATGTGGATGAACACAAGTGCCTTTATTGGGTCCCCAAAGGCACTTGTGTTCATCCACATCTCTTGCCTCACTGTGTTCCTGTTGGAATAGCAAGAGCATCTAGCTCTCCTTGTGTCTGAATTTTATAGCAGTATACAGCAAAATTATTAATCAGAGAAACAAAATTATACAAAGTAATAAATGTCATTAAGCAATAGACAATACGAACATAGCCCACATCAATGGGGAGACATGTCCATCAATAAAACAAGAAAATGAAAAAAAAAAGGATAAACAAGGCTAAAACAGACTCACAAGGAACCTGTAGCCAACAAAAGACCGGCCTAATGAGACAGGATCATTAATGGAAAAAAGAGACAAACGACGAAACCTGGAAACAGCACAAGCACTGGCAAGCTAAATGCAAAGCATTGATAAGGCAGGCAAAGTGAGAATTTGAGAAGGAATTTGTTACGGAATCAAAAACACGAAATAAAGACTTTTTCAAGTACATTTGTAGCAAAAGGCCTGTGAGAGAGTCAATTGGACCATTAGATGATAGAGGGGTAAAAGGGACAGTAAGAGGAGACAAGGCTATAGCGGAGAGAGACTGAATGAATTCTTTGCTTCGGTCTTTACTGAGGAAGATGTAGGGATGTTACCCAAGACTGAAGTGGTATTTAAAGGTGATACTGCAGAGGAATTGAGAGAAATATCGCTACACCGGGAAGATATATTACAACTATTTGATAAACTGAATAGTAGCAAATCACCTGGACCGGATGTTATACATCCAAGAGTGTTGAAAGAATTGAAATATGAGATTGCAGACCTGCTATTAGTAATCTGTGAACTTTCATTAAAATCATCTGTAATACCTGAAGATTTGAGGATCACCAATGTAACGCCAATTTTTAAAAAGGGTTCCAGGGGTGATCCAGGAAATTACAGACCGGTGACCTTACGTCAGTACTGGGGAAAATGGCAGAAATCATCATAAAGAACAAAATTACACAGCATGTAGATAATCATGACCTAATGGGAGACAGCCAACATGGCTTTAGAAAAGGAAGATCTTGTCTTACTAATCTGATATGTTTTTTTGAAGGTGTGAATAAACAGGTAGACAAAGGTGAGTCAGTTGATATAGTGTATCTGGACTTTCAGAAAGCCTTTGACAAGGTCCCTCATCAGAGACTTTTGGCAAAACTAAAAAGTCATGGGATAGGAGGCAGTGTACTATTGTGGATCGGGAACTGGTTAAAAGATAGAAAGCAGAGGGTAGGGCTAAATGGCCAATGCTCCCAATGGAAAAAGGTGAATAGTGGAATACCCCAGGGATCTGTACTGGGTACGCTACTTTTTGACATATTCATAAATGACCTGAAAAAGGGAATAACTAGTGAGGTTATCAAATTTGCAGACGACACAAAACTGTTTAAAGTTGTTAAAACCCAAGCGGACTGTGGAAAACTGCAGGATGATCTGGATAAATTGGAAGACTGGGCATCCAAATGGCAGATGAAATTTAATGTGGACAAGTGCAAAGTTATGCACCTAGGAAAGAACAACCCACACTATGGTTACACAATGCAAGGTTCCACATTGGGAACCACCACCCAGGAAAAAGATTTAGGAGTCATCGTGGATAGCATGTTAAAACCCTCCGCCCAGTGTGCAGCACCGGCTAAGAAAAGCAAATAGAATGTTAGGTATTATAAGGAAAGAAATGGAAAATAAAACAAAGGATATTATAATGCCTCTGTATCGTTCCATGGTACGACCGCACCTTGAATATTGTGCATTAGGTGCATGGTGTGCAGTATGCATTAGCCCCCCACCCCCCACATGCTGCTGCACGCCCCAAATGCGTTAGTTACATATGTGTGCATGTAGACAGTAGGCGGTGCATGATGAGGGCCCAACACACATCAATCATGATCTGTTCATAAAAACATAAGAACATAAGATATGCCATACTGGGTCAGACCAAGGTCCATCAAGCCCAGCATTCTGCCTCCAACAGCGGCCAATCCAGGTCACACGCACCCAGCAGTTTCCCCAAGGGACACAGGTTCCACAATGCCTGCACTGGTTCAAGCATCGATATCCTGGGTCCCCTCTCAATAACGGTTCATGGACCTCTCCTCCAGGAACCTGTCCAAACCTTCCTCAAACCCAGCCACACCAACAGCCCCCACCACATCCTCCGGCAACAAATTCCAGAGTCTGACTACACGTCGAGTGAAAAAATATTTTCTTTTATTAGTCCCAAATAGTTTACCCTGTAGCCTCATTGCATGTCCCCCAGTCCCTCCATACTCTGACAAGGCAAACAATCGATCCACGTTCACCCATTCTACTCCGTTCATCAATCTATAGACTTCTACCATATCTCCCCTCAGCCGTCTCTCCTCCAGGTTAAAGAGCCCCAACCTTTCCAGCCCTTCCCCATAGGAGCATCCCTCCATCCCCTCTACCATTTTGGTGGCTCTTCTCTGAACCTTGAGTGCGGTCTGACAGGTAAGATTGAAACTATAGGAGGGTGATACCATAACTTCCAATTTGCTAAAGTCTCTCCAGTAGAATGCTATGATTAATGGTGTCAAAGGCAGATGCAATATCTAAAAATATAAGTATGAGGGAGATCCCACGTGATGCGTGAGTGAGCAGGACGTGTCTCTGCTCGCTCCGGGGCTGCCCTGAGCAAGATATTAAAGGTTTACTAGCTATCACCCACAAAAACTGCGATTTCTGCCGCAAGACGACGAGGCACTGCTGGCTCTCATGAAGCGCAGCTCCAGAATTGAGGGTTCGCTGCCAACGCCGCAGAAAAAAGACTGGGAGCGTGCGGGCAGGCCGGGGGCCTTGCAGCCACCGGCGTTGCAGCCGCCCTCGAGTGCGGATAGCATGGAATCGGGCTCTGAGGACCTGGCCAGAGATGTGGCAAAGCTACTAGAGCCGAAGTTTGACCAGGTACTTAAAAAGTTGGAAAACCTGGGGGATTCGTTGACGGAGGTCAGTAGACGGGTGCAGGAGCTGGAGCAGCGTGTCTCTGCTATTGAGGATGAGGAGGGGCAACAAGACCGAGTGCGCAGGGAGCAGCAAGAACAGATTAACCTCCTACAAGCTAAAGTAGATGATCTGGAGACCAGATCGAGGAGGAATAACTTGAGAGTGGTGGGGGTGCCAGAAGAACACACGGAGAGTATGCTACTGTCACTGCTGGGAGAATGGCTACCCAAGGAACTGGGCCTCACGGCTCTGGCTGGAAAATTAGATATCGAGCGTGGGCACCGCCTGGGACTGAGGAGGGCGGCTCCACAGAAGCCGCGGGTGGTAATAATGAAGCTGCTCAATTTCCAACATAAAGTTCAAATACTGCAGGCGTATCGACGGAAGGGAGAACTGAAATTGGAGATTCATAAATTACTCATCTTCCAGGACTATTCGGCGTTGGTTACGCAAAAACGAAAGGAGTTTGCATCTATCTGCGCAGCGCTATTTGAGAGGAGGGTGTGTTTCACTTTAGCGTACCCGGCAACCCTTAGAGTCAAGGACCATGGACAGAATTACGTTTTTACAATGGTGAAAGCAGCAGCGCAGTTTCTGGCGGGACTGCCACGTGCAGGCAGTGGAGAGGTAGAAGTTACGCTGGAGACCTGAGCGGGCCTACAAGATTAGGCCGTTATGCTGCGGCGTAGAGAATGTCAAGAAGAGCAGGATGTTGAACGGACTTAGAGTCCTTTAGTTTTAGGCTTATTAGATGGACTTTGCTATGGTAATGTGGGTTGAGTTGCTGAGAAGCCCGGGGCAGCCCTGTCGCATTTAATTGGGATTGGGCCTCAGCGGAGTTGCTGAGGGTAGAATTGTTATCTTTGATGGGGAGGGGGGAGGGGATACGTTGGGCTACCAGGGGAATAGAAGTTGGGCAGGGGGGCTGGGGGTATGTATGGGGGTGTGCATGGGGACTGTATGTGGGAAGTGTCTGGATTGGGAAGAGTGGGGGTGGAGAGGTTTGGGACAGCACGAATGTGGTCCTGGCCATGGGCAGTGAAACTATATGGTCAGCATGCGAATAGGGGCGCTTGGGATTTGTGTGCCTGTCAGTTCGGGATTGAGGCTGGGCAACCCGGAGCTGTAAAAGTAAAGAGAAGGGGAGGAGAGCCTATACTGAAAACACCCAATCGGGGAGTACATGGGACATAACCTGAGGATAACAACTTGGAATGTGGGAGGAGTGAGCACACCGGTAAAAATACCTGTCTGCTAACACAGGAGGCACACAAATGAAACAGAATATGTTGTTAAAAGTAAGAAAGTGTAAAGACAGATATCGAAATATGTTACAGCTGTCACATAATGCCTGATATAGGAATTCAAGCAGCAACAATATAAACCAAAACAATCGTCAAATGCACAATGAGGATATGCTAACAGGTAACAGAGGTACATGAACACAGAGAATTCAAATGAAACAAACCGCAGAAATATGCAGAGATAACACTATGCAGAAGGTCCCCCTGCACTGGTTGGTGTGGATACAGTGTCTGTACACATATATCATGGTACATGGAATGCACAAATGAAGGAAGAAAATGGACAGCCACACTGCCACACTCCAAATATAATGGGGCAATGTGAGTGTCGTTACCTCAGGGGATAAATAGGGCTGTGCAGACATGCAATGCGAGGTTTGTAAATCAATGCAGAGTGTCACGTCTGTACAGTAAACAAACATAATTACCTGTATATAGAGATGGAAAGAAAGGTCAAACATCTTGCAGTAACCCAGACAGAAGCCATATTGCCACCTCCACTGGCTGCAAGTCCACTGTAGAATTACCTTCAAGATCCTGCTGACGACATTCAAAGCCATCAACAGAATCAACTCCACATCCATCACAGACCTCATTATCCCTACTCACACAAATAGAGCCAGAAGATCAGTCTCAGCAAATACCCTATGTGTCCCTAGTGAGATCACTAAATGTTCTCAATCTAAAAAAAAGAGGGCTTTTGTGTACTATGCCCCCTCATGTTGGAACGCCCTCCCACCCAACATCTGGTCCATTACAGACCTTACCCTTTTCAGGAAAGCACTAAACACCACCTCTTCCTGCAGCATTACGGTACCACACAACAACCACTCATTCCCAATCACCTAAACAGCCACTCCATTCTACCCACCATACATGACACCAATACAGCACGATAGCTCTACCAGAATCCTATCAGGATCATGTATATAGTAACCTAAGAATGTAAATACCTAGCCTAGAGTCTGTATATAGTTTACCCAGTTAACCCAAGTTTATCTATCCTGTTCTCTGTAAGTTCAGTGCGGGCCCCTCCCGTGCCTGGACAAAACCGATGTTATTTGTAAACTGAGCTGAATTTGAAGAGTGTGGTATAGAAAAGACTTCAAATAAATAAATAAAATAAATGCTGTGTTGCACCAACATAGTCAGTCACATGCACATGCACCGTGTACGTTGAAACATGATGCAGTGATGCCACACAGGCACTGTAACACCCTTGGTGAGTGCAAACATCAATCCAAGATGTTGGTGTGCACTAAAGTGGTGTGGTGGCAAATACTGTGTCATGTCCAAGTGGAGGGTAGGTGGACATGGACAAGAGGACCTCTCCATTGCTCCCCCTGTGCCACACACATGGCTGTATGCTCATCTTGAACCAAACAGATGAGCATATTCTGTATTCCATGTCACACACATAGGCAAAACACAACAATGCAATATCAGAAGGATGTACAACATACAGCAACAATGTCAGTCTGTGCTGCACACGTGGGGACCAGTAGTGTCCACAGTGCAAAGGGTGTCTGCAATCCAACAAGTCACGTTAAGACTGTCCTTGAAACCCTGGGCAGGCATAGTCATGTGTGACATCCCAATATGCCACAGTACTGGAAAGGTCATATGTGTCTCCTGCGATGGACACGACACCCAGCCAGAGCACGTTAGCAACGGTGTGTTGGACAGGCCTGTCATGCCCAAAGTAGCAGTCCAACAATAATACTGTCCATCCTAGGCAATTGTTCCACTCGCAGAGGTCAAACATCCTATGGCACCATTTCCCAGGGATAGTTCTATGGTGTTGTTGTGTCCTCCAACAGGTGGGTGATGGTGAAGCCGGATGCGCTGTACTAGATGTGCTTTGTGTGTCCTCTGCCCTGTGTCAGAAGAGGATAAACAATGTATTTGTATGCTGCTTGCAACTTCAGCCCAAATTGCAGAGAGTCAAACATCAATATGTACGTAATGAAATGTCACACAACCAAACATAACATGATCACAACACAGAACACAGTGCATGTTGTGGACATTTGGAATTGTAACCGCAGATGAGGGTGTCACATGGATATGGTCATGTCCATGCCCATGTTACACAGGCATTCCACAGCTCCACCCCATGTGCATCAGCATTCGTGTACAGAGACCCAACATGAAATGTCCATGAAACAAACAGTAAATCATTAACATGTAAAGGCTGATGTCATTCCCAAAAGACCAAAGGTGCAACCTACCATGTGTTTGCATCAAGTGTCTGTTTGGGATCCCTTGAGGCTCTCAAAGGCGACAACACGTCACAGTGAAGGGAGAAGATGTCATCGAAATGTGTCGAATCACCGTGTCCCAATGTCCAGCCACTGTTGATGCATGTCCACATTATGGTGATATCTGTGATACAAAAATGCTGTTGCGCAGTGGTCTGTCAGCACACAAGAGATAGGTCAGCTCACAACACACAACACATGTCTACAATGTTCACAAGGTAAACAGCAGTAAGGTAGTGATAGCACAGTCACCACCGTTCCCCAGGTGTACAGACCCCTCACACCACATGATAATGCAAAATTCCTGCACGCTGTATCATCACACAGCCAACCCAAAAACACACAACCACAAAGTATGCTAAGGTGAGCATGTCAGCAGTAGCCTACAGCCTGTATGTGCACAATTGGAGAATAGTGGAAATAAAGGCTTGTCAAATGCAATGATACACTGCTGTTGGCTGATGCTACAATGTCAGGGAAGGGTGTACGTGCAGCCCACCACCCGAACACCTAGGACCTGCACACACACACACAGCTCTGTTGGACGTGTCCCAGAGACAGTGCTGGAGAAGACAAACTGGCCAGGAACACATGTGGATATGTGTACCAACAGCAACATATGGGGTATGGGGGTTCAGGGCAAAGAGGTGAACAACAATATATGTACAATATGACAGATCAATACAGACATGTGCTCCCCCTGACTGTCATCACAGACAAAGTAGCTGTAGGTCCACCTACCCCAGACTACTGCATGTTGGATGACGTACAGTCACCTGCCAATGCACCACAGTACCAGCAGGGTCACCAAGTAGGTCCTGTGGATTGAGAAACACAAGAAAAACATACATATGTCATGTTGTAGCTGTGCAACACACACTGCACCTTCACATCCTCAGCTCGCAGACCCCCCAAGATCCTTTACAGACTGACCATTCCCCATCACACTGTACATATTCATTTCATGTTAAAATTATCACTGAAGTGTGTCTGGCAACCTACAAGGGTCGGTACTCTGTCCGTCCCCTTCCTCACCTCTCCGCTGCTATAAAAAATGTGGAACAGAACTGTCTCTTTGCTACCTTGTCCCTGCTCGGCTCTAAGGCCGCAGTACTATCCTATGTCCCCCATATCACTTCCACTGCCCCCTCAGTGTGTGTTCTGGTGTCTCAATGTCCTCTGCTACCCCGCTGTTAGTACCTGTAACACAGGGAAATATCCAGGGGCTCCTTCCTTATCCTCATTCGATATACATTTCCTTATCCTCTTTCGATATACATTTCCATTTGAAGGATGAGAAAAAGGGACTGTTATTTCTGGAGAGAGATCTGCAACTGTGAGTATATACGTCTGGTAATTTTCTAAAAGGAATTCTTTGTATTAAAGCTAATTAATCTGTGAACCCACTATTTTTTGTTAAATCAGTCAGGGCCTAGCAGCAGCAGTTTAAGTTTAAATTTAAAACACAGAGGAGAACTTTCTGGTTACATTTCATACCCAGCAGAGAGCTTGTAGTTTAAATTTAATAGTCACTCAGGGTCTAGTAACAGCAAAGTACTTTTAGTTTAAATTTAAAACACAGAAGAGAGCATTCTGGTTACATTTGGAACCCAGCAGAGAGCTTGTAGTTTACATTTAATAGTCACTCAGGGCCTAGCATCAGAAAAGTACTTTTAGTTTTAAAACACAGAGGAGAACTTTCTGGTTACATTTCATACCCAGCAGAGAGCTTGTAGTTTAAATTGAATAGTCACTCAGGGCCTAGCATCAGCAAAGTACTTTTAGCTTAAATTTAAAACACAGAAGAGAGCTTTCTGGTTAAATTTAGAACCCAGCAGAGAGCTTGTAGTTTTAATTTCATAAGACGTTAGAGCCTAGCAGCAGCTAAGAGCTATAATTTAAATCAAATCAGAATATAGCTTACCTCAGCAGCACAAGACAGGGTACTGTGTAGCAGCCCTCTTTTAATAAGTGTTATTTCCCTCCCTCCCTCCCCACACCCACCCACCTCTGGGATAATCATAGCATTATAGGTACTTACACATCTTAAAAGGCAGGAGGTGCTCTCAGGTGAAGCTCGTTACCCAAATCAATCATACACTAAGGACCTGAGATTAGTTAAGCTTCAGGTGAACAAGGTATATTACACATATTAGGTACAGTTTATTAGTATAAATATCCATAGCAACCCTTAGTAAGTAAAGAACTTAGATCTAAACACAAACATAAAACTAAGATGCAGACAGCAGTCCAGCAGAGGGATGGGGGCTTTCCAGTCTTTTGCACTGAGTGTCACATGTACGATTTTCTCCCAGTTGGCGAGAGGTCTTACGTGTGCACTAGGTGCAAGGAGCTCTTTGCTCTCAGGGAACGAGTCCATTCTCTAGAGGCCAAAGGAGCAGACTTGGAAAGCCTAAGACAGACAGAGAGGTACATAGACGAGACCTACAGGGATATAGTCCTGAAGTCCCACCTCCAGTCTGGCAGCATCCCTGTTGCCATGGAGGAGAGAGGTAACGTGACAGGAGATCATCACCCTGGTGTGGCAGGAAGTGATCCTGTAACTAGGACCTGTCCTCCAGGTGATGTAAAACCCTCTCGCACCGAGGAAGTTTCTCCAGGGCCATGTGCCCATGAGGGAAGGGTTAGGACAGCCGTTATAGTTGGTGATTCGATAATTAGGCATGTAGATAGCTGGGTGGCTGGTGGACGTGAGGATCGCCTGGTAACATGCCTGCTTGGTGCGAAGGTAGCGAACCTCACGCGCCACCTAGATAAGGTCTTAGATAGTGCTGGGAGGAGTCTGCTGTCTTGGTACATGTCGGTACCAATGACATAGGAAAATGTGGTAGGGAGGTTCTGGAGGCTAAATTTAGGCTTTTAGGTAGGAAGTTGAAATCCAGAACTTCCAGGGTAGAG
Organism: Ichthyophis bannanicus; assembly: GCA_033557465.1. Classification (NCBI taxonomy): domain Eukaryota; kingdom Metazoa; phylum Chordata; class Amphibia; order Gymnophiona; family Ichthyophiidae; genus Ichthyophis; species Ichthyophis bannanicus. The sequence goes on from CM066038.1 coordinate 254,161,512, forward strand.
TTCTCCAAAATGCTTCCTGTTCCACGCGCAGGACCCAAAAGGCAGGCAGAGCTCAGGAGTCTCAATGCGTGGATGAGACAATGGTGCAGAGATGAGGGTTTTGGATTTGTTAGGAACTGGGGAACATTCTGGGGAAAGGAGGGGCTCTTCCGAAGGTATGGGCTTCACCTTAACCGGGATGGAACCAGGCTGCTGGCATTAACCTTTAAAAAGGAGATAGAGCAGCTTTTAAACTAGATATTAGGGGAAAGCCGACAGTCACCCAAGAGCGGATGGTTCGGAAGAATGTATCTTTGAAGGATACTACCAAAAGCAGAGAGGTTCCACAAAAGAGTAAACTTGCCCAAATGCCCTCAAGTATGGAGCAGACTGAGCTTAAAGATCCCAAATTACCCATGTCTAACAATAGCCAAATTAATATGAATAAAATACATTCTCTAAAATGCTTGTATGCAAATGCTAGAAGTCTAAAAAATAAGATGGGAGAGTTAGAATATATAGCACTAAATAAAAGGTAAGTTATGATTGGAATATCAGAGACATGGTGGAAGGAGGACAACCAGTGGGACACTGTGATACCTGGGTACAAACTATATCGTAATGAAAGAGCTGATCAAATTGGTGGAGGGGTTGCTCTCTATGTTAGAGAGGGCATTGAGTCAGAAAGGATTAAAGTTTTGCAGGAAACAAAATGTGCTGTAGAATCTATATGGATTGAAATTCCATGTAAAAGGGGGAAGGCGATGGCAGTGGGGGTGTACTATCGACCGCTTGGCCAGAATGACCAAATGGATGATGAAATGTTCAAAGAAATCAAGGAAGCTAACAAAAGTTACAGCACAGTAATAATAATGGGTGATTTCAACTACCCCAGTATCGACTGGGTCAGTGTCACGTCAGGACATGCTAGGGAGATAAAGTTCCTAGATGAAATAAATGACTGCTTCTTGGAGCAGCTGGTTCATGAACCAACCAGAGGGGAAGTCATATTAGATCTAGTCCTTAGTGGAACACCAGATCTAGTGCAAGAGATAAGGTTGTTGGGGCCACTTGGCAATAGTGATCATAGCATGATTGCCTTTGATTTAATTAGTGGAGGAGGGATAGTAAGGAAATCCACAGTACTACCTTTTAACTTTCGAAAGGGAGACTATGATAAAATGAGGAAAACAGTTAAGAAAAAACTAAAAGGAGCAGTTGCAAAGGTTAAAGACATACTTCAGGCTTGGCTGTTGTTGAAAAATACTATCTTGGAAGCCCAGATCAGCTGTATTCCACACTTTAAGAAAAGTGGAAGGAAGTCCAAAAAACTGCCAGCATGGTTTAAAGGTGAGGTCAGAGAGGCTGTTGTTGCCAAAAAAGCATCTTTCAGGAAATGGAAAAAAGAGCCAAACGACGAAACCTGGAAACAGCACAAGCACTGGCAAGTCAAATGCAAGGCATTGATAAGGCAGGCAAAGGGAGAATTTGAAAAGAAGCTTGCTGCGGAAGTAAAAACGTGAAGTAAAGACCTTTTCAAGTACAGTCGTAGCAAAAAACCTGTGAGAGAGTCAGTTGGTCCATTAGATGATAAAGGGGTTAAAGGAGCACTAAGAGGTGACAAGGCGATAGTGGAGAGACTGAATGAATTCTTTGCTTCGGTCTTTACTGAGGAAGATGTAGGGATGTTACCCATGACTGAAGTGGTATTTAAAGGTGCAGAAGAATTGAAGGAAATATCGATACATCAGGAAGATGTATTACAACTATTAGATAAACTGAAGAGTAGCAAATCACCTGGGCCGGATGGTATACATCCAAGGGTGTTGAAAGAACTGAAATATGAGATTGCAGACCTGCTATTAGTAATCTGTGAACTATCATTAAAATAATCTCTAATACCTGAAGATTGGAGGATCGCCAATGTAACACCAGTTTTTAAAAAGGGTTCCAGGGGTCATCCGGGAAACTACAGACCAGTGAGCCTGACGTCAGTACCGGGAAAAATGGTAGAAACCATCATAAAGAATAAAATTACTCAGCATGACCTAATGGGATAGATTCTCTAAAATAAAAATGGGTCTATCTTCGTGAATGATCGTTATGCAACAACAAAAAGTACCTCATTCAACTCTTTACCAAAGCAATCCGGCTCAGTAATGCTGAAATTGTCACAACATAGCCTCCGAAATAACCATAGGCACTAACAGACTCTGGGCTTATTGTATTGATCTCCCAGACATGTGCCGGTTTAACATCAATGGCTCATGTTGTACAAACAGTATCACGGTGTATTTTTAAGCAATTAAACGTAATCAAGAAAAGTACTTAGCTCATTCAAAGGCATAATGCTGACCATGATACTTCATGGATTTTTTTTGAAAAATTTTTTTAGTGTTATAAAATTTCTTCCACGTTCAATCAACGACTCAAAGCTTGTCCCAACGCCAATCCTTCAAGGCACCCATTGTATTCCTGGAAAAGACATCATGAGTGACTGAACTGTGCTGTATTATACTTAGAACATATACCACGTTAGCTCTCATTAAACAAATGAAACAGAATAAGAATTTAACAAGAACCTGACAATGTTTCGGCTAAACAATCTTCCCAGCTTGCTCTTTCACATACAATTGGGGAATCCATCAAAACGCCGCGCATGCGAACTGATGGCAAAGTAGCCCAGATTTAAATGTCCCTGAGAACATACTCCCATTGGTCAAACATCACACACAAGCTGCCCAATCGATGCTTTGATTCAATCCTCCCGGGTGTACCGTGGCTAGCGTGTAAATCCACCTCTGTTCTCTATAAATCAAACACTGGTCACGAGTTCTTCCCAAGACAGGTTTTGTTACCATTTCTATATACCAGCAGCGAAGTTGGGAAAATGTATGATCGTGTGATAAACAGTGTTGGACTAAAGGTGCTTCTCTGTGGGCACATCTGAGCCGACTTGCATGTTCCTGCATGCAAACCCGGAACGGACAGATCATTTTGCCTATATAAAGCAAAGCACAAGGGCATTGCACAGCATGCACCACATAAGTGGAGTCACAAGTAGTAGCAGTTTTTAATTTATTGGTAATGCCATTGTAAATAAAGCTCTTCCATTCCGAAGTGACTTCATATATCGCACAGCCTCCACATCTTTGATGACCTGGTTCCAAAGCATCCAACGAAGATGATATCGAGGCTCTCAACCTTGTGGGGCTCAGGTATTCCTTTAAATTTCGACTGCGTTTCCAAACACAGCGTACTGATTTGTCTTGTAACCCTGGTACTGCTTTGAGGATGTCACTGTGTTTTCGAAAAATACGTTGTATGCTCAAACTTACTGGTGAGTAAGAAGTATTAAAATTAATGTGCTGAGTATCACAATGACGTGCTTCTGGTTTCCTTGGAGATAACAGTAAATTATGGTTAATGTGTAACGCTCGCCGATAAGCTTGGCGTACTATAGGAGAGGGATATCCTCTTTCAGCAAAATTAATCTTCAGATTCTTAGACAGGTTCTTATAAACTTTTAGACTAGAGCAATTGCGACGATAACGCAAAAACTGTGACAATGGAAGGCTATCTTTTAAGGTTGGGGGGTGAGCACTGTCATGATGAAGAAAAATATTCCAGTCAAACGATTTACGGTAGACAGAGGTGCCCCAACCATCAGTTTGCCTCATAACTTGCACATCCAAAGACATGATCTTGTATTTTTGAAAAGCACTTGTGAATTTGATATGAACATCCTGAGAATTCAGCCACTGAAGAAAAGAGCTTAACAAAGATTCAGTGCCCCGCCACAGCATGAAAACATCATCAATGTAGCGGTGCCAAGCCTTGATGTTGGCCAAGTAGGGTGATGTAGGGAAAAAACAATCCTCGAAAGCCCCCATGTATAAGTTGGCTACTGATGGGGTGCATGTAGCGCCCATTGCCACCCCTGACACTTGACGGTATAGGACCCCCTGAAACTCAAAATAATTACGAAAAAGAGCTAAACCTGTGAGGGCTTGTAAAAATTGTAGCTGTTGTAGATGTGCCCGCAGAGAAGCTCCTTTAGTCCAACACTGTTTATCACACAATCATACATTTTCCCAACTTCGCTGCTGGTGTATAGAAATGGTAACAAAACCTGTCTTGGGAAGAACTCGTGACCAGTGGTTGATTTATAGAGAACAGAGGTGGATTTACACGCTAGCTATGGTACACCCGGGAGGATTGAATAAAAGCATCGATTGGGCAGCTTGTGTGTGATGTTTGACCAATGAGAGTATGTTCTCAGGGACATTTAAATCTGGGCTACTTTGCCATCAGTTCGCATGCGCGGCGTTTTGATGGATTCCCCAATTGTATGTGAAAGAGCAAGCTGGGAAGATTGTTTAGCCGCAACATTGTCAGGTTCTTGTTAAATTCTTATTCTGTTTCATTTGTTTAATGAGAGCTAACGTGGTATATGTTCTAAGTATAAAACAGCACAGTTCAGTCACTCATGATGTCTTTTCTAGGAATACAATCTCATGATTAAGTCCATTGAGAAACCCTCTATGGCGAAATGCATGGATGCCTTGAAGGATTGGTGTTGGGACAAGCTTTGAGTCGTTGATTGAACGTGGAAGAAATTTTATAACACTAAAAAAAATTTAAAAAAAAAATCCATGAAGTATCATGGTCAGCATTACGCCTTTGAATGAGCTAAGTACTTTTCTTGATTATGTTTATTTGCTTAAAAATACACCGTGATACTGTTTGTACAACATGAGCCATTGATGTTAAACCCAAAAAACCCACTAAATTCCCCCCGCATATAACCACACTCGAAAAAGGAAGGTCAATTAAACACCAATTTTTGTTGGAACATACATCGGGAAGAAGAGAAAGTAACCTCACCTTCTTGATACGTATTGTTCCGTTTTTCTCTTTTTGTTAAAATTTAGGGATTCACCCCTCATCATGGATCAAGGGACCATAATCCCAATACCAACTGGTCTGAATAAGTTTTTAAATAGCAGTACTTAGCTTGAGATTAGCAATTCTCAGGTTGTCTTCCCATAAACGACATAGGCTGTCAGCAAACTTCCATAGAAACATCAGCACGATGAATGATTATCAGCCATCGCCATTTTTGGATCCGAATTATTCAAACCCTGGTGATTGGACTGCTTTACAGCCTATAGTGGAGAAAAACTCACAAATCCGTATCAAACGGTCAACTCCGCAGAAGCGTAACTTATGTCCATATCAAACGGTCAACTCCGCAGAAGCGTAACTTATGTGACCCAACGTTGTATGTTTCGAGCCTCCGTCTTTCCCGGCACTTTCTCAAACTTTAACGCTCTTCGTTGACTCCAAAGGCATTGAACTTTTAAAGATCCAGAAGGATCATATGACCAATCGGCATCCAATAGGCATAAAGGAAAGTCAAACACCAACTAAATAATTGTCCACCAATCCATTTGAGAATTTAGACCTTGCGGGCTGACTGAACCAAGTAAATAAATCCAAAATTGTTCTCGGTAAGTGAGGCGGAATTGTCTATCACTCCCTCTATTATGAGGTGGAATGAAATCAATTACTGGCCATCGTAAATCATGAAAATTATGATTATATTCTTGGCAATGAGGCACCAGAGGGGCAGTAGTAATTACCCTATTTATGCGGGAGCGATGTTCTTGGAGCCTTTTCTTCATGCTCCGAGATGTTTTCCCCACATAAACCCTAGGACATGGGCATATTAGCATATATATATCACAAAAGGTGTCAGACATGTAGTAGCGAATCTATGCGTATATTGATGATGGGACACAGGATGCTCCCAAGTCGCCCCCTCCAATGTAAGTTCACAAAAATCACATTCTCCACATTTATAATGACCAATGGGAGTAGTGGTCATCTCAGAGTAGGGTTGTCTCCCATGGTGCACAATCCAGTCCGATATATTCCTACCTCTCTGAAACCCCAGCATCAATGGTTTATTAAAGGAGGAATGAATTGATAATACAGACCAGTGTGACTTCAGGATCCGTATAACTTGGGACGTGCCTGGCATATACGGCAATACCCCCACAAAAGGGGGTTCTGCCGATTGGATGGAATCTCCAGATGAAACTGTTGAAGCTTCCCACCATTCTGTATGATTAAACAGAGCACGATGGTAAGCCCGGCTAATTATTGATTGGGGGTAACCACGTTCAAGCAGTCGCTTCTTCAAGTGAAGTGCTTGAATCTTAAAATCTTCCAAAGTAGAACACAAGTGACGCAACCTCAAAAATTGACCAATTGGTAAACCCCGTCTCAATGGGCCAGGATGATAGCTCTGATAATGTAGGAGGGTGTTCCGCTGAACTTCTTTACGATATAAAGTAGATCGTATGGATGATCCCTCTTTAATAAGACGAATATCCAAAAAATCAATGGTAAGCAAGTTAACACTAGGTGTGAATTGTAAATCCGCAGACAAAGAATTTATCCACAAAAAAAATTCATTCAATGAGGTAAGCGAAACCACCCAAAAGAAGAAGATATCGTCCAGAAAGCGCGTCCACATACGTATCCTTGGAAACCATTGGGAAGGGTAAATAAAATGAGCTTCAAAGTCCACCATGAAAAAAGTGGCAACAGAGGGGGCCACTGTCGCCCCCATCGCAATTCCATGAATCTGTTGGAAATATTGGTCTTCAAAGATAAAGTAATTCTTTGTCAGAACTAACCTTAACAGATACAATATGAAGGATTTTGGCAAGCGAGCAGGTAACTCAAATGGAATCTGTGCGGCCATACGCAAGGCTGCCTCCTGTTCAATATTTGTATACAACGCCTTAATGTCCATCGTAACCATATACCAGTTTGTTTTATCCTCTGATAAGGCACTCAAAAGAGAGAGGAAATGAAAGGAATCCTTGATATACGACGGAATTGTTGATAGGGGGGGGACGGAAAAACAAATCACAAAACTGTGAAAGTGGTTCCAGAAGAGATCCCCGACAAGAAACTATCGGGCGCCCCGGAGGGTTATCTAGATTCTTATGTATTTTAGGCACCATATATATTATCGGCATAACTGGACTTGATGGATTCAGGAATTGATATTCTTGAGAAGTTATCCAACCATTCGCTTATGCTGCCGCTGTTATCTCTCGGATTTCCATTTGAATCGAAACCGTGGGATTCTCCGGTAATTGTAGATAATATTTCTCATCCAGAAGATGATCTTTCACTATCCTCCGATATTGCTGAATATCTTGAACCACGATGGCTCCTCCCTTGTCCGCTCTATGAATGATGATATCAGTGCACTCCCGTAGCGATCACAATGCTATACTTTGTTTCTTAGAGAAATTAGAGAAGCCTTTACATCCCTCGACTTCCTCCCATTGTGTTACATCTCGCAAAACTAGTCATTGGAAGGTTTCTATAACAGGATCCATCACTCCTGGCGGAAGCCATCTAGAGGAGTTCTTGAGCAAAGATTCATTTATACTTCCCGCAATGGTCCCCTGAGATTGAAAAAAGTGAGCTACCTGTAATTTCCTAAAAAATCTATAAAGTGCTCCGGGGCGCCCGATAGTTTCTTTTCGGGGATCTCTTCTGGAACCACTTTCACAGTTTTGTGATTTGTTTTTACGTCCCCTCCTATCAACAATTCCGTCGTATATCAAGGATTCCTTTCATTTCCTCTCTCTTTTGAGTGCCTTATCAGAGGATAAAACAAACTGGTATATGGTTACGATGGACATTAAGGCGTTGTATACAAATATTGAACAGGAGGCAGCCTTGCGTATGGCCGCACAGATTCCATTTGAGTTACCTGCTCACTTGCCAAAATCCTTCATATTGCATCTGTTAAGGTTAGTTCTGACAAAGAATTACTTTATCTTTGAAGACCAATATTTCCAACAGATTCATGGAATTGCGATGGGGGCGACAGTGGCCCCCTCTGTTGCCACTTTTTTCATGGCGGACTTTGAAGCTCGTTTTATTTACCCTTCCCAATGGTTTCCAAGGATACGTATGTGGACGCGCTGTCTGGATGATATCTTCTTCTTTTGGGTGGATTCGCTTACCTCATTGAATGAATTTTTTTTGTGGATAAATTCTTTGTCTGCGGATTTACAATTCACACCTAGTGTTAACTTGCTTACCATTGATTTTTTGGATATTCATCTTATTAAAGAGGGATCATCCATACGATCTACTTTATATCGTAAATAAGTTCAGCGGAACACCCTCCTACATTATCAGAGCTATCATCCTGGCCCATTGAGACGGGGTTTACCAATTGGTCAATTTTTGAGGTTGCGTCGCTTGTGTTCCACTTTGGAAGATTTTAAGATTCAAGCACTTCACTTGAAGAAGCGACTGCTTGAACGTGTTTACCCCCAATCAATAATTAGCCGGGCTTACCATCGTGCTCGGTTTAATCATACAGAATGGTGGGAAGCTTCAACAGTTTCATCTGGAGATTCCATCCAATCGGCAGAACCCCCTTTTGTGGGGGTATTGCCGTATATGCCAGGAACGTCCCAAGTTATATGGATCCTGAAGTCACACTGGTCTGTATTATCAATTCATTCCTCCTTTAATAAACCATTAATGCTGGGGCTTCAGAGAGGTAGGAATATATTGGACTGGATTGTGCACCATGGGAGACAACCCTACTCTGAGATGACCACTACTCCCATTGGTCATTATAAATGTGGAGAATGTGATTTTTGTGAACTTACATTGGAGGGGGCGACTTGGGAGCATCCTGTGTCCCATCATCAATATACGCATAGATTCGCTACTACATGTCTGACACCTTTTGTGATATATATGATAATATGCCCATGTCCTAGGGTTTATGTGGGGAAAACATCTCGGATCATGAAGAAAAGGCTCCAAGAACATCGCTCCCGCATAAATAGGGAAATTACTACTGCCCCTCTGGTGCCTCATTGCCAAGAATATAATCATAATTTTCATGATTTACGATGGCGAGTAATTGATTTCATTCCACCTCATAATAGAGGGGGTGACAGACAATTCCGCCTCAGTTACCGAGAACAATTTTGGATTTATTTACATGGTTCAGTCAGCCCGCAAGGTCTAAATTCTCAAATGGATTGGTGGACAATTATTTAGTTGGTGTTTGACTTTCCTTTATGCCTATTGGATGCCGATTGGTCATATGATCCTTCTGGATCTTTAAAAGTTCAATGCCTTTGGAGTCAACGAAGAGCGTTAAAGTTTGAGAAAGAGCCGGGAAAGACGGAGGCTCGAAACATACAACGTTGGGTTACATAAGTTACGCTTCTGCGGAGTTGACCGTTTGATACGGACATAAGTTACGCTTCTGCGGAGTTGACCGTTTGATACGGATTTGAGAGTTTTTCTCCACTTTAGGCTGAAAAGCAGTCCAATCACCAGGGTTTGAATAATTCGGATCCAAAAATGGCGATGACTGATAATCATTCATCGTGCTGATGTTTCTATGGAAGTTTGCTGACAGCCTATGTCGTTTATGGGAAGACGACCTGAGAATTGCTAATCTCAAGCTAAGTACTGCTATTTAAAAACTTATTCAGACCAGTTGGTATTGGGATTATGGTCCCTTGATCCTTGAGGAGGGGTGAATCCCTAAATTTTAACAAAAAAAGAAAAACGGAACAATACGTATCAAGAAGGTGAGGTTAATTTCTCTTCTTCCCGACGTATGTTCCAACAAAAATTGGGGTTTAATTGATGTTAAACCGGCACATGTCTGGGAGATCAATACAATAAGCCCAGAGTCTTTTAGTGCCTATGGTTATTTCTGAGGCTATGTTGTGACAATTTCAGCATTACTGAGCCGGATTGCTTTGGTAAAGAGTTGAATGAGGTACTTTTCGTTGTTGCATGACCTAATGGGAGACAGCCAACATGGCTTTAGACAAGGAAGATCTTGTCTTACTAATCTGTTATGTTTTTTTGAAGGAGTGAATAATCAGGTGGACAAAGGTGAGTCGGTTGATATTGTGTATCTGGACTTTCAGAAAGCCTTTGACAAGGTCCCTCATCAGAGACTTTTGGCAAAACTAAAGAGTCATGGGATAGGAGGCAGTGTACTATTGTGGATCAGGAACTGGTTAAAAGATAGAAAGCAGAGGGTAGGGCTAAATGGCCAATTTTCCCAATGGAGAAAGGTGAATAGTGGTGTACCCCAGGGATCTGTGTTGGGTCCGCTGCTTTTTGACATATTCATAAATGACCTGGAAAGTGGAATAACGAGTGAGGTTATCAAATTTGCAGATGACACAAAACTATTTAAAGTTGTTAAAACCCAAGAGGATTGTGGAAAATTGCAAGAGGATCTTGATAAATTGGAAGACTGGGCATCAAAATGGCAGATGAAATTTAATGTGGACAAGTGCAAGGTTATGCACCTAGGGAAGAACAACCCAAACTATGGTTACACGATGTAAGGTTCCACATTAGGAACTACCACCAAGGAAAATGATTTAGGCGTCATTGTGGATACCATGTTAAAACCCTCAGCCCAGTGTGCAGCAGCGGCCAAGAGAGCAAATAGAATGCTAGGTATGATAAGGAAAGGAATGGAAAATAAAACAAAAGATATTATAATGCCTCTATATCGTTCCATGGTGAGACCGCACCTTGAATATTGTGTGCAATTCTGGTCGCCGTATCTTAAAAAGGATATAGCGATTTTAGAAAAGGTTCAGAGAAGAGCCACCAAAATGTTAAAGGGGATGGAAGGATACTACTATGAAGAAAGGCTAAAAAGGTTAGGGCTCTTTAACCTGGAAAAGAGATGGCTGAGGGGAGATATGATAGAAGTCTATAAATTAATGAACGGAGTGGAACGGGTAAACGTAGATTGATTGTTTACCTTATCAGAATATAGAAAGACTAGGGGACATGCAATGAAGCTACAGGGTAAACTATTTAAGACTAATAAAAGAAAATATTTTTTCACTCAACGTGTAATCAAACTCTGGAATTTGTTACCGGAGGATGTAGTAAAGGCTGTTAGTGTAGCTGGGTTTAAAAAAGGTTTGGACAAGTTCCTGGAGGAAAGGTCCATAAACCATTATTAAGAAGGGACCCAGGATATCAATGCTTGAACCAATACAAGCATTGTGGAACCTGTGTCCCTTGGGGAAACTGCTAGGTACATATGACCTAGATTGGCCACTGTTGGAAACAGGATACTGGGCTTGATGGACCTTGGTCTGACCCAGTATGTCATATCTTATGTTTTTATGTTCTTATGGTGTGTCTATCTCATACCTTGACTTACATTGCCAGCTGTGTGCTGATGAGTTGCAGATATATCTCTCGATGCCTGAGTTATGTCTGCCAAACCACACCCCGATTTCTGCTTGCCACCTGACATTGATAGCTGCATGTCATCCCACTGTGTGAAATTAATAATGGCAAGGCATGGATATCCTAAATGTGCACCTAAACCCTCCCCTCCTATCAGAGTGTCCTTGTGTGTGTGGCCATAACTTCCTTTCTCTAGGGTCCGCAATGTAGGTGTTGTCTTGGACTTCACTCTCCTCCTCTCCACACATACCCAGCTTGTAGTTGAGGCTTGTGTTTTATGTCTAGATGTCATCAGCTATATTTCCCCAGTCCTCCCTGAAAACACAACTGAAACCCAAATCCCCCCCCCCCCAATCAGCTCCCGGCTTGCCTACTGTAACCTACACCTTGCTGATCTGGCCTTGAATCATCTCTGTCTGCCTGAAAATATGCAACACTGCACTGCATGGCTATTCTACAGCCACACACATAATGGAAATAATACTACCCCTGTCAGGACACCTCACAGGTTCCCTATCCATTTACGCATCCATGTCAAGGCTACGTGCTGACCTATACATGCAGGCACACTGTGGTGTTGTAGTAACTTCCCTTACTGATCTCAAATACCAGTAATCCAACTACTACTCAGCATGTATATAGTGCTATGTATCACATGTAGCGCTATACCGAAACAACTAACACACAGTCCCTGCTCTTCAGAGCATACCAATCAATCAATCACCTCATATTACAAAATGTGGAACACACACGTCTAGGCATCTGTTCCCATCTATGGGTCGCTTTCCTATTGTTGACCCCATACTACATGCCTTTCACCTTGCTGCACCCAAAGCCTCAAACTAACTACCTGTGGCTGTACAGAAGCCCCTATCCCAATCAGCCACAAATCATGTATGACAGCTTACCACCTCCCACAAGCCTACTACTTCCGACACACATAATCCACCTCCACCCGCTGTTGTGCCCTGCTCACATCTTCTGCGTTTCAGTCATGACTAGATTGTAAGCTGAGATGGCCAGGCAGTGTCTGTTACATGTCAGTGCAGTGTTGCATCTTACTGCTATTGGGATACAAATGTTCAGTAGTAGTAGTAGTACACACATATCTAAAAAAATGTATGTGGCAACATATGCAGTACTTACATGAGAAGACCTCCTCAATCACCTGCCGCCTGACTGCTGTTCCCTCACGTGTGTCACCACGGCCACGTACAGGAGGGCATGTAGGATCATCCTCCAGATCCTCATTAATTTGGACAGGGATATGTTGCCTGAGAGCAATGTTGTGCAGGATGCAACAGGCTATATTTATCTCTGCCACAGTCTGTGGTTTGTATTGTAAGGCCCCGCCTGTCCTATCCAGACACCTGTAGCGACTCTTTAAAACGCCAAAGGTGCCCTCTATGACGGAGTGGCTGGAGGCATGGGCCTCATTGTAACTCCTCTCTGCACGTGCCCGTGGTTGACGCACAGGGGTCAGCAACCAGGGTGACACCCATATCCTGAATCACCTGCAGAAAGAGATGTGGAACGTTAAAGCAGGAGCTGATGTCCACCCAAATGGACACAAGTATGTACGTGAAAACCAAATGCACAAAACATCCTCACAGAAACATATGACATCACATGATGGGACACCACAACTATGCATAAGAGTGTGAAGTTATAACACACAAAACAAGGGGTAGGTGTACGGAGTGCAATCAACCTAATCTGTAACCACTACACAAATGCTAGCATCAATTCTACCATCATCACACAGCACCGTAGCAAGGTAGAGCTGGAGGGCACTACCCCCCCCCCCCAACGTTAGGTCACACACAGACAGATGAGACACACACACAACTAGGAATACACCTCAAAGACAGACATGTACACATACGGTTAGTCACAGGATCACCATGTGCATGTCAGAGATGAGAAATACACACCCAGCAGTATACAGTCCTCATACTGGCCTGCCTCAAATTGTCTGAATAGTGCTGAGTGATGCAGGATATAGGAGTCATGGGTGGACCCTGCAAACCTAGGGACCACATTCAGAATATGCATATTTGCATCACATACAACCTGAACATTCAGGAATGGTAGTGTTTGCGGTTGTGGAACACTACTTGCCTGTCTCTGGGTGGGACCACGGCAACATGTGTGCAATCAATAGCTCCCATCATGTGTGCTATCCTGGCAAACACCTCAAAGGCCTGGTTCAGGGTCCCCCACTGTTGCCTAGTGTTGGGACTGGCAATGTAATTCCCCACCCTGCTGATCATGGCATGCAGTACCTGGTGGAGACAGCGTGAGAAGGTGGGGCGGCTCATGCCACCCACAGCGGCCACAGATGTCTGGAAACAGCCAGAGGCAAAAAAATGTAGGGCATCAAGGAGCTTGACCAAACCCGGTATGGCATGTGACTGACCAGTCTGGGGCTTGAGGTCAGGTCTTAGATCCTCATAGAGCTCCCTAATAGCCCCCATGCTCAGGTGGTAGAGGGAGATGACCTGGTCCTCACGCATGCCCTGGAGCTGGGCCCTGGGCCTGTAGAGACAAGGGTGGCGAGCCTGCAACTCTGCACACCTTCTGTGCCGTGCCGGCATAGCCCCTGCCTGGCCTGCCCCCAGAGCTTCAGGTCTGTGTTGCAGCGGGACTACACCCATACCCTTTGCCTCAGCCCCATGGACACGATCTCCCCTGTCAGGCAACCATAGCCCCTGCTCACCTCCCACTGCACATGCAGCAACCACAAAGCTTGCCATAAACTCCACCCCCACTCAACTCCTAACTCACTCAAACTCAGACACTCACCTGACCAACCTAGCCACACACCTTCCCCACCACACACCAACCCAGTCACACAACCCCACCACCACTCACAAACCCAGCCACTCCCTACGACAACCTGCCTCTGACACTCTCCTTGCTTCATCAACAACCAACAGTGCACGCCTTCTCTCCCTCGTCTACACAAACCCCTCAACATGTGAAAGGTGTGCATGCATATTTATAGGGTTTTTTACATTGCGCATGTTGTGCATGTGAGTGGCATGAGCACGTCAGCTGCACACGTTGCGCATGTGCCACAGACACGTGGAATGTGTGTGCGTGGGACACCATGTTACACATGCGCTGCGTGTGAGCGTGAGACATGTGCATGTGCTGCATGATGTGATATGCATGTGCCAAGCCTCATGCTCACATACAGCGCATGTGTAACATGGTGTCCCACCCACGCACCTTCTGTGTTTCCACGGCACATGCGCAATGCACAAAGCCGATGTGCTCATGCCACTGCGCATGTGCAACGTGCGCAACGTAAAAAAAACTATAAGTACACATGCACACCTGGTACACATTGAGGGGTTTGTGTCAGCGAGGGAGAGAAGGCGCGTGCTGTTGGTTGTTGGTGAAGCAAGGAGAGTGTCAGAGGAAGGTGTGTCGTGGAGAGTGGCTGGGTTGGTGAGTGGTGGTGGAGAGTGTCAGAGGCGGGTTTGGTGTGGAGAGGTATGTGGCAAAGTAGGCGAGAGAGAAAGGAGGGGAGGCGAGAAGCAGGCAAGAGAGACAGGAGCTGAGTTGAGGAGCAGGCAGCAGGGAGAGGAGGTGGGGCGAGGAACAGCTGTGAGGTGTAGCAGAGGAGCCGAGGAGCAGGGATGTGTGACAGGGAGGGAGAGGGCACAGAGGGCAGGGAGATGGAGCGACAGGACATGGCAGGAGGGGAGGAGGGGGGCCACCTGCTCAGCAGGATCCAGAGCCGGCAGGGAGTGTTGGGCCTGTGGTGGTGGCTGCAGGCCTATCGGGTATGTCACAGACCACAGAGGGGCCATCCAGTGCCAAACGAAGGCGTATACCGGTGCCAGCTGAGGAACGGAGGAGGGCTGTGAGATTCAGTCAGCAAGAAAACCACATCCTGCTGGCCAGTGTGTTGGAGCGATATGAGGTGCTCTATGGCCGGCTGAGCAACAGCACCACTGTGGCAATACATACACATGTGTGGGAGGAGGTGCAGGAGGCCGCAGCCCAGGCAGGGGGACCAACCAGGGACTTAGACAGCCTGAGAAAGAGATTTAATGACATTAAGTGTGGTGTCCGTGCACACATGATGGCGGAGAGGCAACATGCCATGGGCACCTGTGGGGGTGCCCCCTTTGCCCCAACTCTCACACCCCTGGAGCAGGAGCTAGCAGACCGTCTTGGGCCCATCTACCTGCGTGGACTGCCAGACGCACTGGACACCGCCCATCTACAGGCAGGTTGGTATGCCCCTTACACCTTGCTGCTCCTTACGCTTGGAATAAACATCCTTTGTCCATGTGTCAGGCATCTTCTTTGCCCCTCATCACACTTGAGTTCAAAGCTCATATTTTTGCCTCTGCCTTTGGCTCATGAGGGTGCTGTTCTCCATTCCTCCCCTTTTTAATTTCACCTTTCTGTCTTCCTCTCTCACTTGTTCCTACCTCCTTCCTTTGTCCTGTCTCCTCTGCTCTTGTCTCTTTGCTCCCATACCAAACCTGTTTCCACACCTATTAGTGCTCTGTCTTTTTAGATTATAAGCTCCGTTGAGCAGGGATTGTCATTTTTGTGTTTCCACTTTTACAGTGCTGCGTGCGCTTGGTAGCGCCCTATAAATGCTTTGTAGTAGTAGTGGAGTAGTAGTAGTAGATATGCAGGACACGTACAGGGCATGCCCAAGCACATGTGGCACATGGAGGGGATTGGTGGTGGACCATGTACTGAGAGCATGCGTGCCTTAACACAAGCAACTGTAGGGTGATGACACAGCAACACATGGCAGGGTAGGTAGAGGGTGTGTGTGACAGGTACCTGGGCCTGTGTGCATAATAGACACAGTCATGAATGTAGCTGAGGACCACAACACAGTGGAGAAGCAGGGGGCATGGCGGACAAGGCCCATATCTGATTGAACACTGAGTACATCAATGGTCCAGAAAACAGACATGCAAAGCCCAGAGGTTTAAGCTGCATAGCAACATTTCATAGCACTACAGATCAGCAATGTAACAGTGATGTAAAGGACCTATCTGAGGAGTGGCTAATGATATCCCACTGTAATCAACGAGCATCACAGCATACATGAGCAGCAATGTAACAGTAAAGAGCCATATTGGGATATCATTTGACAGTACTCAGATAACCTCCTTGGATCACATTTACATTGTTGCTATCTAGCGCTGTGAAGTTTGGCTGTGCTACTGGACCCTCTGGGCCTTTCATATAGGTGAGTTTGGCCACTGATATATGCAGAGTTAATGCGATTACAGGGCTTGTCTATTCTTAGAAGTACTCCTCCTCCCAAGGATATGTGGTTGGGGGACTAACTGAGGTCTGATTCCTCTACTACTGAAGTTATCCTACCCATGTTGGTCTAGCATTCCTTCCTCACATATGGCTTATGAGGGCTTACATTTAGTTATTTTTTTGTGCCTACTCCATTTGGGGTGTGTTCATCATTACTAGCCTGCGTCCTCTGTTCCCCTGAGGTCTACTTGCAAAAATAGTACCTGGCATACAGGTCACAGCCAGTCATCATACCTCTGCAGCCAGTCACCAAGCACATTGTGACAGGGGGAGACATACAAGAGGGACATACAACTAGCCCAGAACACATTGTCCTGTGGGTACCCACACACACCACCAAAACACATATGATGTCTGTATGCACCTACCTATCCAGGGACATATCCCAGACCACTGACAGGGAAGGGACTAACACACGGGGTTGATGACGTAGACGCAAACAAATGGCAGCAAACACCACACACATGTCACACACTTAACACTCTGTTGGGGCCCACATACAGTGGGAATACCCACCCACCCTCACCAGACATTGGAAGGCACATTGCCACACCCATACCAAATGCACATAGCACAACCACCACAACACCTGGGAGCAGCCCTTATACACATCCCGTAGTGACACACAAACACATTCCCATACACCCACACACGGTGCAACCCCATACCCAGCAGTGCTCCACCCATCCCCCCAGACACCCCACCACACCCATGGAGTATGGGATAGCTGTCCACCCACACCGCAGAGTGTCTTGCAAAGTGGAGGGCCCCCACACACATCTGGCTGACACGGACACATCCTGCAACACCTAACATCCATACCACTCACGGCAATGCAAGCACATCACTCACACACACAATGACGCCACACAATCCCAGTCAGGACTCCCACATGCGCCACATGAGGCCACATCCAAGGTCAGGTGAACAGTCCATACCTGATACTGCAGATAGGGGGCGCGGCACTCAGCACACCATCCCCCACACACCACATCCCATGTGGCACAGCTACACCAGGGAATGAGGCTGATACTCCCCCATACCCTGCCATGCACAGCACACTGAAGGCACCTTTGCTGTCCCTATTGTATGCACACCAACAGCAGGCACAGGCAGACAACACATTGTTTTTGGCGGGGATGTACTATAGGTGCACTGCGCAAACTCATCTGTGCTGTGTACCCTTCTCCAACCCCCAGGTGACTACAGGACCATGGAGGCACATGAGGAGAAAGATGTGGCAGGGCCTCAGGTAGGTGAGGGGCCAGAGGCCGCAATGTACGGGTACACCGCCAGCAATGGTGAAGGTTACAACAGGAGACAATGTGCTGGCCGAGGCAGAGGACACGCCAGCGGATGTCAACGCTACAGTGGGGGCCACTAGGCACAACTCACAGCCTCTAGAGGGTAAGGAGATGGAGGGGAGTCACCACACCGTGCAGGCACCAGGGACATCAGCCACCCCTCCCACAAGCATGGCTACAATATTGGCAGAGCTGCGGGCCCACAGTGCCTCAGCTTGGCACGATGCCAAAGGTGGGTAACAGCATACACAACAATACCCATGGGGGCTGACGTAATATCCACAATGTGATTGCATTTGCACCACAATATGTTGGCAACATAGCAGATCGTTTCATATGTGCAGGGGGGGGGGGCTGTGCCATGTGTGTTATACCCTCTGGTAGCATGGCTGGTCAGGTGTTAGCATGTGTGAGGATCTCAGACACACACACACTGTTTACATCCATATACCCCACGGAAGCGCACAGCGGTAAACACCTATCCCAGGTCACCTAGACAGATTACTTGACTGACCACTCCCCATGGTTATTAGTACCTAGCATAGTTTGTCAGTGTAATCTGTACTGTGCGCCAGCGGTATAGAAAACAGGGCTCCCCAGATACATGTATGTGTGTGCCATGACTCCTCATGTCATCTGGCTTATCTCATACGACCAGTGCGCAGATCAAGCATTCACACATTGAACTGTGACACTGTACCATGTGTGAGATCTGTGATTCACACAAACCCACATCAGGACCCTTTCCTGGCATGAGAATGGCTCATGGTACACACAGATGTAAACATGGTCATGCATTGCTAGTTGTTGTGTGCATGATTTTTCTGCAGACTGATCTGGTGGGATATGCCTGACATGTGCAAGTGTCACAGTGGTGGTTGTAACAGGTGTCTCACACATCACCTTGTGTCCCACCCACAGGCACTTGTCAGGCTCTGTTGGCCATTCACCAGGAGATCCACCAGCTGCATGCCACAGCGGACAGAATAAAATAAAAATACGACCCTCCAGTTATTAAAGAGATTTTTGAAATTCAAAAGATTGTGCTTCTATCAAATGATATTCAACGATATCCCCAGTAACAGTTTTATATTTAATGGTTTTAAACCAGAGCATCATACTCGCATGCGTGGCATTTTTGTGAAAGCCGGAGTGCTTCGGTATAACACGCCGCAAGCTATACTTGATTTCAAGATTATTTGGAAAGTAGAGTTAAGGTAAGAATGATATTCCTTACCGAGTTTATTAATGGGACATCCATATTACATACAGTTGCATCTGACATTGCTGTACCTCTTTGCAGATAGTGCTGTTTCCAAAATACATACCCCCAGAAGAAGAGCTGAAACGCGGAGAGAGACGGTACCCAAAAGGTGGCGTTGGGGATATTGTTGAATATCGTTTGATAGAAGCACAATCTTTTGAATTTCAAAAATCGGATTTAATATTAAGATAAGTTCCGATTCTCATTTAACTATGAACACCCAGTAGAACATTAAGAACCATATCTATGGTCATTGATGCTACAAGAGTAAGCATTTTAGGGGTAGGTCACCCTGTATTGCTATCTCCAGATTGAGACCATTGGTTCTATTTTTATAACTCATTTTTTGTGGGTATTATTCTACTTTAGATGGTGAGAAAGTAGTACTGTACAATCGGCAATATCTTTAATAACTGGAGGGCCATATTTTTATTTTATTGTTAGTCTAATAACCCTCTAAGAACAGACCAATTGACACATTGTGGTTACACAAACAGCGGACACAATGGCAGGGGCGCTCCTCCATGTTGCAGATGCCCAGGAGGCCATGGCTGCCCTACACATCAGCCAGCACGGCATCAGAGGCAGCACCAGCAGTCCCGGGACAGAGGGGTGGATTGGGCCGTGGTGGCCGTGGCTGGCCACGGAGGATGTGAACAATATAAATAAATAAATCATAACCTATTACAACCTATGTGTTTGTTTCCAATGTATGGCACTGTGATCCCCTACGTACCCTGCACCCCATGTTGTCACCCTGCCCACATGTGCCTACCCATATCCCTCAGGGGTGTGGTTTCTGTACTGCCACCAATCATCGCACATAGGTTATACCATGCCCTGTGTGCCATGACTGTGGCAGGTGGTCAACCTCCTACCTATGCATGGGGGTATACCCAACCTCACCCGTTGCACATCAACATGTTCACGGTGGTACATGTCTGTTGTAAGGATCTGTCACCCTCTCCCACCCCATATGCTCTCCATCATTAGACACACATGTGTAACCATCCTCCCTGCCCACACCAGGGAATATGTGGCTGTCTACCCACGTAGGCTTGCATGCAGCACAGGCAGACAAAGGTAGCTCACTTCAGTCAGCTGATCACTGTTCACCAGCGCTTGTAGTCCCCCACCGCTCATCCTCGGGACCTGCATGGACCTGTCTCGCCCTCACCAGCTATCTCCCTGTAAAGATCCTGGGTACAGCATCCCCTCTTACCCTTCCTGCCACATACCTGCTGCTAGCCTTTTCTCCTATTACCCTACAAGAATGGTGCATCAGATATGGTGCCCACACATCACAGGCAGCATGCATGTGACCATAGCTGTTGGGACACACTGCACATTGGCACATCACAGGGGCACCATGGGACACAAACACCTACGCACATGGGCAGCCCCCACAACTGCATATGGAGACGGTCCATGTATGTTACCTATGTCTACCACGCATACACATAGGGATCTACACACATGTCCCATGCTCACGTCCATAGTCTGTCTGTAAGAGAGACACATGACCATTGTAATGTAGTAACCCAACTGTATTTAAAAAAATATGTACAACAGGTATTACATACCAAAACCCACATGTTGGGTCCCGGGAGACAGGACAGCACAGGACATGTGTGTGTGCACCACAGGGACCATCACACGTGCCTAGGATGCCCATCAGGGGATGGCTGTCAAGATGCACCGTGCATACCAGCCACACACTGCATCTTGGCAGCCATCCATTGAATGGAGCCTGGCAGCCATCAGATGGTGCAGTCCTGGGCCCGCTGGCATTGCAGCACGCCATCCATTGCCACATACAGGTCCCGGATGCAACTGCCACCACATACACACAAGGTGCCAGGTGTCTGTGTGGTGGCATGTGTGTGGGCCCTGTCTGTGCCAATGGGTGGCGTAGCTACACCCAGACGGGCACCATCACCACACACATGCAGCAGCTGGCAGGGACTCACAGTGCCCTGTGCTGTCCTGTGTTCCCTCCCATCCTCCCCACCTCCACACCCCCTTCCTTCCCCCCTGGCACCTCCCACACACCCTCACCACCCTCCACGCTCTCCTCCTTCTCCTCAACCCCCAAAATGTCACATACATGCTCACCCTCCCCTCCCTCCGGCCCCACCCCACCCTCTCCATGTCCCTGTCATCCTCTACCGCCTCTGCCACCTCCGCCGCCTCCTCCTCCTCTGCCGCCTCCTCCTCCTCTACCTCCTCCTCCTCCTCCTCCACCGGCTGGACAGCAACTGTGGGGCGTGTTGTGGGTGGCCCTGAGCTTGATCTCCCCTCACCAACAGCAGCAGCTTCTGTGGGGGAAGACAGTCATTAGCACACCATCATGCAATTACAACGCCACATAAACATAGTGTGGCTTCCCACAGGCCGTTGGCCCACTGTGACATTATGTACTGCACTGCAGGGGCCGCAACACTCACTACCATGTTGCTGCAGCACCCTTCTTTGTAGCCGCTCGAGGACACCCGGGCAGTGCAGCCGCAACTCACGTCCCTTTTTCCATAGGTCCTCCACCTGGGTGGGAATGCCATGGGTGAGAACATTAAGGGCCAGATGTCTCTGGTGGGTGCCCAACACATATCACACATCACTGCGTACAGCAGGGTGCTGCTGCTGCACATGCCAGTGGGTCCTATACTACCTGTTGCCAGCGCCGCCTGCATGTGTGGCTGTGGGTCTGGGCATGGGTGGGGTGCCACCTATGTGTCGTTTGGGCAACCCCACAGACCAGTCTTACCCAGATCCTACGCTCTCCTTGCATTACCTTGCCACTGCTGATCCTCCAGCCCTCCAGACGTCCCCGGTTCAGCTCCTGCCCAGATCGGGGCAGTGGGAGCCCACACACACGCACTCCTGCCCAGGTCGGGGCAGTGGGAGGCACACACACACTCACTCCTGCCCAATCGGAGGCAGTGGGAGGCACACCCGCACACTCCAGCACCGCTTAAAAGCGGCGTCCCTACCCCGAGGGAGCCGCTGCTGATCCTCCAGCCCTCCAGACGTCCCCGGTTCAGCTCCTGCCCAGATCGGGGCAGTGGGAGCCCACACACACGCACTCCTGCCCAGGTCGGGGCAGTGGGAGGCACACACACACTCACTCCTGCCCAATCGGAGGCAGTGGGAGGCACACCCGCACACTCCAGCACCGCTTAAAAGCGGCGTCCCTACCCCGAGGGAGCCGCTGCTGATCCTCCAGCCCTCCAGACGTCCCCGGTTCAGCTCCTGCCCAGATCGGGGCAGTGGGAGCCCACACACACGCACTCCTGCCCAGGTCGGGGCAGTGGGAGGCACACACACACTCACTCCTGCCCAATCGGAGGCAGTGGGAGGCACACCCGCACACTCCAGCACCGCTTAAAAGCGGTGTCCCTACAGGGCGCGCCCGCGCCTGGCGGGCCCGCACCTGAGGGCCTCGCCAGAGGGCCCTTATGGCGTTGGCCTTTAGGCGGTGGACAATAGGCACATAAGATAACTCTCCCACTCGACCGCAACAAAACCTCAGAGGTCATCAAATCCCGACCCACGCGAGCAAAACCCCACCAGCGTACAAAAGGCAAAAACTCAACGAACAGCTCACCGACGGCTTGAGCTCCCCAGACTGGGTCTGAGCTCGCCATACACGATCAACACGCACCACGAGCTCACCGTGGATGGCCCGAGTTTACCAACAAGAAATGTCAACGCCAGAAGCACCACCCAGGTAAACGTGGAGCAAACTATCTAAAACCAAATCAGTTTTTCTTGCCAGCAAGTTGTTACACTACAAGACAGTAACCTTCACCCAATAACCTTAATACAGTATCACACAATATTGTATCTGTTTACTTAAAGCTTACTTAGTATGTAGAAACACCACGCTACATTATATTCCATGTTTATGATAGAATCTCTGCGTTACACTGTATCCATGTCTGTATAGAGCATGTTTGTATAGAGCAATAAGAAACTCTGTGTCCCGTCACTTTACCCTGCCAGACAGTTGATACCCAGAAACCACCCCAACAAACAAATTTCCTAACTGTCTCGACAACTCCCCGACACAGTACCACACAACCCCAAATAATCACATATTGTAGACAGTCGTGAAATGGAGCTTGTCCACACATTCCTAATATTGTACATGTGTACACTGACTTTAACACATGGACCTGTCACAAACCCGCAATACCTGATACCACTTCTATATACCCCACTCTACCTTCTCTACCCCCTCCCATTACCCGTCTTGCAACAACGCAACTTAAATCCCACCACCGTAATACAAACAACAACAACCAAACTACCCCAGCGGCCCACCCCTAACAAAAGAAATAAGTCTCAGAAGCACACTAAAGCCAAATCAAAGAGCAACAATAGAACACAAGAACATCCCACACGGGTTTCACAGGCATCACACCCAGCACATATCACATGTACCATTATTCTTATTAATGCTAGGTCAGTAAGGAACAAAACACATATCATCCACAACATCCTTTCTGATGAACAACCAGACATCCTATGCATAACAGAAACATGGCTCACTGACACTGACCCAGCAACACTAAATCAAATCCAGAAACCCAGCTACAAACTCTACAACTGCCCACGCACTAACAAAAGAGGAGGCGGAATCCTCATAGCAGCCAAAACCAACCTTCAACTTACTAACACAGCCATGATCACTAATCCCGATCTCGACTTACTCAAAGTTGAGAACACAACATTATCCATCTGCCTAATCTACAGACCCCCCTCACCTCAACATGAAGCACTAGATACAGCACTAGAAAGCATCACCTCCACTAAAAGTAAAAAATTCCAAATCATTCTGGGAGATTTGAACCTAGCGACAATTCCCACAATCCACTCAGAGTCCTTCTTTGAAGCCATGGACCAACTAGGCTTCCAACAAATAGTGAACGACACCACCCACGATAAAGGAAATACCCTAGACATGATTTTCACACCTAGTAATCTGCAACCAAGCAACGAGGCACCTATAATAAATATAACCCAAGTACCTTGGTCTGACCACCACCAAATCAATTGCAAGATTAAATTACAATGCCCACCCAAAAGTCGCAAAGGAAATGAGAATGCCCAATCCAATCAGGAAGTTCAACAAACTCAACGAAGAACACCTCATAAACACCATCTCATCACACATAGACCTTGATAACACTGACCTCGTTGAGCTAACGAAAAAGTGGAATGCAAGCATTCAAAATGCATCTAACCCAACATCAAAACACTCAGCTACTTCACGTAAGCACAACTCGGAACCCTGGTACACAGAAACTCTAATAAAATCAAAGAGGGAACTCCGGAAAACAGAGAGAAAGTGGAGACAAATTAAATCCACCGAGCTCAAAGCCAAATACATGACCCTTCTTGCAAAATACAAAAATGACGTAAACAACGCCAAGAAGGTGCACCACACCAACCTCCTAAACAAGGCGATAAACCGTCCACGAGAACTATTTGAATTAGTCAAATCACTAACCAAAACAGACCAGAACGACAGCCTCAACAACTCCATCAAGGCCCAAGCATTGGCATCCCATTACACAACCAAACTGACGGCCCCTAGTCCCTCACCCCCCATAGGCCCAACCTCACAAACTCCTCTAAACAACTGTGAAACCATCATAACACAAAAACAGCTATGGAATCACTTCCATAAAATCGGTACCCAACAAATTGCAACCATTATCACAAGCATAAACAGCACCACCTCCCCACTAGATCCCTGCCCTGCAACCTGGATCAAGGCGGTTAAACAACACATAACATCACACATCTCACACATAGTCAACCAATCTCTACAACAAGGAATCATGCCCTCAGAACTAAAAAAATCAGTTATAAGACCAATTCTAAAAAACAATACACTCAACAGGGAAGACCCAGCCTCCTACCGCCCCATATCAAGTATTTCATTTCTAGCGAAGATCATTGAAAAGGCGGTCCTTCTACAACTCCAAGACCACCTGATCGACAGTGCTCCTCTAGATGACCAGCAATATGGCTTCAGACAACATCATGGAGTAGAAACACTTTTACTAGTTCTACTTAACAACCTCCTTAAAGGCCTTGAAAACAAAAAGAAAATGTATATACTTGTATTCATTGACATCTCAGCTGCCTTTGATACAGTTAACCATGGAACCCTCATAGACAGCATAAAATCAATAGGAATATCAGGTACTCCACTAAAATGGTTCTCATCATACATCTCAAACCGAACACAACAGGTTCAATTCAACGGCGAAATAGCGGAATCATTCTCCCAAACACAAGGAATCCCCCAAGGCTCCGCACTCTCATCACTCCTATTCAACATATACATGCAACCACTTTGCAAAATTTTTACACGGCACAAAATCAAATACCACATCTATGCCGATGACATTATGCTATACTCACAACTCGACTCTCAAAACCCAGACTACAACCCACTTGAGACTTGCATAGGGGAGATGCAAGACTGGTTAAAACAAAGCAGCATGTCAATTAACCACAAGAAAACCGAGGTAATGTATATCTCCAAAGCACCGAATTTTGTACCACCCTCTTCAATAACACTATGCAACAACACATACCAAACAAAAAATGAAATAAAGTATCTGGGAGTCACATTCGACTGCGACCTAAAAATGGAGAAACACCTCCGAAAGACCAACAGAGCAGTTTTCCACAAACTGCGAGTTCTTCATCCCATTCGAAACATCATTGACCCCCAGGACTTCAGAACCGTGGCTCAAGCACTCATCATGCCACACTTTGACTACTGCAACGCCATCCTTCAAGGTCTACCTAAGAAAACTCTGAACATACTGCAAATGGCACAAAATGTAACTGCCAGGGTCATTATGAAGAAAAACATAAGTGACCACATCACACCAGTACTAATTCAATTACACTGGCTACCCATAGCAGCTCGTACAAAATACAAAATATTGACAACTACTTTCAAACTCATCCACAACTTAGCACCATCCTTCCTCACCACCCTAGTCGGTTTACAACCACCTACCAGAAACAGACGAAGCACCTACGCCAACATCCTCCACACACCACCTGACTTTAGATCTACCAAAGCCAGCACCAGCAACAGGGCTTTTTCATATGTAGCACCAACACTATGGAACCAACTCCCACCAGAGCTACGAGCTAGCAGTGATCTGACAGACTTTAGAAAAAAGCTCAAAACACACATATTCCAAAACCATTTCAATCTGATCTAATCCCACGTATGCAACACAGGAAGCCTATCTTGTATGAATGTAATATGTAAAGGCTTATATGTACATATGTAAATGTCTTCCCCTATAACTAAGAAACGTTAATTCTGTGTGATCTGTAAATGATGTACATATGTAAATGACTTCCCCTATAACTAAGCCTATAACTAAATGATGTACATATGCAAATGACTTCCCCTATAACTAAGAAACGTTAATTCTGTGTGATCTGTAAATGACTTCCCCATAACTAAGAATTGTTAACTCTGTGTGATCTGCTTCTATAACCAATCTGTATGCATACAAAATTGTATCTGCCTTGATTTGGCAGTTTCTCAATATAATCCTACCCGCTTCTGATCGCTGGAAGGAGCGGGATACAAATACTTGCTAAATAAAATAAATAAAATAAATTACATGGCAGCACCATGCAATGTGTGGGGTAGGTATGCTGGTCTAAAGGGGAGGTGTTTCTTGACCCCTGTGGGGTCCGGCACACACCTGTGTGTTTGCATAACCTACACACATCCGCAGACACACATGAAATGCCACCATGATATCTTTATTGGAACATGTGTGATGTGTTCTGGCATCGCGCGGGGATTGGGTGGCCCTGAACACATCACCAGGAACCACTACCAGAACACCAGGATGTGTACTCTACCTGTGTGGACACAACTAGGGCCTCCTGTGAATAGGAAATTTATGGCCGACTGCAACAGCAGCATGCACCAACACACCTAGCTTGGCTACAGACCTCTGTAATGAGGTCCAGGGCCTCCTGGAGTTAGGGCAGAGCTGTGAAACCCCAACAGATGCACTTACCCTGACACCAGAAACTATAATACACCTCTGTAATGAGGTCCAGGGCCTCCTGGAGTTAGGGCAGAGCTGTAAAACCCCAACAGATGCACTTACCCTGACACCAAAATCTATAATACACCTCTGTAATGAGGTCCAGGGCCTCCTGGGGTTAGGATGGGGGTGTGAGAATGAAACAGATGCAGGTACCCTGACACCAGAATCTTTAATTGACCTCTGTGATCAGGTCCAGGGCCTTCTGGGGTTAGGGCAGAGCGGTGAGAATGAAACAGATGCAGGTACCCTGACACCAAGATCTTTAATTGACCTCTGTGATCAGGTCCAGGGCCTCCTGGAGTTAGGGCAGAGCTGTGAGAATGAAACAGATGCAGGTACCCCGACACCAGGATCTTTAATTGACCTCTGTGATCAGGTCCAGGGCCTCCTGGAGTTAGGGCAGAGCTGTGAGAATGAAACAGATGCAGGTACCCCGACACCAGGATCTTTAATTGACCTCTGTGATGAGGTCCAGGGCCTCCTGGAGTTAGGGCAGTGCTGTGAAACCCCAACTGATGCAGTTACCCTTACACCAGGATCTCTAATGGACCACTGTAATGAGGTCCAGGGACTCCTGGAGTTAGGGCAGCGCTGTGAAACCCCAACTGATGCACTTACCCTGACCCCAGGATCTATTATACACCTCTGTAAGGAGGTCCAGGACCTTCTGGGATTCGGGTAGAACTGTGAGAATGTAACAGATGCAGGTACCCTGACACCAGGATCTTTAATTGAACTCTGTGATCAGGTCCAGGGCCTCCAGGGGTTAGGCAGAGCTCTGAGAATGAAACAGATGCAGGTACTCTGACACCAGGATCTTTAATTGACCTCTGTGATCATGTCCAGGGCCTCCTGGGGTTAGGGCAGAGCTGTGAGAATGAAACAGATGCAGGAACCCTGACACTGGGATCTTTATTTGTAATCAGGTCCAGGGCCTCCCGGAGTTAGGGCAGAGCTGTGAGAATGAAACAGATGCAGGTACCCTAACACCAGGAACTTTAATTGACCTCTGTGATCAAGTCCAGTGCCTCCAGGGGTTAGGCAGAGCTGTGAGAATGAAACAGATGCAGGAACCCTGACACTAGGATTTTTAATTGTGATCAGGTCCAGGGCCTCCTGGAGTTAGGACAGAGCTGTGAGAATGAAACAGATGCAGGTACCCTGACACCAGGATCTTTAATTGACCTCTGTGATAAGGCCCAGGGCCTCCTGAGTTAGGGCAAAGATGTGAGAATGAAACAGATGCAGGTACCCTGGATCTTTAATTGACCTCTATGATCAGGTCCAGGGCCTCCTGGAGTTAGGGCAGAGCTGTGAAACCCAACTGATGCAGTTACCCTGACACCAGGATCTCTAATGGACCACTGTAATGAGGTCCAGGGACTTCTGGAGTTAGGGCAGAGCTGTGAAACCCCAACTGATGCAGTTACTCTGACACCATTATCTCTAATGGACCTATGTAATGAGGTACAGGGCCTCCTGGAGTTAGGGAAGATCTGTGAAACCCCAACTGATGAAGTTACCCTGACACCAGGATCTCTAATGGACCACTGTAATGAGGTCCAGGGCCTCCTGGAGTTAGGGCAGAGCTGTGAGAATGAAACA
The DNA here is from genome assembly GCA_033557465.1 of Ichthyophis bannanicus. Lineage (NCBI taxonomy): Eukaryota > Metazoa > Chordata > Amphibia > Gymnophiona > Ichthyophiidae > Ichthyophis > Ichthyophis bannanicus. Next base: position 254,190,395 of record CM066038.1, read on the forward strand.
GATGCAGGTACCCTGACACCAGGATTTATAATAGACATCTGTAATCAGGTCCAGGGCCTCCTGTGGTTAGGGGAGAGCTCAGAAACCCAAACTGATGCATTTACCCTGACACCAAGATCTTTAAGAAACCTCTGTAATGAGGTCCAGGGCCTCCTGGAGTTAGGGCAGAACTGTGAGAATGAAACAGATGCATGTACCCTGACAACAGGATCTTTAATTGACCTCTGTGATCAGGTCCAGGTACTCCTGGGGTTAGGGCAGAGCTGTGAAACCCCAACTGATGCACTTACCCTTTCACCAGGATATGCAATACACCTCTGTAATGAGGTCCAGGGCCTCCTGGAGTTAGGTCAGAACTGTGAGAATGAAACAGATGCAGGTACCCCGAGACCAGGATCTTTAATTGACCTCTGACATCAGGTCCCGTGCCTCCTGGAGTTAGGGCAGAGCTGTGAAACCCCAACTGATGCAGTTACCCTGACACCAGGATCTCTAATGGACCACTGAAATGAGGTCCAGGGCCTCCTGGAGATAGGGCAGTGCTGTGAAATCCCAACTGATGCAGTTACCCTGACACCAGAATTTATAATAGACCTCTGTAATGAGGTCTGGGGCCTCCTGGGGGTTAGGGTAGAGCTGTGAGAATGAAACAGATGCAGGTACACTGACACCAGGATCTTTAATTGACCTCTGTGATCAGTTCCAGGGCCTCCTGAGGTTAGGGCAGAGCTGTGAGAATGAAACAGATGCAGGTACCCTGACACCAGGATCTTAAATTGACCTCTGTGATCAGGTCCAGGACCTCCTGGGGTTAAGGCAGAGCTGTAAGAATGAAACAGATGCAGGAACCCTGACACCAGGATCTTTAATTGACCTCTATGATCAGGACCAGGGACTCCTGGAGTTAGGGCAGAGCTGTGAAACCCCAACTATTGATTTACCCTGACACCAGGATTTATAGTAGACCTCTGTAATCAGGTCCAGGGCCTCCTGGGGTTAGGGGAGAGCTCTGAAACCCAAACAGATGCATTTACCCAGACACCAGGATCTATAAGAAACCTCTGTAATGAGGTCCAGTGCCTCCTGGAGTTAGGGCTGTGCTGTGAAACCCCAACTGATGCAGTTACCCTGACACCAGGATTTATAATACACCTCTGTAATGAGGTTCAGGGCCTCTTGGGTTAGGGCAGAGCTGTGAGAATGAAACAAATGCAGGAACCCTGACACCAGGATCTTTATTTGACCTCTGTGATGAGGTCCAGGGCCTCCTGGAGTTAGTGCAGAACTGTGAGAATGAAACAGATGTAGGTATCCTGACAACAGTATCCTTAATTGACCTCTGTGATCAGGTCCAGGGACTCCTGAAGTTAGGCAGAACTGTGAAACCCCAACTGATGCACTTACCCTGACACAAGGATCTATAATACACCTCTGTAATGAGGTCCAGGGCCTCCTGGGGTTAGGGCAGAGCTGTGAGAATGAAACAAATGCAGGTACCCCGACAGCAGGATCTTTAATTGACCTCTGTGATCAGGTCCAGGGCCTCCTGGAGTTAGGGCAGAGCTGTGAAACCCCAACTGATGCAGTTACCCTGACACCAGGATCTCTAATGGACCACTCTAATGAGGTCCAGGGACTCCTGGAGTTAGGGCAGAGCTGTGAAACCCCAACTGATGCACTTACCCTGACACCAGGATCTCTAATGGACCACTCTAATGAGGTCCAGGGCCTCCTGGAGATAGGGCAGAGCTGTGAAAATGAAACAGATGCAGGTACCCTAACACCAGGATCTTTACTTGACCTCTGTGATCAGGTCCAGGGCCTCCTGGAGATAGGGCAGAGCTGTGAAAATGAAACAGATGCAGGTACCCTGACACCAGGATCATTAATTGACCTCTGTGATCAGGTCCAGAGCCTCCTGGAGTTAGGGCAGAGCTGTGAGAATGAAACCGATGCAGGTACCCCGACACTAGGATCTTTAATTGACCTCTGTGATCAGGTACAGGGCCTCCTGGAGTTAGGGCAGGTGGTAGTCGGGCCCTACAATGTCCCAGCCATTGCCCTATGCCCGTGTGCAGATGCATCCTGCCCAGGCCGCCCTGTCCGGGCCATACCCACAGTACCTTGCTCCTCATTATGCACATTGGCAGGCTAACACTGGAAACAGTGCAAGCATTGTGGGCTCAGTAAGTTGTAGGCAGCCACAAAATACTGGATAGACATACACACACTCCCACACCTATTTCAGCATTGTGCACAGATAGAGGTTGTTGGCAGCCCTGGCCACCACACCAGTCCTGGGCACAGTGCAGACATTGCTGTGGTACTCAATACTGTTAGGGTCACTCCCTGGGGTGGTAAACACTGTCAGAAACAAACACTGAAACATACTCCACAGTTATCAGAAAGGTTGCTATGATGAATCTCTGTCAACAAATTGTGTTTAACTTAGGATTTGTTATCTGACATTAATCATAGCAACATTTTGATATACATGGAACGTGTTTCCAAGTTTAAAACGGCACTGCTAAGGTATGCAGGTGCTAGTATTGGTAGATGCTGCTCCGCATAGGGTCCAACAGCCTGACTTTCCATGAGCCATTGGATAGTGGAGCCTGTGGGTGTGGGTGTTTGTGCCCCTGTTGGCCACTGCTCTAGGGCAGAGGTTCCCAACGCCTGTCCTGGTGGGCCAAATATGGTTTGGGTTTTCATGCTGCCCCTAATGAATATGCATGAGATATATTTGCATACAATGGGGACGGTGCACACAAATGCATCACAGGCATATTTATTAAGGACAGCATGAATCCTGAATGGTGTTTTGCCCTCTAGGACTGCAGTTGGGAAACTCTGCTCCAGGAATTGCACATGTTTATGGTGTATGTGCTCTGTAGGGTAAAGTATAGGTGTTTATGGTGTGTTTATTTTATCTGCAATAAAGGTTCCGTCTTTGTTACCACGGTTTAGTACTGGGTGAAATATAGGGACATGGTCTGCAAGAGCCACAGCTGGGACTTGAACCTGTGACCTGCTCTTGAAAATATTGGCTGTGTGTACTGTACCAAACTGTTATCAAAGAGGCAGATCATTCCCTGGGGATACCATGACTGTTCATCAGACAGACCTTGTCTGTTGCAGTGCACGGCACCCACCTAAACAGAGCTCGGCCTTGCTGTGCTGTGGGCAGCTGCCACTGCTCCCTCCGCCACCGGCACCCCTCCACCACCATGCTGACATGCCCTTATGCCGGTGGTACACAGTCTCATGCCATCCAGTGTGCCGCTAGGCGGCTACCTATGGTGTGGGATCTGGAGTAGGGATGCTGACATGGACATCAGCACTTCCCCCTGGCACCGCCTGCCAATGTTCTGTGCCCTTGGGGGTACCTGCTGGGTACTGTCCCCTGGGACACTGTGAGACACACACTCATGCCCATGTTGGACCCTGGTCAGTTGCTGTCTTACTGCTTTTCAGTTTCTGCATTCCTATGTGCCAGGTAGGCATCTGCCTAGTCCACACTGTGCCCCAGCTGTCCCATTGAATGTGCCGCCTGCAGCCCCCTCTACCCCATTTACACCATCACCATAGTGCCCTTTCCTACATGGCCACTCTGCTGTTGCTGCACATGTGAAAGCCACATAAGCAAGCTGCCCAATATATACCACAGCAAACCCTCATCAACACTATCAATGTTGGAACATTCACTTTGTGGGGGGAATCAGAATTGACCCTTCCAAAGTGACATCTTCCTTTTTATTCTTTATGGGTAGTGTTGATTACCGTTTATCATTGTTTTTTCTATTGGCCAGCTCGGTATTTTGTAGTTCTATTTTGGTTCTGGTCATTATCTCTCTGGTTTTTGCATGTTTTTTTACTGCACATGTATCACTACTATCACTTATTTGGGTCTCCCTGCCTTTGCTGTACATTGCTGACTGAACTGGTTTCTTTCTCCTGCAAATGTGCCTCTAACGCAAGGTTTTCACTGGCGTTAATTTTCAGACCCTGATTTCACAGCGTTAGTGTGCCTGGGGCCTCTCCCCGCCCACTCTCCGCCCATTGACCCCTTATCTCCGCCCTCTGGGGAGCCTTACTCCACCCTCTGGGCATCTTAATGCCGCCGAAGACGTTATCGCGTGATACGTGATGTTATCGCATGGTAATGCATCATTATAGCCCGATAACGTCACTTATCACGCGATAACGTCGCCACTGCGACTTTAGCGCTGTTTAGTAAACATACCTCCTAAGTGTGTGCTAAAATGCACTTTAACCACCCAGAGATCATTAGTTAAAGGGCCTCTTAACACATTACCAGGCACCATACTCCCCCCAAAAATCTCACAGAAAAACATTTAAATCAATTCAACCATGACTGCTGGATAGTGCTAAGATCAAAAATAGTTTTCTACTCTTACTGTAACAGTTTTCTATTTATATTGCTACCTTGCCAGGGCATTGGAATTACTTGTAATACTCAGACCCTAAAATATTCAAAAGAGTATTTAGTCTCTTTACAGTGCCCAACCAAAGGGGCCCTAAGATGCCCATTCTTAATGCAACTCTTGTATTCAATCAGTCTACTGCATTTGTTTTTCTAGTCCTACATTAACTTGAATGGACAAAAATGACATAAATAGCATCAATAGTACTGCAATTAATAGTTTGACTCTCTTATGTGTACAAACAATATGGCTTTATCATCAGAACAATCCAGAATTTGTATGACAAACCAATGTTTTCTAAAACTCTTCTGCATAGGCTTTTGAATTGCACCTATTAGGACAACCCTTTTCTTTGAATCTCAAAATCATATCCATTGCTTTCAATTTAAATTCTGTCTGGGTAGTGCACAATTTTCTTAGGCTAAGGAACTGACTTACTGATAAGTTCAGGGGTACTTTTACTATGGGAAAAAGGATAAACTGCCCTGTATCCTGCATAATAGGTGACTCATAAGTAAAAACATACTTTTTTTGCAGGTCACTGTTTTGTTTGCCTACCAATCACTCCTGATTATCAAATTAAAGCTTGGGCTGGTGCAGGCAGTGCTCAGAAAGTAATGTCAGGGGAAGGGGTTACCGTGACCAGTGTATGGAGTCAATCTTTCTCCCAGCTCAGTGCTGCTCTTCCTATCAAAGGTGCTGTTTAGAGCAGTGCAGGCCACTGAGCTTCTGAGCATATATAGTTCTGCTTTCTCCCAGTCCCCATGATGGCATGGACTCTTTCCTCGATTCCAGTGCTTCCAGTAACTCAGAGGCTGGAGCAGGGAGAGACAGCTCTGCATGGGGTCAAAGACCCCACAAAACGTCTCAGAATAGACCTATCAGAATTGAGGGAGGAGGCGAGTCACACCATGGGACAGGGAGGTGGGGGGAGGCAGCATTCAAGAGTAAGTAAATAATGTTCCCGGGAAATTGAGTAACTACAGTATTAACTTTTGCAATCTAATAGTCTAATAACTCTGTTTCAATGTGATCTTTCTCTTTACCCTTAGATTACAACTATAGACAATATCTGCCACTAGCTAGTAATATTTTTAAAATATGTTCAATACTCTCTTCTCCCTTTTCTCCAGACCTGTGCAAATCTCTTCAGAAACAGTTCATCTTAATGCTGCTGTATATGCCTGCTAAGGCACATATCATTAAGGGGACACTTTTAGGACTCTCATACTTGCAACAAATTCTCTTTCAGAATAGCAGATTGGCCAGAAATCCAAAGTGGAGCTGAGGAAATCCTGAATAATGTCTTTGTACTTGGGTATCCACTAGGACAGGACATCAGTGGCTCTATTTTTTTTCCTCTGGTCTGCTGCACACTATACTAGGGTTACTTAGCAGATATGAGTTTAAATTTTGAATTGTTCACAGATCCTAACTTTTCTCCATCATATTGTATATGATTAAAAACCCAAATGTCTTGCCTTGCCTTGCACTACTGCTGCTGAAGGAAAGGTCTTAGGCATAGAAGAGAAAGGGATAGAGGAAATGAAGGCAGAGCTGGAAGAGACAAGGGAAGAAACGATGGAAGAGGGACATTATAAAGCTAAAGATGAGAGAGATAATGTAGAAAGAGGAGGAGAAGAAGAAGAAGCAAAGAAGGAAAGGATGGAGAAGAAGAGGGATGAAGGAGATAAAAGGTGAAAGAATGTGGAAGAATGTTTATGTTGTGAAAGAAGGGAACAGGTGAGCAGTGTGTACATGTAAAATTCGGAGAGGGATGAATGTTTGCAAGAGGAAAATAAGGTGTGCAAGATGTCGAGAAATGTATGAGGAGGGGAACATGTAAATGTGGTAAATTAGGATGACATAGCTAAACAAACAAAAGTAAAAAATAAAACAAAAAAGGCAATAGAATGAAAACATTTAGAAGCAAGTTTGACAGAACAGAATAAATAAAAGAAAAGGGAAATAAAAAAAAAACAGAGAAGAGAGGAAATGTAAAAAATGGAAAATGAATAAGAAGAAATAATAAATTCAAATGGAAGCATGACTTAAAGCAGTAGTTCGCAAAACAGTTCTTGGAGCACACTCATCCATTTGGGTTTTCAGGATATTCACAATGAAAATGCATGAAACAGATTTGTATATCTGTTTCATGCAGTGCATACAGATCTATCTCATACATTAATAGTGGATATCCTGAAAACCTGACTGGATGGGTTTACCCAGGGGAGTTGGTTGAGAACCACTGAATTAAAGCATAAAGAGAACAGATGAAAGGAACTGAAATGGAATCAGAAGAATGAAATGAAAAACAAAGGATGAATATGAGAAGAAAAGTCCAAGAAATACAAAGGTTACTGCAACACCTGCAGCAGATAGGAGTATGTAAGAATACTCTGAAGTGGTTTACTTCCTACTTGGAAGATCGAATGCAACAAGTCAAATGCACCCAAAAGAAATCATTGAAGTTCCCCCGTCATGCAGTGAATACCACAAGGTTCAGCCCTGTCATCAATGCTCTGTAATATTTACATCCAACCCAAATGCAGCATCATCAAATGCCACAAACGTCACTATCACCTCTATGCTGATGACATCATGGTGTATGCTCCAATCAGCATACTAGCACTTGACACCACAACAATAACCAGATGCCTTGAAGACATGAATGCCTGGCTCACAGCCAATAACCTGACGGTCAACTACGATAAAACTGAGGCAGCGTTCGTCACCAGGAACCCCACCTTCATTTCACCACAAGCTATCAACATTCTAGACAAACCAATAGCAGTCAAAGATGAAGTTAAGTACCTGGACATCACAATGGACAGAGCTCTGAACCTGAAATCCCACATCACCAAAACTGCAAACAAGGCCTATCAACGTTTGAGGACCATCAGAAAGCTCAAGCCAATACTCCACCAGGACCACTTCCACACAGTGTGCCAAGCACTCATCACACCTCTGCTTGATTACGGAAACTCGATATATCAAGGCCTCCCTCAGCAGACCTTACACCCACTGCAAATGGTGCAAAACACTGCAGCATGCATCATTAAGCACACTCCAAGAACTGAGCACATCACCCCCATGTTACAGCATCTGCACTGGCTCCCAATGATGGCCAGAGCAAAATTCAAAACAGTCCTGATCATCTTTAAAATCATTCATCTCTCGGCAGATGCACTCCAAGATATCATAACAAGGGATATCAGCAATAGACCAAGAAGGACCAATAATGACAACATGATCGGCACACCTGCAGGATATCACAAGAGTAAACAAACAACCTCAAGAAGAGCTCCTTCGCTACTGTCGTCCACACTTTCGAACTCCCTCCCAATGGGCCTGAGGGCCTTGAATGACATCATAGACTTCCACAAGGCCCTTAAAACCCTGCTCTTTACAGAAACCTATGAGCAGACAGACAACAGTCTCCACCCGAACGGTAATGCAACTACCTCCACCAACTCGATACCCACCCATCCCAACTAGACATATGAGTTCATTGTATAATGTTGTTAAGTACCCTAATGTTAAATGTAACCCTCCAATTGGGATGTGACCACTTTGATTGCAGGATAAGGTGGTATACAAATCTGTCTAAATAAATAAATAAAGTTTTCACAGCATGCTATTGAAAAAATTTTGCTATATCTTAGAAGGTAACTTGGCAGACCAGAACTAACACAGTGGTGACCTTATGCAAGAGAGTTGTTTAGAACCACTTAGAAGCTCAGATTAGATGATCTATGAGCGAGTTGGATTTTTTTTTTCTTTATCAAGTTTTCCAAATATAAGCAAGACAAAGCTTGTACAGAAAAAGGAAGCTCTTAAGAAAATTACAAAGAAAACTATCAAAAAGCTACCTTGTAGTCCACATATTTAATTTAATTTAATTTAATTAACAGGTTATTTATATACCGCTCCTTCCATTTGATCAGGTGCGGTTTCCATATAACAACATTAAACAGGGTGATCTGTTTTTACATATAACAAGTTTAAAGTTAGGTAATTACAGTTAACAAATAGCAATTAACAAATAACAATAGTGAACTATGTACAATTAACTATATACATATTTTTTGTTTTACATTTTCTTAATCACTTCGTCTTAGGTTACAGCGCTTCATTCTTTTGTTGAAATAGTGTATTACCCTGTGTCGGATTATCCTTTATCTAGCTGGGGGGTGAGAGAAGAGCTGGTCATAGAACCATAATGCTTTGTAAATAAGTGTGTTTTGAGTTTTTTTCGGAACTCCATTATATCAGGTAGTTGTCTTAATTCTATTGGGATTGTGTTCCACAGGATGGGGGCTGCATGTGAGAAGGCTTTCTTGTTTGTGGATTTATTGGCTCTAATGAATTCTTTTGGTGGTGTTAATTTATTTAATTGGTCTCTCCTTTGGAGATTATGTGTAGGTTCTATTTTGATGAGGTTATTTATGGACAGGGGTGCTGTTTTTGTTATAGCTTTGTAGGTAGTTAAGATAGTTTTGTATTCAATACGGCTTTGAATCGGGAGCCAGTGTAGATATTCTAATATTGGGGTTATGTGTTGGAAAGGTGGGGCCTTCGTAATGGTCCTTGCTGCGGCATTTTGTGCTAATTGAAGTTTTTTTATGGCTTCCTTAGTTACGCCAAGTAGGATTTGATTTGCGAAATCAAAATGTGGGGTTATGATTGCTTGTATGACGCGTTGAAAATCCTGTAGGTGCATTAGTGGGCGGAGTTGCTTTAATATTTTTAGTTTAAAGTAAACTTTTTTTGATATGTTTCTTACATGGGTGTCCATGCTGAGATGTTTGTCCAGAATAACACCTAGGTAGCGTATTTCAGATTTTAGTGTGATATTATTATTTTGCAACGTAATATGAGAAGGGGGAATGAATGTTGTGCATTTAGTTACTATTAGGGCTTCTGTTTTTGAGTGATTGATGTACAGATTGTTTTCATTTAGCCAGGTGTTGATTTCAGTGAGGCAGTCGTTAATGAGTTGTATAGGGATATTTGGGATTTTGAATGGGACATACATCATTATGTCATCCGCGTACAGATGATAGAGGACATTGAATTTTTTAAATATTTTGCATATGTGTTTTAAATATATGTTAAAAAGTAACGCGGATAGTGCTGAGCCTTGTGGAAGGCCTAGTTCTTGTTTGTATGTATTTGATGTGAGATTTCCTATTTGTACCGTTTGAGATCGGTCTGTTAGATAAGAAGTAAACCATTTTAGAACAGTGGATTTTATACCTATTTGTTTAAGTTTATTAATCATTGTTGAATGGTGAACACTGTCGAAGGCTGCAGAAACATCAATGAATATGAGTAAGAATGCTTGTTTGGGTTTGTCTATTCCCCTCACAAGTGTGTTGATTAGCACGGTTAGGAGTGAATCTACTCCGTGTCTGGGGCGAAACCCGTATTGCTGGTCATCAAGTGGGGCTGAGCTATCTATGAATTCTTGTGTTTGAATTTGTACGTTTTTTTCAATTAATTTGGCCATGAACGGAATACTCGATATGGGTCTGTAAGAGTTAGGTGATGATTTGTCAAGGGTAGTGTTTTTTAGGATTGGGCGGATCTGTGCGTGTTTTAGTGTAGGGGGTAGGTATCCATTTTTTAGGGAGAGGTTTATTATTGGGAGGATAAACTGAGATAATACAGATAGAGAGTTCTTTATCCAGGTTACTGGACACGGGTCAAGTAGTGAGGTTGTAGTATTTATGTTTGTGATGATGGATTTGAGCTCTACCTTGGTTAAGGGTTGAAATACAGACCATTCGTCTGAGTTAGGTATTTGAGAATTGTCTACCGGTTTAGGTAGTAGGGGATGGTGCTTTGTCTTGTTCATGTAGTAATTTGCCAGTGTCTGTGGGGTTATGTCTGTGATTTCATTGCTGGAATTGTGATTATTATTAGTCAACTTTTGGACTATTGAGAAAAGTTCTCTAGGTCTATTTATTGCGTTGTTTATGATGGAGGTGTGGTAATTTTTCTTGGCATTGTTTATAGCGTCTTTATACTTGTTAAGTATAGCAAATATAGCAAAAGGAACAACATGAAATAACAATTCAGGAAGGAGGATCAAACCTGAACACTCCAAAGAGCATCATATATAAAGAGGAAAACAAACGGCTGTAGAGAATCACGAGGCATGTTACATTAGCACATTTCACCACATATGGTCAGCAGCATCAGATGATACCAATAACCTAGCGTTAAGAAAGGCAAGCAAGTCACTTGGTTGAAAAAAAGTATATCTAACTGATTTATACAAGATTACCAAAAAATCACCAAAGTAACCGCCGTGGAAATTTTCAAAACAATTATTTTTGTCGGATGTTACAGGAAAGGAACATATAATAGTACTATGTCCACCACTCAGTTACATCCATTTTAATCAATATTTATAAAAAACAAGAAACTCCGCTACTTAGCTGGATTATAGAAGACGAAATTCAGACTACTCGGGCACAACGTGCACGTTTCGGGTCTGTAGCCCTGTTTCAAGTGCTGCCATACTTCAAATTAACCGCCATCAAACGCTGAAATCAGCTGCTTCCTCAAAAGGTGCGCTTATGAATGGATGGATTACAAAGAAAGAACACCAGTTTTTAACACCAGCTTGTCCTAAAGTTCCGATCCTATATTTAGTTCCAAAAATACATAAATCTCTTACATCCCCGCCAAGTAGACCAATAGTTTCTTGTAGAGGGTCTGTTTTGGAACCCCTATCCCAGTATTGTGACGTCTTTCTACAAAAAGAAGCTATTTTGGTAAAATCCTATATACGAGACACAGCGCATTTTTTGCAACAACTGACGGCATTAGAGGTTCCTGTATGTGATTTTCAAATGGTAACGCTTGATGTAACCGCGTTGTATAGTAATATCAATCAGACTGAAGCTCTGGAATTGTTACAACATAAATTCACAATGGCACTTTCACGTCTTCCTCGTCAATTTTTGATGGAATTAATTACATTAGTTTTATCTCGAAATTATTTTTTGTCCCAAGGGCGGTTTTACCAACAAATTTTCGGGATAGCAATGGGGACGTCTGCAGCTTCGTCTATTGCAACTCTATACATGGCGGATTTTGAAGAGAGATATCTTTACCATTCTTCGTATTTTCAACATATTCCGTTTTGGAAACGTTTTTTGGATGATATTTTCTTTTTATGGATCGGATCATCTGATGAGTTACAAGAGTTTCTGTCATGGCTTAATGATATTAAATCTAACTTGACCTTTACGGCACATATAGCCGATCGTCAGATTGATTTTCTTGATGTCACCATGTTTACTGAAGATGGTCAGTTTTGAACTTCGTTGTATCGAAAGTCAACACAACAAAATAGTTTACTTAAATTTCAAAGTTTTCACCCTGGTCCTTTGAAGAGAGGCCTCCCGTATGGCCAGTTTTTGAGACTGCGGCGCATCTGTTCATCTACGGCGGATTTTAAATTACATGCCACTGATTTAAGTAGGCGTCTTTTGGATAGGGGTTACCCAGCCAAAGTGATAAAAGTAGCTTACCGTCGGGCGTTGTATACCCATCGTGAATGGCTTTTGATTGATAAACAATCTGATAGCACAACTCAACAGATATCATCACCTCTGGTGGGAATTTTACCCTATATGACGTCAAGTAAAGGGGTTGTTAACATTCTCAGAAAACACTGGCCGATTTTGGAATTACATTCCTGTTTCCAAAAACCTTTAATGGTGGCTTTTCTGCGAGGTGCCAATCTGGGGGATATGGTGGCCCGTTCTGCAGTTCTTGTGGATAGATCCCCATTGCCTTCTTCTTTACACAATGGCCACAGCATTTGTGGCAGTTGTATTTATTGCTCTTCAGCTTTAACGGGTCTTGAATGGACTTATCCGGGTACTGATCAGCATTTTAAAAGATGGCGGGAAACGGACTGTACTTCCCCTTTTGTTGTGTACCTGATTTATTGTCCATGTCCTTTGGCATATGTGGGTAGAACAACACGGATGATTAAAATCCGGTTAAGTGAACATGCCTCCCGTTTGAGACAGCGGATCGAGACAGCTCCAATGGTTGAACATTGTCTTGCTTTTGGCCATACTTTTCAGGATTTACAGTGGTCAGTCATTGATCATATACCATTGGACCCTCGAGGTGGTGATCGTACCAATAAATTACAGAGCTGTGAGCAGCGCTGGATTTTTCAATTACGGATGGTGCATCCTGATGGTCTCAACAAAGAAATTGATTGGCTCAGTATTCACTGACGTTATCTGATGATCACAGAGCCTCCCCTAGTTAGGGGCGTCCCTGGAGTTTCATTGGTAGCTTGATGTGATTGACAGCGAAGTATAGCCATTCTCTGAAGTTTTTGACCCTTTTGAGGAAGCAGCTGATTTCAGCGTTTGATGGCAGTTAATTTGAAGTATGGCAGCACTTGAAACAGGGCTACAGACCTGAAACGTGCACGTCGTGCCCGAGTAGTCTGAATTTCGTCTTCTATAATCCAACTAAGTAGCGGAGTTTCTTGTTTTTTATAAATATTGATTAAAATGGATGTAACTGAGTGGTGGACATGGTACTATTATATGTTCCTTTCCTGTAACATCCGACAAAAATAATTATTTTGAAAATTTCCACGGGGGTTACTTTGGTGATTTTTTGGTATTATTGAGAATTATCACTGAATTGGGGGTTGTTTTTGAATATTATAGAAGATTAAGCATTTACATGGAAATCATAGGAGAAATGTAGCACCCAATTGTGTCATCCCAGGTTTAAGTAAGACAAATTGCTTACGGCATTTTTGTGTTTCCCCTGCAATATCTGAGAATATAGAAGCCACAAAAACTAACAGATCTTTTCTTAAAATACATCTTAAGAATCTAGTCTCTATTAGCCATGAACCAAGTACGGTTGCAGGCTTATAAGACTCACGTCCCGAGACATCCAATATATGAGAGAGATGTAACACCTCCATGCTAGCATCAGAAAGTGCACTAATTGGTTCTTTTTTACCCAAATGTAAATAGTAAGCTTCAGTCATTGGTGGTATAAGCTCTGAAGGAACCAACAAATCCTCCATAAGCTATTTCTTAAACCTCTCCAATGCGGAGACTCCAGATGTTGTAGGAAAGTTTAAAACTTACAGGTTAACAGCACAAACAGAGTTCCCCAAAGTTTCTAGATTTTTAAAATTAATTTACTTTGTTCTAGCCATAAAAGTGTAATGAAAGGCGACAACGCGACAACGCGATAGCGGAGAGACTGAATGAATTCTTTGCTTCGGTCTTTACTGAGGAAGATGTAGGGATGTTACCCATGACTGAAGTGGTATTTAAAGGTGCGGAAGAATTAAAAGAAATATTGATACACCGGAAAGATGTATTACAATTATTTGATAAACTGAAGAGTAGCAAATCACCTGGGCTGGATGATATACATCCAAGGGTGTTGAAAGAACTGAAATATGAGATTGCTGACCTGCTATTAGCAATCTGTGAACTATCATTAAAATCATCTGTAATACCTGAAAACTGGAGGATGGCAAATGTAATGCCAAATTTTAAAAAGGGTTCCAGGGGTGATCCGGGAAACTACAGACTGGTGAGCCTGACGTCAGTGCTGGGAAAAATGGTAGAAACCATCATAAAGAACAAACTTGTTAAACATGTAGATAGCCATGGCTTAATGGGAGACAGTTAACATGGCTTTAGACAAGGAAGATCTTGTCTTACTAATCTGTTATGTTTTTTTGAAGGTGTGATTAAACAGGTAGACAAAGGTGAGTCGGTTGGTATAGTGTATTTGGACTTTCAGAAAGCCTTTGACAAGGTCCCTCATCAGAGACTTTTGGCAAAACTAAAGAGTCATGGGATATGAGGCAGTGTACTGTTGTGGATCAGGAACTGGTTAAAAGACAGAAAGCAGAGGGTAGGGCTAAATGGCCAATTTTCTCAATGGAGAAAAGTGAATAGTGGTGTACTCCAGGGATCTGTGCTGGGTCCGCTGCTTTTTGACATATTCATAAATGACCTGGAAAAAGGTAATAATAATGAGTGAGGTTATCAAATTTGCTGATGACAAAAAACAATTTAAAGTTGTTTAAACCCATGAGGATTGTGGAAAATTTCAAGAGGATCTTGATAAATTGGAAGACTGGGCATCAAAATGGCAGATGAAATTTAATGTGGACAAGTGAAAAGTTATGCACCTAGGAAAGAACAACCCAAACTATGGTTACACGATGCAAGGTTCCACATTAGGAACCACCACCCAGAAAAAACATTTAGGCGTCATTGTGGACAACATGTTAAAGCCCTCCGCCCAGTGTGTAGCAGCAGCCAAGAGAGCAAATAGAACGCTAGGTATCATAAGAAAAGGAATGGAAAATAAAACAAAGGATATTATAATGCCTCTGTATCGTTCCATGGTGCAACCGTACCTTGAATATTGTGTGCAATTCTGGTTGCCATATCTTAAAAAGGATATAGCGTTATTAGAAAAGGTTCAGAGAAGAGTCACCAAAATGGTAAAGGGGATGGAAGGATACCCCTATGAAGAAAGGCTAAAAAGGTTAGGGCTCTATAACCTGGAAAAGAGATGGCTGAGGGGAGATATGATAGAAGTTTATAAATTAATGAACGGAGTGGAATGGGTAAACATAGATCGATTGATTATGCTATCAGAATATAGAAAGACTAGGGGACATGCAATGAAGCTACAGGGTAAACTATTTAAGACAAATAAGAGAATTTTTTTTTTCACTCAATGTGTAATCAAACTCTGGAATTTGTTACCGGATGATGTAGTAAAGGCTGTTAGTGTAGCTGGGTTTAAAAAAGGTTGGGACAAGTTCCTTGAGGAAAGGTCTATAAACCATTATTAAAAAGGGACCCAGGATATCAATGCTTGACCCAATACAAGCATTGTGGAACCTGTGTCTTTTGGGGAAACTGCTAGGTACGTATGACCTAGATTGGCCACTGTTGGAAACAGGATACTGGGATTGATTTTATTTATTTATTTAGACAGTTTTGTATACCGCCTTATCCTTCAATCAAAGCAGTCACAACACAATTGGGGGATACATTTAACACGTGGGGATATGAGACACATACACTAATACTTACAGGGAACATGGGCAATGGAGGGTTAAGTGGCTTGCCCAAGACCACAGGGAGCATCTTTGGGACTAGATGGACCTGGGTATGACCCAGTATGGTATACCTTATGTTCTTATGTTCTAAAGTTGTGTCAAGAATCATAAGGGTATGTTTACTAAAGGACTGCTACCTTAATGTTAACTGCAGTGATAAGGGGTTTTATATATGTAAAGGGTGCTGGGTGGGTAGGAGGTGTTCCAGTGTTAAGTGCACAATATGCCATTTAATGTGTGTTTACAGGACACTGGGCGTTAAGGTATCAAGCATGAACCTTAACATCTGAAAATGGCTGTCACCCTAATGCTGGATAAGGGAGCACAAAGGAAAGTCAATGCAAAGGTGATGGATGGAAGAACAAGTGGGAGCTGATGGACCTGCCAGATCCATGGGCACCCTACATGGCAGCCAGTAATTTGGATGAGCATGTGGTAGGCAGCTGAACCGATGCACTGGGGGGTGCAAATGTAAAACTGTGCAATGCCAGTATATGGCATAGAATGGGGAAGATATATCCTTCTGCGGAGTCAGAAGTGGCAGGAGTGCAGCAAAAGGAGAATGGAGCAGGAGTGGTAACATGCAGATCAGCCACAGGGGAGGTGTGTGTAAAGAGCTGAAATGCGGAAAAGAGTACCAGTGTAGGCCATGGTGTAACAGCTTGCATGAGAAGACATGATTGCATACAGCCGACAGAGGTAGATAGATGGGCTGAAGGAAGGAAGGCAGCAGAGGAGAGGGTGGTATGGGCTGCCAGCACCAATATGCCATAGGTGCCATCCCCAATGTATTTGTACTGTGTGGGAAAATGTGTGTCAGTGCCACGTGGAAGGTCTGATTCCAGACATGTGTGTCTCACACCTGTCCCAGCCACACAACCACCATATAACACCCCAGACAAATGTGCAGATAACAACTAGACAGGTGTCATCCAAACTAGGCAAATGGGGCATGCATGGACATGAGGTGATACCTGCATGTGGCTATCCGAAGAGTAGGATATGTCCACATGTACTGCAGAGATGTGATGAACCAAAGTTGTACAGTCACAGTCATGATGTCATATATGACTCATGTCTCACATATAGGTTACAGTTGCATGCATGTAACTGCCTGTTAGTATACCGCTGTATCAGTGCAGTCACGTTGGGGTACATCTTACTCATGAATTGGTAATGTCAGGTGATAAACAGGGACTGTAAGGACCTGCAATCAGCTGAGTCACTGGTTTGTTATGTGACCTGCTCAAGATCTCAAGGAGGTGTTGTCAGTCCATGAAGGTTGTGGTAGTCATAAAATGTGACAGTAATACATTCCAAAAATGTCTCATAAGGAGTGTTAGTGGACCTCAGACCCTGATATCTTCATCCCCCAATCATTGCTACAACTATTATGCCACACCTACAAGCAGGTGCCTGACATCTGCAGGGCGAACATGTCTGACCTCCTGCAATGGGCTGCAGCAGAGTAATTAAAACCATGCTCTCAGAAGGGCATGATGGGGAATAACATGTTTGCTCATCCAAAGTGTGGCCAGAATGCATAACAAAGTAGAAGGATGTGTGTCTGCAAGTCATAGCAGAGCCTGGACTGTTACAGGCAAGGAAATGGCTTGAGTAGCACATAGGCCCAAAATGAACAAGTGTGAATTAACCCTTGTCCCCTGCTTATGGGGACATTGCACTAACCAGTAGACCATACCTCGATACTTCTCTGTTTTGCAATGTCTGGATTCAAAGAGACTGCAAGTCACTGCCTAAAATATCTGCTGTGTGTGCCAGCATAGGTTAGCCTCTCCAGTACCCATGAGGCACTGCACATGTGGGACAGCAGTCTGCAGCTGATCACCAAATGGAGAATGGACTGATCCATCACATCAGCTCAGTAAGATGCTCTGACAGTGTGTGCTACAAGCATAGAACAACTACAAACCATGCTACTGAGCAGTTTCAGCAGTCACTCTGAGGATGAGGATGGGCACCCAGCACCTGGCCCCCAGATCTTGCACTGTTAGAGTTGATCTCTGTTGGCTGTGCTGCAGATCCATCTCAGTGTCATTCTATGGCAGGTATTGTCTGTAGTGTATTATGCTGTTACCTTGTTTTCTGCACAATTGTTGTATGCTGTAAGGGCCTGTCATGGTTGGGTACTGTGTCCTGCCCCTATTGGATAGGGACCCTCCTAGAACAGAACATGTCAGTGCCCAGTGTTATAGCAGCATGTGCAATGCATGCCAACTGCAGTGGCGGCTGATTAAGCCTGCATGGGGTTACTGCCACCATCCTGCTGGTCCTGCCATGACCACAGTGAGTAGGGCAGGGATGGCTCCTGTCCCAACCATCTAGAACTACCAATCCACCACTACAAGCACATTTAGACTACACCTGCTGCCCACCACAGGGCTATCTCAGCCATGCACATACCAAATGGGCCAGTCTGCTGGTCAGCACACACTGCATGTGTTGTAGCAGTTGATGCCAGATGCAGTGGAAGTTCTAGGCTTGCTGCTACCATCCTGTTGTTCCTGTTATGACCACAAGGAGGAGGCCATGAACTATTGCTGTCCCAACCATCTAGAAATAGCAGTCCAACACAGCAAGCACAGTCAGACTGTACCTGCTACCCATTACAAGGCTGTTTCAGGCATGCACATAGCATCTGTGGTCAGTCAGCATACAATCCAGTTGTGGCTATTGGAGCCTGTCAGTGTGGCTGATGGGTGTTTGGACCCTTGCTGGCCAATTCATTGTGGGTTGCACATGCTAATGCAAGACAGGATCCACAGCCAGGTCTTGAACCTGTGACCCTCCACTAATATACATACTGGCTTTGTATGTTGTGCCACAGAGCTGCTTCCTCCTCCTCCTCCTCCTCCTCCCCCCTACCTTATATGGCAGTCTGATCCTGCCCAGTGTATTCCCTCCTTTGTGAAGTTACCAGAGAGATGTAGGGGGTTTGGGGCCGCTGGGCCAAAAGGCTTATTTTTAGTTGGGTGGGTAGAGAGATTGGGGCTGTTGCACCACCAGGTATTTTTTAGTTAGGTGAGTGAGGGGATCGGGGCCGCTGGGCCATCAGGGTTTTTTTTAGTTGGGTGGATGGAGAGATCGGGGCCACTGAGCCATCAGGGATTTGCTTTCTCTTGGGCGCAACAGCCCCCGATAGTATTTTGATGGTATCAGGGCTTTCCCTGATGCCTGGATCATCTGAGGAGAAATGTGACACTTTCCCTCAGATGATACTGGCATCATGGAAAGTCTCCAATACCATTAAAATATTGTTGTGGCGCATATGCAAATTAACCATGCAGTGCTCCTGTTTCTCTGGGAGAGTACAGAAACATAGGGGTATGTTTACTAAACAGCGCTAATGTCGCAGCAGCGATGTTATCGCGCAATAAGTGACGCTATTGTGCGATAATGGCACATTAAAATGCGAGAACGTCACATATCATGCGATAACGTCTACACCGGCGTTAAAGCGCACAGAGGGTGGAGTAAGGCTCCCCAGAGGGTGGAGTAAGGCACCCCAGGGGCATAGATAAGTGGTCAATGGGCGGAGAGTGGGCGGGGAGAGGCTCCATGCACACTAATGCCGTGAAATGAAGGTCTGAAAATTAGCGCCAGTGAAAAACTCATGCTAGAGGCACATTTGCAGGAGAGAGAAACCATTTCAGTCAGCAATGTACAGCAAAGGCAGGGGGACCAAGAAAAGTGATAGCAGTGATAAATGTGCAGCAACAGCATAGTGCTCAAGTATGAGAGGGCACGACGGTGAGGCTGCAAATGGGGCACAGGGGGCTGAAGGCGGAACATGCAGTGGGGTAGCTGGGGCACAGGCCGGACCAGGCAGATGCCTAGGTGGCACATAGGAAGACAGACAAACAGCAAGACAGCAACTGACCAAGGGAAAACATGCCCACGGGTGTGTATCATACATTGCCCCAATGGACATCAACCAGCAGGTAGCCCAAAGGCCACAGAACATTGGCAGGCAGTGTGGTGGGGAAGCGTGCATGTCCATGAAGGCACCCCACTTAAGAAACCACACCATAGGCAGCCGCCTACCTGCACACTGAATGGCCTGGGACTGTGCACCACCAGCACCACCGGCACAAGGGCATGTCAGCATGGTGGCGGAGGGGTGCTGGTGGTGGAGGGGGCAGTGGCATCTGCCCATAGCAGACCAAGGCCAAGCCCTGTTTAGGTGGGTGCCATGCACTGCAACAGACAAGGTCTGTGTGACGAACAGTCATGGTATCCCCAGGGAATGATCTGCCTCTGTGACAACAGTTTGGTGCAGTACACATCGCCAGTATATTCAGGGGCAGAAAGTCACAGGTTCAAGTCCCAGCTGTGGCTCCTGCAGACCATGTCCCTATATTTTACCCAGTACTAAACCGTGGTAATAAAGATGGAACCTTTATTGCAGATAAAATAAACACACCATAAAGGCCCATACCTTACCCTACAGAGCACATACACCATAAACATGTGCAATCCCTAGAGCAGATTTTCCAAACTGCAGTCCTGGAGGGCCAAACACCATTCAGGTTTCATGCTGTCCCTAATAAAAATGCCTGTGATGCATTTGTATGCACCGCCCCCATTGTATGCAAATGTATCTCATGCATATTCATTAGGGACAGCATGAAAACCTGAACCGTGTTTGACCCACCAGGACTGGAGTTGGGAACCTCTGCCCTAGAGCAGCGGCCAACAGGGGCACAAACATCCACACCCACAGGCTCCACTATCCAAAGCCTCATGGAGAGTCAGGCTGTTGGGCCCTGAGCGGAGCAGCAGCTACCAATACTAGCACCTGCATACCTAAGCAATGCTGTTTTAAACCTGGACACACGTTCCACATATATCAAAAGGTTGTTATGATTAATGCCAGATAACAAATCCTAAGTTAAAACACAATTTGTTGACAGAGATTCATCATAGCAACCTTTCTGATATCTGTAGAGTGTGTTTCCGTGTTTGTTTCTGACAGTGTTTACCACCCCGGGGAGTGACCCTAACAGTATTGAGTACCATAGCAATGCCTGCACTGTGCTCAGGACTGGTGTGGCGGCCAGGGCTGCCAATCACCTCTATATTTGCACACTGCTGAAATAGGTGTGAGAGTGTGTGTATGACTATCCAGTGTGTTGTGGCTGTCTACACCTTACTGAACCCCCAATGCTTGCACAGTTTCCAGTGTTAGCCTGCCAATGTGCATAATGAGGAGCAAGGTACTGTAGGTATGGCCCGGACAGGGCGGCCTGGGCAGGATGCATCTGCACAGGGCATAGGGCAATGGCTGGGACATTATAGTGCCCGACCACCACCTGCACGGACAAGGTGGCCACAGCATGTCATACTGGGGAGGGGGGTCACTCTCACCCTGACTGAGCAGTGACCATGGCATGGCTAGGTTCCCCCATAGTGCGATGCAGTATCTCTCTCAAGTGATATCTATGAGTTTCTTTTTCTGGGGCCCAGTCACTGACATACCTGCTTTGTGTGTGTGTGTGCTTTCATCCCAGTTTAGGGTACACACAGTTTCTCCAGGAACATGCTAGCTGACTGTTTGCAGTTAGCATGTGTATGGCTGGAACACCTTGCAGGGTTCAGCGGGTGGAAACTGACTGTGCCCTCTGCTGGTGAATGTCAGATAGTGGAGGGGGGTGGCTGAGCACTTCCAGGCCTACTGCCTGTCTGCCTCCGCCCTATTTGGTGCGTACATTTCTGCATTGACTGCGCTGTAGCTAGCCTATTCCACAGCAGGAATGGGGTTGATGGTACTCTCTACTGCCACCATTGCAGAGGTGTAGAATGTGGAGCTGTTGGTGGGAGATCCTGTCCCCCACCCAGACCCACATAGGGCGGATTGGGTGGTGCTACATAATTCGCTTTTGGGTCCAACCACTACCACCCTTCTCTTATAACATCCAACCATGGAAACCACACAGGATATGCACTATTCTGGGTGCATTATAGTCCAGAAGGGCTAGACGTGACTGGGAAATACAGATGGACACAGGTGTATCCTAGGTGCATCTGCAAGATCAACCTATCACACACTGGCACTGAAGGGGACCTGCAGTACAGCCTATCTCAGCCAAGCCAGGTGCTATGGACCTGGTGCTGAGTGCCCCAACTCACCCTCAGGGTGATCACAGAAACCGCACAACGTCACGGTCTGTAGCTACTCTGTGCCTGTAACACACACGGTCAGTTCCCTCTATCAGGCCAGGGTGCTATAGAGGCTCATACCCCATCTTGTGAGCAGATGTAGCCTGCTGATCAGCATGTGCAGTGCATCATGGGTATGGGTGGGTTTACCCTATCCTGGTAACCACAGCAGACAGTTTGTGTGGTGACCTGCGGTCTTTCTGTAGCCAGCCAGTGGTGTATTAGACACTATAGAGATGTAGCCCACTGGTTACGTCAATGATTACAAAGGCAGAGGTCATTGGTTTGATCCCACAGTGGTGTTATTTAATCAGACTGTCTGAGGCTTTTCCTTTTAATTTAAATCAGTGCTGCCAGCAAAAGCACCCTCACAGTGCCGTAGCCTAAGGTGCCTCATAGGGTGCCCTATAAAGCGCCCTCTAGGGCACATTATAAGGTGCCTTGGCGGACAGTGCACTTTATAATGTGCCCTATGGAGTGCCTTATAGGGTGCCTTATGCTGCACCTTAGGTTACGGCACTGTGAGGGTGTTTTTGCTGGGAGCACTGATTTACATTATAAAAGGAAATGCCTCAGACATCACTGATTTAAATTAAAAGAAGGAAATACCTCAGACCGCCTTCTTACATAACTCCATTGCAGGATCAAACCCATGATCTCTGCCGCCACAGTCATTGCAGTAACCAGTGGGCTACATCTTTATAGCGTCTAACACTGTGCTGGCATGAACTTAGGGTTAACGTGCGTTAAAGTACCATGGTGCCCACTATCGCATGATACCGTTTCCTTGCAACCTTACCTCCGGACCGCCCACTACCTTATATGGTATTCTTCACATTAACGTTGCAACTAGCGCCGGTAACATTAAGACGGTTTAGTAAACATACCCCATAGAAACATAGAAACATAGCAATATGACGACAGAAAAAGACCACATGGCCTTTCTAGTCTATCCTTCCAGATCAACAACTACAGCAGTCCCCTTTTTTCCTTTAAAGATCCTTTGTGTTTATCCCATGCTTTTTTGAATTCAGATACTGTCCTCATCTCTGCCACCTCCACTGGGAGACTATTCCATGTATCCACCACTCTTTCCGTAAAGAAATATTTCCGCATATCACTCCTGAATCTATCCCCCTTCACCCTCATCCCATGTCCCCTTGTAGCAGAACTTGCTTTCAATGGAAAGAGGCTCGCCCCCTGTACATTTATGCCATGTAGGTATTTAAACATCTCAATCATATCACCTCTATCCCGCCTTTTCTCTAAGGTGTACATATTAAGATCCTTAAGTCTGTCCACATACTGTATGCTTTATAATGAAGACCACTAACCATTTTAGTAGCCACCCTCTGTACTGACTCCATCTTGTTTATATCCTTTTGAAGGTGCGATCTCCAGAATTGCAAACTATACTCCAAATGAGGTCGCACCAAAGACTTATACAGAGGCACTATCACCTCCTTTTTTCTACAAGCCATTCCTCTCCGTATGCACCCAAGCATCCTTCTAGCTTTTGCCGTTGCCTTTTCTACTTGTTTGTGTTGGAGCGTACAGAGGGAGGAAAGGAACTGAACTCCATCCACACCAACCGGTAAGCTTCTTTTATTCAAAATAGGTTCACCTTATGCAATTTACAAAAATACGTTACTTATCTGAAAGCCCATACTGCAAGTGAATTTTTTTTTTTAAGGCACACCGCTGTCATTCGCCAAAACCTTCACACGACGTGCACGTTTCGGGATAAAATCCCTGTTTCAAGTGCTTCCATCACGAAATTTGTGGGCAATTGTGCCAAAAAACGCTGACAGCCGGCTAAGGACTTCTCCATTTTGAACTCAGAATGAAAGGTCTTGCTTATGAGAACCAACCAATAGAAACAGGGAACACCCCACTGAAAGGGGAATCCCTGATATCATTGGTTAATCTTGACACATAGTCATAAAAGACTGGTCCAATCAATTTCGCTGTTCACCATGAGGGTGCATGGTGTTCAGATTAAAAATCCAGCGCTGTTCAAGCCATTGAAGTTTAAAGGTCCTATCTCCTCCCCAAGGATCGTAAGGAACATGATCAATTACTGTCCAATGCAGCTCTTCAAATGAGTGATGACAGGTCAAACAATGGTCTACCACAGGAGCTGAAATTATTTTTTGGTGAATGCGAGAAGCATGTTCTGCAAGCCTTTTCCTTATAGTGCGAATAGTCCTACCCACATAAAGTAAAGCACATGGGCATTGTAGCATATACACCACATAGGATGAATTACAATCAGTGGCCCACCGCCGAGTGTATTCACGTTCAGTGCTAGGGTGTGTCTAGACTTCCCCCGAAATGGTATATGTACAATAAATACAATCGTTACAGGGGGCATGTCCCCAAAAGGATGATCGTAAGGCCAGCGGCCTATCCACTGAAGAAGTGGTTTTCACTAGAAAATCACCCAAATTCGGGCCCCTAGAAAAAGCTATCATTAACGGCTTATGAAAGCAAGGGTGCAATCGCAACATCAACCAATGCGTATGGAGAAGCAACATCCTCTATAGTGGTTAATTTAACTGGAAGGGCATTATCATAGGCACAAAATCAGGTTTTAAATTATGGGCTCTCGTTTGTGCCTACCACATGGTATGACCCTTTTCGTATGTGGGTTTGCTTACAGCGTTTTTTTCGGAAGTTACGTGTTATCCATTACTTTCAGGATAAGCCCCTGCCTTTCCTCCCTCGGTACGCTCCGACACAAATTGTTTGATATTTGAGGACTTTAGGTTCACAGTGAATTATTTTATTTTATTTATTGTCACAGCATTCACTGGATAGGGTTTTGGTATTTTGTGTTTTCTACCTGTTAAGCTACTTTAAGATCATCAGATACAACCACGCCTAGGTCCTGCTCTTCTTTAGTGGACAAAATTACTTCACCCCCTATACTATATTGCTCCCTTGGATTGCTGCAGCCCAAATGCATGACCTTACATTTTTTAACATTAAATCCCATATGCCAAATTCTAGACCATTCTTCAAGCTTAGCTAGATCCCTCCTCCTGTTATCCACACCTTCCTGGGTGTCTACTCTATTGCAGATTTTGGAATCATCTGCAAAGAGGCAAACTTTACCCGACAGCCCTTCCGCTATCTCACTAACACAGATGTTAAAAAGAATCGGACCAAGGACAGATCCCTGGGGCACACCACTGGTAACATCCTTCTCCTCAGAGTGAGCTCCAATTTCTAACCCAAGCAGTAACTTTAGGGTCCATCCATAGGGTGCTGTTTGTTTATAAGTCGCCTGTGAGGAACAGTGTCGAAGGTTTTACTGAAATCTAAATACACCACATCTAGGGCTCTCCCTCAGTCCAACTCCCTGGTCACCCAGTCAAAGAAACCAAGTCAAAGAAATCAATCAGATTTCTCTGACAAGACCTGCCTCTGGTGAATCCATGCTGCCTTGTATCCTCTAATCCGCTGGACTCCAGAAACCTCACTATTTTCTTTTTCAGCAGCATTTCCAATAATTTGCTCACCACCGAAGTTAAACTAATCAGCCTGTAGTTTTCAACCACATTCTTACTTCCGCTTTTGTGTAAAGGCACCACATGAGCCTCTCTCCAGTCCTTTGACACCACTTCCGACTCAAACGAGGCATTGAAAAGGTCAGTCAGTGGAGCTGCTAGAACGTCCCCAAGTTCCCTCATTATTCTAGGGCAGTGATGGCTAACCTTTTTGAGCCCGAGTGCCCAAACTGCCGCACAAAACCAAAGAATTTCCTCAAAGTGCCAGCACGTCATTTGCATAAGTGGTCTTATTTGCATAAATATTTGCATAATGTTACCATACACTAACTTTTAGTAAACATGTCTCTTAATGAGTGTATGGATAAAGAAAGACTAAAAGATTTCTACATTACTATAATCCAGTGCCAACCGCCAGGCACATTAGGAACTACTACAAACGCTGCCCATTTAGAACCCATAGCAAACCCGCCGTATCCTGACAGCATTACCAGGACTCACAAAGCACCATACCCTACCTATCAAAAGGCAACACTGCAAA
This sequence comes from Ichthyophis bannanicus, assembly GCA_033557465.1. Taxonomy (NCBI): domain Eukaryota; kingdom Metazoa; phylum Chordata; class Amphibia; order Gymnophiona; family Ichthyophiidae; genus Ichthyophis; species Ichthyophis bannanicus. Next base: position 254,216,234 of record CM066038.1, read on the forward strand.
TATTAAACCAATACATTTCAGTGAATACTGGGGAAAGAGAACAAGTGGCAACGTCAAATAGGTATTTCCTCTTGTACCAAACAAAGCGCAGATGTTAATGATGCACATTTCCCAGAGCTGACATATTCCAGTTAATAAATTCAAAATAAAGAGATATCTTTCTACCTTTTGTGCATTTTTTTTTCAGTTGCAATTGGTCCAGCCACTTTCTTCTGGTTTCTTTATGTTTTCTGCTAACTCTCCATCGTCTGCTGTCCATTTGTCCTTTCTTCTCTCTTCTAGTTTTTTTTCCATTCTCTCTCTCTCTCTACATCTGCTTTAACATACTAATCTTTCTCCTTTTGCTCTTTCCTCATTCCTATTTCATCCACACAAATTTTAACCCCTCCATCCTCAATCCCCAATTACTCTCCCAATACCTGGCCAATTGTAGATTTTTCATCCCTCCTACACAAAATATTTTTCCCCTCTCCATTTTACTCTCCCAGCCCCATCCCATTCTAATCCTCCCCCAACATCAGCTCCCTTCTAGTTCCAGTCTCACCCAGCATCCATTCCCTTCTTCAAGCCCCCCACTTCCCCTCAGCCCATTTCCATTCCAAGCCCCGTCCCCATCAGCTATTTGCAGTTCAAGCCCCCCACTTCCCCTCAGCCCATTTCCATTCCAAGCCCCATCCCCAACAGCTATTTGCAGTTCAAGCCCCCTTCCACTCAGCCCATTTCCAGTCCTAGCAACCCCCCAACCCATTACCAGTCCTAGCCCCCCATAGCCCACTCCCAGTCCTAATCCCACCAGCCCATTTCCAGTCCTAACCTCCCCATCAGCCCACTCCCAGTCCTAAACCCCCAGCTATCAATTTTTAGTTTAAGCCCCCCCAGCGCCTATCACCACTCCTAACCCCCCCAGCGCCCATCACCACGCCTAACCCCCCCAGCCCAGCGCCCATCACCACTCCTCACCCCCCAGCCAGCCCAGTGCCCATCACCACTCCTAACCCCCCCCAGCCAGCCCAGTGTCCATCACCACTCCTAACCCCCCAGCCCAGTGCCCATCACCACTCCTAAACCCCCCCCACCCCAGCCCATCACTACTCCTAACACCCCCCAGCCCAGCCCAGCCCAGCCCATCACTACTCCTAACCCCCCCCAGCCAGCCCAGCCCATCACTACTCCTATCACCCCCCAGCCCAGCCCAGCACGACTCCTACCCCCCCCCAGCCCAGCCCAGCACCACTCCTAACCCCCCCAGCCCATCACCACTCCTAACCCCCCCTCCAGCCCATCACCACTCCTAACCCCCCCAGCCCAGCCCAGCCCATCACCACTCCTAACCCCCCCCAGCCCAGCCCAGCCCAGCCCATCACCACTCCTAACCCCCACCCCCCCCAGCCCAGCCCAGCCCAGGGAAAATTAAAAAAAAAAGAAAACCTGTCTACTGCCGCTGTCGGGGCCGCCGCGGCAGAATCGAGCATGCCGCGGGGCCCCCCTGTACCCACCCGGCAGAGCCTGCCCTCCCCGTAGCAGCTCTCTCTTTGGAGCTGCAGTCAGATGCGCCGGCTTGCAGAGCGCGAGGGAAGAGTTCCCTCGCTGCTCTGTTAAGCCCGCGGGGGCTGATCCCATCAGCCCCCGCGGGCTTAACGGAGTCGCGAAAGGGAAACTCTTCCCTTCGCGCTCTGCAAGCCGGCGCATCTGACTGTAGCTCCGAAGTGAGAGCTGCTACGGGGAGGGCAGGATCTGCCGGGTACAGGGGGGGCCCCGCGGCACGCTCGATTCTGCCGCGGCGGCCCCGACAGCGGCAGCAGACAGGGTTTTTTTTTTTTTCGATTGCGGACCTTCCCGCGTGCCAGCTGCAAGGCCTTCGCGTGCCACAGCTGGCACGCGTGCCATAGGTTCGCCATCGCTGTTCTAGGGTGTATCCCATCTGGTCCCATCGCTTTGTCTACTTTAAGTTGAGCTAGTTTCTCAACCTAAACAACCTACATGTACCAATAAGTATTAGATCAGTTAAAACCGCCACAAGCAACAGAGCATACTCCTACACTGCACCCACACTCTGGAACCAACTCCCACCTGAGCTGCGCTCATACAACGACCTGATGGACTTCAGGAAAAAACTAAAGACGTACTTATTTCAACAAGCCTACAACATGTCCTGAACAGTAATGAAGCAACCATTATCTGCAGAAACAAAAATGCAGTTAAGTGTAAAATGTATATATGTAAATCCTCCTCTCTCCCCTCTCCTAACTGTGTGTTGTGCATATCCCGTGAATCACGTTGTACATATTGTGAAAATGCTTTGCCCTTGATCTGACAACCTTGACATATAATCCTGTAAATCACGCTGTAATTTTTTGAAATTTGTCCTTGATCTGACAATTTCCGTTACATAATCAAACTGCTCCTGATCGCTGGAATTAGCGGTATACTAAATGCTAAATAAATAAAATAAATAAATGAACACAGTCTTCTGAAAATTATTCAAGAGTATGCCAACTTGCGCTGATTTCTGTGTGCATGTGTTTGGTTTGCTCTCCCAGTTTAATGCTGCCATTTGCACCAAGTTTAACAAATGGCTAATTTGCATATGTGCCCTTTTCTGCATGCCGGCGCTGAGGTCGCATGCTATTGGTGCTCTGCAAAAAGGCACACAGAGCTGATAGCACGCGACTTCAGCGCTGGCTTTCTGCATCGGCCCATATGGTTTTAAAAGCTTACTGTGCTGTGCTGCAGCAGTGAAAACTGCTATATTTGTGAACGTTGTTGGCAGACACAGCCAGGGAGAGAAATGTTGATTGAAGACAATTACCTCTATACTGCTAAGAATTAGCATTGCCATAGTGAGGCATCTGCATTAGTTTCTGAGTCACAAAGGGATAAACCACCAGCCTGTGAACTGTAAGCAAAGGAGAATACTCTGAGTGGATTTTATAAATGCTGCTGGAGAAAAGAACTTTGTGATAACCTACTGTGTTTGCTGTGAGGAAGACACAGCCTGGCCAGAAGCCATATTAATTTAGAGACAGCTTCTGCACAATGACTGTGAGCAGCTGAAGCGGAGAGTTCACCTCCTATAAACTACATTACCCAAGGAGCATTGTGTTGCTCAGAAAGGGAAAAGTTAAGCCAGAGAGCTATATCCTGAGAAGTATAGCTTAAAGCTCAGTGACAAGAAGTGAACCAATGAGCTCTCCTTGATATAGTGTTGTTTGGACTTTATGTGGACTAATAAAGTGTTTTTTGTGTTAAACACTCTCGAGCCATTCAGACAAAAGGTATAGAGAGTGAACCAATGAGAGAAAAACATATGGGAAATCGGCAGCAGTGACATGGAGTGCCCCCTACAGAGCAACAACCCATGTACACGCCAGCACCGATAGTACGCACAGTCGATCTCATGTGCTCATACAGAATAGCAACTGGCTAAACTATGCACTTAAGTGCCTATTCACATGTGCAAGCCCTTGAAAATAGAGACTTGTGCATGTAAATGGTGGATATCTTTATGTAGCCCTCTTATAAAATCAGCCCCTATGTGTCTTATGAAGTGAATCTTCATCAGAACTAGTAAGAAGGCTCATTCAGGCCCTTAGGAATGACTATGCAACTCCTCTACTCTTTCAGTATCACTGGTTGCCAGTAAAATATCATGTCCAATAGAGTACAAGATTCTCCTTCTTACTTATAAAACTTAATATCAAATGACCCCAGAATTCCTATCGTCCTTAGTCATTCCTTACTGTCCAGCGTGTTCTGTCCAATCTATCCACAGTAACAAGCTCTGCTTACCTTAATTAGGTTTGAGGTTACCGGGTGTTCTGAATTTTTCTTCCTTGCCCAGCCACTGTGGAACACTCTTCCTGCTGACCTTCACCTGTAATCTTCCTCAATCACTTACCTCTTCAGGCTAGCATTTGATCTTCAGGGATAGCTATGCATACTGGGAGGGGAATGTCATGGCTTGCCCCTCGCCGGGAAGAGGGCCTTCTGATTATGACTGATTCTCTTGTTTGAATACTCTCCTCGGATGGTTGTTTCTGTTGAATGGTCTCCTTTTCTCTCCCTTTTTTTTCTCTGTTTCTTTCAGTCTTTGGCTGTAGTTCCTTTCTTCCTTTTTTTATTTTACAGTATTCGTAAAGCACTTTGTACACTTGGTAAAAGGTGGCATGTAAATCTTAATAAAATATAAAACATAAACTGTAGCTGAAATCTTGGAAGACAAGGCTAAATCATAAAATATTATGCTGGATACCCCATCCCTCTCCAACAATCCCTCCTTCCCAATTGTGTGATAAAAAAAAATATGTCTTTTATGCATAAGATGGAGGAAAAGGATCCTAGGCATCCTTTCCTGCTTTTATATTTTCTTTTGGCATCAGGCATTTTGGTGTGACTGGAGGCAGTGTAAGGGAATACTGGTGGGGACCAGCATTTTTATTTTATCACACAATTGGCAGAGAAGGTGGGGATAAGGCTGCAGATTGTATTTTTTTGTTACACAGTTAAGAGGGAGGGAGAGTAGGGGAATTTACCAATGGACAGTGTTTTTTTTTAAATCATACCTCTAGGAAGGAGAAAGGATAGAAAAGATGGGGTTGTGGGAAATGATTCTTATAAAATTGCCTTGCCTAAAAATACACTTATATAAGCATGTGTCATAACAAGATAGAACTTACTGATACATGTGCCATGCATAGGCATTTCAGGACCAGAATTTGAAAGGAGATGGAGCAGAGTTGTGACATGCATGTATTTTATAAAATAGGCATGCCCATTTGTAGAGTACAGGCATGTACACACGGAGTACAGGCATGTACACACACACACATTTACACCTTCTTCGGAGCAAGGATAAATTTGCGTGAGAACATTTACCACTAGGGGGTACGTTTAATAAACGGAGTTAAGGGAGCCAGTGTGCCACTAATGCATGTTATTGGCACCCTTAATGAGGCAAAAACTCCACTTTGACGTGTGTTAAAGGCTCCAGCAGCATAAAGCGTGCTATGGGCGGAGAGTGGGCATTAATAGGGTGGAGAGAGGACGTTAACAATGGGTGCAACCTTAATGCATGTTGTGTAAAGGTGTCCTAAAGTGCTTTAATGATGCTGGGAACCCTAATGCAAAGTAAAACCATGTGGAAAGGGTGTATTTTGAGGACAGAAAGCCTATTTTAACATCTGCAATGTGATGCACAGACAGGGGAGCCCAAGTGAGTGATAGTAGTGCTCCATTAGCAGCACCAGCATAGTGCCCAAGTATGAAAGGGCACTATGTTGATGGTGCAAATGGGGCAAAGGAGATGGCACATGGGTCATGCAGTGGGGGTTGCTGGTGCACAGGGCGAACCAGGCAACTACCCAGGTGGCACATAAGAACAAAATATTAGAAAATATGCCAGACTGTGTCAGACCAATGTCCATCATGCCTAGTATCCTGTATCCTACAATGGCCAATCTAGATCCCAATTACCTAGCAGTATCCCCAAAAGACACACAGGATCCACAATGATTGTATTGGTGCAAGCAGTGGATATCCCGAGTCCTCTCTAATAATGGTATATGGACCTTTCCCCAGGAACCTGTTCAAACCTTTTCTAAACCCAACTACACTAACAGCTTTTACTACATCCTCCAATAATGAATACCAGAGTTTGATTACGCATTGACTGAAAAATATTTTCACCTAGTAGTCCTAAATGGGTTACACGGTAGCCTCATTGTATGTCCCATAGTCTTTCCACATTTTGATGGCATAAACAATCGATGTATGTTTACCCGTTTTACTCCAGTCAAATATTTATAGACCTCTATCATATCTCCCCTCAGCTGTCTCTTCCCCAGGTTGAAGAGCCCCAACCTTTTTAGCCTCTCCACATAGGGGGTATCCTGCCTTCCGCATTACCATCTGTGATGTTTGTCATGATCCCAGAATGACAGTGGCAGGACACAGACATACTACTGCTGTGGAAAGGAGATGTGCCACATGGGGCGGTCCAAGGGTCCCAGCACTCCAGCCAGAGATCCTGTCTGGACCCCCCCCTCCCCCTGCTGCCACTGAACCCCCTCCCTGCTGCCACTGAACCCAGCTATGGGGGAAGAGGCCAACAGTGCCAGCAGCTGTAGCCCTCCAGGTAGCTGCAACATGCAGACACCCAGGGGACTGCCACAGCAGTTCTGTCATCCTCCTCCTGAGACATGTTGTTGGCAGTCAGTGAAGGGGTCAAAAAGCAAGATGACTAGCATACTATACTAGCAGTGATGTGAATCTGCATCATGGCCAGCAGAAACCATCTCTAACAGTGCAGGTTCTGGGGAACAGGTGCTAGATGCCCATCCTCACCCTCATGGTGACTGCAGAAACTGTTCAGTAGCACAGTCTGTAGCTACTCTGTGCTTGTAGCACACACTGTCAGTGCATCTTACTGGATTCTCCATTTGGTGGTCAATTTCAGACTGCTGTTCTGCATGTGTACTGCATCATGGTTACTGGAGGGTCTAACCTATCCCGGCACATACAGCAGACAGCTTAGGCAGTGACCTGCAGTCTCTTTGTATCTAGCCATTGCTTCCCAGTGAGGTGTGGGGTATAGTCTACTGGTTAGTGCAATGTCTCCATATGAGGGGACATGGGGTCAATTCCTACTTATTCCCCTTGTGACTGTGTGTTGTTCAGGTCAAAAAAGAAAACCCATTGATCAGAGTTAAATATAAAATATCACAAAAAGAAACCCTAACCTACAACACTGAAAAACTCTTTTTGTCAGAGTTGTCACACAAAAGTGGGAGGAATCAAAATCCAATCCCTTGCTGTGGCCTCTCCTTTTTAATAGGGCGATAGTGTGCAGGATGCCATAAAAGGAGTGGGCGTGTTGGCCAGAAAATAGCAAAACGGGGTCATCGTGCGATAACGTGCGCTGCGCACATTATCGCACGAGGGGGCGCCAAGCACGTTAACGCGTGGTAATCTTAAGTAGGCGCGCTGACATACAAACAAAGCAGCAGAGGTGTAGCACAATGGTAAATACATGGTTATGGTTATGGTTATGGTTAGGCATTTGATATACCGCCCTTTTACTTACGCATCAGAGCGGTTTACATGTATATACTAACAGGTACTTTTATTCCCTTGTCCCCGAAGGGCTCACAATCTAAGTGTACCTGAGGCAATGGAGGGTTAAGTGGCTTGCCCAAGGCCACAAGGAGCAGCCATGGGACTAGAGACCTCAGTCCCTCCGGCCTGAGGTTACTTGTCCCCATGCGGGAATTGAACCCCTGGCCCTCCAGCCTGAGGTAACCTGTCCCAACCACTGAGCCACTCCTCCCTCCATGGACTGATGGCACAGGGGTTATGAGTTCAATTCCCCAGTGGGACTAATAAATGAGGTTGGCTGAGGCAATTCCTTTTTCTATTTGCAGCTGTCTCCTGTGATGCCAGATAGATATATTTTAATTTAATTTAATTTAATTAGCAGGTTTTTATATACCGCAACTTCCATAGATCAGTTGTGGTTTACAATGAACAACAATGAACAAGCAAGGCTGTTTTACAAGGAACGGCAGTAAACATCAATGCTGTTTTTACATATAACAGTGTAAACAATAATGGGCTCAATCTATCAGTAACAGATTGATAGAATTGAGAACTATATACAGTGAACATGTTTAGAACTATAATACAATTTTAATTAGAATCTCTGGATATCTTACAAGGTTTTAGTACATATTCCAGTTCGAGTGGAATATTTTGAGGAACAGATCATGATTGCTGTGTGTTGGGCCCTCATCTTGCACCACCTACAGTCCACATGCACTCATATGTACCTAACACATTTGTGGTGTGCAGCAGCATGGAGGAGGGGGGGTGAGGGCCTAATGCATATTGCACACCATGCACCTGATGCACATTAGCTCTCCTGGCCATCATTTGTAGATGGGCCAGTGACCTTTATGTAGGATGTAGTTTGCAGCCCTGGCAAATGTATTTTCTGTCCCTCACCTGGGATCCACTCACCCTCATATTATGATGGCGGTACCTGCACTATCTGTGATGATTAGCCAAAATAAAAATATGTGCCTGACACACATTTGTCCCTGCTGCTGCTTGAACACGCGGAAGCAAAATGCAAGGCAATGTGTGCCCTCGAGTCAGTCCTGACCCCTTGTGACCCAGAAAATCCAGGGTTATCCTGGCAGTGTCACCGGAAGTAGACTGCCATGCCTGTCCTCCAAGGCAATGGAGGGTTATACCTATCCTGTCACGTCAACCTCTCCTGCCAGAAACATCTTCCCACACACTGTCATCATTGCATGGTACATTACCATCACTCTGTGCATCGCTGCCAAATGTGCTGGACACAGATTTGTCTGGTCCATCAGCTCAGATCTACATCCTTCCATTGCTTATGCATTGCCTTCCCCTGATGCTTTGAGGGGTGTTGGGCTCCCAGGACCCCTGGGGGTAGGGTGGTATCTAACAAAGCAACAGCAGCATAAACCATTTCACCAGGGTGACTGACAGCCCACTTTGATGGCTTCTCAGGACACCTGCAGGTAGGGTCGAGGTTTAAGCTGCAAATGCACTCACAACCATATCACCAGGGTGAATGACCAAGCATTTGGATCAGGTCTCAGGACCCCTAGGGGTAGGGCAGATATGTGATCCTGCAAATGCAGAACCTACCATATCAACATGATGTTTACCAAACCTCCTTACGCAGATCTAGGGGCTCCCTGTGTTACGGTGTACATTTAACACATCAACAGCAGCAGCAGCTGCCATAACACCAGGATGACATCTGGAACTCTGTGTGCTGGTCCGTAGCCCCCTGGGGATAGGGCATACCACCTTGATATGATACATAGGCGTTATATAACGTGGGTTTAACTAAGAAACATAAATGGGATACACAGCAGCATCCACACCTACAATCCACAATGGATATGGATATGGATATATTGACGTGTCCCCATACACTTACCTCATGTGGGTAGTCAGAGATGCGGTTGTACCGCCTTGTGACGCGGTCCCAGGCCCTCCTAACTCGGCCCAGGTCCTGCCGTTTGGAGGATCCTGGGAACAGCTTATGCTGCCTGGTGTAGATAAGTGTGGCCAGATACCGCAGCTCCCTTCGGGTGAAGGCTGGCTTCCTGGAGCAGGTCGCCATCTTGAGCAATGTTTTTCTGACGCACGCACGCACACACACACACAACCAACGCGTGCATCATTGAGGCACGCTCACAATGTATCTGTGCGTATGCCACAGCTCGTACACAGAATATGGTGCAGGAAACACTATCTATGATGGTCTATGCTGCTGACACACATTGCATTGATGTGTGTGACCTTTTGAAACAAAATTGTTTTATTGTGCATTTCTCTAGTTGTTGGCACACCTTGGTCTTGAACCCAAGGCATCGCATTACCCAGTGTGCTATGCCTATTCACATAGCAATGGCTGGCTAAACAGTTACACCAGGGGGTATGTTTACTAAACCAATAATGTGCAGGGTGCCATACAGAGAGGGGCCGTTCTGGTGTGAACATGGCAATTGCACAGTAATGTGCGTGGCACACATTATCACACGTTAGAGGGGGGGCATGCCACGTTAACGCACGTTGGTCTTAGGTAGGTGCACTCACCTACAAATACAGCAGCAGAGGTATAGCATAATGGTTAATATGCTGCCTGATGATACAGGGGTCATGGGTTTCATCCCCCAGTGTGCCTGATGAATAAGGCTGGCTGAGGCATTGCCTTTTATGTGTATGTATTGCTTTTTGAGGCATTTTATTTTTATTTTAATTAGTGCTGCCAGCAAACACACCCTCACAGTGGCGTAACCTAAGGTGCTGCATAAGGCACCCTATAGGGAATCCATAGGGCACATTATAAAGTGCACTGTCTGCCAAGGCACCCTATAATGTCCACTATAGGACACCTTATAAGGCGCATCATGGGGCACCTTATGGTTACAGTACTGAGAGTGTTTTTGCTGGCAGCACTAATGTACATTAAAAGTAAACAGTGCCTCAGACAGCCCTATCAAAGAACCCCACTGTGGGTTTGAACCCATGACCTCTGGCTCCACAGTGAAGTAACCAGTGGGCTACAGCTCTACAGCTGCTAGCAAACCCCTGGCTGGCTAGAGAAGGACTGCACGTCACCACACAACCATTCTGCTGTGGTTACCAGGATAGGGTCAACCCACCCGTACCCATGATGCACAGCACATGCAAATCAGCAGTCTACAGATGATCATAAGATGGGGTATGCACCCCCACAGCACCTCGGCCTGGTAGGAGGTTCTGACGGTGTGTGTTAGTGGCACAGAGTAGCTACAGACCGTCACATTGTGTGGGTATTGTGCTCTCCCTGAGGGTGAGGTGGGGCAGCCAGCACCAGGTCCGCAGCAACTTCAATGGCTGATGGAGGCCATGTTGCAAGGGTGTGCATGCGTCCGTGGACCCACCAAAGCCACATCAGCGGTTGCCCCTCAGGTCTAGCCCTGCTGGGCTATGTGGCACCCCAAATAGTGTCTACGCTGTGTTGGTGCTGTGGTAACATGTTGTGCATGACAGAGGGTGTATGGATTCATAGGCAATTTATGTACCACCACCCAACCCACCCTCTGTGGCTCAGGGTGGGTGACAGGATTCCTCCACCAACAGCCCATGTTCTACCACCCTGCAATGGTGGCAGTAGAGGGGGGGCCAATGCAGAGCTGTACACATCCCTAGGACAATGACAGACAGACAGACAGTAGACCTGGAAATGCTCAACTGCCCCACCACCATCTGACATTCTCCAGCAGCAGGCACAGTGAGTCACCAGCCACTGCACCCTGCAAGGTGTTCCAGCCATACACATACAACTGCAGTCTTCTAGTTAGTCCACAGTGCATGATCCTGGAGGAGATGGGTGCACCCAAAGCTGGGACATGAGAACACCCACCAAGAAGATAGATCAGTAATTAGGCCCTAGAGAAAAAAACCTATATATTTCACTTACAAGAAATACAATATAGCACTATGGGGGAGCCCTAGCCATGCTGTGTTCACTGCTCAGTCAGGGTGAGAGTGACCTCCCAGCAGGACATGCTGTGGCCACCCTGTCAGTGCAGGTTGTGGCCAGACACTACAATGTCCAAGCCATTGCCCTATGCCCTGTGCTGATGCATCCAGGCCAGGCCACCCTGTCCAGGCTATTCCCACAGTACCTTGCTCCTCATTATGCACATTGGCAGGCCAATACTGGCAACAGTGCTAGCAGTGTGGGCTGAGGAGGGTGTCGGCAGCCACCACACACTAGATAGACAGACACACACTCCCCACACCTATGCCAGCATTGTGCAACTATAGAGGTGTTTGGCAGCCCTGGCCACCGCACCAGTCCTGGGCACAGTGCAGGCATGGCTATGGTACGCAATACTGTAGGAGTCACTCCCCAGGGTGGTAAACACTGTCAGACACAAGACCTGTAGCACACTCCACAGACATCAGAAAGGTTGCTATGATGCAGCTCGATCAACAAACTGTGCTTAACTTAGGAATTGCTATCTACCAGTAATCATAGCAACCTTTTGATAGAGGTGTACCGTATTCCCAGGTTTAGGGTGGCATTGCTAAGGTATGCGAGTGTTAGTATTGGGAGATGCACACAGGGCCCAAAATCCTGCCTCTCCAGGTGGCTTTGGATAATGGAGCCTATGGGTGCAGGTGTGTCTGCCCCTGTTGGCCGCTGCTCTAGGGCAGAGGTTCCCAACTCCGGTCCTGGTGGGCCAAACACTGTTCAGGTTTTCATGCTGTCCCTAATGAATATGCATGAGATACATCTGCATACCATGGGGGTGGTGCATAGAAATGCAGCCAGCCATATTTATTAGAGACAGCATGGAACCTGAATGGTGTTTGGCCCTCCAGGACTGCTTTTGGGAGACTCTGCTCTAGGTAATGCGCATGTTTATGGTGTCTGTGCTCTGTAGGGTAATATGTAGGCATTTTGGGCATGTTTACGTTATCTGCACTAAAGGTTCTGTCTGTATTACCATGTTTTAGTAGTGGATAAAATATGGGGACTGGGTTGGTAGGAACCACAGCTGGGACTTGAACCTCTGACCTTCTGCTCCTGAACACACTGGCTGGGTGCACTGCACCACTGTGTTGACACACTGATGGTGTATTCCCTGGAGATACCATGACTGTTTGTCAGACAGAGCCTGTTGCCGTGCATGGCACCCACCTAAACAGGGCTGGGCCATGGTCTGCTGTGGGCAGCAGCGACTGCCCCCTCCACCACCAGTACCCCTCTGCCACCATGCTGACATGCCCTTATATTAGAGACAGCATGGAACCTGAATGGTGTTTGGCCCTCCAGGACTGCTTTTGGGAGACTCTGCTCTAGGTATTGCACATGTTTATGGTGTCTGTGCTCTGTAGGGTAAAATGCAGGTGTTTTGGGCATGTTTATGTCATCTGCAATACATGTTCTGTCTGTATTAGCAGTGGGTAAAATATGGGGACTGGGTTAGCAGGAACCACAGCTGGGACTTTAACCTGTGACCTTCTGTTCCTGCACACACTGGCTGTGTGCACTGCACCAACATGTCACAACAGAGACAGTGCATTCCCTGGGGATAGCATGACTGTTCATCAGACAGGGCCTGTCTGTTGCAGTGCATGGCACCCACCTACAAAGGGCTAGGCCACGGTCTGCTCTGGGCAGCTGCCATTGCCTCCTCCACCACCAGTACCCCTCTGCCACCATGCTGACATGCCCTTCTGCTGGTGGTGCTGGTGGTGCGCAGCCTCAGGCCATCCAGTATGCAGATAGGTGGCTGCCTATGGTGCGGGTTCTGGGGTAGGGGTGCCTGCATAGCTGTCCATGCTTCCCCCCAGCACCTCCTGCCAATGTTCCATGCCCTTGGGGGTACCTGCTGGGTACTATCCTCTGTGACACTGTGGGAAGCACACTCATGCCCATGTTGGGCCCTCAGCAGTTGCTGTCTGGCTGCTGTACTGTTTCAGCATTCCTATGGGTTAGCTAGACTTCACCCTAGTCCGCACTGTGGCCCAGCTGCACTACAGCATGTGCCGCCTGCAGCCCTCTGTGTCCCCTTTTCCAGCATCTGTCCAGTTGTCCATTCCGACATGCCCGCCCTGCTGTTGCATAACATGTGCATGCCATAGGAAACCTGTCCAATGGAGAGGAAAACCCTGCTCAGCGCAATTTCACTGTGGGCTCATTCACCTTGTATGGGGACGGAGCATAGACCATTCCAAAATTCATATCTTTTTTTTGGAGCTTTCTTGGGAGTGTTTTATGACGTTTCCCATTGATATCACCATTGCCCAGCTTGGTTATGTTTTTTTTTTTTCATTTTCCTCCGTTCATTTTCAATGTTTATTTGCCCTTTTGTTCCGTACACATGTATCACACTTATCACTTTTTGTAGGTTTCCTTGAGTTTGCTGTACATTGCTGACGGAAATGGTTTCTTTTCCCTTTAAATCAGCCCTAACGCCAGGGTTTCACTGGAGTTAGTTTTCAGCCTCGGATTTCACAGCGTTGGTGTGCAGGGAGCCTCTCCCCTCCCACTCTCCACCCATTGACCCTCTCTCTCTGCCCCTGGGGAGCCTTCCACCGCCCTCAGGGAGCCTTTCTCCACCCTCAGCGCTCATTTGCACCGCTGCGCGCATTATCATGCGCTAAGGTACCTCTGTGCCAGATAAAGCACCACTATTGCATGATAAGGTACCTTATTGCGTGATAACATCGCAGAGCACACATTAAGACGGTTTAGTAAACATACCCCTTAGCTTTTATTCAGGAGTAACAACGTGTCACATTTCGGGTCCAAATATGCCGACCCTGCATCAGGTCAAGAATTTTCCTGTAGTTGAAGCTTTTACATGAGGAGAAAATGAGGCTATTAAATCTTTGCAAAAAAATGATAAAATAGTTATCAAACGTGCAGACAAAGGGGGTGCCATAGTTGACCCTTTGTGACCACGATGTGGTCCTATGTGCAGGATTCATCGCATGTTATTGAGATTTTGTCGTCCTTTCAAGACTTAAATTCTGATATAATGTTGGTAACTCTGGATGTTGAATCATTGTATACGAATGTCCCGCAAGCGGAATCTTTGGATATTATTGAACAGTGTTTACTTAAAAGGGATACCCATAAGTAAATTCCGACGGCTTTTTTAATGACATTAGCACAATTTTCACTTTGTGAGAATTATTTCTTTTTCAGAGATCTTTTCTTCAAGCAAGTGAAAGGGGTAGAAATGGGATCATCCATGGCCCCAGACATAGACAATTTATATATGTTCCAATTTGAAGAAAAGTTTTTAAAGGATAACGCATTTAAAAACAGCATCAAACTTTGGATACGGTACATTGATGATATCTTTATTATTTGGGATGGTAGCATAGGGGCTTTGTAAACAAGCCCTGTAGACTTACTGACTAAGTTCAACACATGGATCAACGATTTAGACAACGATCAACGATTTAGACACAAATTTACGGTTCCAGGTTACATATGATTTTCATCAAGTTCCATATTTGGATTTAATAATTAAAAAAGAGGGTAACCAGTTTGTGACATCTCTTTATAGAAAACCTACAGACCGTAATCAACTTTTACATTTCAATAGCTTCCACAACCCATCTTTAAAGAGGAACCTGCCTGTGGGACAGTTTCTTAGAGCCAGAAGGGCATGTACTACACTACAGGATTTTGAAATTCAGGCGGACATTATGAAAACAAGATTTGTGGCAAGGCAGTATCCCTCATGTCACGTCAACCAAGCATACAAGAGAGCCTGGGAGTTTTCCCGTGAGTCTCTCTTAAAACCTCAGAAAGGGAAGAAAGATGTGGGTATGGTTTGCCCTCTTCGATATTCGACATTGTCAAGAGAAATCACTTTTACAAAAATAATGGCATCTCATTCAGTCCATCCCTGGTTTTCATGATCTACCACTAACTGTAGCTTATAAACGCAATATTAACTTGCAGAATTTATTAGTACCATCAGCTTGAACTGAGCGCAGGTTTCTTTCTCAGCACAAGGGACAATTCCAGTGTGGACGGTGTTCCATTTGTCCCCACATGTTGCCCATAAGAAGAAATTTTGTACATCCCATTTCAAAAGAAAAGTTTTTAATTGATTATTTTGCAAATTGCGAAACCACCCATGTAATTTATGTTATCCAATGTCCGTGTCCAATGTTATATGTGGGAAAAACTATCCGGTGTTAGGGTTCGGATCGTGGAACATAAGAGTTGCAATAAGAGAGGGATGGTGGAAAAATCCCTGATAATGCATTGGCAGGAGAAAGCGCACAAGATTGCAGACTTTAAATTTTTCGCTATCAAGAGAGTAAAAATGAATTGGCGTGGGGGTAATATAGATAAGACGATAATGAGACTGGAACAGAAATATATTTTTAGGTTGAACACACTGACTCCAAATGGGTTAAATTTAGATAAGGATCTTAATGTGTTTTTATAATTTTTTATGGTAATTATCTTTATTCAGGACACTTTTAGCCATTCACATATGATCATTTTTAATTTATTTATTTATTGGCATTGGGGTTTAGCATATGATTATTTTTAAAGGGGGCTCTTGGTTGTAATAGCTGTAATAGCCTCTTGTAACAGTTGATCTGCACATACGTTTCACTCTATCACACATGATAAAAGATTTCAAAATGGCCCTCCTCCGCCTTGCCTTAGTCAGCTGTTACCTCCTTCTCACAGAAAGGGCAAAAGCGTTACCGAGCCAATCTCCCATACCCAATCAGATTCCTATCCTACAGAATCAGGGGAGAAGAGGATCAGGGGCACCCTTTCACTACCCAAAAGGGGAAGCCCAAACCCGCCACTCCCACTTGCTACACATTGCACTCCAACACTCTAAGGGGCATGTTTACTAAACATTCCTAACGTGCGGGGCCGTGCTAGTGTGCCTGTGCCATATAAGGAGTGGGCGGTTCAGGCAGAAAATAGAAAAAAAACGGTAGTAAGCAACCGGACGTGTGCGCGTCGCGCTAATGTGCGGGGGTCGACATTAGCGCGTGGAAAGGCAAAGTGGCGCGCTGCTGAGTATACAAAACAACAGAGCCGTAGTACAACGGTGAAGACACTGACCAATGGTGCAGGGGCCATGGGTTCAATCCCCCAGTGTGCGCAACGACAAAGGTCAGCTGAGGCAGTAACTGTAATGATTAATATTGTTCTAGGAGGCAAATTAATTTGGAACGGCATAAGGCGGCGCACAGTTATTTTTGGGCGGCATAAGGCGGCGCACAGTGCATTTTGGGTGGCATAAGGCGGCGCACAGTTATTTTTGGGCAGCATAAGGCGGCGCACTGGTCTCCTTGGGCGGCAGAAGGCGGCGCGCTGATAGGCACAAGGCGGCGCACTGATGCACAAGCACAGGAACAGAGCCACAGCACAATGGTTAAAACACTTACCAATGGTGCAGGGATCAGGGGTGCAACTCCTCACAATGCCCAGTGAAAACTGCCTGCTGAGGCAGTATGTATTATGTTGTGGAGTGCTGTAGGAGGCTGTATAATTTTATTTTGTTATCACTACTAGCAAACGCACTCTCCCAGCATGTTAACATACGGCGGCCCATAAGGCATATGTTACAGTGCACTGTTCACCAAGGCACCCTTGAATGTCCCCTATAGGGCAGCATGTATGTTGCGACACAGGATAATGTATAGTGCACCCTATAGGGATGGCAACCATAAGGTGGCCTACAGGGCGCCCTATGAAGCACCCTCAGAGGCACCTAATGGGTATAGTAAGCTGAGGGTGGTCTTGCCGGCATAGACATATGTACAGTAAATAAAAATAAAGCTGTGGACAGCCCTACCAAAGGGCCCCACTGTGAGTTTGAACCCATGACCTCTGGCTGCATAGGCAGTGATGTAACCATTGTGCTACAGCTCCATAGCTGTAAGCAGGCCCCTGGCTGGCTGCAGATAGCCTACACGTCCCCTCACAGACAGTCTGCTGGTGTCAACAGGATAGGGTTAGGCCACCCGTACCCATGATGCACTGCACATGCAAATTAGCTGTCCGCAGATGGACACAAGATGGGGAATGCACCCCCACAGCACCTCGGCTCTGTTGGGGGAAGTGACCGGGTGCACCCACACAGCACCTTGGCCTAGTAGGGGGCACTGACCGGGTGTTTTACTGGCACAGAGTAGCCACACACCGTTACATCGTGCGGGTACTGTGCTTACCCTGAGTGTGCAATGAGGTGGCCAGGACCAGGTCAACAACACCTGCCATGGCTGATGGAGGCCAAGCGGGCGTTTCAAAGCAGTGTTAATGTGTAAGTTAGCTAGTTTCTGCACAAACACCATGGATATCCCTGTCTGCCGCCATCAGGCACCCCCCCGTGGCAAAGGGATCCACACTCTACCTCCCTGCAAAGGTGGCAGTAGAGGGCAACATCAACCCCAGTCCTGCTGAGGAACACCACCCCCCCCCCCCCAGGCAGGCAGCTCCATACACAGCCATAACACAATAGCAGACAGACATAAGCCCAGGGTATGGTAAGCTGCACTCCACCACCAGATATTCCTCTGCAGCAAGCCAACAGCCACTGCACCCTGCAAGCCATTATAGCAAGACATTTACCAGCTACAAACAGTCTGCTGGTTAGTCCATAGTGCATGTTCCCAATGGAGATGCATGCACCCAGAACTGGGCTGTCTGCATACACAGCAAGCAGATAGATCAGTGACTGGGCCCCAAAGAGAAACCCATACCTATCACATGAGAGAACTACTATACAGCACTATGGGGGGGCCTAGCCATGCTGTGGTCACTGCACAGTCAGGGTGAGCGTGATCCCCCAGAAGGACATGCTTTGGCCATCCTGTCTGTGTAGGTGGTGGCCGGACACTACAATATCCCAGCCAATGTCCCTGCCAGGGCCCTATGCCCAGTGCAGATGCATCCTGGCCACGCCACCCTGCCCTGGCTATACCCATGGTACCTTGCACCTCATTATGCACATTGGCTGGCCAATACTGGCAACAGTGCTGGCAGTGTGGGCTGTTGAAGGGGCTTGCAGCCAACACCCACTGTATAGACAGACACACACTTCCACACCTCTGCCATCATGGTGCTACGATTGAGGGGGTAAGTAGCCTTGCCCACCAAACCGGTCCTGAGCACGGCAAGGCATGGATATGGTACGCATTACAGCTGGTGGTCACTCCCCAGGGTGGTAAACACCGTCAGAGGCCAGGCCTGGAGCATGCCCCGCAAACACCTAACAGATTGTTTGGATGGGGTCAACTAGCAGTATGTACGCAACCTATGGATATCTGCCTGCCTGTGCTCCTAGCAAACGTCTCAGAGCTGTGTACCGTATACCTCAGGTGTAGGGTGACATTGGTAAGTTATGCAAGTGCTCGTTTTGGGTGCTGCATGCACGGTCCAATGTTCTGCCTTTCCAGGAGACATTGGCCAATGGGGCCTGTGGGTGTGGGTGTGTCTGCCCTTGATGGCTGCTGCTTTACGGCACAGATTCCCAACTCCAGTCCAGGTTTGCATCACACTGTTCGGGTTTTCCTGCTATCCCTCATGAATATGCATGGGCTACATCTACATGCCATGGGGGTGGTGCATAGATATACAGCACAGGCATGTGTATGAGTGTCAGCATGGAACCTGACTGGTGTGTGGCCCACCAGGACTGCATTTGGGTGATTCTGCTCTAGGTACTGCCCCTGTTCATGGTGTCTGTGCTCAGTGGGGTAAAAGATAGATGTCTTACCATTGCATATGTCCCCGCCATGAAAGGTGTGTCCTTACTATCACTGTTTAGTTGTGGGAAAAATATGTGGGCAGGATTGGCAGTAGCCCCAGCTGGATTTTGAACCTCTGCCCTCTGGTCCTAGAGGGAATGACTCTGTCCGCTGTACCACACTTTGGCCACAGAGACAGTGCAGCCCCTGGAGGCAGTATGCCTGGCAGGATGGAGTCACAAACCCTGCTCTACTCATTTTTACTGTGGGCATATGCACCCTGTCTGGTGACAAACGTGCACATAAACACCAGAAATGACCACGGGAAAATGGGGGACAAAATATCACCACGCTGGGCGACAGTGGTATTAATGGGCAACCATAGCAAACACTCCGAGGAAAGCTCCAAAAACGGAAATGTTTTTCGGAAGAGTCTCCGCTCCGTAGACCCTTCCAATATTCATCTCTTTTTTTCTGGAGCTTTGCTGGGTGTGTTTTGTATATTTTCCCATCACTATAACTGTTCCCCAGCTGGATTACTATTTATAATAGTTTTGTTGTGGTCATTTTCAGGTTCTATTTGCAATTTTGTTCTGTGCACATATATCACACTGCTCACGTTATTTAGGTTTCCCCGGTGTTCCTGTACATTGCTGACGGAAATGGTTTCTCTTCCCTTTAAATGCCCTCTACCGCGAGGGTTTCACTCGCGCTAATTTTTACATGGAAATTCGGGCCCGATACTGTGCGGGGAGCCTCTCCCCTCCCACTCTCCACCCATTGACCCCGTCCCTCCGCCCCTCCGGAGCCTTCCTCCGCCCTCTTTTAGCCGTTCCACGCCTCTATCGGACATTTGCGGGCCCGCACTTGTACGGGGCCCGTTAGTGTGCCGCGTACCTGTGCGGGGGTGACACGCACGTGTGCGGGGCGTTTAAACGCGTTTCTGCGCATTTAAATGCCGCGTTGCCGTGCGCTATTTTGCGGCGCGCAGATTTGCGGACTTTAGTAAACATGCCCCATAGAAATCCAAGCAAGAAGAAACCCCCCCCTCCAACAAGCCTAAAATGTGCCCTCATAAATGCATGCTCAATCCGTAAGAAATGGCCAGTCATCTCAGACATCATATCCTCCCATGATCTCGACATACTCATGATCACAGAAACTTGGCTATCACGTGAGGACAACATCATCCTCAACCAACTCCTTCCCCCCAACTTCTCCATACATATACAGCACAGGGAAAATAAGAGAGGAGGTGGAGTGCTCATACTCACCAAGGCGGACCTCCATTTCCATACGATTGACTCCACTAGCACCAATAACTTGGACACAGTAACCATTGCAAACAAGCTGTGCTCCATCATTCTGTTATACAGAGCCCCTTCATCCTCCCCTGACGATCTCCCAACTATATTAGACCTAGCTGCCAATACCCACAACCCTACCACACCAAATTGGATATTAGGAGATTTCAATCTCCCTTCTCTGCAACACAATCAGGCATCCGCCCTCCTGGAAGCTATCAAAGATCTAGGATACAAACAAATAATTGAGGAACCCACACATCTAAAGGGAAACATTCTAGACCTGGTGTTCGCCCCATTGTCAGTCCCAGATCCAATTCATGACCTAGTGAAGTCGGTTACCTCTGTACCTTGGTCAGACCACAAGCTAATCAACTTCCAGATACCCATCCAAAGCAAACAATCAAAAGACAACACAAGGCTGAGCAGCTCCGCAAGAACTTCAGCACGTAGTTTCCGATCTTTCAATAGAGAACTCATACTGTCAGAGGCCTGCCCACTCCTCAACGATACAACACTCAACCTCGAAAATCTGATCTCCGCCTGGAATAGTAACCTCAGTGCTATCGGACAATGTCCTAATCTTAACAACATCCCAAGAAAAAGAAAGTCTGCACCATGGTACTCCCCTGAGCTGCAGTCTTCTCTCACACAATTACGGAGGCTTGAAAAACGCTGGCGCCGATCGCACTCCATAGAGGATCAAACAGCCTACAAACTCCACCTAGCGATCCACCGAGATACAATCACGATGAAAATGAAGCAGTTTCACACTGACACACTCAAAAGATCACTGAACAAGCCACGCGATCTATTCAATTTAGTCAAGACCTTATCTAAGGAACCATCCCCAGAACAGAAAGATGAGATTCACCCACAAAACTTTGCCGACTACCTTCAGTCTAAGCTTCTCCAAACAGATAAGGTCTCAGAGGTCACTTCACAAGAGTCAACCTGCCCAATCTCCTTGTCTATGTTCTCCATGCCATCCAGGAAACACGTCGAGGACACTATCACGTCTCTCAACACCACCACGGCACAAACCGACCCCTGCCCAGCCTTCTGGATAAAGGAGCTACGCAATGAGTTCAGTCCCTTCATAACAAGACTTATGAACCTATCTTTCACAACTGGTCTATTCCCTACAGCCCTCAAACAAACTTCAATCAGACCTCTTTTAAAAAACACCAAGCTAAACCCCCAAAAGGCTGACTCATATAGACCTATAGCCAGCATACCTCTCCTAGCTAAGATAATAGAGAAAGAGGTACAGAGACAAATACAAGATCATATAGACTCCGCTGCCCCACTAGACCATTGCCAACATGGATTCAGGGAGTCTCATGGTGTAGAAACCCTCCTTACTACCCTCTTCAGCAATATAATCACAGGTATTGACAACATCCGTCAAGGGTTTGTTCTTGTCTTCCTAGACATTGCCGCAGCTTTCGATTCAGTAAGTCACAACCTTCTCCTGGAACGACTAAAAGAGAAGGGCATCTGCGGCAAGGCTCTGGATTGGTGTAGATCATATCTTGCTGGTAGATGGCAACAAGTAAAATCTGGAGCAGCAGCATCAGAACCTTTCCACCAAAGCCAGGGAGTCCCGCAAGGTTCCTCCCTATCATCACTCTTTTTCAACATATACATGCAGCCCATCTGTAATATCATCAGATCCTTCAATGTTGACTGCCTGATATATGCAGATGATATCCTACTCTACACGCCTTTCTCTACAGAGCATTTGAACCTCTCCCCTCTGACAGAATGTTTCGACGCAGTTTCTGAATGGCTCCAATCCCAAAACTTCCGTATTCAACATAAGAAGACGGAGGTACTATTCATCACAAAAGACCACAATTTCACCCCGCCACCCCATGTAAG
Source organism: Ichthyophis bannanicus (assembly GCA_033557465.1). Classification (NCBI taxonomy): domain Eukaryota; kingdom Metazoa; phylum Chordata; class Amphibia; order Gymnophiona; family Ichthyophiidae; genus Ichthyophis; species Ichthyophis bannanicus. The sequence goes on from CM066038.1 coordinate 254,238,214, forward strand.
AGTGAAAGAAGCAGAACTTCAAACAAAACCTACAATTCAATACCTGGGGGTTATGTTGGATCAGCGCCTTGATATGAAGGCTCACATAGGTAACATAGTAAGAGCAGTCTATTTCAAGATCCGATCTCTCAGGCATCTGCTCTCCTTACTAGATCCAGAAGACTTCAGGACAGTATACCAGGCATTAATTCTACCACATTTTGACTATGCCAACGCCATCCTACAAGGCCTCCCACAGTCTACCATTAACCCCCTACAACTCGCCATGAATGCTGCAGCGAGGGTCCTTCAGGGAGCCTCCAAAAATGAGCACGTGACCCCCATCCTTAAGCAGCTCCACTGGCTACCCATTCATGCAAGACTCGTTTTCAAGACCTTACTGCTTACCTTCAAGGCTATCAATGGTCTCTCATCCTCCTCACTAACGGAGCTCATTCACGTCACTCCACCTAACAGATCCAGAAGACCGACAGCAACAAACACATTAATAATCCCGAAAGCGTTAACAAAATGCACCCAGACAACGGCAAACAGGGCATTTAGATTTTGCGCCCCGAGATACTGGAACGCACTCCCATCAGACATATGCGCAATTACTGACCTAACCCAGTTCAGGAAAGCACTCAAATATCACCTGTTCCTCAAATACTATCCACCCAGCAATACACCAAGCCAAATCCCACCAACAAAGTAGCTACAACATAATTATCAGTCAATCTTATCAACTTTCTCAGTGTGATATCATGATCAGTGTCCATTGTCATTACCGTAACGACTGTATGTAAATAATTTTTGTATATAGTTCCCCATGCTACCCAAGTTTGTATACCTGTTCTCTGTAAAATCAGAATAGTTTGTTCTGGTTATTTTGTTCCATGTAAACCGCGCTGATACCAAATAGCGCGGTATATAAAAGATTGTAATAAATAAATAAATTTATTTTATTTGTTTTAGGTAGTTTATTATGGTTTCGGTCCCTATGGGTTTCTTAGCTCTCATATATGTATTTCTACAAGTATGCATTTTTAGGCAACATATAAATAAGTATGGGGTGGTACTTTTTTAGACATAGGGTCTGGAATGAGTGTAATGGTTGGTTCATTTCCCTTCATCTTTCCTCCTCCCCTCTCCTCTTTCCCTCTCCTCCTTCCTTCCCCCCTCTTCCCCATCCCCCTTCCCCCCTCTCCCTGCCCCCTCCCCCTCCCCCTCTCTTCCCCCTCTCTCTTTTTCCTCCCCCCTCTCCCCCTCCCTCCTCCCTCTCCTTCCCGTTTTAATTTATAATTCACACATGCTAAACTAAAGGTATAGTAATGCCGGTAGATTCGTGCAGCATCCATACACAGAATGGTAATGAATAGTTCACGGTACCCTTAAGCGATACCTATTACTTGTTTTGAAATGGCATACAAGCACTACACAGACTATTATATGGTGGTTTAGTTGATTTATATACCCTGTCTTATAATTGCAATATCGTATGCAATAGACTTTAGCACAGACTGACTAATGTACGCACAAATACTTTTATTTTTTTTGTTTTTTTCCACAAGTGTATGATTGGTTAGAGATCCTCCAATCAAAAGCCTTTTTGTTTTCCCGCGGATTCATTCTCCCTTTTTCTTCAGCGCACAAGTGCTGGCATTTTTCAATAGTTAGATTTACTTCTGATGGGCAACAGCAGCGCTGTGCCCTTGCTGTGAAATGTTTTATGCACAAGAGAAGGTTTTGTCTGGATATCCCTTGTGTCTGTGATCGAATATATCATTCTGCAGGTAAAGGCGATTACTTCATCAGGTTTTTTGAAATAATATATGATGGATTTTTCTTCGTGGTAGTAATTCAAAAACAATACCCTTTAGTTAAAAAAAAAAATTTTTGGATGGATACAATGGTTTGATGCAATTTGTTGTTTGACTAAATTTTGAATCGGTCTTCATTCAAGGGATATTAAGATTTGTAGAACAATTTCATGCAGTTTACACGAGATGGTTTTCTTAAGTTTGTATACATTAGATGGATACAAAATCTAGATGAACTTTGTTATTAGTTTCTGCTACTGTAATGTTATTTATGGGATATTTCAATTTGAAGAACAATTTCATGCACCCATATGAGATGGGTCTCTTCGGTTTTGTGTTTTAAATCAATACCCTTTAGAGAAAGTGTCTTTGCTTTGATGGATTGATTTAATTAAAGTTTTAAAACATCCTTTATTTATTTATTAGGCAGTTTGATTTGAAGAATAATCTTATTAACAAAGGCAAAAAAGTGGATCTGTTTAAAAAATTTTTAGATTAGTTTTTTAACGCAAGCTTGCAGGTAAATCCGTTTTTAAAGGTATTTCATAATGTGTGGGATCCTCTTTCTTTCAATTACCACCGTCCTGCGTTCCTCCTCTTTTGTTGGTTACATATATCATATAATACCACATTAGTTAGCTTGAAACAATAATTATGTATGAGGTAGTTCTGAATATCACTACTGCTTTGTTTAGGTATACATATCATGTAAATACCATAAGATTGGTATTTAATATTTATGAATGGTGCCTTTTTTAATATCACTCCTGCTTTGAGTTTCTACTGTTCCTGATACCATTTCTTCTTTTTTTCTTCTTCCTCCCTTTTAGGATAAGGTTTATATAATCGTTTTGAACCTGCCGGAGAGGTATTGTTTTAAAGAACTCGAGTCTTTTTAGTTGTCACACCCTTATATGATCATTTTGCATGATATTTTATTTCACTTTCAGTTTGTTTTTATGTACTTGTTTATTTTAGTATCTAATGATTCTACTGTAATTATTTATGGCATTTTGTTTGGGCATTCCAACATTTTTATTAATGATTAGTTTTTATGTTCTTATTATGTTTTTAATTTGTTTATTTATTTATTTATTTAATGTGTGGAGGAGTGGCCTAGTGGTTGGGGCAAGGTACTTCAGGCCAGAAGGTCAGGGGTTCAAATCCCACTAGAGGACAGTAACCTTGGGCCAGAAGGACTGGGGTTTCTAGTTCCATGGGTGCTCCTTGTCATCTTGGGCAAGCCACTTAACCCTCCATAGCCCATGTTCCCTGTAAAAATAGTTATCTCCAAGTTATAATGCCCTGTTCAATATAATTTCAGTTTGTTCAATGTAAACCACACTGATGCAGAATAGCACAGTGTATAAGAGAATGTAAAAAAATAAATAAAATATATTGTTTTTAATATGATGTATTATGGATGTTTTTATTCTTTATTTATTTATTGTTTGTTCATGTATTCATGGATCTAGTATGCCTGAATTCCCTTGACAAAGAGGATTTGAAACACGGCCTGTGTCGGGCGTTTGGGCAAATTGTGTGAAATAAAGGCTCCTTCTTTGATACCACAAATTAGTACTGGGTTTCTTCTGTTCACATGGTACCGTGCTGCTTTGGTGGACCCCTATCTTGCCCAGTTACAGCCTCATCCCACGCTAAGTGATTAGTATGGGGTTTTTACCATACTGCCCTGTGCTAATAGTCAGCACAAGTGTGTTTAGCATATGAAAACTCCACACTAACTTATTTATTTATTTATTTATTTAACAAACTTTTATATACCGCAACCTTCCGATGATCAGGAGCAGTTTACATATAACAGTTAAGGAGACAGAAAGGCATTTCTGTTTTACATTAAACAATATCATGAACTATGTACATTAACAATTGAACTTTTAGCTATTATACTTTGTAGAACTATGTACAAATTAACTATGTACAGTTAGAAAAAGAGAGTTCAACAGTATAAAAATCAATTGACAGTATCAAGGTCAAAATATCTTGAGGCATTGAGGTATTTGTCTCCGTGTGTTATATAGATTATCCCTTTTCGTTTTGAAGTTGATAATTTGCCATTAGACCTGTCATGATGCGGGCACTAATAAAGTTGGTTTTAAGAAAAGAAATCCTGTTTTAGAAGAACTAGATGTGCAGTTACCTCCAGGCACAGCTAGAGGGAGCAGGAACAGACATACTGGTCTTAATGAACCTAATCTCACTGATGACCTGCAGCTGAAAGGGTACCAGGAAGTCAGCAGTAACGGTTCACTTTATAAGCCAGAGCAGAATGCTTCTGGACAGGAGTGGCATGAGGAGTGGCATAAGCAGCAGTGGCATAAGCAGAGGAAGCCGTGGACACAGCAGAAGCTGAGGAAGGAGGAGAAAGAGGAAGAAGGAACTGGAGCTGGACTAGAAGGAGAAACAGCAGAGAAGCCTGGAGGCTATCAAGGACATAAGCCTGATTGCTGTGGAAGAAGCCAAGCTGGAAGCTGGAAGAGAAACAGACCTCACAAGGTGGGAAGCCAGAAAGCCCAAACTGGACCTGTTGTGCAAGGGGAGTTTGGTGGAAGTTGCTCCAAGGTGAGAGGCTCTGCCACGCCTAGTTCCTATACTCTGCCTGTTTGTAACATAGAGAGAAGAAAGCTAAGAACCAGAGAGGGAGGTTCTGACAGAAGCTTATCTCTAGAGGATCATTGCCCAGTTTTACCTATTCAGAGGGAAAAGCAGTTTTATAAGCAACGGAAGTTTTTACTCAGTGAGCCAAGGTATGAGGCATTGAACACTAACTGTAATGATTGTACTGCTAAAAGCTATGCTAAAAGAAGGATTCCTCCTAAAGGAAACAAGAGTGCAGACTGGTTCACTAAACTACCGCCAGCCTTAAGAGTCCCTGCTTATGTGAAGCCAAACTCCCAAGTTGTAGATGACCATGCTGAAATAGACAGGGACAGTAAAAGCCCTTTGAATCAGTATAGGGGAGAGGATTTGATGGAAGTGGATTCTCCCAGCACTATTCCCACACCTTTGCCTGAGGAAATGGAATGTGATTGGTGCACTGCCTATGCTCCAAAGTGTGTATGCTCCACAGAAGAATAAATGAAGTATAAGTTGATGTTTATTATACTGAATATTACTTTGAAGAAAACCTGCTTTAAACTGTGAAGTAACAGTTAACTAGCCAGTGAATATTGTTACCTTTTGAAACAAAGGACTGTTTCTGTTATCTAAAATATCTCTTAGTTGAACCTTGCTTTAAACGGGGAATAAAAGCCTTTATTACCCTACACTCGGACTCTTTGTTCTTTAACAGCGCTACCTAGTGGCGTATATTCTTTGTGTCACCGGCACCGGGTGACATAAATGGCGTAGTTTTTAGGATTTTGCATAAGCCTAAGAGATACAGCAAAGAAATATAGAAACAAATTGCCAGTCTTCATCTTGAAAAAAAATCAAAAACCCGGACCGGAGTATCAAAAAAACCGGACCGGAGTTAAAGAAAACCTGGACCGGAGTGCCAGAAAGGAAAACCCGGACTGGATTTTTGAAAAGAACTGGATCGGACTTGGAAAACAAAACGTGGACCGGACAGCAGCAAAATTCCGGAACGGAAGGCGAGTTCCTGGAAGGTGCTACGACGCGGAGTCACACCACCGTTGCTGAGAGCCTGAGTCTACACTTCTACCAGGTAATGGGTAGAAGGGCCTAACTTGTGGGGATACAAGTGTCTGTCAGTTTGGAAAAAAAAAAAAAAACACAAGGAAGTGTAGGGCTGAGTGTTGTACAGCCGCACTTGGTTTTTGTTTGTTTCTTTTCAGGGATCATCGCGATGGAGCAACGCGACCTATTTGACTGGATGGCTTCACAATTCAGTAAGCAGGCCGAACTGGCTACGCAGACACAGCAGCGTGCTATCCTGGCGATGCAGGAGCAGCAAAAGCCAGTCCTGCAGATGCTGGAGACTTGGATGAGCCATCAACAGAAGACACAGGAAGCAGCCGCTGGACTCATAAAGCAGAGCTCAGGACTGAGCCATGGTCTGGTAGGACTAGGATCCTGTGACTCTCTGACTTTTGGGAAGTTGGGGGAAAAGGATGATCCAGATGAATTTCTGGAGGCATTTGAAAGAATTGCCCTTTCAGTGGGTTGGCCAGAGGACCAATGGTCCATCTGACTGGCAGTGTCCCTTACGGGAGAGGCACTGTCAGCCTACAGGGCAATGCCTGCTGCGTTAGCTGCAAACTATAGCGAAGTGACAAAAGCCATCAGGGAACGCCTGGGCTTGACCCCACTTACCTATAACCGCAGGCTACGTGCAGCACGACTTGAAGTAGGTGAAACGCCTAAGTCATTGGGTCACCGACTGAGGCACTTGGCTGAAAAGTGGCTAAGGCCCAGTGAAAGATCCGTAGATTCATTGATCGATATGATTGTTCTTGAGCAATTCATGACTGCAGTGCCTGGTAAAATCAAGAGCTTCCTTATTCTACAGAATTGTCGCTCAACTATGGAGGCGATTGCCTTGACCGAGAGGTATTTGGAGGCCGAATTAATTACTCAGCCTATGGAGGGGGTAGCTAAAACAGCCATAGCGACATTCAACCCAGTCTCAGGAAGTCTCTACCAGGCTAAAACATCTAATGCAAAGGGTGATAAAAAGGCAGAGAAAAGTCTTGTTAAGAGATGTTTTAACTGTGGAAAGTTAGGACATGTCATGAATGAATGTAGGGTACGTACTGCTCTCATGGGGGAGCATAATCATCTATTGTCAGAAGGTTTTGTACTGAATGTCACGGTGCAAGGGGTAGCTGCAAAAGCCTTGCTGGACTCTGGTGCGGACCAGACAATGATTTCGCGCAAGCTCTGGTCTACCATTCAAGAGCAAGCTGCGTCTGTCCCAGACCGTCCAGAAGGCCATGTAAGGATTAAGGGGGATGTTTACTAAATCGCGTTAGTGCAGTTCGCGTTAGTATTCGCGTTAATAAGACAAACCCCCAAATAAGGAGATGGGCGGGACAGCAGAAGATCTAACGCGCGGTACAGAACTAACGAGCGATACGTGGCGTGTTAGAGGAGTCACCGCGCGTTAAGCATAAGAAGCCTCGTAGACATACCTGACCCATACAGAGCTGTAGCACAATGGTTACTGCAGTGACTGCTGATACGGGCAGCATGGGTTTGAGTCCCCAGGGTGCCAGATGCAGAAGGCTGGCTGATGCAGTAACCTGTACATGATACAGTGAGGGAGGGGGCATTTATTTGTTTCCTTTTGGAGGGGTGCAAGCAAACACACCCACACATCAGATAGTGAGTGAGGGGGCAGGTATATGTCAATTTACCTTTAGGGGCGCAAGCAAACACACCCACACATTATCTAGTGAGTGAGGGGGCATGTATATGTTGCGTCTGTGTTATAGGGGTGCAAGCAAACACACCCACACATTATCTAGTGAGTGAGGGGGCATGTCTATGTTCTCCTTCCCTATAGGGTGCAAGTAAATACACCCACACGTTATATAGTGAGTGTGGGGGCATGTATATGTCATGTATGTGTTGTAGGTTTGCTAGCATACATACCTGACCCATACAGAGCTGTAGCATAATGGTTACTGCAGTGACTGCTGTTACAGGCAGCATGGGTTCGAGTGACCAGTGTGTGTAACGCAGACAGCTGTCCCAGGCATTAGCCTGTACATTACAGGGGGAATAAGGAGGCTTCTTTTTCGGTACATTGCGTATGGGAGATGAGCTGCGTACGTTGGTACGTGTATAGCGCCGCGCGTAGCTGCGCGCGTACCATCGTGCGTGGGTACCTGTTGTTTTATGTGTGTGGGTACGTGTAGGTTTCAACAGTGTGGGCATTTCATATATTACTGACTCTTTAGGGTGTCTTGCACCTATGCATTATGCTACCAGCTTTACATGTGATGTGCCATGGTTTATCAGAGGCTGTGAGCTCGTGCTGCGGTTTCAGAGGGTTGGAATGTGACAGTCACCCCCATGATGCACTGCACATGCAAATCAGCTGTCCACACATACACACCATGTGTAATGCACCCCCACAGACGCTGGGCCTGGTAGGGGGAACTGGTCATGTGCACCCCCACGGCACCTTGCCCTGATAGGGGGTACTGACTATGTGTTGTACTGGCACTGAGTACCTGGACACCGCCACATTGTGCGGGTACTGTGCTCACCCTGAGGGTGCGGTGGGGCATCCAGCACTAGGTCTACAGCACCGTCCATGGCTGGGAAGGTCCAAAGCAGTGTTGTTGTGTGAGATAGCTATTTTTTGCAGGACCACCTTGGACATCTCTGTCTGTTTCAGGCAGGTGTAGCCCCATGCATGCCATGCCACGCCCCCCCCCCCCCTGGGCGGCAAACAGGGTCAGCCATCATAATCTGCACATTCTACCTCCCTGACAAGGTGCCAGTGGAGAGGAACATTAACCCTAGTCCTGCTAAGGTGCAGACACCCCACAGGTCTGTCAATGGAGCTCTGTACACATCCATACCACAAGAGCAAACAGACATTGTGCCTGGATATGGTATGCTGCTCCCCACCACTATCTGATATTCCCCTGCTGCAAGCCAACACACCCTGCAAGCCGTTCCATCACATCACCTACCAGCTGCAAACAGGCTGTTAGTGCCCAGTGGAGCTGCCTGCACCCAGAACTGGGATGCCAGCATACACAGCAAGCAGATACATCAGTGACTGGGCCCCAAAAGGACACCCATATTTATCACATGGGAGAACTACTATAGAGCACCATGGTTGTGCCTAGCCATGCTGTGGTCACTGCACAGTCAGGGTGAGAGTGAGCTTTCAGCAGGATATACTGGGGTCACCCTGTCTGTGTAGGTGGTGGCCGGGCACTACAATGTACCTGTCACTGCCCTATGCCCTGTGCAGATGCACCCTGGCCAGGCCACCTTGTCCGGCCTCTACCCATGGTACCTTGCTCCTCATTATGCACATTGGCAGCCCAATACTGGCAACATTGCTGGCAGTGTGTGCTGTGGAAAGTGTTTGCAGCCACCACACAATGGATAGACAGACAGCCACCCCCACACCTATGCCAGCATTGTGCTACTATAGAGGGGTTCTGCAGCCATACCCACCACACCAGTCATGTGCACGGTACATGCATGGATATGGTACGCAATACTCTTGGGCGTCACTCCCCAGGGTGGTAAACACTGTCAGAGACCAGACCTGCAGCACACACCACAGACATCAGACTGATTGTTGTGGTGGAGCTCAATGAGCACAATGTGCTTTACGTGGGAATTGAGATCTGCCAGGTATCATAGGAAACGTTTGATATCTGTGTACCATAAACCCAGGTGTAGGGTGGCATTGCTCAGGTATGCACCTGCTAGTATTGGGAGATAACGGCAGGGCCCGTTGTCTTGCCTCATCAGGTTGCATTGGCCAATGGGGACTGTGGGTGTGTGTGTGGCCCTGTTGGCTGCTGCTTTACGGCAGAGTTCCCCAGATCCAGTCCTGTCGTTCCAAACACTGTTCGGGTTTTCATGCTGTCCCTCATACATATGCATGAGCTACATCTGCATACCATGGGGGTGGTGCATAGCTATGCCCCCCAGGCATCTTTATTAGAGACAGCATGAGACAGGAATGGTGTGGGGCCCTCTAGGACTGCATTTGCGGGACTCAGCTTTAGGTAATGTGCCTGTTTCTGGTGTCTGTGTTTGGTGTGGTAAAATATAGGCCATGTGTTTGTTCTGTGCATTAAAGGAGTGTCTTTACTATCACTGTTTGGTGGTGGGTAGGACTATGGGGATTGGGTTGGCAGGAGCCCCAGCTGGTATTTGAACCTGTGACCCTCTGGTCTTACAGGCACTGGCTGTGTCTGTTGCACCACACTGGGCCCACAGAGACAGTGCAGTACCTGGAGTTAGTTAAACCGGCCTGACGAGTCAGAAACTCTGCTCTGCAACAGGTTTACTGTGGCCTCATTTACCTTGTATGCAGACAACGGTGCACATAAACCTCAGAGACGACCTCACAAAAGGGACACACACCCATATCCAGGCTGGGCAACAATGATATCATTGGGAGACATTACACAACACTTCCAGGGCAGCTCCATTACATTGTATTTCTCTTTTAAAGGGACTGCGGAGCGTAGACCCTTCCACATATCATTTGCTTTTTATTTTGTGCTTTCCAGGGAGTGTTGTTCCTTGTTGACCATTGCTATCACTGCTTCCCAGCTGAATTATGCTTTTAAGAAGGTTTCCTGTGGTCATTTTTAACGTTTTGTGTGATATTTTGTTCTGTGCACATGTATCACACTGCTCACGTTTTGTGTGTTTCCCCGGTTTCTCTGTACATTGCTGACGGAAATGGTTTCTCTTACCTTTAAATGCCTTCAACGGCAGGTTTCCATTCGCGTTGGAATTGAGCTTAGAATTACAGCGCGTTAGTGAGGGGGAGCCTCTCCCCGCCCCCTCTCCACCCATTGACCCCTTCTCTCCGCCCACTCTCCACCTTCTGCGCTGTTTTAACGCGCCGCGGGGCTTTACGGTCGTTAAGCGCGGTTAACGCGCGTAGTATGACGTTACCGGTCGTTGGCGTGTGTTTACACGCGTTATACTACACTTGCGGTCGTTAACGTCATACAACGCGCGTTATTCACGTTTACCGCATTTTAGTAAACATACCCCTAAGTGTGTACATGGTGCTGCTACCTTGTATCCTGTGTACAAATTGCTGGTCAAAGGTCTGGGAATAGAAAAAATTATGCTCATAGCAGTAGTCCCTAGATTGCCCAAAGAGCTGGTCCTTGGTAGAGACTGGCCACAATTCGAGAAGGGCCTGGAAAAAGGTTTGAACCCACGAGAAGTTCTCGTGTCCCAAAATACTCCTTTTAAGGGTAGGGTGGTCCCCAGTCCCCTTTTAGGGAAAGTTAAGAGCCAAAACCGGAAGATACCAGAGGAAGCAGAAAAAAAATTTGTTTTAAAATTTTGCAAAACCTCACCGGAAGCTCGAAGCCCTTGTCGAGCCACTCCACAGGCCGCAGGGTATGACTTATACAGTGCGGAAAATCACCTAGTCCCTAAGGGAGGCAAGGCGCTCGTTAGCACCGACATCCAAGTAGAAATTCCACCGGGATGTTACGGTAGGATTGCGCCCCGCTCAGGATTGGCCCTCAAATATTTTATTGATGTTGGCGCTGGGGTAGTAGACCCCGACTACAGAGGGATAATAAAAGTCCTGTTGTTTAATTTTTCGAAGGAAGATTTTGAAGTAAAAGCTGGAGAGAGAATAGCTCAGCTCATATGTGAGCGAGTGGGCTTCCCGCCTCTAGAGGAAGTGTCCATGATAAGCCCCACCAGCCGAGGGAGCGGAGGATTTGGCTCCACGGGGAAGACCGAGATGAGAAGCTTGGTAGCTGTAGGGGAAAAGCCAATAGAGGAAGATTTGGGCCCATTGTTGTCCGACTGTAAAGCCAGTCCGGAGTTACGAGTGGGTGAAGAACTCTCGATAGTGCAGAAGCACCAACTGTTCAGCCTGTTGGTGAAGTTTAATGATGTGTTGACATCCGTGCCTGGCGAGACGAACTTGGTTGCGCACGAAATCCTCACTCCTCCTGGAAAAATTGTCCGGCAAAGACCATATCGTTTGCCCGAAGCCAAACGACAAGAGGTCATCGCGCAAGTACACGATATGGTGGAGATGGGAGTGATAGAAGAGTCCCGAAGCCCTTGGTCCAGCCCTATTGTCCTCATCCCTAAGCCAGACGGAACAATGCGTTTTTGCATTGACTTCCGACAGGTCAATGACATTTCCACCTTCGATGCGTATCCGATGCCACGCATAGAAGAGCTTCTAGACCGGCTGGGTCAAGCTAAATATCTCACCACACTAGATATGACGAAAGGCTACTGGCAGGTTCCCCTGACCAGAGAGGCATGTCCAAAAACAGCCTTTACAACACCAGTTGGCCTGTTTCAGTTTCGACGCATGCCTTTCGGGCTACATGGAGCCGCGGCGACCTGTCAGAGACTTATGGATATAGTCTTACGACCTCATCAAGAGTATGCAACAGCTTACATGGATGACATAGTTATCCATAGCTCTACGTGGAACCAGCATTTAGTCCAAATAAAAGCAGTCTTAAATGCGATGCGGCAAGCTGGTTTAACTTTGAATCCAGGAAAATGCATGTTTGCAGCGGGCGAAGTTAAATACTTAGGACATGTAGTAGGCAGAGGTACTGTCCGTCCTTTGTTAGACAAAATTGAAAGCGTGCGCAGTTTCCCCGCACCCCAGAACAAAAAGCAGCTAAGGAGCTTTTTAGGGCTCATAGGGTACTATAGGCGCTTCATCCCACATTTCGCTGAAGAAAGCGCCATCTTCACAGAGATGTTGCGGAAAAATGCCCCAAACACGCTAGCCTGGACAACTGAGGCAGAGACTGCCTTCAAAACATTGAAAGAGAAACTATGTAGAGCTCCCATTCTAAGAGGGGTGGATTTTCATCAGCCATTTTTACTCCAAACAGACGCATCAGAAATCGGCCTAGGAGCCGTCCTTTCACAAATGCAGGAGGGAGCTGAACACCCCGTCATGTTTTTAAGCAGAAAACTGTCACCAGCCGAGAAGAAGTACTCGACGATTGAGCGTGAGTGCTTAGCTATCAGGTGGGCGGTTGAAGCTTTGAAGTTCTACCTTATGGGAAGGAGGTTTACCCTCATCACCGATCATGCCCCGCTCAAGTGGTTGAGCCAGATGCGCAACAATAATAGCAGACTAACTAGATGGTACATGGCATTACAACCGTATGAATTTCAAGTGCAACACAGAGCAGGAAAGCTGCATGAGAATGCTGACGCCATGTCTAGGATTACGTGCTGTAATGAGGGTCATTCAGCCCGTAATATTTTAAGAGGGGGGATGTGTCATGATGCGGGCACTAATAAAGTTGGTTTTAAGAAAAGAAATCCTGTTTTAGAAGAACTAGATGTGCAGTTACCTCCAGGCACAGCTAGAGGGAGCAGGAACAGACATACTGGTCTTAATGAACCTAATCTCACTGATGACCTGCAGCTGAAAGGGAACCAGGAAGTCAGCAGTAACGGTTCACTTTATAAGCCAGAGCAGAATGCTTCTGGACAGGAGTGGCATGAGGAGTGGCATAAGCAGCAGTGGCATAAGCAGAGGAAGCCGTGGATACAGCAGAAGCTGAGGAAGGAGGAGAAAGAGGAAGAAGGAACTGGAGCTGGACTAGAAGGAGAAACAGCAGAGAAGCCTGGAGGCTATCAAGGACATAAGCCTGATTGTTGTGGAAGAAGCCAAGCTGGAAGCTGGAGGAGAAACAGACCTCACAAGGTGGGAAGCCAGAAAGCCCAAACTGGACCTGTTGTGCAAGGGGAGTTTGGTGGAAGTTGCTCCAAGGTGAGAGGCTCTGCCACGCCTAGTTCCTATACTCTGCCTGTTTGTAACATAGAGAGAAGAAAGCTAAGAACCAGAGAGGGAGGTTCTGACAGAAGCTTATCTCTAGAGGATCATTGCCCAGTTTTACCTATTCAGAGGGAAAAGCAGTTTTATAAGCAACGGAAGTTTTTACTCAGTGAGCCAAGGTATGAGGCATTGAACACTAACTGTAATGATTGTACTGCTAAAAGCTATGCTAAAAGAAGGATTCCTCCTAAAGGAAACAAGAGTGCAGACTGGTTCACTAAACTACCGCCAGCCTTAAGAGTCCCTGCTTATGTGAAGCCAAACTCCCAAGTTGTAGATGACCATGCTGAAATAGACAGGGACAGTAAAAGCCCTTTGAATCAGTATAGGGGAGAGGATTTGATGGAAGTGGATTCTCCCAGCACTATTCCCACACCTTTGCCTGAGGAAATGGAATGTGATTGGTGCACTGCCTATGCTCCAAAGTGTGTATGCTCCACAGAAGAATAAATGAAGTATAAGTTGATGTTTATTATACTGAATATTACTTTGAAGAAAACCTGCTTTAAACTGTGAAGTAACAGTTAACTAGCCAGTGAATATTGGTACCTTTTGAAACAAAGGACTGTTTCTGTTATCTAAAATATCTCTTAGTTGAACCTTGCTTTAAACGGGGAATAAAAGCCTTTATTACCCTACACTTGGACTCTTTGTTCTTTAACAGTGCTACCTAGTGGCGTATATTCTTTGTGTCACCGGCACCGGGTGACAGACCGTAGTGGGAGATGAAAAGGTGAGTTTTTAAGTTTTTGCGTAGGTCTTTAATGTCAGATAAGGCTCTGATTTTGTCAGGTAGAGAGTTCCAGAGTGTAGGGGCTGCATGGGAGAATGCTTTTTTATTGGTTGTTTTTTTGGTTTTTGTGAATTCTTTTGGGATCCTTATTTTATTGGTGTTGCCTCTTCTATATGCACATTGGGGTGTGTCTTTAGTGATTAGTTTATTTAGGGTAGCTGGGGCAGTGCTGTTTAATGCTTTAAAAGTGGTTATTATTAATTTATAGTTTATTCTACATTGGATGGGGAGCCAGTGTAGTTTGGCTAGATAGGGTGATATGTGCTCAAAAGGGTGTATCTTCATTATGGTTCTGGCTGCAGCATTTTGAGCCAATTGGAGCCTTTTGATGTTGTCAGTGAACTTGAACTTGTCAGTGCACTTTAGCAAACAGGTCCCAATGTGTGTTAAAGAGCAAAATTGTGCATTATTTTACATTAGTGCATGCTAGTTTAATGCAACACATGCTAGCTAATACTGAGTTGTAAAGCATGCAAACATATGCCTAGCACATTGTTATTGTGCAAATCAAATAATTACCTTATGCTGAACTTGACAAGTTGCATTATTCCTGGAAAAATGACATCAGCCTTGATCTGGTGTTCTTTTAAGAAACATAAGAACATAAGATGCCATACTGGGTGAGACCAAGGTCCATCAAGCCCAGTATGGCAAGCCTTATCAAGCAGTATGGCAAGCCTTATCAAGCCTGTATGGCAAGCCCAGTGGCCAATCTAGGTCATAAGTACCTAGCAGTTTCACCAAAAGACACAGGGTCCACAATGCTTGCACTGGGTCAAGCAGTGATATCCCAGGTCCCTTTTAATAATGGCTTATGGACCTTTATTTTTATTTATTTATTTAGCAAGCATTTGTAGCCCGCTCCTTCCAGCGATCAGAAGCGGGTAGGATTACTATTGTGAAACTGCCGAATCAAGGCAGGTACAAATTTTGTTTACATACAGATTGTCAGAAAAGCACATCATACAGAGTTAACACTGCTTAGCTATGGGGGAGTTCATTTACATATATACATAAATACATATATACAGGATAATCTTCTTGGACACAGTGGTCAGGGGCTGCTCCATCTGTGGGTTTAGTTCAGGTTGAAATGTGATTGGAAAATGTGCGTTTTGAGTTTCTTTCTGAAGTCTAGAAGGTCATTGCTAGCTCGTAGTTCTGGTGGGAGTTGGTTCCACAGTGTTGGCGCCGCATATGAGAAAGCCCTGTGGCTGGTGTTAGCTTTGGCAGATCTTATATCTGTTGGAGTGTGAAGGATGTTGGAATTGTGGGTTCTTCTGTTTCGGGTAGGAGGTTGCAATCTTACTAGGTTGTTGAGGAAGGAAGGTGCTAAGTTGTGGATGAGTTTGAAGGTGGTTGTTAGTATTTTGTATTTTGTGCGAGCTGTTATGGGTAGCCAGTGTAATTGAATTAGTACTGGTGTGATGTGGTCACTTAGATTTTTCTTCATTATGACCCTGGCAGCTACATTTTGTGCCATTTGTAATATGTTTAGGGTTGTTTTAGGTAAACCTTGTAGGATGGCGTTGCAGTAGTCAAAATGTGGCATGATGAGTGCTTGGGCCACTGTTCTGAAGTCTTGGGGATCAATAATATTCTGAATGGGTTGGAGCACTCTAAGCTTGTGGAAAACTGCTCTGTTGGTCTTTCGGAGGTGTTTTTCCATCTTTAGGTCACAGTCAAATGTGACTCCTAGATACTTTATTTCTTTTTTTGTTTGGTAAGTGTTGTTACATAGTGTTATTGATGTGGGAGGGTCAAAATTCGGTTCTTTGGAGATATACATTACTTCGGTTTTTTTGTGATTAATTGACATACTACTTTGTTGTAACCAGTCTTGCATCTCTCCGATACATGTCTCCAGTGGGTTGTAGTCTGGGTTTTTAGTGTCTAGTTGTGTGTATAGCATGATATCATCGGCATAGATGTGGTAATTAATTTTGTGCCGTGAGAAAATTTTGCATAGTGGCTGCATATATATGTTAAACAGAAGTGCTGAGAGAGCAGAGCCTTGGGGGATTCCCTGTGTTTGTGAGAAAGATTCTGCTTTTTCTCCGTTGAATTGAACCTGTTGTGTTCGATTTGAGATGTAGGATGAGAACCATTTTAGTGGGGTTCCTGTTATTCCTATTGATTTTATCCTATTTATGAGGGTCCCATGATTAACTGTATCAAAGGCAGCTGAGATGTCAATGAATACAAGAATGTACATTTTCTTTTTGTTTTCAAGGCCCTTTAGGAGGTTGTTAAGTAGAACTAGTAACAGGGTTTCAACTCCATGATGTTGCCTGAAGCCATATTGCTGGTCATCAAGAGGAGCACTGTCAGTCAGATGGTCTTGGAGTTGTAGAAGGACCGTTTTTTCTATGATCTTTGCCAGGAATGAGATACTTGATATGGGACGGTAGGAGGCTGGGTCTTCTCCGTTGAGTGTAGTGTTTTTTAGGATCGGTCTAATGACTGATTTCTTTAGTTCTGAGGGCATGATTCCTTGTTGTAGGGATAGGTTAACTATGTGTGCTATGTGAGGTGCTATGTCTTGTTTCACTGCCTTGATCCAGGATGCAGGACAGGGATCTAGTGGGGAGGTGGTGCTTTTCAGGCTTGTGACAATGGCTGTGATTTGCTTGGTTCCTATTTTGTGGAAGTGCTCCCATAACTGGTTTTGCGTTGTGTTGTTCTCACTTCTGATTTGTGGTGTTGGTGGGGGGGGTGGAGGACCAGGGGCCGTCAGTTTGGTCGCGTAGTGGTTTGCCAGTGTTTGGACCTTGATGGATTTGTTGAGGTTGGCATTTTGGTCGGTTTTGGTTAGTGATTTGACTAGTTCAAATAACTCTCGTGGGCGATTGATTGCCTTGTTTAGGATGTTGGTGTGATGTAATTTTTTTGCATTGTTCACGTCGTCTTTGTATTTTGCGAGATGGGCCATGTATTTAGTTTTGAGATCGGAGGATTTGGTTTGTCTCCATTTTCTCTCTATTTTACGGAGCTCCCTTTTTGATTTTATTAGAGTTCCTGTGTACCAGGGTTCCGAGTTGATCTTATGTGGGTTTGATGTGTGTTTCAGAGTTGGGTTAGATGTATTTTGGATGTGTGTGTTCCATCTGTTAGTTAGTTCGTCTAGGTCTGTGGAATCTAGGTTTATGTGGGATGCAATGGTGCTTATGAGGTGTTCCTCGTTGAGTTTGCTGAATTTCCTAATGGGGTTGGTCATTCTCATCTCCTTTGAGTTTTTGGGTTGGCACTGTAGTTTAAGTTTACAGTTGATTTGGTGGTGGTCTGACCATGGTACTTGAGTTATGTTTATTATAGGTGGTTCATTGCTTTGTTGTGGATTTCTGGGTATGAAAATCATATCTAGGATGTTTCCTCTATCGTGTGTGGGGTTGCTTATTATTTGCTGGAAACCCAATTGGTCGATGGCTTCATAGAAGGAGTCCGTGTGGGACGGAGGAATTGATGCTAGGTTCAAATCTCCGAGGATGATCTGGAATTTTTTGCTTTGTGTGGATGTGATGGTTTCTAGTGCTGTGGCTAGTGTTTCGTGCTGTGGTGAGGGAGGTCGATAGATTAGGCAGATGGATAATGTCATGCTCTCGACTTTAAGTAGGTCAAGATCTGGATTTGTGACCGTAGATGTGGTTGTGAGTTGAAGGCTGGTTTTGGCTGCTATAAGGACTCCGCCTCCTCTTCTGTTGATGCGTGGGCAGTTGTATAGTTGGTATCCGGGCTTCTGTATTTGGTTCATTGTTGCAGCGTCTGAGTCAGTGAGCCATGTTTCTGTTATGCATAGGATATCTGGTTGTTCGTCAGTTAGAATGTTGTGGATAATAAGCGTTTTATTCCTTATTGACCTAGCATTAATAAGGATAATGTTACATGTGTGATGTTCTTGGTGTGTGGTTCGTGTGAGTTGTATTTGAGATCCAATAGTGTTCTTTGCTTTGGTTTTAGGGTGTTTTTGAGATTTGTTCCCTTTGATATGGGTGTGTCGTTGGGGTAATTTACTTGGTGTTTGTGTGGTGGTGATAGGATTTAAGTTGTATTGATGCAGGATGGGTAATGGAGGGGGGGGGTGGAGAAGGTAGATTGGTGTATATAGTAGAGGAATGCAGTATTGTGAGTGTGGGATGGTTCTATATGAAGATGTTAGTATACACATGCACAAAATCAGAAGGTGTGAGCAGGCTCCATTTTATGTCTGCCAGAAATACTTGGATTTTGGATTCGAGTGGCGCAGTGTGGGGTGAAGTCAAGGCAGCTGGCCTAGAGATGAGTTAGTGTAGGCCGGCAAGATAGTTGTTGGGTACCAACAGTCTAGCAGGGATAGATGGGTTGGGGTACAGCGTTTCTTATTACTTTAACAAAATAGGGATACAGTCCTAACGTTCCTTATCACTCAGTATAAACAGATACAGTATTGTGCGATACAGTCCTATCGTTACCTATCATTCAGTATAAACAGATACAGTATTGTGCGATACAGTCTTAAGGTTATTGCAAGAAGGTTATTGGGTTACTGCATTGAAATGTAACAACTTGCTGGTTAGAGATACTTTGTTTCATTTAGCTCTAAATAAACAGTAGTAGCCTTTAGAGTTGGTAGGGGTTTACAATGTAACAGCTGGCTTGAGGAGAACAGGGCTTGTGACAGTGGGGAGTTTACACATTATATATACAGAGGTATGTTGGCTCCTACTTGGGGGGGGGGTTAGGCCAGGGTTGCACAGTGGTCTTTTGCATCAGGAGGTAGATAAGTCCAGTAATTGTTTACCTGGGTGATATCGTTGTAGTTGAAAGCTTTTGATGTCGAATTTTGGTCCAGCTATGGGAATCTCGTGGAGCGTGGTGGTCGGGACCGGCGAGCTCAGACCCGGCCTGGGGAGCTCAAGCCGTCAGTCATTTGATTGTTGCACTTTTGTTTTCTGTCCGTTATCAGAGTTTTGGTCATGTGAGTCAGGCTTCTTGATACTTGCAGCCTTGTTGCGGTTGAGTGGCTGATGTTTCAACTGCGCCTAATCTCCACCGCCTAAGGGCCACCGCCAAAGGGCCTTCTGGCGAGGCCCTCAGGCGCGGGCCCGCAAGGCGTGGGCGCGCCCTGTAGGGACGCCGCTTTTATGCGGTTCTGCCTGCGTGCGTGTGAGCCTCCCACTGCCCGGATTGGGCAGGAGTGTGTGGAGGGAGGGCTCCCACTGCCCGGATTGGGCAGGAGTGTGTGGAGGGAGGGCTCCCACTGCCCGGATTGGGCAGGAGTGTGTGGAGGGAGGGCTCCCACTGCCCGGATTGGGCAGGAGTGTGTGGAGGGAGGGCTCCCACTGCCCGGATAGGGCAGGAGTGTGTGGAGGGAGGGCTCCCACTGCCCGGATAGGGCAGGAGTGTGTGGAGGGAAGGCTCCCACTGCCCGGATAGGGCAGGAGTGTGTGGAGGGAGGGCTCCCACTGCCCGGATAGGGCAGGAGTGTGTGGGGGAAAGGCTCCCACTGCCCGGATAGGGCAGGAGCTTCACCAGGGCGGTTGGAGGGCTAGCGATGCTCAGCGGCTCCCACGAAGTAGGGACGCCGCTTTTATGCGGTTCTGCCTGCGTGCGTGTGAGCCTCCCACTGCCCGGATTGGGCAGGAGTGTGTGGAGGGAGGGCTCCCACTGCCCGGATTGGGCAGGAGTGTGTGGAGGGAGGGCTCCCACTGCCCGGATTGGGCAGGAGTGTGTGGAGGGAGGGCTCCCACTGCCCGGATTGGGCAGGAGTGTGTGGAGGGAGGGCTCCCACTGCCCGGATAGGGCAGGAGTGTGTGGAGGGAGGGCTCCCACTGCCCGGATAGGGCAGGAGTGTGTGGAGGGAAGGCTCCCACTGCCCGGATAGGGCAGGAGTGTGTGGAGGGAGGGCTCCCACTGCCCGGATAGGGCAGGAGTGTGTGGGGGAAAGGCTCCCACTGCCCGGATAGGGCAGGAGCTTCACCAGGGCGGTTGGAGGGCTAGCGATGCTCAGCGGCTCCCACGAAGTAGGGACGCCGCTTTTATGCGGTTCTGCCTGCGTGCGTGTGAGCCTCCCACTGCCCGGATTGGGCAGGAGTGTGTGGAGGGAGGGCTCCCACTGCCCGGATTGGGCAGGAGTGTGTGGAGGGAGGGCTCCCACTGCCCGGATTGGGCAGGAGTGTGTGGAGGGAGGGCTCCCACTTCCCGGATTGGGCAGGAGTGTGTGGAGGGAGGGCTCCCACTGCCTGGTTTGGGCAGGAGTGTGTGGAGGAAGGGCTCCCACTGCCCGGATAGGGCAGGAGTGTGTGGAGGGAGGGCTCCCACTGCCCGGATAGGGCAGGAGTGTGTGGAGGGAAGGCTCCCACTGCCCGGATAGGGCAGGAGTGTGTGGAGGGAGGGCTCCCACTGCCCGGATAGGGCAGGAGTGTGTGGGGGAAAGGCTCCCACTGCCCGGATAGGGCAGAAGCTTCACCAGGGCGGTTGGAGGGCTAGCGATGCTCAGGAACTTGTCCAAACCTTTTTTAAACCCAGCTACACTAACAGCTTTTACTACATCCTCCGGTAACAAATTCCAGAATTTCATTATACCTTGAGTGAAACAATATTTTCTCTTATTAATCTTAAATACTTTACCCTGTAGCTTCATTGCATGTCCCCTAGTCTTTCTATATTCTGATGATGTAAACAATTGATCTTAGTTTATTTATATATTTATATATTTATTTTTTAATACCGTGCTCTTTAGAATCAGTGTGGTTTACATGTATACTAACAGGTACTTTTTATTCTCTTGTCCCCGAAGGGCTCACAATCTAAGTGGTATGTTTACTAAAGGGCGCTATTTGCGCTGCTGTCATGTTATCGCACGATAAGGCACCTTATCGCGTGATAATGGTGCTTTACCAGGCGATAAGGCGCCTTATCACGAGTTAACGCGCGCAGCAGCGCAAACGAGCGCTGAAGGCGGAGAAAGGATCCCTGAGGGCGAAGGAAGGCTCCCCAGGGGCGGAGAGAGAGGGTCAATGTGTGGAGAGTGGGAGGGGAGAGTCTCCCTGCACACTAACGCTGTGGATTCCTGGGCTGAAAACTAACGCGAGTGAAACCCTCGCGTTAGAGCAGATTTAAAGGGAAGAGAAACCATTTCTGTCAGCAATGTACAGCAAAGCCAGCGAAACTTACGAAAAGTGATAAGTGTGATATATGTGCACAGAACAAAAGGGCAAATAAACATTGAAAATGACCTGAACAAACTGGAAAAAAACATAACCAAGCTGGGCAATAGTGATATTAATGGGAAACATCAAAAAACACTACCGGGAAAGCTCCACAAAAAGGATATCAAGTTTGGAAGGGGCTATGCTCTGTCCCCATACAAGGTGAATGATCCCACAGTGAAATAGCGCTGATCAGGGTTTCCCCTTTATATTGGACAGGTTTCCAATGGCATGCACATGTCCCACAACAGCAGGGTGGGCATGTTGGAATGGGCAACTGGACAGATGCTGGAAAAGGGGATACAGAGGGCTGCAGGCGGCACATGCTGTGGTGCAGCTGGGCCACAGTGCGGACTAGGGTGATGCCTAGGTGGCCCATAGGAATGCTGAAACAGTAGATCCGCCAGACAGCAACTGATGAGGGCCCAACATGGGCACGAGTATGTTTCCCACAGTGTCACAGGGGATAGTACCCAGCAGGTACCCCCAAGGGCACAGATCATTGGCAGGCAATGCAGGGGGGAAGCGTGGATGTCTATGCAGGCACCCCTACCCCAGAACCCACACCATAGGCAGCCACCTACCGGCACACTGGATGACCTGAGACTGCATACCACCAGCACCACCAGTAGAAGGGCATGTCAGCATGGCGACAGAGGAGTACTAATGGTGGAGGGGGAAGTGGCAGCTGCCCACAACAGACCATGGCCTAGCCCTGTTTAGGTGGGTGCCATGCACTGCAACAGACAGGCACTGTCTGACGAACAGTCATGGTATCCCCAGGGAATGCACCATTCCTGTGGCAACAGTGTGGTGCAGTACACACGGCCAGTGTGTTCAGAAGCAGAAAGTCACAGGTTCAAGTCCCAGCTGTGGCTCCCAGTCCCCATATTTTACCCAGTACTAAACCATGGTAATAAAGAGGGAACCTTTATTGCAGATAACATAAACATGCCTGAAATGCCTATATTTTACCCTACAGAGCACAGACACCATAGACATGTGCAATACCTAGAGCAGAGTTTCCAAAATGCAGTCCTAGAGGGACAAACTCCATTCAGGCATCATGCTGTCCCTAATAAAGATGCCTGTGCTGCATTTCTATGCGCCACCCCCATGGTATGCAGATGTATCCATGCATATTCATTAGGGAGAGCATGGAAACCCGATCAGTATTTGGACCACCAGGACTGGAGTTGGGAACCTCTGCCCTAGAGCAGCGGCCAACAGGGGCAGAAACACCCACACCCACAGGCGCCATTATCCAAAGCCTCCTGGAGAGGTAGGATGTTGGGCCCTGCGTGCAGCACCATCTCCCAATATTAGTACTTGCATACCATAGCACTGCCACCTTAAACCTGGGAATAGGGTACACATATATCAAAAGGTTGCTATGATTACTGGCAGATAGCAATCCCTAGGTTAAGCACAATCTGCTCATTGAGCTGTATCATAGTAACCTCTCTGATGTCTGTGGAGTGTGTTTCAGGTCTGGTGTCTGACAGTGTTTACCACCCTGGGGAGTGACCCCAACAGTATTGCGTACCATAGCCATGCCTGCACTGTGCCCAGGACTGGTGCGGTGGCCAGGGCTGCCAAAAGCCTCTATAGTTGCACAATGCTGACATAGGTGTGGGAGTGTGTGTCTGTCTACCCAGTGTGTGGTGGCTGCCAACACCTTCCTCAGCCCACACTGCTTGCACTGTTGCCAGTGTCAGCCTGCCAATGTGCATAATGAGGAGCAAGGTACCATGGGTATAGCCCGGACAGGGTGGTCTGACCAGGATGCATCTGCACAGGGCATAGGGCAATGGCTCGGACATTGTAGTGCCTGGCCACCACCTGCATGGACAGGGTGGCCACAGCATGTCCTGCTGGGAGGTCACTCTCACCCTGACTGAGCAGTGACCATGGCATGGCTAGGTTCCCCCATAGTGCTGTATAGTATTTTTCTTATGTGATATTTATGGGTTCTCTTTTGGGGCCTAATCACTGAGTTATCTGCTTGGTATGTATGCTGACATCCCAGTTCACGCATCTCCTCCAGGAACATGCACTATTGACTAGCTAGCAGACTGTCTGCAGCTGGTATGTGTCTGGCTGGAGGCTTGCTGTTGGAGAATGTCAGATAGTGTTGTGTGGCAGCTGAGCATTTCCAGGCCAACTGTCTGTTTGCTATTGTTTTATGGATGTGTACAGATTTTCATTGCCTGTCCTGTAGAGTGTCTGTTCCCCAGCAGGACTGGGGTTGATGGTCCCCTCTACTGCCACCATTGTAGGGAGGTAGAATGTGGATCTGTTGGTGGGAGATCCCGTTTCCCACCCTGAGCCGGGTAGGGTGGGTTGGGTGGTGGTACATAATCTTCCTATGGGTCCAAACACCACCACCACCACCACCACCCCCCCCTCCTCCTCCTCCTCCTCCTCCTCCTCCACCTCCCCTCCTCCCCACCTCCCCCCCTCCCCCCCTCCCCCTCCTCCCCCCCTCCCCCTCTCCCCCTCTCCCCTCTCCCTCACCCCTCCCTCTCCCCCTCCCCCCTCTCTCCCTCCCCCCTCTCTCCCCCTCTCTCCCTCCCCCTCCCCCCTCTCTCCCTCCCCCTCCCCCTCCCTTCCCCTCCCCCCTCTCTCCCCTCCCTCCCCCCTCCCCCCCTCTCCCTCCCCCCTCCCCCTCCCCCCTCTCTCCCCTCCCTCCCCCTCCCCCCTCCTCTCCCCCCCTCCCCCTCCCCCTCCCCCCCTCCCCCCCACAAGGAGTGGCCATGGGACTAGAGACCCCAGTCCCTCCAGCCTGAGGTTGCTTGTCCCTATGTGGGACTTGAAACCCTGGCCTTCTTACCTGAGGTTACCTGTCCCAACCACTGAGCCACTCCTCCCTACATTTTACCTGTTCCACTCCATTCATTAATTTATAAACCTCTATCATATCTCCCCTCAGCCATCTCTTTTTCAGGTTGAAGAGCCCTCACTTTTTTAGCCTCTCTTCATAGGGGTATCCTTTCCTCCCCTTTACCATTTTGTGCTCTTCTCTGTACCTTTTCTAATAACGCTATATCCTTTTTAAGATACAGTGACCAGAATTGCTCACAATACTCAAGGTTCGGTCATACTAATGGAACTATACAGAGGCATTATAATATCCTTTGTTTTATTTTCCATTCCTTTCCTTGTGATACCTAGCATTCTGTTTGCTCTCTTGGCTGCCGCTGCACATTGGGCCGAGGGTTTTAACATGTTATCCACGATGACACCTAAATCTTTTTCCTGGGTGGTGGTTCCTAATGTGGAACTTTGCATTGTGTAACCATAGTTTGGGTTTTTCTTTCCTAGGCGCATAACTTTGCAGTTGTCCACATTAAATTTCATCTGCCATTTGGATGCCCAGTCTTCCAATTTATCAAGATCCTCTTGCAATTTTCCACAATCCTCATGGGTTTTAACAACTTTAAATAGTTTTGTGTCATCTGCAAATTTGATAACCTCACTCGTTATTCCCTTTTCCAGATCATTTATGAATATGTCAAAAAGCAGCGGACCCAGCACAGATCCCTGGGGTACTCCACTATTCAGCTTTCTCCAGTGGGAAAATTGGCCAGTTGGCCCTACCCTCTGCTTTCTATCTTTTAACCTGTTCCTGATCCACAATAGTACACTGCCTCCTATCCCATGACTTTTTAGTTTTACCAAAAGTCTCTGATGAGGGAACTTGTCAAAGACTTTCTGAAAGTGCAGATACACTATGGGGTATGTTTGCTAAGCAGCGGTAATGTCACCGGCGAAAAGTGCAGTGTTAATGTTACCGATGCCATATAAGGCAGTGGGCGGCAGGGGGCATTCCGGCGTAAAGGTAGCAATGTCCCGTTAATGTGCGTTAAAGTGTGCCTAGGCCGTTTAATGCACATTAACGGGACATTGCATGTTAAGCTGACAAGCAGGGAACGTTAAGGCTGACAAGGCGCCCTAAGGGCTGTAAGGTGCCTTGAATTAACACGTCTTAGGTTAAGGCACCTTACAGATCTTAGGGTGCCTTGCATTAACACGCCTTAAGTCACGGCACCTTGGATCAAGACACCATAATGAAAGGCATCCTAATGGCTCTAAAGTGCCATAGGTTAAGGCACCTTATAAGGCACCTTAGGCTAAGGCGCCTTATAAGGCACTGTAGGCTAAGGTACCTTATAAGGCACCTTATAAAGCACCTTATAGGGCACCTTAAGTTTAGATACCTTACAAGGCACCTTAGGCTAAGGTGCCTTATAAGGCGCCCTAATCTAAGGTGCCCTAAGGGCTATAAGGTGCTTTATTTTAAGGTGCCTTATATGGCACCCTAGATTAAGGTACCTTAGAAGGCACCTTAGGTAAAGGTGCCCTAACAGTGTTACGGTGCCCTAGGTTAAGGTGCCCTAAGGGCAGTAGAGTGCCCTAACGTAAGGTGCCCTAAGGGCTGCAAGGTGCCTCAAGTTGACATGTATGAACTGTAGGGCATAAAAACAGATGTAACCCTAACACTGGATAGAGCACCAAGGAAAGGCAATGAACAAGTGATTGAAGGAAGGAGAGCTGGGAGTTGATGGACCTGCCATATCTCCGGGCATCCTATGTGGCTGCCAGTAAAGTGGGCAAACATGTTGGAAGCAGCTGTACCGATGCACAGGGTGTTGGCAATGTAAAGTACTGCAATGACAGTGGGTGGCAGAGGATGGGAATACGTGTCCCCCAGTGGAGGCAGAGGTGGCAGGATAGTTACAATGATAGGAGGACAGAGGAATAGTGGTGCCATGCAGACCAGGCACAGGCTAGGCAAGCACGAAGAGCTGCAATGCAGAACAGGGTACCAGTGCAGGACATAGGGTAGCAGCATGCACAAGAAGACAGCACCCTACACAGCTGACAGATGTAGATAGATGGACTGAAGGGTTGTTGGCAACTGAGGTGAGGATGTTATGGGCTGGCAACACAGATCTGCAGAGATATGACTGTGAAAGGCATGAAAATGATTTGAGTAGGACAGGCAGAAAAATGGAGAACAAAGTGGAATTGAACCCACAACCCCTGTTTAGGGAGTTATTGTAGTAACCAGTAGGCTACTCCTCCATAGCACTTTGCAAAGCAATGGCTGGAAACAAAAACACTGCAGGTCACCGCACAAAATGTCTGCTATGTGTGCCAGGATAGGGTAACCCCACCAGTACCCATGATGCAATGCACATGCAGAACAGCATTCTACAGCTGATCACCAAAGGGAGTATGCACCTCTCCAGTACCTCAGCTTGTTAGGAAGAACTGACAGTGCGTGGTACTGGCACAGAGTAGCTACAGACCATGTCATTGTGCAGGTTCTGTGTTCACCCTGAGGGTTAGGATGGGCACCCAGCACCAGGTCCACAGTACATGTGGTACTAGAGGTAGGTCCTGCTGTACATCTCCATCACTACCAGTGTATGTTACGTGTTCCTTGCAGTTCAACCTAAAGCAATTCTGTGTCCATCTGTATTCCCCAGTCACATCTGACCCTAAGGGACCAGAAACCTCCTAGATTAGTGTATACACAAGGTTAGAGTGTGGCTGCCATGGTCACCTATTATCAGGGTAGAGGGGTGTCTAAAATCACAGGAATTTTATGCAGCACTATCTAATATATTGCTTTCTGCGAGTCAAAGTGGTATACACTATATACCCCAAAGAGCTCACAATCAACATTTTTGTAAGTGAAGCAGTGGAGGGACTATGCTGTTGCTGCAAATGGAGCACTACTATCACTGGTCTTGGACTCCCTGCCTATGCTGTACATTGCTGACACCTAAATGGTTTCTCCCTCCTGCAAATGTCCATCTACCGCCAGGTTTTCACTGGCGGTACTGTCCCGGCATTAATGTTGTAGCGTTAGTGTAGCAGGGGCCTCTCCACTCCCACTCCCGGCCCATTGACCCCTTCTCTCTGCCTTCTCTCCGCCTTCTTTCCACCCTCTGGGACAGTTACTGCTGACGGTAACATTAACGAGCGTTAAGGTTACATCTGGTAACATTACCGCGTGTTAACGTTACATCAGGTAACATTAACGTGCGGTAACGTTACCACTGCTACATTACCGCGGCTTAGTAAACATACCCCTATATCAACTGACTCACCTTTGTCTACCTTTTTATTCACAACTTCAAAAAAACAACAGATTAGTAAGACAAGATCTTCCTTGTCTTAAGCCATGTTGGCTGTCTCCTATTAAGCCATGATTACATGTTCAGTAATTTTGTTCTTTATTATGCTTTCTACCATTTTTCCTAGTACTAACATCAGACTCACTGGTCTGTAGTTTCCCGGATCACCCCTGGAACCCTTTTTAAAAATTGGCGTTACATTGGCCATTCTCCAGTCTTCAGGTATTACAGATGATTTTAATGATAGTTCACAGATTAGTAATAGTAGGTCTGCAATCTCATATTTCAGTTCTTTCAACACCCTTGGATGTATACCATCTGGTCTATGTGATTTGCTACTCTTCAGTTTATCAAATAGTTGTAATACATCTTCCTGGTGTAGCAATATTTCTTTCAATTCTTCTGCAGTATCACCTTTAAATACCACTTCAGTCACGGGTAACATCCTTACATCTTCCTCAGTAATTACGGAAACAAAGAATTTATTCAGTCTTTCCACTATGGCCTTGTCTCCTCTTAGTGCCCCTTTTACCCCTCTATCATCTAATGGTCCAACTGACTCTCTCACAAATTTTTTGCTATGAATGTACTTGAAAAAGTCTTTATAACGCATTTTTGCTTCCACAGCAAGCTTCTTCTCAAATTCTCTCTTTGCTTGCCTTATCAATGCCTTGCATTTAACTTGCCAGTGCTTGTGCTGTTTCTAGTTTTCGTCATTTGGCTCTTTTTTCCATTTCCTGAAAGATGCCTTTTTGGCAACAACAGCCTCTCTGACCTCATCTTTAAACCATGCTGGCAGTTTTTTGGACTTTCTTCCACTTTTCTTAAAGTGTGGAGTACAACTGGTCTGAGCTTTCAAGATAGTATTTCTAAACAACCAACTTCCTACCTAAAAGCCTATATTTAGCCTCCAGAACCTCACTACCACATTTTCCTATGTCATTAGTACTGACATGTACCAAGACAGCAGACTCCTCCACTATCTAAGATCTTGTCTATGTGGTGCGTGAGGTCTGCTACCTTCGCGCCAGGCAGGCATGTGACCAGGCGATCCTCATGTCCACCAGCCACCCAGCTATCTACATGCCTAATGATCGAATCACCAATTATAATGACTGTCCTAACCCTTCCCTCCTGGACACATGGCCCTGGAGAAACTGCCTCGGTGTGAGAGGGTTTTTCATCACCTGGAGGACAGGTCCTAGCTACAGGATCACTTCCTGACACACCAAGGTGATGCTCTCCTGTCACTTGACCTCTCTCCTTCATGGCAACAGGAATGCTGACAGACTGGAGGTGGGACTTCAGGACTATATCCCTATAGGTCTTGTCTATGTACCTCTCTGTCTTCTTTATGTCCTCCAAGTCTGCTACTCTAACCTCCAGAGATCGGACTCGTTCCCTGAGATCAAAGAGCTCCTTGCACCTAGTGCACATGTAAGACCCCTGACCAACTGGGAGAAAATCATACATGTGACACTCAATGCAAAAGACTGGAAAGCACCTATCTCACTGCTGGACTGCTGTCTGCATTTTAGTTTAGATTGTGTTTAGATCTTTAAGTTCTTTACTTACTAAGGGTTGCCAGGGATACTTATACTAATAAAACTATACCTAATACATTTAAAGTACTTTGTTCCCAGGTCCTTAATGTATGCCTGATGAGGATAAACAGCTGCACCTGAGAGTGAATATGGCACCTCCTTTCCTTTAAGAGGTTTAAGCACCTATAAAGCTACAATTATTCCAGAGGTCTGTGGGTGTCGGGAAGGGAGGGAGGGAAAGAAGACTTATTAAAAGCTGGGTGCTACACAGTACCCTGTCCTGTGCTTCTAAGGTAATCTGTGATCAATTTCCAGGGGGAGTCCTACAGCCCTTGCTTGGATAGAGGAGGTTTTGGGGTCTAAATTTAACCAGAAAGCTCTCTGCTGTGTTTTGAATTTAAATTGAAAGCTCTTTGCTGCTACTAGGCCCTGACAGATTTAACAAATACACTGGGTTCACAGATTAATCAGCTTTAATCTAAAGAATTCCCTTTTCCCAAGATTTAGAAAAATTCCCAGAAGTAAACACTTACAATTTCAGATCTCTCTCCAGAAGTAGCAGTCCCCTTTTGTAGTCCTTCAAGACTCCACGGGAGCATCAGGCTGCTAACATGTGGCCTGATTGCTCTCTAGAGCCATCTTAAAGGGTCTGGAAGTAAAGAAAGTGCTGCATGGATCCTCTCCTTGCCTAGCAAAGATCTCTCTACCCCTCCCCAAACACACCCCCAGACCTATCAGGACAATCCCTGGTGTCTAATGTTGAGGTTGCTGAATTCTAAATAGTACTAGTTGATCCCTAGTGATAGTCTTGTGGTTCTACCACTAGGGGGGGTCATACTGTCAAGTAAGTTTGACCCCTAACAGTAGTGCAATGAGACTACTGTTAGGGCTCAAACAGTACCATTTTGATTCCAGCAGCCTAAGGGTTGTAAGCAGCTGGGGATTGTTCTTGCCCCCACTGCTGGACACCAGAGATTGCTTTGGTAGGTATGGGAGTGTCTTCAGGGGTGGGGGATATTTCTGATGGTCCACGAGTATCTTTGGGGTTGGATGTATTTGTGGATCTTGAGGGTATCTTTAGGGGAATGAGAGTCTTGTAGGGTCCATGAGGCACTCTCTTTACCTTGTCCTTTTAAAATAAGATGGCCCTGGGAGCTTGGAGCTGCATGTTAATGGTTCAATGCCATTGGATAGGATAAATAATGCAACTTGTGAGGTTGAATGTAAGTTGCATTATTCATTTATCACAAGAGTTATTAATTTCTGGTACTGAGTTACCATAGGTTAGTGATTCCCACCATAAATTAAGTTCAGCAATATGCAATATTTCATCACAGTTTATTAACTTCCTTTCCTAAGCCCTTTCTTAACCATCTAGATCTCTTTAAAAATTGACTTCCCGGGGGCGGAGCCTGATGTCCAGCGGGGTAGACGCTTCGCGCTGAAGCTCCCGAGGGGCCTACTTAGAATCCTGACTAAACATCTGCATAAACTTAATCTTTTATACCGAACTTACCGGGGTGCCTTGGGGGGAATGGCGACCCACAAACCAGTGCGCTTGGACTTCGGGTCTCCCTCTTCTTCACATGGAAAACGCTCCAAAACAGAGTTGTCTTCCCCACCTAAGATGGTTCCACCTCGGGTAAGCCCTGAACTGCAACAGGAGATTTTGGAGGAAATACGTGGTGTGAAGGAACTGGTACAGTCCAACGGAGAGGCGCTCCGAGCCATGCGAGAAGACTTCGGTATGCTTCAGGACCGGCTTGAAGGTCTTTCACAACGGCTGGACAACATGGCGGGGGTCCTCGATTCGCACGCGGTGCGTTTGGTGAACCTGGACCAGGCCGAACGTCACATACAGAATCTTCAAAAAGAGTTAGAGGATTGCAATAATCGTGCTCGTCGCAACAATGTCAGGCTCATAGGAGTTCCAGAAGGGGCGGAAGCAGGAGATATCAGAGAATTTCTGGTCAAAACTCTCCCTTCCTTGCTAAAGATTACCTTTTGCAGGGATCTGGAAATTGACCGAGCATATCGTGCTCCTACCAACATCGCACTCAATCGGACGACCCCCCGGCCCATTATATTCCGTTTACTGAGGTATCAGCAAGTTGAGCAAATTCTCAAAGCCGCCCGGGTGATGCCACATCTGCAGTTTGACGATCATAAAGTCTCTTTCTTCCCCGACTTGGCAAAGCCCACAGCTGACCGGCGGAAGGGACTTCTTGCTTTTCGTCCTAGACTTCAACAGTTACAGGCTCGCTTTGGCCTCTTATATCCAGCGAAGCTCAGAGTGACTCTTCATAACCAAACTAGAACCTTCGAAGATCCTGCTCTGCTAGCAACATTTTTAGACTCCAAAGAGGCAGACCTGATGCGCTAAGTCAACAATTCGGATGGTCTCCGCTGGAACCGCCCGCCATTTTGAATGGCCCGGCGCGGTGATTACTGCCTGGAATAGAGACTGCCTGGACCTTCCTTTCTTTTATATCTACCTCTCTTGGTCTCCTTTTCCTCCATGATGTGCACCTCGGTTGGATTCGGAGCATGCACAGACATACCGGTTATATGTTTCAATTTAGGCCTTCTCTGGGGTTTCACCCCGCAGACATCAGGTCGCCTGTACTTTCTGGGGTTATGCTTCTTCTCTAAGGCACTTCGGTGCTTCTACTGTTGTATAGGGCGCTTCATGATTTTCATTGGCTTATTTTCTATCATATCGTGTGTACAGTTATTTATAGTTGATATGAGGGACATTGCGCAACTCGGTGCGCCATCATGTTCCTTTCTCAGAATGTTTGACTTTGTTGTATGGCCTTATGTATGCTCTTAGTATTGAACGTAAGAGGCATCAATAGTCCAATCAATAGAATGACCATTCTTAGTTATTTTAATCATGATCATACTGATTTAGTGTTTCTTCAGGAAATCCATTTCACTTCTGTCGAACCACTGAAACTTGCTGCCAAATCTTATATGGTGGCTGCCTATTCTCCCGCCGTTTCTGAGCGTGGTGAGGTAGCCATCTTAGTTGAGAAATTTTGCCAATCACTGTAATGGATACTAGCTCTGATGGGGAGGGTAGCTGGGCCTGTGTATCCTTTAAGGTTAGAGATAGTGCATTTGCGTGTATCGGTATTTATGCTCCGAATGTGGATGACCCTGTTATTGTTACTCGGCGGTGACTTCTACCAAGTATTTGTTCCTTTGATAGATAGTCTGCCGCCTAGAACGAGTGGTCCGCCCAAGAGTCTCCACACCCTGCCAGCCCTGATGACAGATTTTGCGTGAATTGCTATAGGGAAGTTGCTTCACCCCTCAGACTTAGAGCTCACCTTTTCTCAGCCCCCCCCCATCACTCACATTCTAGATCAGATTTTTCCTATCTCCTCAGTACTGCTATCTCATGTAGACAAATACTCCTGATAGGTTAGCCAAGTGGAATGTCATCCAGTGCGCTTGATGCGGGACATGCTATGTGGCCTTTGGTCTACTACACTCCTGTTACGTATGATTGTCCCGCATTACAGTATTACTGGAGTCGGGTCTGATGTCGTCTTCATTCTATTTTATATATTTCGGATCCCCTCTTTAGGAAGTTTGTGGGGCTCCGCTTAGCTGCGGGGATCCCCTCTCTTCCTAAATTGGCTTACTTCTTTTAGTCTTTATGCTGGGTATTGCTGTCCCCTATTTCCTCAATCACGAAATATTGGGAAACATATCTGTCTTTATTGTAAATGTGCGCAAATACCCAGTATGTCTGCCTCTTCCGTTCAAACTATTCACTATTGGTCTAGCTAGAAGACGCTCAACGATTATGTTCAAAATTTCGATGCTCTTCGTTGACTGTTTGATTCTGTATTAATCTTTGTCACAAGCTCATCCGGTATCATAGATTCTCCTTCTGTTTGTTTGATGTACAATAATTGTTGTATGTAGGCGCTCATATGATGATTCTAATCAGCTTAGAGAAGAAGCATTGGGGTGGGGGGTAATTGGGGTTGCTTTCTTTATTGTATGTGTGTATTTGTTCCTTTTGATGTGTTGTTACTTTGTTTGTTGTAAAATGAAAATAAACGTTTAAAAAAAAAAAAATTGACTTCCCATGGTTTAATGTCTTTAAGTGAATCCAAAATTCACAGTGTGGAGGGAGTAAGTACAAACCAATATTAAAAGCCCCTTATATAAATGACAGCAGATGCAACGATATAAAGACTAAGGTCCAAAATTCATTTGCGATGGCTATAGGCCTCTAAGATGCATAGCCATTGCTGCCTAACTTTAACCCCGGGTATTCAATCCAGGGTCATATCCGGCCACCAGCATTGAATATCCAGTGTGGCCGCACCGCCGTACATGGTGCAGAAGCTAACCATGCACTGGTAATATTCAGTCACTGCCTAGTTAGCTCCAGCGGCTAAAGTTAGGACAGCTTTTGCTGCGCCTAATTTTCACCACTGAGGGATAACCGAGCAGCAGCTGATTATCATCACTGCACAGTTATCCCTTGGTACCACCCCCGGAACACCCCAACAACCCTGATGCTAAGCTGTTAGCATTAGGGCATATAGTGCCATTACTCTGGGATATTCAGCGGCACTAACCATTTTAGTGCCGCTGACTATCCCACTTAGGACATCTGCATGGTTTACAGCTCTGTAAATGGTGTAAATGCCTTTGAATATTGGGCCATATATATATTTTTTTTTATTGTGACCCAGGGAACAGATAACTTTTGACTGTTTAAGTCACTAAATGGCCACAAGTTGATCTTGGTGGAAGCAGGTTTAAGTCCTAAAGGTTATCTGTTCAGTAGTGAAATTCATTTGCTGAAAGGATAAGTTATCCAGCCACGTCTGGAAACATCAATAGCAAGTTTAACTTTAAAAGGAGACATTATGGGGGTCATTCCCAATCATGAATAATGGGGATGCATGTTCAACCTGGATGTACATCCCTGATATTCGTCCAGATGTGGCTGCTGGCAAAAGGCTCCCCATATGAACATCTGAATTGTATGGGCAGCCTTAGATGCAGGGAGGGCAGAGTGAGTGTGGGTCATCTCCCCAGATGTACAGGACCTATTCTGAAGTTGGCCCTGTACGGCTGGGGTCGGCTGGGAAGACGGGGGACTTATTCCACCTCAGAGGTGGAATAAGTCCCCCTGGATGCAGTATTTTGGTGGCAGCCAGAGGGGAAAAAGGTAAGTAGAGGTGCAGGAAGTTCCCCGCAGTTGGACCCTGGCCATGGGAGGCCAGATCGGGGGTCCGGCTGTGGGGAAAGAAACTTTTCGGCGGCAGCTGGAGATGCATGGCAACATGACATCAGGGCACCGAAACTTCATTAAGAAGTCTGTCTGAGTTAGCCGGGTAAGTGACTGGACTTCCAGGGTGCCTGAATATGGACACATTCTGGACATCCAGCCACTGTACTGCAGTTCTGCTCCCGTGAGACATACAAAGCAAAATGTGCCTCTATCCCTTTAAAGTTCTACATCTATATTCAGCAGTGACATTTACATTTCATTGCTCCTGAATGCAATTATAACCTTAAACAGATAACTTCTCCATATATTACACCCATTATGCTGAATGTGTACACCTTTAAAAATGTATTAAAACATTTTTAAATAATCTTTTTCAAATGGGTCCCTACAAAAGGGAGGGTCTAGTGCTGAAAATCTGTGCTCAGTGCTTAACATTTTTTCTCAGCTCTATCTCTTCCCTTTTAGCTGCCTTCTTTTTAGGTTCCTACATTTAGGAACCCAGCCCTAGACAATTTTTTAGAAAGCTGATTTGGGTGCTTAACTCTCTCAGTTAGGTACCAAAATGCACACAGAAATTGACTCTGCAACCTAGGCACCCACCAACCCACATGTTGGATGGACTGGGATGCACACCACCAACACGGATAGCACATGGGTATTTCTGCATGGTGTGGGGGTATTGGTGGAGGGGGCAGCATCACTTGCCTGCAGCAGACCAAAGGCATGCCCTGGTCCTGTGCACAGTGCACATTGCAACATGTGCCAGGTCTGTCTGATGCAAAGTATGTCAGCCCCAGGGAGTGACACAGCCATTTGGCAGTACCTGTGGCTCAATGCACACAGTCAGTGTGTATTTGAATGGAGGGTAACAGGTTTGGATCCCAGCTGTGGATTATGCATTGCATGTCCCTGTGGCTGAACTTTAGCCCACAGTGCAGGTACAGCACCAACATGTGCAACCCCCAATGAATCGGCCAGCAAGGGTAGAAACACCCATTAGCCAAACAGACAGGTTCCACTATCCACAGCTGCATGGGAGTACCAGCACACTGAGAGGGCGTTAACATCAGAGCACACATTAAAAATGCTCAAGCTGATATAGGGACCAAGGTGGCAGGCAAGAGTGCCAACCATCCCCATATTTGCACAGCGCATCATTATGATTATGTGTGTATGTCTATCAATTTAGTCATGGCTTTCTACACCTCACTGAGCCTCGCAGTGCCTAAGCTGTTTCCAGCATTAGTCTGCAAATGTGTGTGATGAGGAGCAAAGTATTGTGGGTATGAGCTAAAACAGGGGCAGATTGGCCATGAAGAGTCTGCATTGGAGGAAGGGTGAATGACTGAGATGTCATAGTGACCATCTGCCATGTGTATGACCTGGGTGGCCACAGCATGTCATGCTGGGAGAGCATTCTCACTCTGACCAAGCAGTGACCATGGCATGGCTTTGTATCCACATAGTGCTATATAGTGTCTGCTTCTAATGATGTGGGTGAACCTCTTATCCTGGGTGTCCATGATTGCTCTGTGCACATGCAATGTGTGTTAACCAACAGACTATCTGCAGTTGGAATGTGTATGGCTGGAAAAAACAGTGGTGGGCTGCAAGTGCAGCTTGCTGTGGCCAAATGTTAGACATAGATGGTTGGTGTTCCAGGACAATGCCCAGTGGTACTGGTAGGGCCTATCGGACACTAGCAATAACCCCCTACAAGTCTAGACACTACCACCCACACCACCGGGTAGTTGACCACCATGACATCAGCATTGTAACCCTGGATATTGACATGCACTACTCTAGTTGGATCCTTACCAGACAAGGTCAGAGCAAGATATGACTGGCATAATCACACTATAAACAATGCATGCCACACATTGGCAGGGACAGCAATCTATAGCATAAGTTACAGAGACTATCACTTGTACTGCTGGTATTGGGGACCTGGTGCTGGGCACCCATCCTCACCCTCAGGGTGACTGAAGAAACTGCTCAGTAGCATGGTTTGTAGCTGCTCTGTGCTTGTATCACACACTGTCAGTGCATCTTACTGAGCTGAGGCGATGGATAAGTGCATTGCCCATTTGGTGATAAGCTGTAGACTGCTGTTCTGCTTGTGCACTGCCTCATGGATACTGGTGGGGCTACCCTATGCTGGTGCACACAGCAGACACTTTAGGCAGTGACCTTCAGTCTCTTTGTATCTAGCCATTGCTGTACAGCCATGGGTGGATGTGTAGCCTACTGGTTAGTACAAGGTCTCTATACCCAGGGGGTAGTGGTTCATTTCTTACTTGTTCTTTTTTTTTTTTTTTGTGACTGCATTACTCAGATCATTTTCATGCCTGTAACAGTCAGGGCTCTGCAGATCTATGTTTCCAGCCCATACCACACTCTCCTCAGTCGCCATCCATCCTTCTGCCAATCTATCTGCCTTTGTTGGCTATGTACAGTCCTGTCTTCTTGTGCAGGCTGCTACTGCATGACCTACAATGGTACTCTTTTCCACATTATGGCTCTTCGTGCTCGCCTCACCTGCATATAACCACTACTGCTCTGCATATAACCACTACTGATCTGCATATAACCACTACTGCTCTGTCCTCCTCTCACTACAAATATCCTGCATCTTCTGCCTCTGTTGGGGGACATGTCTTCCCCATCCTTTGCCACACACTGACATTGCAGCACTTTTCATTGGCACCACCCCGTACATTAGTACAGCTGCCTCCCACATGCTTGTCTGCTTTACTGGCTGCCACATAGGGTGCCCACCGATATGGAATGTCCATTAACTCTCTCCTGACCTTCCTTCCATCACCTTTACATTGACATTCATTGATGCTCTATCCAGCATTTGGGTTACAGCCGTTTTCCTTGCTTAAAGTGCATGCTTTCCACCTTAGAGGGACCTTGTCTATCCTAAGGATTCCTTGTCTCATGTTAGGGCACCTTATCACATATTAGGGCACCATGTCTCTCTTTAGGACACCTTGCCTCATGTTAGGGCACCTTGTCTCATGTTAGGGCACCTTGTCTCTCTATAGGATGCCTTGTCTGATGTTAGGGCACCTTATCTCATGTTAGGGCGCCTTGTCTGATGTTAGGGTACCTTATCTCATGTTAGGACACCTTGTCTTATGTTAGAGCACCTTGTCTCATGTTAAGGCACCTTGTCTCTCTTTAGGATGCCTTGTCTCATGTTAGGGCACCTTATCACATTTTAGGGCACCTTGTCTCTCTTTAGGGTGCCTTTTCTCATGTTAGGGCACCTTATCTCATGTTAGGGTACCTTATCACATATCAGGATGCTTTGTCTCTCCTTAGGACTTCTTGTCACCTTACCGCACTTAGTCCTGTTAGCTCACGTTAAATGGCCCAAGGCACTTTAACACCTGCACGCCCCCTACCCGCCCTCTGCCTTATATGGTTTCAGGCATCTTAACGTTGCCCTTACCACCGGTGATTTTACTGTGGTTTAGTAAACATACCCCTTAGTTACTAAACTAGATTCCATTGTAAACTGACTTCCCAATGTGTCCCATCAGTGGTGAAGAAAAGCTTCCATCAATATCAGCTGTACTGTCATTAAATTCTGAAATAAAATCTTCAAAAAATGAGAATACCCCTTTAGTTTGATTGCATGGATGAGATTTTATTGCTGTACAGAATGCACATGATTACAGCATTAGTGGCAAGCATTCTAATTTAATTTTATGTTTTTGACCAAAGATATCTGCTTATGGCATACACTTCATATTTATCTGAGTCTCAAGAAAAAATAATATGTAATGAAGTACAAGGAAAATATTCAGAGTATAACAATAGAACATGTACATTATATCAAGTACATCAATTTCTATTCAAAACATCTAGCTGCTCTTTGAGAACAACCAACAGCTATTTCTGCCTCTTGCTTTAGTTTAATGCTTTCTGATATAATTGCTTTGAAGAAGAAAGAAAGCAGGAACAAAATTCAAGATCTGTTTGACAGTGCCTCACTTTTCCTCTACCAAGTACTGCTTGTCCCTGATACCAGAAGCCACCACTGCAAAAAAGACCTCTGGGAAGAAAGTACGGACAAAGACAGCTGCTTTGGGAATGGGGTTTGCAATGAAAACCTCTTGCTTCTTCCTGCTGACAGTGCGCAGAACCTCCTCTGCTACTTCCACTGGATGCACACCATACGCCAGCTTCCTAAAAAAGACTGTTAATGGTAGTAGACATTTATATTAGAATATAGTACCAGGTGAGTTCCATAACGTCTAGAATTCCTGCATCATATCCATTGCCTACAAACTCCCACATCACATCTGAATCATATATACACTCTCAATACACATCACTACTGCATTACATCTACCCTATTTGGCTGGTTTTATATACCACCTTACCAGGATATCAAGGTGGTTTACAGGTAAACAGATTAACTGAAACATGAACTTACATGGAACATATAAACATAAGGAATGCTGAACTTAGAAGGTACATCTGAAAATAGGAATCTTCTATTGATAGGTTTTGGTTGGGTGTGTGGGTATTGGGGCAGGTGGAATGTGATTGTTCTATAATCGAACCAAGGGACTGAGGTTATTATGGAGGCAGGAAGGTTGTTGCTTCTGAGCATGTGCTTAGGAGTGAAAATGAGATCTAGAATGCCTCCTCTCTCATGAGTTGGTTCACTGATGATTACAGTGTATTCTGGTGAATCCATGGCTTCTATGAAGGATTTGGAGATCTTAGGGGAGGCTGAGGAAAGATTTGGATCACCTAGTAGTAGCACAGAAATTGCTTATGGTTTGTAGAGAGAACCAGGATTGTCTGCAGGAGGGCTGATAGTTCTTTGGCAGGTGCAGTTGGGGATCTATAAGCTAGGCAGAGCATGAGATGTTTATTTGAGATGGTAAGCATATCTATCCCTCCTCCTGTGTTGGTGGTGATATTGTGGAATTCAAGGTGGTCTCTAGCTAAAATAAAGACGTCTTTACCACTGCAGTTTGTTGTAGGGCAGCTAAAGAGATTATAGTTGGGCAGTAGCAATTGATTCATAAGAACATTATCAGATTTGGTGAACCACAATTCTGTTACGTACATAACAATGTTGTAGTTCTTTTGATAATAAAAAAATATCGAAACATTGTTGCACACTGAACAGGTGTTGAAGAGTACGCATTTAATGTTATTTATTTATTTATTTATTTTAATTCTCTTATATACCGCACTATTACATATCAGTGCGGTTTACAATAAACAGAACAATATACTGTGCGGACGGGCCACAGAGTATTTACATTGAACAGGGATTAAAACTTGGATTTAACTGGGGTAACATATCTACACATTATTTACAGTAATGCTTATGTTTTCGGGTTGTGGCCTTAATCTATTCGGTATTGGCCAGTTTGGACCGGCTCTCCTTTGACTTGCTGGGTATGTTGTTGGGATGTTCTGAGTGTTTGGTGTGATTATTCATTGATTGGTTTCTATAGCTAGGTTCAGGGTAGTGTCTTATG
The DNA here is from genome assembly GCA_033557465.1 of Ichthyophis bannanicus. Classification (NCBI taxonomy): domain Eukaryota; kingdom Metazoa; phylum Chordata; class Amphibia; order Gymnophiona; family Ichthyophiidae; genus Ichthyophis; species Ichthyophis bannanicus. The sequence continues at coordinate 254,277,962 of CM066038.1, forward strand.
AACAAATAATGCTTGAGTGCCTTCCAGAATTGAGACAGGCTAGTAATGACTCACATGTCTGCGGGCAGGGCATTCCAAGCTCTGGGTGCATAGATCGTGAAAGCCCTGTTGGAGGTTGCCTTTTGCACGGTCATTTCTTTTGGGATCATCAGTGTGTTCACTGTTGAGGATCTTCTCGTTCTGTTTGGGTGTATACTGTGGATCATCTTGTTAATGGATGTGGGGGGGGGGGTGATTGTTTTGGGCTTTGAAGGTCAAGACTAGGATCTTGTAGAGAAGTCTGGCCTGAATGGGCAGCCAGTGTAGATTCTTCAAAATTGGAGTGATGTGGTTCGTTTGTGATACCCCGGCTAGCACTCTTGCTGCTGCATTCATTGCAAGCTGGAGCGGGTGTAGATTTGCCTGTGGAAGTCCGTATAGTATGACATTGGCATAATCAAAATGTGGGAGTACCAAGGCTTGGTAGATTGTTCGGAAATCACTAGGGTCCAGTAGTGTTCGTAGATGGCGAAGTGTCCATATTTTGTAGTATATTGTTTTTACTGTGTTTTTTTTATGTGTAATTTCATGTCCAGTCTCTGGTCCAGTGTGATCCTGAGGTAACGAATTGAGGATTTAGTTATCAGCTCTGCATTCTTGACTTTGAGCGATGGTGAGGGGGGGGGGTGAATTCTTGGTTCTTCGTGACGAAGAGGACATCTGTCTTGTTGTGGTTGATCCGAAGGTTTTGCTTGTGTAGCCAGTCCGTGACAGCGTCAAAACATCTTATTATCGGAGAGAAGTCTGGCTGGTCAGTTGCAAATGGCATTTATAGGAGGATATCGTCTGCATATGCTAGACAGTGGACATTGAATGAACGTATTAGATCACATATGGGCTGCATGTAGATGTTAAACATTGGTGCCGATAGTGATGATCCCTGTGGTACACCTTGTTTCTGTAGGAATGGTTCTGAGGTTGCGGTACTGGTCCTTACATGTTGCCATCTGTTGGACAAGTAGGATTTGCACCAACTTAGGGTGGTGCCTTCTATTCCCTTTTCCTTAAGTCGTTCTACGAGTATCTGATGGCTCACAGAATCAAAGGCTGCTGCGATATCCATGAATATTATTGCAAAGCCCTGTTGAACGTTATCGATTCCCGAGATTAATGTGTTGTCTCCACAGCTCCTCTATGAACCCCTCCCAAAGTACAGTGACTCAGCGCACCCTGGTACTACACACACCTCAGGGAATAGAAGCATACAGTTTGGAGAATCGAGTGCAAATGGAGGAAATCCAGTGACCCTAAATTACGGACCAGTTACATGGACAAGCTCAGAGTCTACTGCAGCAGTACCCTCAACAACAAACGCGAATACTACAACAATACCCTCCTCCATGCCCTCAACAAACCTAAGGAGCTCTTTAATCTTGTCAGAACCCTGGCAGAAGATCCCAGCCACAACAAAACCACACCCTTGACCCCCAGAGGTTTGCTGACTTCATCAAAGCCAAGCGCAGCCTCGCCAATCCCTCTGCACTCCTTATACCTGCGCCCTGCAAAGCAACTTCCACCATGCCACCCTGGACCATGTTCAGAGAGGTTCCCTCTGGTGAACTCCTTGATATCATCTCACACATCAACACTACCACCTCTCCAATGGACCCCTGTCCAATCTTCTGGGTAAAAACAACAAAGGTGCAGCTTCTTCCGATCATCTCATCCATCCTTCAAACTCCCTGTCGCAAGCCTACCTCCCACCCTCCGTGAAACAAGCCTCCATTAGACCCCTCCTGAAGAAACCCAACCTAGACTGAAGGTCACCCGCCTCTTACAGACCCATCGCCAGCATTCCCTTCCTCGCCAAAATCACTGAGAAGGCAGTTCAAATTCAATTCCAGGAGCACATTGACAGGCACGCACTTCTGGTCAGAAATCAACATGGGTTTCGCCTCTTCCATAGTGCTGAAACATTGCTTTTTCTAGTCATCTCTGCAGCATTTGATACAGTTTCCCACCAGACGGTACTCAACCAGCTCAATAGCATTGCAGTTCAAGGAAAGCCACTCAAAGGGATCCACTCCTACCTCTCCCAGTGTACCCAGCAGATAAGAATCAGAACTCACACTTCCGTACCTTACACACTACCTCAAGGAGTTCCCCAGGGATCTGCACTTTCCTTTCTACTCTTTAACATTTATATCAGGTCCCTCTGCACAACTATCCAGAAGTTCAATATGGGGTGCCAATTATATGAGGATGACATAATGATATTTACTCCATTCCACACCAATTCTCCTGACTACTCAAACATAACTGCCTGCTTCAAAGATATAGTCTGTTGTCTTCAACGTCACAACCTTGCAGTCAACTTCAACAAGACTGAGATCATTCATGTTACCAAGGACACCAATTTCACGCCCCCCTCTACCATCAAGATTGAAGACACCAAGCTACAGGTCAAGTCACAAGTCAAATACCTCAGTGTTATTCTGGATCAATGGCTGAGCTTCCTAGCACACATTAAGAACATCACCAAGAATATCTGCTTCAAACTCAGACCCCTTTGCAACCCATGCCCCCTCCTCTCCCCAGATAACTTCCGCGCAGTATGTCAGGCTTCCATCACCCCTATCCTTGATTACTGCAGCTCCATATACTAAGGACTCCCCAAAACCTCCATCATGTCACTGCATCTGGTGCAGAACACTACAGCTCGCACCATTGTCAGAGCCTCCAGACACATCCATATCACTCCCATATTAAAATCCCTTCAATGGCTTCCTATTGCATCAAGAATCAAACACAAAGTTCTTACCATTATCCACAAGGCCTGAAACACCACCACCTCCGAGCACCTCTAGACACTGATCAGATGCCCCAGCACAAGTAGGCCATGCAGAAAAAGTATGCTCAACCTGTTTCATCTGCCACCTCAAGTATGTAAGAGTACACAATGCTCTTCCATGAGAACCTTTGAGCTCTACACTCCCGCCCTCTAGAACACTCTACCTCCCACACTATGGAGCATCCAGTCATACCAAGCCTTCAAAAGATACCTCAAGACATATCTTTTTGAAAAACACTACGGCACAACTCCTCTGACTGACCTTCTGCAGAAACACTCATCTCTCTCACAGAACATCCCCCTTTCCCCACCTCCCTAATCATTTATTTTATTTATTTATTTACATTCTCTTATATACCGTGCTATTCTGCATCAGTGCGGTTTACATTGAACAAACTGAAATTACATTGAACAGGGCATTATAACTTGGAAATAACTATTTTACAGGGAACATGGGCTATGGAGGGTTAAGTGGCTTGCCCAAGACCACAAGGAGCACCTGTGGGACTAGAAACCCCAGTCCTTCCGGCCCAAGGTTTCTGTCCTCTAGTGGGATTTGAACCACCAACCTTCTGGCCTGGAGTACCTTGCCCCAACCACTAGGCCACTCCTCCACATCCAAGTGATGATACTCCCATTCATATGTAACATAATTTCCAGTTATGATATCCCAATCTGTAATGTTAACTGATAAATCTTATCCCCATCATCAGCTTGTTTATCTTTTAAAAAATGTTGATGTAACCTGCATGCAGTGCCATTTCTATCGATTTATACTGTTCAATGTTTAAAAATAGTTTTGATGTAACCCACCTGCACCCCTTTTTTTTTTATGCACTGTTTGATGTAAACCATTTTGACTGGTAGAAAAACCATATACCAAAAACAGTTAAATAAATAAATAAATGCACCATTACTTAGGTGAGTTGCTGTTCTAGGGCGGTGGTGTCCTGGCCTCGGGGCCCGTCAACACTGCCCTGACAAACATGACCATACTATTCCTTATGTAACACTACCACAGCAAGACCGTGGACCAGGAGGATGACCCTTTCTTTGATGATGGAGGGCTTCTTCGACCATGGCACTGGTATCTTGGAGGACAAGTTGGTGGAGGATCTGCAGACCCGTAAGACAGAGGAGACAGCAGTTTTTGAATGCAATATATCCTTTATTTCTGTTTATCCATATTCTATCTTATTCATTTCACTACTATTGGGTCACTTGTCAGTGTATATATGAATACAAATGGATGCCCTGTGTTTCAACCACCCTCTTCCTTCTCCTTCCCCTCTGCTCCCTTCCCTCTTCCCCCTTCCTACCCCTTCCTCTCTCCTTTTTCGGTTTAGGTGGCTCCCAGCTTGTTCTCATTTCTCCTTTCTTGTCCTCCCATATAGTGGCATTGCCCCTTGAACTTCCTACTGACATGTGGTTGTCATACAGAGTGTCCTTTCTTGTGAGTAAGTACCTCCGTGTCAGTGGAAGTATAGTATTTTATTACTGGTATTTATTCTTTTAATTATCTTCTTTGTTTTATTATTTTAGTATTCTCATTTAATGTAATGCTTATATTCTTATGATGTCTTATTTGCAGTTTTTCTATGATTTCATTATAATTATATGTTGTTATGGTTTATGTAATCACACAGACATATAGTTTAATTGGATCTTATTTTATATTTATTGGATGACCTGCCTCTTTTATCTATTATGATTATATATTTTTATGGTCCTTGTCTTATATGTTTTTATTTATATATTTTTATATATCAAATATGTTTATACCAACTATTACTATATTATCAGTTTGTTTTACATGTGCTTTCTTTCTTTTAACTGGTTTATTTGGCTTATGTGCATGTTTCTCTATGTTTATATATTCATATACTTGTTTTTAATTATGCCATTTTTTCTTTTATTGAGGTTCTGAGCCCCTGATGAAGGTCTAGCAGCTGAAACACGTATAGGGATAGACCTCTAGGACACTGTCATAAAGTTTGTATAGTCCTCCACGGTGGTCTGTGATATCTGCTTCTTTCCAGACTTGATGCACTGTGGGTTTGTGTGCTTTTCTTGATTCTCTGCACAAGGCGAGAGACATGTACAATTACTTAGGCAAATTGCTGTCCTGAGGCAGTGGTGTCCTGGCCTCAGGGACCACCAACGCTGCCCTGACAACCATGACCATGCTGTTCCGCTTGTGATGCTACTACAGCAAGGCCATGGACTGGGAGGATGTACCCAAACTTTTCAAGATGGTGTAGGGTTTCTTCAACTACAGCACCAGTATCGTAGAGGACAAGCTGGTGGAGGATCTGCAAACCCATGAGACAGAGGAGACAGCAGCCCAAGTTGGGGCCCAGTATTATATAATGTTGTGGTCAGGAACAACCAATACTCCCAGTTGCAGCAACTAAAAAAAAATACTGTAAGATTCACTCATTATTACTGAGGTGCATGGCCAGCCCAAACATAAGCCAAGATTAGGTGGCACCTAGGGTAACAGGTTCCAAGGGACACCAAAGGGCAATAGCAGTCATATCAAAACAATAGATCATGACAGTCCCATTAACTAAAAGAACTATATCTATTCCATTCCATTGTTTATATAATAGTCAGCTTTAAAGATAAAAGATAAACATTTAAAAGTAAAAAGCCCCAACAGAGGTGAAGTCTTTGGGAATCTACCTGTCCTGGAGCCATATAGCTACAAATGCAGTGGGTGACCATATCCCTCCTCCCCAATGTTCCCTCTAATTTTCTGTAGGCTGTGTGCGCATAAAATATCAGCCGTGCGGCATTTGAAGGAAGGTTAAATTTTTTGTGCGCTACATAACGACACTTGGAATTATATACTTTAAAATTTGACTACACATTAGAATACAGTATGTACACCACATTGATGTTAATCAAATTAAATGAAAATAGACGATTACTAAATGAAGCAGAAAATTTCTAGTAATTACAATCACAAATGTGGTATTTCAGTTAATTTTTATTGAAAGCCATTGTTATTCCATGTAAATAATATATGTATGGAAGAAGAGTTCGGTGTCCTACATGGAGTGGTGGGTTCACCCCTAAACAAAGACATGGGGAGAGGTGGCCTGCACAGAGCAACAGGTGCACCTACTCTTGCCATCTTGCTGGGCAGACTAAATGGACCATGCTGGCCTTTATCTGCCGTCACTTACTATGTTCTCAAAATTTCTCTCTTCGATCTTTCAAATGTACCCAGTCTGAATAAATTTTATCAAGGTCTACTGATCCGCCATCTTGAAGATGACTCTTAACACGCATCAGCATTTCCAAATGTTCTAAATGTAAGCGATTCCTTATTTTGGTTTTTAAACTGTTCATCAAGCTGAAACCACGCTCACAATCTGCACTAGAAGCCAAAAATGTTCCACCAATATCGATCAGTTTCGCTAAATCTGCAAACTGAGCATTCTGAAACACCAAAGTCACCATATCCGGAAAACTGTTTATCAGTTTGCTTTTGATTTTTTCTGCGACTAAAAACTTGAAGTCATTGTACTGCTGAACAACAATATGTTCCTCCATAAGAAATTGTTTGTACTTTAAACAGAGTGATCGGACGTTTTCAATTCCAAATTCATAATCACACTGTGCTATTGCTGTCAAGTCAAAAGCAGACCATTCCTCAATTTCATTTTCAGGAAATCTTTCCCCTAAATGCAGACACAGCATATTAATGAAAGTAAGTGTGGAACCAGTATCCACTGAAACGTCTCCAGGTATGTTGTCGAGAAGATTTTTAACATTATCAGTCCATTTTACTGTGTCACCCAAGTATTGCATTCGGATTTTGTTCAGCTTACCCTGTGCAAGATGATATGCTTCCAGTGGTGTTAGCCCACGTTTCTGAAATGCCATTGTTAATGAAGCTAGTTCAGATAAAACATCATTCAAAATTTGCAGTGTTATATGGAATTGATGACTGTTTAGCTTTTTATAACAGTACTTTGCAATGGGATCATCATCCTTCTCTTCTTCAAAGTATTTTAATAATGGATCATAATTTTGAATAATTGCTTGAAGAGCAAAATGTCTAGATAACCACCGCACTTCGTTCAGAGGTCTAAAAGCAATTGACTCGCATTCAGAAGCATCTGCTAATTCTTTAAATTGTGACCTTTTAGTAGAAGATCGACAAAAGGTTGTGTAAACAGTTCTCATGAAAGTTTCAACTTCTTTCATCAACTTTACTTCCATGATTCAGAGATCCCCAAATCTTCACGATGGGCAACACAATGCTGCTGCACTAAATGCGAAATATTTTGTTTGAGCAGCGCAGCAACACCATTTATTCTGCCTGACATGACAGAGGCACCATCCGAAGTAAACATGACCATTTTGTTAAGGTCAAGCTTGTATTTCCCATAGAATTCCCGGAGTGCACTGACTATTGATGCAGCATCACATGCTTCCAACTGTAGCATCCCACCAAATGAAGTTTTATACAGACATGAATTTACTGGCCGATATTTGAAGTACAGTATTAAGTATTTGTTGACAGAAATGTCTGTACTTTCATCAATAGTTAATGTATGATACGCTGCTGATGCAACATCTACCATGAGCTTATCTTGGACATTCATGTTTATAATTTCAAGAAATTCAAACGAATAGTTTTTGCTTCTCCAGCTTTCAGGTATGGTTATGTACTTGGACATGTGTTCATTAATATCTTGAACAGAGAGCATGGAAATATTCATCTGAACAGCCAGCAAAACACTATCAATTAGAATTTTAATTTCTTCTGGTGTAGAACGCTTCCGTTCATTACTAATTTGCCTTTTCTCTTTTTCAGCGGTGCTCTCAAGCAACAAGTTAAATAATCCTCCTCTTAAATTTGGATTTTTAGCTCTAAGTTTCTTAACACTTTCAGCATGAGTCTTACTAGACAGATGTCGTTTCAAAAAATCCAGTTTCCACACATCATCCCAAATTTTGCCATTCGAAAACTCTCCGATGGTTTTTGCATCTCGGCAGTATAAACAGACTACTCCGTCATCCTCTTCGTAAGTGAATATTTCACGCAGTTGAACGCACGTTTTATCCCGAGATTTCGGTGTCTCCGTTTCAATCATTTCTTCAAGCCATTCAGGCTTAAAAGCTTTGGCTGTTCTCTTACGTTTTGCACCTCTCATTGCTATTGGTTTCGACATTTTAAAAGTGGTGTGGTGGTCACAGCCGGTGCTTTATTATTCAAAAGAAATGCCCCAATGCATTTCATCCAAAGCCTGATGGGCTTGGAAGTTGGAACTGCAAGCAATATAACAATATTGTTATAGTGGTAACAAAGAGAAAAAGAATACATAGTAAAAAAGAAGGTACAGTATTACTTACATGGATTAACAGTTTAACACAAATCCAGAAAAGTGACTTAAAACTATGGATATACTCAAGATTAACACATAAAAAACATCTATAAGGTATGTACATGTATAAAAACATACACACACCAAGATTTTATGTAAAGCAGCTAAAAAAAAAAACATATGGCCTAGTGACTTACCAAAAAGGTCAAAACATTAAAATGACATTAAAATAGCTGAACACTAAAAATGGACGACCGAGGGATAAAAAGCATCAACAACATGGGGGGGGGGGGGGGGGAAGGGAGATGGGAAAGGGGGGAAGGGGAAGAAAAAGAAAAGAAAAAGAAACTGACATTGTATTGTAAGAGCTCTGTTTAAAAGAAAAGGGGGGACACAAATGGGACTAAAAAGTACCACTAATAAAAAAGGTGATGGATGGCATATGTAGTAAAAATAATAAATACTTTTGGCATTTCAGGGTTCCAGTTGGTTGTCCTCTTCCAATGCCTTAAGCACGTGGTTTACTCCTCTGTCTGATACTGTTACAGGGATCTAAGATTATATCTGCTTGGGCTTAATTATATTTCAGTACAAAGAGATATTGCTTTATTGTCAAGTTATGAGTTCAGTTTGTTCAATGTAAACCACACTGATGCAGAATAGCACAGTATATAAGAGAATGTAAATAAATAAAAAAAAATCCCTGGAGACTTTCCCTTTGAAAATACACCTGTAGGTTCTATGCTGGGTTTCAAAATTCCTTTCTTAATTTGCCTTGAATACAAACTGAGGTACTAATTAATGCAAGGCTATTTTACTAATGATTGACAATATCATAGTACATACTAGTTCCACTGGGATCTCAAAATCATTGAATGCAGAAGAGAAAGTTCATTTTTTTAGTATTTGAAAAGCAGAGGGCCATATTCAGCAGGACGACAACACCATTAAGTTAAATGGATAATTTATCCGTACAAGTTTATATGTCTTTTGAATCATGATGTATGTTTTCAGGTCTGAATGTTGAAAATGTTGGTATTATTTACATAAATAACTTATCCATATAACACTACCTCTGCTATTTCTACATTCAGACTTGAACACATTAGTTATATAGAGGGCAGTTGAATTTTGCCGCTCTGCAAATAAATTATTTTCCTTCTTTGGATCACCCCTAATTCAGTCCTACTTGAAAATGATAGGGGATGCTATTCCAAAGGGTTTAGCTGGTTAGCAGAAGTTGCTATCCAGCTAAACCCCAACAATCCCAATATTCCCCATAGACCATGGGAAAGATGCCTGATCAAATTCAAGGCAGTTTGTGGGCAAGGGGGGAGGTCACGGCACTTATCCAGCCGGTGGCAATACTAAGCTGCTAACAGGTCCTAACTTTATGAAGTTTAACTGTCTGGTGAGAGGCTCAATATCGCTGCTGAGGGGATAGCTGCTGTGATCACAAATGAAAACAGATATTCAGTGCTGGAGGCCGGATAGGCTCTGGTACTGAATATCTGGCTTTACTTTAGCAGCGATGACTGTTGCTGCTGAATATCAATCAGGGAGCTGTTCTGTGCCTACCCTAGGAGGAGAGGTGTTCAAGGCTGCTTAAGTCAAGGTACCACAGGGGCCTCATCAGGAGCTATTAGAGAGAACAGCGAGAGGCAATCTCCACTGAGAAAGAGGAGCACGCGCTGCGAACCCCCGACAGCACCAGGTGAGGGCGGCGCGCGGCACAAAGAACACCGCGGCCGGAGTTAAGCACGGGGGGCACGGAGAAGAGACCACAGACGCCCAACATCCCCATCCACAAATGCCCACTTACAGTGGCGATAGGGCACTGCTGCTGGTGGCGGGGTGACGGTGTGGGAGGCGGGGCTGGGCGCAGTACAGAGTAGACATGCACCAGCAAGAAAAACAGCAACAGCCACATAGATATGCACTCACTAGCTCCGCTACCGATAGCCCGTCCCCAGGCAGCAGTCCCGGAGCACCAGTCTCCTCTTCTTCGCTGGTGCGTGTGTTGCTCTCAGCCAAGGCAGCACGTGGCACTGAAGGCTGGCTGAGGGAAGGATCCAAGGAGGTGCGTGGCTGGCTGGCAGGCAGGCACAAGAGCAGAAAGAGGCTGGCTTGCTGGCTGCCCCTCCCTTTTATTTCCCTCTAGCCTGCCATGATTCGTCAATCGTCGGTCACGTGAGAGGAGTGAGGGGCAGGGGACTCGGTGCAGACAGATTCGGAAGTGACGAAATTTACAGAATGGCAGTGGTGCAGCCGCGTCCTTAAACCCAAGATTTTAAAACTCATGAAAAAGGTAATTTTTGTGCGCTCCTTTAAAGTTGTGTGCGCTCGCTCGGCGAGGTGTGTGCGCGTGCACACGCGCACAGCTTAGAGGGAACAGTGCTCCTCCCCCCATTCCTTTCAAGAGTGTCGGCAGAGGCATGTAGCCTTAGCAGGCACTGCAATTCTAAGCTGAGGCATATCATAATGCTTGGAATGAGTGTATCTGGAAAATTAAATGGTCATAGAAATGAAGAAGTGAGACAGACCAGGAACTGGCACGTGTACACAGAAAGAGACAGGGTGTGCCCAGGGAATGGTTATTGGCTGCTCTATTCTGCTGCCCAAGTTAAAGAGATATGTCTTTACAAAGAGAGTAGAAAGAGCTGCCGTTTCCTGTGCAACTGTGGAAGAGCAAGTGGCCATGTCTGGTTTCATCTCCACAGAGGGGCAAAGGGAGATTGACATGGTGCAGGGTAGGGGGATGCGATAGAAGCAGCAGGTGAAGGCAAATCAGCCTCACAGTATGTGGAGATGGTCTTGGCAGGTATAGAATCTGAGAGATCCACATGGATGGAATCATCAGATGTTGAAAGTGCAATGGCTGGCTGAGGAGATCCAAGATGGCAATCAGCAGGCATATTGCGCTGAGATGCTATCCATAGCATAGGCAAGAGGAAGGTAAAATTGGACAAGTTTCACGTAAATGTGTAGTTTAGTTATGATCTGTTACCTATAGTTGTTTTTAACATTCCTAGCTGCTTTCATTTATAAATGTATGTAGACCTATGGTTTCTATGGTCTCCGGCTCCCATATTCCGTGAAATTTAGTTTTTGGTTGTTTAATGCCTAAACGTATTTCCTTCACTCTTTTGTTTGAAGTTTTAAATATTAGATCTCCCCTCAGTTTTGTAGGCTGGATTTGTAAAGAACAGTTGAAAATAGATTTTTCTTATTGTGTTTTCTTATTTGTTTTTCTTTTTCTTCCTGCTCTTTCTATTTCTGTACAAGATGCATATGCTTAGAAATCTGTAAAATTCATAAATAAAAAATTTAAGAAAAAATGAAAGTGTACTGACTGAAGAGGCTGTTGAGGTTGTAGTTAGTGTGCCAACTGATGAGGGGGTAGAAAGTAGTCCTGACAGTGCCAAGGCCAAGAGCACCACACAGGTAGAAGGGACAATGTCCAGAGTGGAAAAGATGCCACCAGTCATGGGTCTATGAAAATTAAAGAAAATTACTCCAATGAAACAGCCTTATAGCAGAAAGACTCGGAGGGTTCACACTTGTTATTTTGAATCTATTGCACGGAAGTTGTCTCAGACTTCACGGCTATAGTTAACTGGGTTTTCTGGAATTCTTTATAAACACCAGCTAAGCCTTAGTACATCAATGACATTTTCCGGCTTTTTTTTATATAAAGTGTCCAAATACCCTCTCTCCTCCTGTGTATCAAATTTGGCTAAAATTGACTGTAATCGCACTCGTGCTTAAACACTTAAATTCACTTGGGACTCGTACTTAACTTTAGGAGTCTTCCAATAAATCTTATTCATGTAAATCTTCTCAATTGAATCTTGTGCACCCGACGCCTCACTTTCAACGTTGAGAACAGCGTTTCACTCAATGAATGAGGTTCTTCAGGGATTCAATTGAGAAGATTTACATGAATAAGATTTATTGGAAGACTCCTAAAGTTAAGTACGAGTCCCAAGTGAATTTAAGTGTTTAAGCACGAGTGCGATTACAGTCAATTTTAGCCAAATTTGATACACAGGAGGAGAGAGGGTATTTGGACACTTTATATAAAAAAAAGCCGGAAAATGTCATTGATGTACTAAGGCTTAGCTGGTGTTTATAAAGAATTCCAGAAAACCCAGTTAACTATAGCCGTGAAGTCTGAGACAACTTCCGTGCAATAGATTCAAAATAACAAGTGTGAACCCTCCGAGTCTTTCTGCTATAAGGCTGTTTCATTGGAGTAATTTTCTTTAATTTTCATAGTAATTTATTACTCCACAACATGACCCAAACTGCTTGTGACCAGTCATGGGTCTAGCAGCTACACCAAGATCAGCAGCCCCACCCCCTAAGGAAATACCGGGGAAGTCTTATAAAACCTCACATATATGGAAGCATATTAAAGCACTTGATGACCCGTGATATGACAAATGCAATTACTGTAGGTAGCACATTAGCAGAGGGAAGATGATGGATCATCTTACAAAAAGTAGCATCATTTGGAAAAAAGGCACTCTTTCCAGTTCTGTACAAAGGAGGAGGCTGGTCCTAGGCTGGAGACTCTATTTAGAAGTGGAAATAGCAGTGGTGGCATAGGTATAAGAAAAACAAAATCCCTTTCCCAAGTGCAGCCCTTAACCTCTTCTGTCAGCATCAAGAGAAGTGACCTGGTGTATCGGAGAATGATAGTCCTGGATGACCATCCCATGAGCATGGTTTAGAAGGTGGGGTTTTACATGGCTGTTGCAACTCTAAGGGGTATGTTTACTAAAGAGCGCTAACGTCGCAGCGGCGATGTTATCACGCGATAAGTGACTTATCGCATGATAATGTCTCTGGCGGCGTTAAGGCACACAGAAGGTGGAGTAAGTCGTTCCAGAGAGCGGAGAGAAGGGGTCAATGGGCGGAGAGTGGGCAGGGAGAGGCTCCAGGCACAGTAACGCTGTGAAATCATGGTCTGAAAATTAACGCCAGTGAAAACCTCGCGTTAGAGGCACATTTGCAGGAGAGAGAAACCATTTCAGTCAGCAATGTACAGCAATCGCAGGGAAACCCAGAAAACTGATAGTAGTGATACATGTGCAGCAACAGCATAGTGCCCAAGTATGAAAGGGCACTTCGGTGAGGCTGCAAATGGGGTACAGGGGGCTGCAGGTGGGACATGCAGTGGGGCATCTGGAGCACAGGGTGGACTAGGCAGATGCCTAGGTGACACATAGGAATGTAGAAACGGAAAACCAGCAAGACAGCAACTGACCAAGGGCAAACATGTCCACGAGTGTGTGTCCCACAGTGTCCCAGCAAGTACACCAAAGGGCACATAACATTGGCAGGCGGTGCCGGGGGGAAGCATGGATATCTATGCAGACACCCCTACCCCATATCACGCACCATAAGCAGCCGCCTACCGGCACACTGGATGGCCTGGGACTGCGCACCACCAGCACAAGGGCATGTCACCATGGTAGCGGAGGGGTGCTGGTGGTGGAGGGGGCAATGGCATCTGCCCACAGCAGACCAAGGCCAAGCACTATTTACGTGGGTGCTGTGCACTGAAACAGACAAGGTCTGTCTGACGAACAGTCATGGTATCCCCAGGGAATGATCTGCCTCTGTGACAACAGTTTGGTGCAGTACACACAGCCAGTATATTCAAGGGCAGAAGGTCACAGGTTCAAGTCCAAGCTGTGGCTCCTGCAGACCATGTCCCTATATTTTACCCAGTACTAAACCGTGGTAATAAAGATGGAACCTTTATTGCAGATAAAATAAACACGCCATGAAACGCCTATATTTTACCCTACAGAGCACATACACCATAAACATGTGCAATACCTAGAGCAGAGTTTCCCAACTGCAGTCCTGGAGGGCCAAACACCATTCAGGTTTCATGCTGTCCCTAATAAATATGCCTGTGATACATTTGTGTGCACTGCCTCCATTGTATGCAAATGTATCTCATGCATATTCATTAGGGACAGCATGAAAACCTGAACCGTGTTTGGCCCACCAGGACCAGAGTTGGGAAACTCTGCCCGAGAGCAGCGGCCAACAGGGGCACAAACACCCACACCCACAGGCTCCATTATCCAACGACTCATGGAGAGTCAGGATGTTGGGCCCTGCGTGGAGCAGCATCTACCAATACTAGCACCTGCATACCTTAGCAATGTCGTCTTAAACTTGTAAACATGTTCCACATATATCAAAAGGTTGCTATGATTAATGTCAGATAACAAATCCTAAGTTAAACACAATTTGTTGACAGAGATTCATCATAGCAACCTTTCTGATATCTGTGGTGTGTGTTTCAGTTTTTGTTTCTGACAGTGTTTACCACCCTGGGGAGTTACCCTAACAATATTGAGTACCATAGTAATGCCTGCACTGTGACCAGGACCACCTCTATATTTGCACCAGTGTGGGAGTGTGTGTATGTCTATCCAGTGTTTTGTGGTTGCCTACACCTTACTGAGCCCACAATGCTTTCACTGTTTAGAGTGTTAGCCTGCCAGTGTGCATAATGAGGAGCAAGGTACTGTGGGTATGGCCCGGACGGGGCGGCCTGGACATGATGCATCTGCACAGGGCATAGGGCAATGGCTGGGAAATTGTAGTGCCCGACCACCACCTGCACAGACAGGGTGGCCACAGCATGTCATGCTGGGAGGTCACTTTCCCCCTGACTGAGCAGTGACCATGGCATGGCTGGGTTCCCCCATAGTGCTTTCAAGTGATATCTATGAGTTTTCTTTTCTGGGGCCCAATCACTGACATACTTGCTTGGTGTGTGTGCTCACATCCCATTTTTGGGTGCACACAGTTTCTCCAGGGACACACACTATGTACTAGCTAGTAGACTGTCTACAGTTAGCGTGTGTATGGCTGGAACACCTTGCAGGGTGCAGCAGGTGGAGACTGACTGTGCCCTCTGCTGGTGAATGTCAGATAGTGGTGGGGGGCAGCTGAGCTTTTCCAGGCCTACTGCCTGTCTGCCAGTGCCCTATGTGGTGTGTACAGATCTGCATTGACTGCACTGTAGGGCGCCTATTCCCCAGCAGGACAGGGCTTGATGGTCCCCTCTACTGCCACTGTTGCAGACATGTAGAATGTGGATCTGTTGGTGGGAGATCCCGTCCTCCACCCTGACCCACAGAGGGTTTGGTTGGGTGGTGCTACATAATCTGCTTTTGGGTTCAAACAGCACCTTTCTCTTATAACATGTGACTATGGCAACCACACAGGATATGCACTATGCTGGGTGCATCATAGTTCACAAGGGCTAGATGTGACTGGGAAATACAGATGAACATAGGTGTGTCAGCAAGGACTACATATCACACAATGGCACTGATGGGGATCTATAGCACAGCCTATCTCCAACAAGCCAAGTGCTGTGGACCTGGTTCTGGGTGCCCCACCTCACCCTCAGGGTGAGCACAGGAACCACACAATGTCACTGTCTGTAGCTACTCTGTGCCAGTAACATACAAGGTCAGGTCCCCCTACCAGGCCAGGGTGCTATAGAGGTGCATACCCCATCTTGTGAGCAGATGTAGGCTGCTGATCTGCATGTGCAGTGCATCATGGGTATGGGTGGGTTTATCCTATCCTGGTAACCACAGCAGACAGTTTGTGTGGTGACCTGCAGTCTTTCTGTAGCCAGCCAGAGGTATGTTAGACACTATAGAGATGTAGCCCACTGGTTACTTCAATGACTGCAGAGGCAGAGGTCATGGGTTTGATCCTGCAGTGGTGTGATTTAATAAAAAGACCCTCACAGTGCTGTAGCCTAAGGCGCCCTATAGGGCACATTATAAGGTGCCTTGGTGGACAGGGCACTTTATAATATGCCTTATAGGGCACCTTAGGTTATGGCACTGTGAGGGTGTTTTTGCTGGCAGTGCTGATTTAAATTAAAAGGAAATGCCTCAGACAGCTTTCTTATATAACACCACTGCAGGATCAAGCCCATGACCTCTGCCTCCACAGTCATGGCAGTAACCAGTGGGCTACATCTTTATAGCTTCTAACACTGCACTGGCATGAACTTAGGATTAACGTGCATTAACGTGCCATGGCGCCCACTATCGCACGATACCGATTCCTTGCAACCTTCCCTCTGGAACACCCACTACCTTATATGGCATTCTTCACATTAACGCTGCAACTAGCGCCGGTAACATTAAGACGGTTTAGTAAACATACCCCTAAGTTCCCATTTACCAAGTGTTCTGTGCTTGGTAATTTTTAGTAGGTAGATGATTCCCAGCCTGTGTAATCAATTTCATTACTAGCTGCAAGCACAGCTGGCAAAAACAGAGGCCTGTACTAATGTGCATTTCACCACTGATATCTGGAATAGTCAAAGTGCTACATATGCACATCTCTCCCTGACAGGATACTGGTGGCAGCAGGCCAAGGCAGGAACAGTCTGCAGGTCTAATGGGGTATAACAGTAGGAGAATACTAATGGGCTGTGCTACTTAGCCAGGTAATAGATGGCAGCCAATTGTGGATCCATCTTTTAGCAAACATAAGGGCAAAGCTTCAGGCCTGGCATATAGGGCAAAACACAGCACCATTCATCCAGGTTTCTTTGTAACAGAGGGTGGGAGGAACAAGGTGAAGGCAGTGAAGGAAGGAGGTTTTCAAGGGATCAGATGCTTTGCACGCAGAGGTAAGTGGCAGCCCTCTCCTGAAGGAACTAATCAAAAAATGCCAAAAAGTAGCTGGCTATTTTCATCAGAATGTGACGGGTGGGTGTGAAGTGCGTGAGAAGCAGGAAGCAACAGAGGCACCAGCACACCAGCTCAAGCCGGATGTTAGCACCACATAGAATTCCATGTATGATATGCTTGAGAGGTTAGTGGAGCAATGGGCAGCCCTGCATCAGATGGCATTGGAGACCAAAATCTGCATCGACAGGCCCCTGGGTCACCAGGACTGGGCAAATATCACAAATTTTATTGAAGTCCTGAAGTCCTTTAAGGATGCCCTGAGTTCCTTAAGGACTGCCCTGAACCTTCTCATCCCCATAGTGAAATATTTAACAGGCCAAGCTAGAGGGACAATCTTTGGTGACTGAAGCCCTAGCTACAATGCTAAGCTACAGACGGGGCTGGTGCTAACTTTTTGCTGCCTTGTGCAAGTGATTACTGCTGCCCCTCCCCCTCCAGTTGTTTCCAATGAAGCCCCTCACAAGCTTATATTTTGTCCCAACATGAAACAAATTTTCAGAGGGGTAGCTGTGTTATTCTGGAATAGCAAACATGACAGTGGCAAGTGGACCTTATAGATTGACAAATTTATTTAGGCATGAGCTTTCAAGGACAGTTGTCCACAATTGTCCTAGTTGCAGCTGCTAACCGGCAGCTAGCCGGCTAGAATTAGGGAGTTCCAGAGTTGGAGCAGAAGCAGCACGTAGGTCTTATCAGGCAGCAGTGATAATTAATTATAATCAACTGCTGACTAGTTATCCTTAAGAGGTGAAAATTAGGCAACTTAAAGGCTGCCCTAACTTTTGCCGCAGAAGCTAACTGGGCAGCAACTGCATATCACCGCTATTATTCCCTTTTCCCTCTACTATTTTGTTTTATTGCACACCACCCTGCTGAGAATGTGAAGGACAGTAATCAAATTTAATAAACATAAACATAATCATACTCTCTCTTGCACAGTAATTTAACAATATGTTGTACTTTGATAGCAAAGCAGTGTATAATACTGTATTTTTAAATAGCACAACACAAAATTGAATGGATATTTAAAAATTGAAAATTAAAATGATGAAACTATTTGATTTGTTTTTTGAGACAGACACAAAGGAAGAGCTTAATCAACTAAAAAAAAACCCAGTCATTAAAGCAACAGACAGAATTCTGCCAACCAGTTCCTCTTGGCATTTCACCACTGATACATCAGCCTCCCCCTCTGCACAGATGGACAGGTGGTGGCGACAGCAGCAATTATGATAACAGTTGCCCCCAGGGCAACCCAATCTCACTGGTGTGCGTGCAGAATGAGCTTAGCCTCGGGACTCCCTTGCATGTGACACATCATTCACACATGCTCTTCCTCCGAGTCAGCAGCTGTGATGCGCGGCCATAGTAGGACCACCCTACAGTATGCATGATTGAGTCGGCAGTCTGACAGAAACTAAAGACATAGTAACATAGTAAATGACGGCAGATAAAGACCAGTATGGTCCATCTAGTCTGCCCAGTAGGATGGAAAGAGTAGGTGCACCTGCCGCTCTGTGCAGGCCACCCCTCCCCATGTCTTTGTTTAGGGGTGAACCCACCGCTCCAAGTAGGACACCCCTATTTGTTGAGAAATTAGATGGTTCCATTTATTTTGATTTTATCCTGTTGCTGTAAAGTGATCCACTGTGTCTGTCCCATGCCATTTTTAATTCCGTCACTATGTTTGCCCCCACCACTTCCATCGAGAGGGCATTCCAAGCATCCATTACCCTTTCAGTGAAAAAGTATTTCCTGACATTGCCTTTCAATTTACCACCTTGCAGCTTCATGTTATGCCCTCTAGTTTTACAGCTTCCCCTTCTTTGGAAGAGGTTTGTTTGTTCATTATTTCTCTTTAAATATTTAAAGATCTGAATCATATCTCCCCTATCCCTCCTCTCCTCCAGAGTGTACATATTTATTTAGGTCTTCAAGTCTCTTCTCGTATGGCTTCTGATGCAGGCTCCAAGTCATTTTGGTCGCCTTCCTCTGAACAGTTTCCAATCTTTTTACGACATCAGAATGGTGGACAACTACTGAGAACTGAAGCTATTCACATTCTCTTGGGCAGGTATGTTTTGAGCTTGGGGCATAGCCAGAGGGAAGAAGGGCTTTAAGTTCGGGCCTACCTATATTTTTCACTGGTTTTATTTATTTATCTAAACCCCTCCCCACCAAACAAAAAACCCCCACAACCTTCTATACTGCCATATGCAAACACATTCAAGGTGGTATACTGTACAAAAAGAATAAAAGTAACAATTGTCACTGGGAACTGATAAAGGGAGGGAATTGCTAAAGCTTATTCTGAAACTGAAGCTGCAGAGACCAGGACATGTCCATTTGGAAATACAGGAGAGTAGTTACATTTTAGAGTACCTGCATGGGCTTTAAAGGCCTGTGCTGCTTTTTGCTTTTTCCTGCTTCACCACTGCCCACCACCCCATGCCCGGCTCACTGTGCTGACCAAGCCACCCTCCGTGTTTACCGCTCCATTCAAATGCACGGTTTGCACGTCTCACACCTACCCTGGTTTCAGAAAAAATCAGCCTGCCCCAAGTCAGACTCTTGCATGGATTTCAGTAACACACTACCTTCCACAGCCCATTGATGAACACAGATCCCTTGGCATACTGGGCACACAAGTCGGCAGTTTGACCAGACCTGGCCAAGGTTGTGCAGCATTTCCTGTCTTGCCCTCCAGCCAATGTGTCCAGTGAAGATATGTTCTCCATGGCAGGAGACATCATGACTCCCATTCATTCATGGCTATACCAGATTTGGTGGAAAAACTAGTCAAGCGACTAGGAAGAGGAAGGAGTATAGAGCCCTGTCTTCAGTGTGTCTACATGCTGTGTTTTTGACAGTTGGAACTTCGATCTTTCCAGGATGGTGCCCATTTCCAATGATAACTTTTCAGCCCCCCATATCAAAACTTAACATCCAAAAGGAAGAAAAAAATAACTATTATAATCTAAGAGATTCAGCAGGAGTGAAGGCAGAATTCCTGGCAAACTGCAGTTGGAGGGCACTGGTGGACCTTTTACATTCTGGAACTTTGCTGTTCCCTCAGGTCTAATGCTCTGTGGTCCCCCCTGGTTCCTCATGTAGCAACCCATAGTCTTGGCCCATCAGCAGAAGGCTATTGCTAAATGACTGTAATACATCATGTAAACCTGACCTGATGGCTTCCTCTGCTGCACTTTCACTGTCCAGATACTCTTCAAGATCTGAAAAGAGGGTGGAAAACGTATGAGCTGTCTCTGTACTATGGGGAACTGTACCAGAGAAGAGCCCAGTATAGCTACTCGCCAAGCCCAAGAGCTCTCTCAAAGGGCAACAAATCTGGAGGAGCACAGCAAAACTGTGTGTGTAACAACTGTTTTGGTCTACTGCTTTGGGACCCCTGGGCAAGAGATGAGACATTATGTTTCCTCATGGTCTGCTGTTCAAATGTGACAAGCCTTCTCTTTTTCAGCTTATCAGATCTCTCGCTCTGCAGTCAGGGGCAGCCCAAGAGGGGTGCGGGGCCATGTGCGGAGACTCGGCGCGGGGCCTCTTTTGCATAAGGGGCCTCATTTGCATAATTATTTGCATAATGTTACCATACACTAACTTTTAGTAAACATGCCTCTTAATGAGTATATGGATAAAGAAAGACTAAAAGATTTCTACATTACTATAATCCAGTGCCACCGCCAGGCACATTAGGAACTACTACAAACACTGCCCATTTAGAACCCATAGCAAAACCGCCGTATCATAACAGTACTACCAGGACTCACAAAGAACCATACTCTACCTATCAAAAGGCAACACTGCAAATATTAAACCAATACATTTCAGAGAATAACAATACATGACCTACTGGGGAAAGAGAACAAGTGGCAATGTCAAATAGGAATTATATAAACAGAATACCTCAGCTCAGTTACACATGCAGAACATAGACCATCACCAAACAAGGAATCACAATTTAGAAACAGGAAGACAATAATTAAACTGGGAACCCCAAACTTGGAATGTACAATACTGTAGAAATAAAACTATAAATTAATTTCCTCTTGTACTAAACAAAGCACAGACGTCAATGATGCTCATTTCCCAGAGCTGACATATTCCAGTTAATAAATTCAAAATATAGAGATATTTTTCTAACTTTTGTGCATTTCTTTTTCAGTTACAATTGCTCCAGCCACTTTCTTCTGGTTTCTTTGTGTCTTCTGCTAACTCTCCATCGTCTGCTGTCCATTTGTCCTTTCTTCTCTCTTCTAGTTTTTTTCCATTCTTTCTCTACATCTGCTTTAACATACTAATCTTTCTCCTTTTGTTCTTTCCTCATTCCTTTTTCATCCACTCAAATTTATCCCTCCATCCTCAATCCCCACTTACTCTCCCAATACCTGGCCAATTGTAGATTTTTCTTCCCTCCCACACAAAATATTTTTCCCCTCTCCATTTCACTCTCCCAGCTCCATCCCATTCTAATCCTCCCCCAACATCAGCTCCCTAGTTCCAGCCCCACCCAGCATCCACTCCCTTCTAGTCCCCGCATCAGCCCATTTCCAGTCCTAACCCCCCCATCAGCCCATTTCCAATCCTATACTAGCCCCACCATCAGCCCATTTCCAGTCCTAGCTCCCCCATCCATTTCCAGTCCTATCCGAGTCCCTTCATCAGCTCATTTCCAATCCCAGCCCCCCATCAGCCCATTTCTAGTCCTTTCCTAGCCCCACCATCAGCCCATGTCAAATCCTAGCTCCCCTCCACTCAGCCCATTTCCAATCCAAGCCCACCATGAGCCTACTTCCAGTTCTAGCCCCTCCATAAGTCCATTTCAATCCAAGCCCCCACCACAGCCCATTTCCAATCTTAGCACCCCCCAACAGCCCATTTCCAGTCCTATCCTAGCCCCTCCATCAGCCCATTTCCTTTCCTAGCTCTCCCCCACCACTCAGCCCATTTCCAGTCCTAGCTCCCTCCCCTCACAGCCCATTTCCATTGAAGCCCCCCTCCCCATCAGCTATTTGCAGTTCAAGCCCCCCTTCCACTTAGCCCATTTCCATTTCAAGGCGCCATCCCCTTCAGCTTTTTGCAGTTCAAGTCCCCCTTCCACTCAGCCCATTTCCAGTACTAGCAACCCCCCAGCCCATTAGCAGTCCTAGCCCCCCAAAGCCCATTACCAGTCATAAGCCCCCATCCCCCATTTTCAGTCTTAGCCCCCCCATAGCCCATTACCAGTCCTAACCCCCACCGACCTATTTCCAGTCCTAGCCCCCCATAGCCCATTACCAGTCCTAACCCCCATAGCCCATTACCAGCCCTTACTCCCTAACCCCCCTATCACCCTATTTCCAGTCCTAGCCCCCCCATAGCCTATTACCAGTCCTAACCCCCCATCACCCAATTTCCAGTCCTAGCCCCCCATAGCCCATTTCCATTCCAAGCCCCCATCCCTATCAGCTATTAGCATTTCAAGTCCCCCCTTCCACTCAGCCCATTTCCAGTAGTAGCAACCCCCCAGCCCATTACCAGTCCTAGCCCCCCAAAGCCCATTACCAGTCCTAAGCCCCCATCACCCCATTTTCAGTCTTAGCCCCCCCCATAGCCCATTACCAGTCCTAACCCCCCATCAGCCCACCTCCAGTCCTAACCCCCATCACCCTATTTCCAGTCCTAGCCCCCCATAGCCCATTACCAGTCCTAATCCCCCATCACCCCATTTCCAGTCCTATCCCCCCATAGCCCATTTCCATTCCAAGCCCCCCTCCCTCTCAGCTATTAGCAGTTCAAGTCCCCCCTTCCACTCAGCCCATTTCCAGTACTAGCAACCCCCAGCCCATTACCATTCCTAGCCCCCCATAGCCCATTACCAGTCCTAAGCCCCCCATCAGCCCACCTCCAGTCCTAACCCCCCATCAGTCCATTACCAGTCTTAGCTCCCCCATCACCCTATTTCCAGTCCTAACCCCCTATCATCCTATTTCTAGTCCTAGCCCCCCCCATAGCCCATTACCAGTCCTACCCCCCCTTGCCCATTACCAGTGCAGTCCTAACCCCCCATCACCCTGTTTCCAGACCTAAACCCACCATAGCCTATTACCAGTCCTAACCCCTCTCCCCCCATCAGCCCAAGGGAAACCTTAAAAGAAAAAAGAAACTTGCTGCTGCCGTTGCTGCCGTGGCAGCGGCAGAATGAAGTGTCTCCCGTGATCAAGTGTCTCCCGCGGGCCCCCCCCCCCCCACCTCTGGCTACCCGGCAGAGCTTGCCTCAATCACTCTCCTCGGTGCAGCTTTCAGAGCCGCAAAGGGAGAGTTTCCCTCTCGCGGTTCTCTTAAGCCTACCGGGGCTGATGGGAAAATTCCTATCAGCCCCAGCGAGCTTAACAAACAGAGCCGCGAGAAGAGGGAAACTCTCCCTTCACGGCTCTGAACGTCGCGCCGAGGAGAGTGATTGAGGCGGGCTCTGCCGGGCAGCCGGAGGTGGGAGGGCCCCGCGGGAGACACTTCATTCTGCCACTGCCACGGCGGCAGCGGCAGCAGCAAGTTTCTTTTTTCTTTTAAAGTTACTGATGGGCAGAATGTTGTTTGCGCGGAGCCCCCTGAAATGCGGGGCCCTGTGCAAACAACATTCTTGCTCAATGGACGGGCCGGCCCTGTCTGTAGTAGGAGGAGTTCTGAGGTAGGATGAGTGCCAGTAACAGGCTGCTGTGTGTCACTCGCAATGCTGGGCCCCGAGTGAGCACAGTTTAGACAGGACTAGTTGGAAGACTAGTCAAGGTATAGTATTGTACACTTCCATCCTGTTGCTGTTCATAGTGTCATATCTCTGCTTGCTGTTCAGATATCACTACCACGTGGCATATAACTGGGAATACCTGCTGCTGCAATACAACCAGATCAGCCACATAGCCTTAGATGCATTTTATTCCATTTAATTTAATTTATTTTGTATTTGGTATCTTTTGAAACAGCCCATGGCAAGGTACACTAAAACATACAATAAACAACTCCTGTCTGGGAGTAAGTGGATCATCTGTCCAGATGTGATCCACTTGCTCTCAACAGGAAGAATAAATCTCTGGGACATAATCACTTCTGGAAAAGCCTGACAGAGGAGGCTGCCACAGCCTGAAACAAGATATGTTTTTACCCCTAAACATTTCAATGCTGAACATCAAGATTTCCAACAGTACTTTTGCTTTTGCTAAATGCCTGTCCATGGAGCAATTCTATCACAGGTCCAGGCTTCTCTCCTCTTTGGATTAGGGGTAGAGATTCTCCTCAGAGTGGCAGTCATCTTCCTCCTTAATCTGCCCTTATTTTTTGTTTGGATTTGCAGGGAGAGATGCTATGTTCAGATGGGACAATCAAGGTCCAGCAGATGTAGATGGCTCCTGGTGTTGAACAATACTGGCTCTTCTTGGAGCAGGACCCAATAACTGTCTGCCTCTATATCTTCATTGCTTGGCTTTTTCTGGGCCACTGTTCTTCATCTTTCTACTTTGCAACTTTGTTGGCACTTCAGGTTTGTCATTGTCTGACTTTCACCTCCTTAAATCCCGTGTCACTTTATTGCCACCCTTTTAGCTGCATGTCTCTGTGACAAATGTGTTTATGTTTTTCCTGGGCCACTCTTCATCCTCCTCCTTCTTTTCATCTTTGTGAGACCCTTTGGCTTGATTTTATATGCAAGTGTTCTGCTGCCCACTTTGACATGAAATTCCTAACAACCCGAGTCCAGGAGAAACTGAATCCAGCATGATGAGGGAACACTACCAGTCTACCATTGTCAACAACCGCCAACAAACCATGTTAGTACTGCTGAATATCCCATTCACCACGATTAACACAATAAGCAGCTCTGCTAACTACATTAATCTCTTTGAATAGTGGGCCTAGTTTTTCTATCAGGAAGAATGAGCATGGAGCACTGATGATGGAAGAGGACACCTACCTCATCAGCCTGATAGCCGAATCAACCCTAACAGGGATAAGCAGGACAAATACACACTTCTCTTACACTAACCAAATAAGCATAGTCTGACATACTAAAAGAGCACAAAATCTTTATTATGCATGTGCCTAATCAGGGTTTTTTTAAGGGGGTATGTGGTAGTATGGAGTACTAGCACCTTTTTCATTGCCTGCTAAAATTGACTCATGGTCTTCATGTATTAATGAAAGAGCCCTCAAATCTCAGCTGCACAGCTTATCTTCCACTAGCCTCACTATGCTCATGTTACCCTTCTTCTCAAGTCACTTCACTGGCTCTCTATCCATTTCTGCATCCAGTTCAAACTTCTCCTACTTACCTATAAGTGCATTCATTCTGTGGCTCCTCACTACCTTTCCTCTCTTATCTCACTCTACACTGCTCCTCAGGAACTCCACTCCTTTAGCAGATCTCTTTTATCTGTGTTCTTCTCTGCTATTGCCAACTCCAGACTTTGTTCATTCCTCCTTGCTGCTCCATATGCCTGGAACAAATTGCCTGAGTCAGTGTGTTGGACTCTTTCTTTAGCCCTATTCAAGTCCAGGTTGAAGACTCACCTCTTTGAGGCTGCTTTTGGATCCTGATGCTTCTCATTCTATTCTCCTTTACTTAGGTGTATCTTTTCATACTCTAGTCCCCAGTTTTGCAATATTTTTCATCTTGATTAAATTGTAAGCTCTGATGAGCAGGGACTGTTTCTTACATCTATATGTGCAATGTTCCGTACACCTTGTAGCGCTATACAAATAATAATTACACAGGTACACTAAAAAAAAAAATTTTTAAACTGCCTCTAATGTTTCGATTGATTTTTACGTTTTCTGGTGCGCTGAATCCAAATCTGGTAACCAATTTGCTCCATCACGTACAGATTTTTTGCTACATTGGGTTAGCAGTTTGAGGTGAACGTTTCAGATTGAGTGCGATCGAGATAAAAGTTTCTTGGATGAATTCTTTATACTAATTGTTTAGTAGTTATTCAAATAAGAATAAAGAAAATTGTAACAAGGCAGCACATAAGAATAGAGTAATGTCAGCAAAACACACTGTGATGGTAGCAAAATTGTCTGCACTTAAAACAGCCACATGTATGTGCACAAACATTGAGTATATAAGAGCGAGGTTAGACACAAAGCAAAGCAAAGAAATGTGCAAAAAATGTTGTACAGGTATGTATGTAAGAATAGAAAACGCAAACCGCACCATTGCAATACATGAAGACAAACACCCGATGGTGTGAAAATAAAATTCTAATAAATGAGATCCGACACTGTGGTAATAACTAGCAAATGTTTATTTCAAAGTTTAGTAAAAACACGATATTTGTCAACACAGTTTAGATTTTAA
This sequence comes from Ichthyophis bannanicus, assembly GCA_033557465.1. NCBI lineage: Eukaryota > Metazoa > Chordata > Amphibia > Gymnophiona > Ichthyophiidae > Ichthyophis > Ichthyophis bannanicus. The sequence goes on from CM066038.1 coordinate 254,304,236, forward strand.
AGTCATTCTTGGGTCAATCAATCTCCTGGTGGGCCCGTTTCTTCTTCCCCCGAATGCTTCTCTTGGTGCGCTGCTTGGCGTATTTTTCATCTGGGGTTTCCCGCAGCAGCAACCAGCAGAAATCAGCCATCATAGTGGTGCTCCATCTTCCTTGGTACCTTCTCTCTGCGTCCTTGATGTCCTGGTGAAACCTTTCACCTTGTTCTTCACTGTACGCCCCCAAGTTTTCGGGAAAGTAGTTCACATGGGAGTGCAAGAAATGGACTTTCAGGCTCATGTTACAGCCTTGTTCTTTGAAGGCATTGAGCATCCTGGCAACAATATCCTTATAGTTCTCATCCCGCCTGTTCCCCAAGAATTTGAGAACAACATCCTTGAAGGAATCCCAGGCTTCTTTTTCCTTCTCAGACAACGTTTCAGCGAATGCTCCATCTGAAATGAGTTTCCTTATATCAGGGCCAACAAACACTCCTTCCTTTAGCTTTACTTCAGAAAGTCGGGGAACTTTGAGCAAAGGTACCGAAAGCACTCACCATCTTTTGGAAGGGACTTGATGAATTGCTTAATGAGACCCAACTTAATGTGGAGAGGTGGTAATAGAATTTTATCACGAGGTACCAAGCTCTCATGAAGAACATTTTTCTCACCGGGTCTCAAATACTCCCGAATTGGCCAGTCTTTTTTTCCCCCAGTGTAGGTCACGGGCCCGGCTATCCCACAAGCAAAGGAAGCAGGGATATTTGGTGAAACCGGATTGCTGCCCTAATAGCATGGATAGAATTTTAAAGTCTCCACAAATCATCCACTTATGCTCATCATAACGAATCTTCTGAAGAATCAGGGCCAAATTCTCGTATTTTTCTTGGAGAATAACAGAGTGAGCAATAGGAACTGAAGCGAATGTGTTGCCATTATGAAGAAGAACACCTTTTATGCTGTCTTTTGACGAATCAATGAACAGCCGCCATTCAGCAGGATCATACTTGAGTTTAAACTTTTCCATCACTCCGTATATATCGTTGCAAAATACCAAATCTTCCTCTTTGCTGAAATACTTCAAAATTGTGTCTCGCGGGCGGTTGCGGTACCAATAAAAAGTTGTTCCTGGTGACAATAGATTTTTCTGTTTAAGCCGAGAACCTAGCAGTTGGGCAGCATCTTTTGGGAGTCCTAAATCCCGGACTAAATCATTCAATTCAGCTTGAGAGAAAAGTTCAGGTTTCGGATCTGGTTCAGTTTCAAACTCGGAAGTACTGGACTCATCGGGAAAAGCCATCTGATGAGTCTCATCATGATCAGAACCGTCCACACAAATATGATCCAAAGATTTTGGTGGTTCAGGCACAGGTACTTCGTTGCTATGAGGCATAGGCCTAATTGCTGAGGGAAGGTTGGGGTAACTTATTACGTTCTTATTTTTTAAGTTGTATCCCTTCACAATGCAAGAACAAAAATAGCAGTCACTGCTGTGGTCTCTTTGTTCACGCCACATCATAGGTATTCCGAAATGAAATGCTTGTTTTTTACTTTTCATCCATAAGCGTAGATCTTCCTCACATGTCTTGCACACTTTGTGAGGAGCCCACGGTTTGTCTTGATCGCCTAACTTCAAACCGAAATAGGCGAAATATACTTTTTTAATAAATGCAGAAATGTTCCTCTGCCGCTTTTTCACGGTATATTCCCCACAAATAAAACAAAAACTGTCCGGAGAGTTGACGCAACCTCTGGCTCTGTGAGCCATCACAAATACACAGCACTGCAAACTACAACTGTAGTGAACCACTTCGGAATAAAGCTGGATTACGACTGAGCAAACAAAAGGTAATAATGAACTTGCAAGAAACTGAAATTTGACAGGAACGTTCATGTCTCAACCACCGTGTTTGAGCGAGTGAATGAGGCGAGGCGAACAGGAAAGAACATGCGCCAGCGCGAGTACTGGATTTAGCCCCCCGCCTCCCAATTGTCCTGTTAATGTATAAAATGAATACAAAACACTCTAAAATATCATGAGGGAGTGTTTCTAGTTAGTTAACCATTACAACCTCTATTTTGGGCCAAGAAAATAAACTGCAGTCGGCTAAAAAGAAATTATGTGAACATTCCTTATATGGGTAAGAAATCTAATTTTGCAAGAAAACGTGACGTGATGGAACATTTTGGCTATTTTTCCTGGATTCAGCACCCCAAAATTTATAGGAATCAGTTGCAAAACTGGAGGCAGTTTTTTGGTAGTGTACCTGTGTTATTAGTAGTAGTAATATGAGTCTTGAAGGACTACCAAAAGGGACTGCTACAGCTGGAAACAGATCTGCACTTGTAAATATTTATCTTCTGGAATATATTCTAAATCTTGGGGAAAAATTGAATTCTTTGGGTTAAAGCTTAAAAATCTGTGTATTTTAGAATTCAGTGTTTTTGCTGAGTCAGTCAGATCTTAGTACCACCAGAGAGCTTTTCATTTAAATCAAATTAGAGTATAGCTTAGCATACAAGTAGAATAAATAGTCTTTGAGTAGAAAGAAACTTGTTTCTAGTGACCTTTACAAAGAGGCCTTCTAGTTATGAGGCAAAAGATCTGTGAGGTTGTTTTACATAGGTGTTAAAGGCAAGTGACAGATCAAAGGGGCAATTTGAAAGCCCCTCTCTATCAAACCAAAGGCCGTGTAAATCACACAGGAAAATGGTAAGACTTTACCTTAGAAGCACAGGTCAGGGCACTGTGTAGCAAGCCAGTTTTTAATGTCTTCATTCCTTCCCCTCACCTTGACTCCCACCCACCCCAGTGATAATCTTAGCTTTATAGGCTCTTAAACCTATTAAAGGGAAGGTGGTGCCCATATTCACTTTCAGGTGCAGCTGGTTATCTTCATCAGGAATACGTTAATTAGGACCTAAGATTACTTAATCTTGAGGTGAACAAAGTACATTAAACGTATTAGGTATGGTTGTAATAGTATAAATATCCCCAGCAAGCCTAACTAAACAACTGAACCCTGGGAGTACCGATGGGGTCAAAAGTGACCCCACTGCAAGTTTCACAATGCGTATCTCGGAAACTAGTTGTTCAAGAAAGCAATCTTTTTATGACTTTCCACATGTCAATATTTTCTTTATATTGCGTCATGAGTGGAATAATTTTCATCCGCTAGGTGACGCTAGTGATACATTGCCTCACAGAGTACCAGTGGGGTCATTTTTGACCCCAGTTGCTTACGTCCGGTTTGGATCGTGATAGAATTTGTAGTTTTGTGAATTTTTTGATCTGACAAAGGTATTTATCATTAATTATGTATCATTTATTTTTTGTACTCTTATGAAAATTATACATTTTCTGTAATTGATATAATACATTCTCTCATTATTTCAAATGAAATCTAAAGGCTTTCAGCTCGTTCATCACGATTATTGTACACCTATAGTAAAACTACTTTGCGTTTTATTCAACTTTATCTTTGTTTATTTATTTTAGGTTATTGTTTATGATGTCAAAACAAAAGTATTCAGCTGCCCAAGTAAGAGAAATATTGCAACGAGATGCTGACAGTGACGGCTCTGAGTCGTCTGATGATGCAGCATATTCAGCAAGCGAAGAAGCATATCAGCCAAGTTCGGGCAATAAATCTGATGATGACAGTCATGATTCAGATGGCGACAGCAGTTGGTCGCCAAGTGAATATGAGACTGATGTTGAGCCGGTAACATCGCCTGCAGCAAAGAGTCAAGTTACAGGTCGAGGCTGTGCTGGACGGGGAAGAAGGCAGGAGTCCTCGATGTCAGTATCATCTGTGAGGAATCTTAGTTGTGGTCGTAGAGGAGCTAAGAGGTTATCAACTATAAGCACAAATGTTGCCATTGAAGCCTATGTATCTAAGGATGCCACATCATGGAACAGGAAACCTATAAAGCAAGCTGCTGGAAGATACGCCAGAGCTAATGTCATGTCCGTACAACAAAGTCCTACAAGGTATGCTGTACGAAATGTTGATGGCCCTATCGCAGCATTCCACTTGTTCATGAGGAAGAACTTATTGAATGAAATCATGATTTGGACGAGCAAACAAGGAAGACACATTTATGACGACACCTGGAAAGATTTGACAGATGGAGAATTTCAACGTTTTCTTGGACTTCTGATCCTCTCAGGCATGTACAAGTCACAAAATGAATCCATAGTTCAGTTATGGAACCTTGAAGATGGTCGTTCTGTTTTCGACAAAAATATGGCCCGTAACCGTTTTCAGCAAATTTCTTGTGCTCTCAGATTTGATGATGCAACCAAGAGATGTGAATAACGAGGCATGGATAAGCTTGCTCCAATCAGACATGTTTTTGATACCTGGGAAGCAACTCTGAGTGACGTCTTTGTTCCTGGTGAAAATGTTACCGTGGATGAGCACCTGCTTACATTTTGCGGCTGTGTTCTGTTCAGAAAATATATTCCCAGCAAACCTGGGAAATATGGCATAAAGCTATGGATGTTGTGTGACAGTGCAACGTCAAATGTTCTGCGTCTTCAAGTATATACAGGAAGGGAACTCGGACAAAACAGGGAACAGAATCAGGGTGAAAGGGTTGTGCTGCAACTCACTGAAGGATTGACGCGATCTGGCAGAAATGTTACTGTTGACAATTTCTTCTGCAGTTTATCCCTGTCACGGAAATTGCTAGAAAAATAAATTACACTTTTGGGGACAATTCAAAAGAACAGAAAAGAATTACCTCCAGAATTTGTAACAGCAAAGGGCCGAGAGGTATTCACTTCACTGTTTGCCTTTCGCGATGACGCCACTCTGGTTTCTTATTGCCCAAAGAAAGGAAAAGTGGTTGTTCTTCTGAGCAGTTTGCATGATCAAGAAGAAGTAGATAACACACGTCCAGACAAAAAACCACGCATGATCTTGGACTATAATTCTAGTAAAGGTGGAGTAGATACGGCAGATCAAATGTTGCGCACGTATACCACAAAACGAATGACAAGACGCTGGCCAGTGACAATCTTCTACAACATGTTGGACATCAGTGCTTTGAACACCTTCATTGTTTGGATGTCACTAAATCCAGAATGGCAGTCCAAGTCAAAGCACAGACGTCGTCTATCCCTCTTGGAATTAGGAAAACAGCTGCTTCAAAGTAATTGCAGCGAGACTTCTTCCAGCATTGAAGAAGCCACTGATGCTGTTTGCAATGTCGGGATCCCAAAGAAAAGGGCAAGGTGTCACTGCTGTTCCAGAGAAAAAGACAAGAAAAGCAACATAGTTTGCACCTCCTGCAAGCGCAATGTTTGCAAAGAACATTCAGAAATTGTCTGTGTCTCATGCAAATGACTGTAGTACTTTTCTGTGTTCATCAAGTGCATGCAAAAACTGCTTTCATGGCAACTCTTCTTCATGTAATTTTATGATAAAGCATTAAATTTCAAAACATTTAACTTTCATATAATAAATAATTAATTCAGAATAATATTTTGTCTGTTTAGTTTAAATTTTTCATGGTTAACAATTAAAATTCGTCGTGGGGTCATTTATGACCCCCAATGGTATTCAGTGTGTGCAAAAAATCTTGGTAATTCCAGGGTTAAATACCTAAACAAAACCTGAAAACTAAGATACAGACAGCAGTCCAGCAGTGAGACAAGGGCTTTCCAGTCTTTTGAATTGAGTGCCACATGTATGATTTTCTCCCAGTTGGTGAGGAGTCTTAAGTGTGCACTAGGTATAAGGAGCTCTTTGCTCTCAGGGAATGGGTCCGTTCTCTGGAAGCTAGAGTAGCAGACTTGGAGGACATAAGGAAGACAGAGAGGAACATAGACAAGACCTACAGGGACATAGTACTGAAGTCCCACCTCCAGTATGGCAGCCTCCTTTTGCCATGGAGGAGAGAGGTGATGTGACAGGAGAGCATCACCCTGATGTGTCAGGAAGTGTTCTTATAGTTAGCACCTGTCCTCCAGGTGATAGTAACATAGTAACATAGTAAATGACGGCAGATAAAGACCAGTATTGTCCATCTAGTCTGCCCAGTAAGAGGGCAAGAGTAGGTGCACCTGCCGCTCACTGCAGGCCACTCCCCCCATGCCTTTGTTTTAAGTGTGAACCCACCGCTCTGTGTAGGACAACCCTATAAGTTGAGAAATTAGTTAAGTTTATTTTGATGTTATCCTGTTGCTGTAAAGGTATCCACTGTGTCTGTTCCATGCCATTTTGAATTCCATCACTGTATTTGCCCTCAACAATTCCATCGAGAGGGTATTCCAAGCATCCAACACCCTTTCAGGGAAAAAGTATTTCCTGACATTGCCTTTCAATTTACCCCCTTGCAGCTTCATGTTATGCCCTCTAGTTTTACAGCTTCCCCGTCTTTGGAAGAGGTTTGTTTGTTTATTATTTCTCTTTAAGTATTTAAAGGTCTGAATCATATCTCCCCTGACCCTCCTCTCCTCCAGAGTGTACATATTTAGGTCTTCAAGTCTCTTCTCATAAGGCTTCTGACGCAGGCTCCAAATAATTTTGGTTGCCTTCCTCTGAACAGTTTCCTGTCTTTTTATATTCTTTGAAAGATATGGTCTCCAAACCTGAACACAGTATTCCAAGTGAGGCCTCACCAGTGACTTGTACAGTGGCATTAGTACCTCTTCCTTTCTACTGGTAATTCCTCTTTGTATGCAACCCAAAATCCTCCTGGCTTTTGCCACCACCTTGTCGCACTGTTTTGCCACCTTGAGATCCACAGAAATAATCACACCAAGGTCCTCCTTCTGGTCCTTGCACACCAATCTCTCGCCCCCTATCGCGTACATCTCCACTTGATTTCTGCTTCCCAAGTGCATGACACTGAACGTCTTCACATTAAATGTTAACTGCCAAGCATTAGACCATTCTTCCAGCTTTTGTAGCTCTTTCCTCATGTTATCCACTCCCTCAGGGGAGCCCACTCTGTTGCAAATTTTCATGTCATCTGCAAAAAGACAGACTTTTCCATGCAGTCCTTCAGCAATATCACTCACAAATACATTGAACAGAGCCGGGCGAGGACCGAACCCTGGGGCACCCCGCTAATCACCCTCCTTTCATCCGAGTGAGCTCCATTTACCATCACCTTCTGTCGTCTGTTAGTCAGCCAATTTCTGATCCAGTTCACCACCTTGGGACCCATTCCAAAACTACTGAGTTTCTTGATAAGCCTCCTATGAGGAACAGTATCAAAGGCTTTGCTGAAATCCAGGTAGATGACATCCATCGCATGCCCCTGATCTAGTTCTCTTGTCACCCAGTCAAATAATTCAACCAGATTTGTTTGGCAAGATAGTCCTTTGGTAAAACCATGTTGCCTCGGATCATGCAACCTGTTGGTTTTGAGAAAGTCCACTATTTGCTCTTTCAGAAGCGCCTCCATTACTTTTCCCGCCACTGAGGTAAGGCTCACGGGTCTGTAGTTGGTCACTTCTTCCCTGTCACCACTTTTGTGAAGAGGTACCACATCCGTCCTTCTCCAGTCCTGAGGAACTACTCCTGTTTCCAAGAATCCGTTGAAAACATTCTTTAATGACCCTGCAAGAACCCCTCTGAACTCTTTCAATATCCTGGGATGTATCCCATCCGGTCCCATGGCCTTGTTCACTTTCAGTTTTGTAAGTTGTTCTAACACATCATTTTTATATTTGGGAGTCACAGATTGTCCTTCTCCAGGATTTTCTTTAGTAAAAACAGAGCAGAAGTATTTGTTTAGCAATTTTGCTTTTTGAATGTCACATTCCACAAATCCGTTCCCAGCACTTCTGAGTCCTGCAATTCCATCTCTGATTTTCCTCCTCTCCCGAATATACCTGAAGAAAGTTTTTCACCACACTTCACATCTTTAGCCATCTTTTCCTCTGCCATTGATTTTGCTTTCCTTATTTCAATTTTTGTCTCTTTTAGTTTGCTCCTGTATTCCTTACTGTGTTCCTCTGTTTGCATCCTTTGAATTTTGTGAAAGCTGTGTTTTTTGCCTTTATTTTAGCAGCCACTTCTTTGGAGAACCAAATAGGTTTCCTTCTCCTCTTGTTTTTATTTACTTTCCTTACATATTTATCTGTTGGCCCTTTTATTGCCATCTTTAGTTTAGCCCATTGCAATTCCACTTCCCTTATCCCCTCCCACCCTGCCAACTCCTCCTTCAGGTACTTGGCCATTTTACTGAAGTCAGTGTTTTTGAAGTTTAGGACTTTGAGCTTGCTATGATTGGACTGAACCTTGGCTTTTATCTCAAACCACACTGTGTGATGATCGCTGCTTCTCACAGGGGCACCGACCCAGACATTCGACACGCTCTCACCGTTGGTGAGCACTAAATCCAGCATTGAGCTTTCCCTGCTTGGTTCTATCACCATTTGTTTAAGTGATGCATCTTGGAAAGCATCCACAATTGTTTTGCTTCTTGCCAGATTCACAGAAGGAGTACTCCAATCCACATCGGGTAGATTAAAGTCACCCAATATGATCACTTCCCCCTTTGTGGCTATCTTGGCAATTTCTATAATCAATTCATTATCTATTTCTTTGATTTGAGTCGGAGGTCTGTAGACTACAGCAGTATGGATGACAGTGTCATCTCCTCTTTCCAACCCAATCCAGAGTGCTTCTTCTTTTCCCCATGCCCCCTGCATTGCAGTAGCTTTAATATTGCTTTTTACATACAAGGCTACTCCTCCTCCTTTTCCACTTTCTCCTTTTCGCACTGAGGAGGTTTCTCCAGTGTCATGTGCCCATGAAGGAAGGGTTAGGACAGACGTTTTAGTTGGTGATCCCCCCCAATATCACCAACTCCTTCTGACCCCTAACTGATATCAATCTCCACTTCAATCCTTTGGCATCAAGCTTCACTCAATGCCCTCTTCAACATCAATCCCCTCATCCAACCCCTGGACATCAGTCTCCTCACCTGACTCTCCTGATATCAATCCTCCCTGATAAGCCCCTTGGTAGACCATTGATTCCCAATTCAATCATGGCTCTTACCAAAGTCCCTAGTAGTCTACTAGGATTAGGAGTGATTTCCCAGTCACTTCTGCTCATGATGGTTCTAGGTGAAAAATGGTGCCTGTGATCTCTAGTGGTAATCTCTAGACACTAGCACAAGAAGGTCAAGCCATCACATAAGGGATTTTAATTGTATATGTATTAATGTATATTAACTGTATTATTGTTACATGATTAAGAAGGTAATCTTATTTATTTATTTATTTTTATTTATTTAGCAAGCACTTGTATACCGCTCCTTCCAGCGATCAGAAGCGGGAATGATTATATAGAAACAGCTGTCGAATCAAGACCGAGAAATTATGTCATATACATATAGATTCGCAAGGTAAGCACGGCACATAGAAACTTATCTACTACTTATCAATGGTGAAAAGAATTTACATATGTACATTTTTACATAGAAGGTTTTCTGGGTCGCAGCGTAGGTAGTTTCCCTCATGTGGATTTAGTACAGGTTGAAATGACTTTGAAATAGGTGCGTCTTGAGTTTTTTTCTAAAGTCTGGTAGGTCTTTGCTGTTTCGAAGCTCGGGCGGCAGTTGGTTCCATAGTGTTGGTGCTACGTATGAGAAAGCCCTGTTACTAGTGCTGACATTGACAGATCTTATATTAGTTGGAATGTGGAGGGTGTTGGAGTTGATGGTTCTCCTGTTTCTGTTGGTGGGTTGCAAGCTGATTAGGGTGGCGAGGAATGATGGTGCTGTGCTGTGGATGAGTTTGAAGGTTATTGTTAGTATTTTGTATTTTGTGCGAGCTGTTATGGGGAGCCAGTGCAACTCAATTAGTACTGGTGTAATGTGATCAGTAAGACTCTTTCTCATAATGATCCTGGCAGCTACATTTTGTGCCATTTGCAGGATGTTTAGGGTTTTCTTAGGCAGCCCTTGGTAAATGGCGTTGCAATAGTCAAAATGTGGCATGATGAGTGCTTGAGCGACGGATCTGAAGTCGTGGGGATCAATGATGTTCCGTATAGGTTGTAGAACTCTCAGTTTGTGGAAAACTGCCCTGTTGGTTTTGCGGAGGTGTTTCTCCATTGTTAGGTCGCTGTCAAATGTTACTCCTAGATATTTTATTTCTTTCTTCGTTTGGTAGGTATTATTGCATAGAGTTATTGTTGTAGGGGGGTCAAAATTTGCTTTTTTGGAGATATACATCACCTCAGTTTTCTTATGGTTGATTGCCATGCTGCTTTGTTGTAACCAGTTTTGCATCTCACCTAGGCATGTTTCGAGTAGGCTGTAGTCCGGGTTATCAGTGTCGAGTTGTGTGTATAGCATAATATTGTCGGCATAAATGTGGTAGTTGATTTTGTGCTGAGTGAAAATTTTGCATAGAGGTTGCATATATACGTTGAAGAGGAGTGCTGAGAGAGCAGAACCTTGTGATATACCTTGTGTTTGGGGGAACGCTTCCGCTTTATCTCCATTAAACTGCACTTGTTGCATTCTATTTGAGATGTATGATGTGAGGAGGCATATAAGGAGGCACCGAGTTTCTTTCTCTATAACATCAGCAAAATTCACCTTTTTCTTTATGAACACACTAAAAAAACCCTTATCCATCTTTTAGTTACTTCTTGACTAGACTATTGCAACCACCTCCTTACTGGTCTCCCTCCTCACTTCAAACTGTTCAGAACTCAGCTACATGACTAATCTTCTGTCACCTTCACTATGCTCACATAACCAGGGGCGGCCCAAGGGGGGTGCAGGGCCATGTGCGAAGACTCGGTGCGGGGCCTCATTTGCATAAGGTGCCTTATTTGCAAAAATATTTGCATAATGTTACCATACACTAACTTTTAGTAAACATGCCTCTTAATGAGTATATGGATAAAGAAAGACTAAAAGATTTCTACATTACTATAATCCAGTACCAACCGCCAGGCACATTAGGAACTACTACAAACACTGCCCATTTAGAACCCATAGCAAACCCGCCGTATCCTAACAGCACTACCAGGACTCACAAAGCACCATACCTTAACTATCAAAAGGCAACACTGCAAATATTAAACCAATACATTTCAGAGAATAACAATACATGACCTACTGGGGAAAGAGAACAAGTGGCAATGTCAGATAGGAATTATATAAACAGAATACCTCAGCTCAGTTACACATGCAGAACATAGACCATCACCAAACAAGGAATCACAATTTAGAAACAGGAAGACAATAATTAAACTGGGAACCCCAAAAGCCAAACTTGGAATGTACAACACTGTAGAAATAAAACTATAAATTAATTTCCTCTTGTACTAAACATAGCGCAGACGTTAATGATGCACATTTCCCAGAGCTGACATATTCCATATTAATAAAATCAAAATAAAGAGATATTTTTCTACCTTTTGTGCATTTATTTTCAGTTACAATTGTTCCATCCACTTTCTTCTAGTTTCTTCGTGTCTTCTGCTACCTCTCCATCTGCTGTCCATTTACCCTTTCTTCTCTCTTCTAGTTTTTTTTTCCATTCTCTCTCTACATCTGCTTTAACATACTAATCTTTCTCCTTTTGCTCTTTCCTCATTCCTATTTCATCCACTCAAATTTTACCCCTCCATCCTCAATCCCCACTTACTCTCCTAATATCCGGCCAATTGTAGATTTGTCTTCCCTCCCACACAAAATATTTTTCCCTCTCCATTTCACTCTCCCAGCCCCATCCCATTCTAATCCTCCCCCAACATCAGCTCCCTTCTAGTTCCAGCCCCACTCAGCATCTGCTCCCTTCTAGTCCCTGCATCAGCCCATTTCCAGTCCTAGCCCCCCATCAGCCCATTTCCAATCCTATCCTAGCCCCACCATCAGCCCATTTCAAGTCCTAGCTCCCCCATCCATTTCCAGTCCTATCCGAGTCCCTCCATCAGCTCATTTCTAGTCCTTTCCTAGCCCCACCATCAGCCCATGTCAAATCCTAGCTCCCCTCCACTCAGCCCATTTCCAATCCAAACCCATGAGACTACTTCCAGTTCTAGCCCCTCCATGAGTCCATTTCAATTCAAGCCCCCACCACAGCCCATTTCCAACCTTAGCACCCCCAACAGCCCATTTCCAGTCCTATCCTAGCCCCTCCATCAGCCCATTTCCTGTCCTAGCCCCCCCCCACTCAGCCCATTTCCAATCCTAGCTCCCTCCCCTCATAGCCCATTTCTATTCCAAGCCCCCCTCCCCATCAGCTATTTGCAGTTCAAGCTCCCCCTTCCACTCAGCCCATTTCCATTCCAAGCTCCTGTCCCCATCAGCTATTTGCAGTTCAAGCCCCCCTTCCACTCAGCCCATTTCCAGTCCTAGCAACCCCCCATCCTATTACCAGTCCTAGCCCCCCATAGCCATTTACCAGTCCTAAGCCCCCCATCAGCCCACTTCCAGTCTTAGCCCCCCTATAGCCCATTACCAGTCCTAACCCCCCTATCAGCCCATTACCAGTCCTAACCCCCTCCCCATCAGCCCATTTCCAGTCTTAGCCCCCCATAGCCTATTACCTGTCCTAACCCCCCCATAGCCCATTACCAGTCCTAACCCCCCCCCCCCATCAGCCCAGCTAGGTTAAAAAAAACACAAACCGGCTGCTGCCGCCGCCGTGGCAGCGGCAGAATCCAGCATCCCGCGGGGCCCCCCCTGCCCTGCAGAGTCTTCCATGCGGCCTCAGCGCAGGCTTTTCAGAGCCGCACAAAGGGAGAGTTTCCCTTTCTTGCGGCTCTGTTAATCCCACCGCGGGGCTGATGGGAAATCCCATCAGCCCCGCGGCGGGATTAACAGAGCCACGAGAGGAGAAGCTCTCTCTCTTCGCGCAGCTCTGACAGCCAACGCTGAGGCTACATGGAAGACTCTGCAGGGCAGGGGGGCCCCGCGGGATGCTGGATTCTGCCACTGCCACGGCAGCAGCAGCCGCCGGTTTGTGTTTTTTTTTAACTTAGTTGGGCTGAAGCAAGATGTTTTTTGCGTGGGGCCCCCTGAAACGCGGGGCCCTGTGCAAAAAACATTCTTGCTCAATGGTCGGGCCGGCCCTGCAAGTGTCATGTAAAGCAATGTTAAGTGACATGGCCAAGAACATAAAGGGAGCAAGCCGGAAATGAACGCTGTTCCCTTCATGAGCAAGCCATTGCAATAACCAATCGGTGCCACTCTATTCTGTGATGTCTGCATAGTGTGTACAGTCCTGGTTGCTATATTACAAACATGATAGGGGGACGAGGAATAGAAATTGAAAGGAGAACAGCCAAAAATGCTCAAGGGGATGGAATGTACTCCCTATGAGGAAGGTCCAAACACTTCACAGCACCACAACATGCCATATAGAGGGTTGAGGAGAGATATGATACTGTTCCAGTAAGTCATGAGTGCATTAGAGCAGATTAATGCACAGCTAGGTGTTCAATCCAGAGAGTCCCCAGAAGTCCATGCTGACATGTGGTGACCCAACAGCCCCAGTGCTCATTAGGAAAGGTATGACCAGAAGTAGATAGCCAGACCCATGTGCCTGATCCAATGGAGACTAAAGTGACATGGGCAAGGTCACACGAGGCACCTGTAGGACTCTAACCTTGCCAGGTTGCTATGTATTTATGTTATGTATGTATCTAACAGGTGTGTTATACCATTCTGTCATCTCAGTGGAAGAGTAGTCTGCTGGTTAGTGCAACAAACCACAACCCAAGAAAACTGGATTTGATTCCCACTAGGAGTGCTGAGTGGTTGTGAGCAAGTCACTGTAACCTCCAGGCCTGGCTGTCTACTTCTGCTGATACTGTGCCAAGAGGAGTCAGCATGAAAAATAATATTTTAGTCAAAGCAGTTTACATTGAACCCTCCCCTATCAGCCCACTTCCAGTCTTAGCCTCCCCCCCCAGCCCATTACCAGTCCTAAACCCCCTTTCCCCCTATCATCCCAAATTTAAAAAAAACAACCCAGCTGCTTCTGCCGCGGCAGCATCGAGTGCCGCAGCAGCATCAAGAGTGCCGCCGCCGCCGCCGCGGGGCCCCCCCGGCAGAGCCTCCCTGCATCGCCTCCCTGCATCGCAGTCTATCCTCGAAGCCCCGAACGCGGGCTTCTTTCAGAGCCGCGAGAGTTTCCTTTCTCACGGCTCTGTTAAAACCATGTAAATTCCCATCAGCCCCGGCGGGATTAACAGAGCCGTGAGAAAGGAAACTCTCGCGGCTCTGAAAGAAGCCCGCGTTCGGGGATAGGCTGCGATGCAGGGAGGTGATGCAGGGAGGTTCTGCCGGGGGGGGGCCCCGTGGCGGCGGCGGCACTCTTGATGCTGCCGCGGCAGAAGCAGCTGGGTTGTTTTTTTTTTAACTTGGGATGAAGAATGTTTTTTGCGCGGGGCCCCCTGAAACGCGGGGCCCTGTGCAAAAAACATTCTTGCTCAATGGACGGGCCGGCCCTGCACATAACCCTCTTCTCATGTCACTTCATTGGCTTCCTATCCATCTCCACATTCAGTTCAAGCTCCTCCTGCTGGCCTATACATGTATTCATTCTGCTGCTCCTCACTACCTTTCCTTTCTTATCTCTCACTACACCCCTCCTTAGGAATTCTTCTCTTCTGACAGATATGTGCCATTCTCTTCCACGGCCAACTCCAGACTTTGACTTTTCCACCTTGCTGCTCCATATGCCTGGAATAAGCTACCCGAATCAGAACTTAAGGTTTCAGCTCTAGTCCTATTCAAATCCTGGTTAAAAATTCACCTCTTTGAGGCTGCTTTTGGATGCTGATCAGCATAGTCACCTGTTCACCTTCTACATGTTTCCTTACTACTCCCCTAGATATATCCCAGTCTCCAGTTGTGTTGTCTGTCTTTACTATTGCTGTACAGTGCTGCATATGGCTTGTAACACTACAAATGATTAGTAGTATTTATTTACATTCTCTTATATACTGTGCTATTCTGCATCAGTGCAGTTTATATTGAACAATCTGAAATTACATTGAACAGGGCATTATAACTTGGAGATAACTATTTTATAGGGAACACGGGCTATGGAGGGTTAAGTGGCTTGCCCAAGACCACAAGAAGCACCTGTGGGACTAGAAACCCCAGTCCTTCCAGCCCATGGTTGCTGTCCTCTAGTGGGATTTGAACCCCCAACCTTCTGGCCTGAAGTACCTTGCCCCAACCACGAGGCCACTCCTCCACTCCACACTTTAGTAGGTGTAAACAAGGTGTGTAAATGTCAGTATTTTAGTCATCTGCTTACGCAAGTGACCACTTGCGTGCATAAATGATCTCTCAAAAAATTCCAGCTAGATTAAAAATACTTTCACTGCGGGCATGCATATGGGTTTGAGCAGGGTATGCAAATAGGTGTGTAGATTATAGAATATGACAATTTATATGCATACTTGAAAAAAGGAAATGCAGCTTACATCAGTTCCAGGGCTGATGTAAGTCATCACACGTTAATTTAAGGTCTGTTTTCTGATACTTACACTAGTATTTTGTAAAGTCAAGTATACACATATTTGATTTTATTAAATAGGTTGAAAGTATGTATGTGAAAATGCATGTTAACTAAGCACGGTTTTACAAAATTATCCTCCACATATCTATGCTTACTGGGGGGCTATTCAGTGACAGCAGCTGGTGTTCTAAAGCGCATAGCCATTGCCGCTGAATACTAACCCTGGATATTCAATTCCAGGGCCATATATGGCACTGGCATTGAATATCTGTATAGCATCGGGACGTGTAGCAGCAGCACCCGCAGATGTTTAGTGTCACTAATCATGTTAGTGCCACTGAATATCTCACTAACCGGCATTTACATGTTTTGCAGGTTTGAAAACCATGTAATTGCGTTTTGAATATTCCCAGAATGTTACTTGGCAAGAAAATTGAGGATTGTGTGGGATATAAGTATGATAAATAAATATACGAGGGTCATTTTTAAAGTAGGAACCGATTGCGCATCGTGTCCGCGCGATCTGTCAAGTGACGTCCGTTCAAGGTCAGCCACTCATGGCCAGTCTCTCACTACGCTGCCATTACGTTTCACGTCTCTGCCAGTGTTGGTTGTATGGTTATACTGCTTCGTTTGTTGCCATGTCAATCAGTAATCCCTCCGATTGTGAAGTGCGCTCGGTTATCCGGTTTTAATGCAAAACAAGTTTGTCCAGCATTTTCGGCACCCATCTCGCACACATTTTTTTGTAGTGCAGTTTGTCAGTAACAATGTGATAAACTACTGATCTTGAAACTTGTGGAAATGTCTGATGCAGCTCGTCTATAGTGAAGCACCTGTTTTGGCGAATTTCCTCATCAACTTCTTGTGTCAGGTCTTCATTCATGACAGTAGGCCATCCAGATCGTTCTTCATCATGAACATTTGTCCTTCCTTCCTTAAACATCATTCATTACACCTTCCCCATACACTTCAACAAGCTGCCGGTGAATTTCAGCTGGACGAACTTGTTTTGCATTTAAAAAACGGATAACCAAGCGCACTTCACAATCAGAGGGATTACTGATTGACATGGCGACAAACGAAGCAGTATAACCATACAACCAACACTGGCAGAGACATGAAACGTAATGGCGGTGTAGTGAGAGACTGGCCAAGAGTGGCTGACCTTGAACGGACGTCACTTGACAGATCGCGCGGATACGATGCGCAATCAGTTCTTACTTTAAAAATGACCCTCGTATCTACATGTGCATCTAATGAGGGCAATTTCAAGCAAATTGTTCATTCTCCTTGCTAGTAGAATTATATACTGATGACTTTTTAAGTTTGTATGGGTGTCAGGCAGAGCCCTAGACTCCTCCTTTGTTCAGCATCTCTTTATCTTTATCTTTATCTTTATTTATTGCTTGATATACCGCCCAAGCATATGCGTCAGGGCAGTGTACAATATAAAACAATATAGGTAGGAAAAGGAAAAGAACGCCATTAATTCAGAATGGACAGGAAGAAGCAGTGAAGAACAGATGAGCGAGAAAGAGAGAGGTCCAGAGGTAGTGGTGAGGAAAATGGTACTAAGAGTCTGGGAGGTCAAAGGTCCGCTGAAAAAAAATGGGTTTTGAGTAAGCGTTTGAAACGTTGGAAGGACAATTCAGTGCGGAGTGTGGATGGGAGCGAGTTCCAAAGGGCCAGGGCCAGGAAGAAAAAAGTGGAGTGACGTGTGGTTTCTAGGTGAGCTGCGGATGGGGCAGGGAGATAGAGGTGATAACCAGGTGCTGAGCGGAGTGGACAGGGAGAAGGTTGTAAATGGATGGAATCAGCTAGGTATTGAGGGGAGTCAGTGTGCAATGCTTTATGAGTAAGTATGAGGAGCTTGTAATGAAAGCGGAAATTGAGTGGGAGCCAGTGTAATTGAAGAAGCAAGGGAGTGACGTGATCGCGAGGGGAGGAGTAGGTGAGTAGATGTGCCGCCGTATTTTGAACCAGTTGGAGACGTTGAAGTTGATATTGAGGAAGGCCTGCTAAAACTGTATTGCAGTAGTCCAGCCTGGAGAGAACTAGGGAGACAACTAAGGAGGTGAGAGAGGAGGAAGGGAGGAAGGGACGGACAGCTCGGATTTGACGCAGAAAAAAGAAGGACCGACAGATGAGTGAAGAAATGTGGTGATGAAATGAAAGAGAGGAATCAAGAGTGACTCCAAGGTAATGGAGTGAAGAGACTAAGGGAATAGGAGTAGAGAGAAAGAGAGGAGAGCAGGAAGGTGGTGGCATGTTAAAGGAAATCCAAAGATCAGCAGATTTGGAGGTGTTCACGTGGAGAAAGTTATCACTGATCCATGAAGCGACATGGGTGAGACAAAGATTGAGGGCAGAGAGGTCTGGTGAGAGGGAACTGGTGTGGTGAACAAGAAGAATGTCATCGGCATAGAAGTAACCAGAGATCCCTGACTGTTGCACAACAAGTGCTAACGGGGTGAGAAAAATGTTAAAAAGAAGAGGAGCGAGAACTGAACCCTGGGGAACCCCACACAGAAGGGGTAGGGGAGAAGAAGTGGTTGAGCTGGTTTTTACTGAAAAAGTGCGGGAAGAGAGAAAAGACTGAAACCAAGCAAGGACAGACCCACAGATCCCAATGTCAGCCAGCCGAGTTAGGAGGGAACGATGATCTACGATGTCAAAGGCAGAGGAGAGATCTAAAGTCACCACAAGGGAGAGATCACCTTGATTGTGGGCTTGATGGACTTCACTTAGAAGGGAGGTAAGAATAGTTTCAGTGCTGTGACCTGTACGAAACCCGGATTGACGTGGGTGGAGAGAGAGAGAGTAGAATCCAGATGTGCAGAGAGCTGAGCAAACACCAGTTTTTTCAGAGATTTAGAGAGGAAGGGAAGATTTGATACAGGACGCCAGCTTGCTGGGACGGAAGGATCCAGAGAAGGGTTTTTAAGGAGCGGACGGATAAGGGCATGTTTCCAGGCTGTGGGGAAGATACCAGAGGAAAGGCTGTTATTAAAAATGTAAAGTATGTAAGAGAGCAGCGCAAGAGAGGTGTCTGACAACCAAGAAGAAGGTATGGGGTCAAGAGGACAGGTGGTTTTGTGAGAAGTAGCAAAGACAGTGGAAAGTTCCACTGAAGTGATGGGACGGAACACACTCCAAGTATGAGGAAAAGTATTGCCAGGAGGGGGGAGGGAGGGAAGAGTAGGCAAAGGAGAGTGGGGTAGAGAAGGAGATAGCGACAGGGGACAAGAGGGAAAGGTAGCATGAAGAGATGCAATTTTCCTTGAGAAGAAAGAGGCAAGGGAATCAGAGTCAGGCGCATTGGGGGGAGATGGGGAAGATGCCGCAGAGGTGGATAATGCAGTAATGGAACGGAGGACCCTAAATAGTTGCTGTGATGAATTGGAGGCGGTGGAGATACGATCAGAGTAGTATGAACATTTGGCCTTGGTAATCATTTCACGGTATAAAGCTTGGGCAGCACGGAAAGCAGTGAGAGAGCAAGGGGTGGGATGTTTACGCCATGCTCGCTCTGCACGACGGAGATGTGTCCGTTGAAGGTAAAGACCGGGGTGAAACCATGGGTGTGGGACTGAGGATGAGATGGGGGGAGGGCAAGAAGGGGAGCCAGCTGATTCAGTATGGTAGTGAGAGTGGAAGTCCAAAGATCAATTTGTTCATCCACAGAAAGCGAAAAGAAGGTGGAAGAAAAGAGGGAATCGGCGGAGGGAAATTGTTGGCGAGTCAGAGGAGTAATGTGACGTTTGAGCCTAGGAGGGGGTAGATGGGGATGGGAAGTTGGTACATGAGGGGATGGGGGTGTAATAGAGAAGAAAAGGCAGGAGTGGTCAGACCAAGGCAAAGAGAGTGTGGAAATGCAGTCTGGAAAGACTGTAGAAGCTTCAGGAGCAAAAATCAGATCTAAAGTGTCCCCTTCCCTTGCCTAACCCCCATGCCTAGCATCCCTCTATCACTTCCCTACCCCTGTGTCCATCATCTCCAATTTCTTTCCCAACACCCCATTCACCATGCCCAGAATCTCCCCTTCCCTTCCCCAACCCTTATCCATTATGTCTGGCATCTTCTCTTCCCTCTTCTAACACGACTACTACTACTACTAAGCATTTATAAAGTGCTACGCAGCGCTGTACAATGAAAACACAAAAAGACAGTCCCTGCTCAAAAGAGCTTACAATCTAAAAAGGCAAAGCAAGAAAAGGATTAGAAAAAAGATAAGAACAAGGGCAAAGAGACAAGAGCAGGAGAGACAGGACAAAGGAAAGAGGTAAGAACAAGTGTAAGAGGTAGAAAGAAAAGTGAAATAAAAGAGGGGAAGGAAGGGGAACAGCAAAATCAAGAGCCAAAGGCAGAGGTGAAAAGATGAGCTTTTAACTTGAGTTTGAAGAGGGGTAAAGAAGATGCCTGACGTATAGACAAAGGAAGTTTATTCCAAGCGTAAGGAGCAGCAAGGTGAAAAGAGCAGAATCTGGAGTTGGCAATAGAGGAGAAGGTCATAGCAAGAAGCAACTGGGAAGAAGAACGGAGTACACGAGGGGTGAAATAGGGAGAAATGAGAAAAGAAAGGTACTGAGGAGCCACAGAGTGAATGCACTTATAGGTCAGAAGGAGAAGCTTAAAGTGAATATGGAAATGGATAGGGAGCCAGTGAAGAGATCTGAGGAGAGGAGTGATGTGGGCAAAATGAGGCTGACGGAAAATCAAACGGGCAGCAGAGTGCTGAATAAACTGAAGAGGGAAGAGATGAGACTGAGGGAGACCAGCAAGAAGGAGGTTACAATAATCAAGGCGGGAGGTGATTAGGGAATGGATGAGGGTTTTAGTAGTGAGCTCAGAGAGAAAGGGGCGTAATTTGCCAATGTTGAAGAGAAAGAAGCGACAGGTCTTAGCGATGAGTTGAATATGAGAGGAGAAAGAGAGCAAAGAGTCAAAAATGACACCCAAATTGCGAGCAGATGAAACAGGTTGGAGAACAGAGCCATCAACAGAGACTGAAAAAGAAGAAGGAGAAAGGGAAATTTTAGGAGAAAAAACGAGAAGTTCAGTCTTGGCCATGTTCAATTTCAGGCAACGATGGAACATCCAAGCAGCAATGGCAGAGAAACAGCAAGAGATCCGGGACGGGAAAGCAGAAGAAAGATCAGGAGTAGAGAGATAGATTTGGAAGTCATCAGCATAGAGATGGTACTGAAAACCATGAGAGGAAATAAGCGCACCAAGGGATTGGGTATAGAGAGAAAAAAGAAGGGGACCCAAGACAGAACCCTGGGGGACACCAACCAAGAGCAGGGTAACAGAGGAGGAGGAGCCACCAGAACATACACTAAAGGAGCGATGCGAAAGATATGAGGAGAACCAGGAGAGAACAGAGACCCTAAAGCCAAGTGAGAACAAAGTGTCAAGGAGAAGATCATGGTCAACAGTGTCAAAGGCAGCAGAAAGGTCAAGGAGGATAAGGACAGAGTAAAGGCCTTTAGATTTAGCCAGGAACAAGTCACTGGATACTTTGACAAGAGCAGTTTCAATAGAGTGCAAAGGACGAAAACCAGATTGTAAGGGATAGAGAAGAGCATGGAAAGAGAGGAAGTCAAGACAACGGCGGTAAACCGCACGTTCGAGCAGTTTAGAAATGAAAGGAAGGAGAGAGATGGGGCGATAATTAGAAGGACAAGAGGGATCAAGTGAGGAGAAGGAGAAGCGTGACCACAGCATGTCTAAAGTCAGCCGGGACAGTAGCAGTGGAGAGTGAAATGTTGAGAATATGAGAAATGGAGGGGACAACGGAAGAGAAAATAGAGGAGAGGAGATGGGAGGAGATAGGATCAGAGGAGCAAGTGGTGAGCTTGGAGGAGGCGAGAAGAAGAGCAGTTTCATCAATAGAAATCATGGGGAAGGAAGAGAGGGTAGGATGAGAAGGGGGGAGAGAATGAAAGCAGGAAAGGGAAATCGGGGATTTAGAGGGATACTGGAGAGTGATCTTATGGATTTTATCATGGAAGTAATCAGCCAGAGCCTGGGCAGAAAGGGAAGGAGGGATCAGATGCAGAGGCACTTTGAGGAGAGAACTGAGAGCAATGAAGAGACGGCGAGGATCAGAGGCATGAGAATTAGTCAGGCGAACAAAGTAATCTTGTTTGGCAAGAGCTAAAGCAGATTTGAAAGAGCAGAGCATGAATTTGAAATGAAGGAAATCTTCAGGGGAGTGGGATTTGAGCCAGGTACGCTCAGCAGAGCAGGCACAGGAGCGAAGATGGCGAATAGTGGGAGAGAGCCAGGGCTGAGGTAAGGAACGCCTTACAGGACGAGGGATGAGAGGAGCGAAAACATCCAGAGCTGAGAAGAGCGCAGCATTATAGGACATCACTGCTATATCAATAGACTTGGAGGACAAAACAGAGGAGAGAGAAGGAGAAATTGTAGAGGAGAAAACCAGGGGATCAATGGCAAGAAGGTTCCTAAAAAGAGTGGAGGAGATAGGACGAGGCAGGGCGGGAGGGAGGTGAAGATTAAAGGAGAGGTGATGATCAGATAAAGGAAGAACAGTATTACTGAAGTTAGAGGGAGAGGAGTAAGAAAAGAAAACCAGATCCAGACAATGGCCATGAAGGTGAGTGGGGGCAGAGGAACAAAGTTGAAGGCCAAATGAGGAGATAAGAGAGAGGAGCTTCAGAGTAAGAGGATCAGAGGGGTTATCAGCATGGATGTTAAACACCTATCTACCATATCCAGCATCTCCCTTGACCTTCCCAACTCCTTCCCAACTGTGCTCATTTTCTCTCCTTCCCTTCTCTACTTCTCCGTGCTCAGCATATCTTATACCCTTCCTTACCCACTCACTGTCCAGCATCTCATCTTCCCTTCCTTCTCTGTGTCTAGCATCTTATCTTAATCCTTCGCTTCCCCCGCTGGGCCTGCTGCCACAACCCTACCCTACACTGATAGCTTTTACTACATCCTCCGGTAACAAATTCCAGAGTTTGATGATTCTTTGAGTGAAAAAATATTTTCTCTTATTAGCCTTAAATGGGTTACTTTATAGTTTCATTACATGTCCCCTAGTCTTTCTACTTTTTGATGGAGTAAACAACTGATCTACTTACCCGTTCTACTCCATTCATTAATTTATAGACCTGTATCATATCTTCGTTCAGCAGTCTCTTTTCGAAGTTGAAAAGCCCTAACCTTTTAAGCCTTTAAAGTACTACTTTCCTGCCAGATTGTGCCCTTCAAATTCTGCCATACTAGGAGGATGCCTAGCTCACCTAGTGTTTGAGATGGCCCTGGCATCAGGTCCTATTGGTTTTTTTTAATGACAGCAGATGTTCTCTGCTATCCACCAAAAGCTGCCACCCTAGGTGATTACCTAGCCTGCTTAATGGTTAAACCGACACTTATGGCACAAAGCTCTGCAAAACTAGAGGATAAATCAGCAGGAGTCTACTTGCTTTTTATTAGAGCAATGATCACACAGGCACTGAGCTTCTGACATGAGAGGAGGGGCTCGCTGCATGTGAGTGTAAGACACCTGCCAATAAAATGAGATTTTCTATATCTGCAAGAAACAGAGTATTGACAAAAACCAGACCAGACCACAAGAATTAATATTGCAGACAAGAAGCAAGATACCTGAGCAGAGTTAGCTATCTAGCTTTGTGCTAAATGATAGGTGGATGAGAAACACACTTGTCTAACGTAGGGCTTCCCAAATGTGCCCTACTGACTCTACAGCCAGCCAGGTTTGCAGTATATTCACATTAAATATCCCTGGACACCCATAATACACTGGACACCCATAATATTCAAATTTATCTTGCACAATACTCTTGCAGATATCCTGAAAATCCTATTGACTATGGAGTCACCAAGGCATGTTTTGGAATCCCTGACTATGAGTAATGCTGTAATATAGTAATTCTGTTATTGCTTTGCCAGTAAGTTAGATTACAACTTTAATACAGTTATACAGTTGGTATAAAAAGAATGCAACTGCTCCTGAAGGGATGCCTGGACTGAAAGAATTTTTTTGCTTTGGCTATCACTCCAGTGCTTGTGGAATGATGTAAGAGGTGATGGCAAATAGAAGTGATCTCTAAGGTGGTGGTAATGATGTTGAAATTAACCATAAATTAGGGGAATGCTAATTAGGACATGCTATTCACGTTTCTTCAAAATTCTGCTGATTGCCCTGTACTAAAACAATTAAGCAGGTAGCTACTATCTTTGATTGACAAGGAGAAAGCTGTTGTGAATCGATCAATCACTGTTATTGACAGACACAAACTAGTTAATGGTAAAATTGTCCTATGGGATTAGCACTGATCAAAGGTCAGGGAAGAAAAAAAGCAAGATTTTATCTGGGGTTAGGGAAATGATCAGACACAGAATGTAGATGATCCTAGTTATGCTGTTGATTTATATATTTTGGTTTAAGACCAAAGGGATTATCATGGTGCTGCCGTCGCATGCCCCGATGCTAACTGGTTAGTATTGAGGCATTGTGAGGATGGCACCCGGCCATAACTGGGCAACAGTGATATTGAGCCGCTGCCAGGTTATGCCAAAGCCGCAAAGGTAAAGTACAGAAAATGCCAGCCTAACCTTTGTCGTGGAAGCTAACCAGGCAGTGACTGAATATTGCTGCTCTCTGGTTAGCTTCCTGGCAATATGGGCAACCCAGATATTCAATGCCAGGGCGCAAATATCCCCGGCATTGAAAATCTGGGTTTAAGTTTCAGTGGCGACAGCTGGCTGTTGAAACTGTATTAGCCATCGCCGCTGAATATCCCCCCTCCTAAGGATTTTGGATCTGCTCCATATCAGTGTGAGCTTTCAGTATGAGACTAGGCCTGGAACAAAGAAAGCACCTGCTAGTTCACTTAAGTTTGAAATGGCTGATCTTTTGTCACTGTTAGGTAAGGGGTCGATACTCAGCGGTGGATGGTCAGCATCTTTAAATAGCCTGGCTTCCACCACTTTAACTAAAAACAGATATTCAGCACCAGAAGCTATCCGGCACATGGCACAGAATATCCGGCTTCACCGGCAAGAAGATTTGTTATCTATTTAATAGTGATATTCAGCTCTAATTGGGTAGCAAAACCAAATAAAGCTCTAACAGCCATTGATTTATCCTAACTTTGTGCAGTATAGCTATACACAGGACCAGTGGTAAGGCAAATACAGTGACAGAATTCAAAATGGCGTGGGACGACACAGTGGATCCCTTTATGGCAACAGGATAAAATCAAAATAAACATAACTATCTCTTATACTGTATCTCAACAAATAGGGGTGACTTACACAGAGCAGTGGGTACACCCCTTAGCAAAGGCATGGGGAGGGGCGTTCTGCATGGAACGGCAGGTGCACCTACTCTTGCCGCCTTGCTGGGCAGACTAGATGGATCATACTGGTCTTTATCTACTGTCATATACTATGTTACTATGTTACATTGCGGCTTTTGATACACAGCGGTTACACTTGAAACAGGGCCGGCACGGCCCGAAACACGTGTGTTGTGTTCTTGGATTTCAGAAGCCTATGTTTGCCAGACTGCGTTATGATAAGCTAAGTACAGCTCTCAATTGAAACTTTTGAGTATAGCACTATATATGCATGTATTATAATAAAAAATATTAAAAAGGGCACAGCGGACAACCGGGGGTGGAGCGAACGCCTACTTCTCTCCGGTCCGCTGAACCCGACAACTTCTTGTTTGATATAATCTATATTTGCTTGCCAAAAAACGATCTTGGCTTTTGGATCATTTATATAGTGATCGTTTTTGTGTGTGTGTGGGGGGGGGGGGGGTTGTATTTGTTCTGTACTATGTTACATTGGCCATCCTCCACTCTTCAGGTATTGTAGATGATATTAGTGGTTAGACCAAGAGACCAGGGTTTAATTTTTACTGGCACTCTGTGTGGTCTTGGGCAAATGACTTTATCCTCCATTCCTTGGAAGAAAGGCCTGGTAATTTACTTCTGATCACACTTTGCCAAGAAACCCAGGGGCTGCTTGGTCACCAGTCTGCATTGACTCAACAGTACAGATTACATTGCTACAATTATTTATAGTAGATTTATAATTTCATTTTTGAGGGTTTTTTACATACTCTAGGGTGCATATCATTTGGGCCAGGTGATTTGCTACTCTTTAGTTTTCAGATTGCCCCGTTATATCTTTTGGTTTACAGAGATTTGTTTCAGTTAATCTAAATGAGTCAGTAGATGATGAGTTGGTCCAGCTTCACTGGCTCTGAGTTGAGCAGCAGAGTGTGTTTAAGTTCCTCTTGGTGACATTTAAGGCATTGAGAGGTCAGGGGCCTGGATATCTAATGGAAGTATTTGCGTGGTACTAGCTGGGTCAGGAGTTGCAGTCCCATGCCCAGCAGGTATGTTTGAAGAAATGGAGGGAGAGGTGTTTCTTTGTGGTGGCCTATTTGTAGTGGAATAAACTTCTGGTATGTTTGAGAAAGGAACAAAATCTGGCGGTATTTAGGAAAACTGTGAATCCCTTTTTGTTTCCCCAGTCAGTGTATGGTAAGAGGTAGGACAAGGTTGAGGCAGCTGGGCAGTAAGATGGGGGAGGGGAGATGGGGTTATTAGTGTTTTCTGTGTTAGGGTCTTCGGACCTTTTCTACATTGCATACCGCCTTGGATGCATTTTAGCATATGGTGGGATAGAAATGTTTTAAAATAAAATAAATAAATCAATAAATCAGTAAATCATCACTATTTCTGGCATGAATGATTACTCATCTGATAATGCTGAGGGTTTAATAATCAAGCACACCCACAAAACAGACAAGTGATTTTTGATCAATCATCTGAAGAATCCTCTGGGAATTCTGAGAGAGGAAGGTTCCTCTCATTTTGCCAAGATCAATATTCAAGAGGTGGAAGGAGATAATGAAGACGACTGTACCAAAGAGTTATTAATGACAATATGGGTACTCCTCAATCTTTAGCTTTCAATTTGACATCACTAGATATCACTGGAGGTATCAGTTCTTAACAGGGGCTTATCTTTTGCTCCCACACAACACTTTGATCTTTTTCAAGCACAATTATTTATTTATTTATTTGTATTTGTTACCGCCTTTCATGAATCAAGGCGGTTTACATAGAATTGAACTATTACATTATAACATGACCAACAGTGTGAAACTACATTAAAACTTGAAACACTTTTACATAATTAAATGGTAACTAGGGGTGACAAGGGGAGAAGAGAAACTTTTAAGCAAACGTTAATGTCCTCTGATCATGTCTTATGAGAAATTGTTTAAGCAACTGTTAATGTACTCTGATAATAATTTATGAGGGTGGTAGATTCATCAGTGGAGCATATTCTCATTAGTCATCTTGTGGTATAGGTATGTTTATTGCCTGTTTAATTAATTTTTGTATGGAGAGGTTATTTTACTGGGTTTTATCTATTTAGGTAGTTAGTTCATCAAAATGTTCAGTAAATAAATATGTTTTTAGATGCTTGTGGAAAGCTATTGGATCCTTAGTGCTTCTTAGGGGTATGTTTACTAAACCGTCTTAATGTTACTGGTGCTAGTTGCAGTGATAATGTGAAGAATGCCATATAAGGAGTGGGCGTTCCAGTCCTAAGGTAGCAAGAATCTGTATCGTGTGATAGTGGGCGCCAAGGCACATTAACGTGCGTTAACCCTAAGAACATGTCAGCGCAGTATTCAAAGCTATAATGATGTAGCCCACTGGTTACTGCAATGACTGTGGAGGCAGAGGTCATGGGTATGATCCTGCAGTGGTGTAATCTGAAAAGGCTGTCTGAGGCATTTTCTTTTAATTTAAGTCAGTGCTTTCAGCAAAAACACCCTCACATTGCCGTAACCTAAGGTGCCTCATAAGGCGCCCTATAAGGCGCCCCATAGGTCACATTATAAAGTGCCCTGTCTGCCAAGGCACCCTATAATGTACTCTATAGGGCGCTGTATAGGTTGCCTTATAGGATGCTTTACAGGGCGCCCTATAAGGTGCCTATGAGGCACCTTAGGCTACAGCACTGTGAGGGTGTTTCTGCTGGCAGCACTGATTGAAATGAAAAGGAAAAGCCTCAGACAGCATTCCTAAATAACACCACTGTGTGATCAAACCCATGATCTCTGCCTCCACAGTCATTGATGCAACCAGTAGGCTACATCTCTACAGCTGTGACCACACTGCTGGCTGGCTACAGAAAGACTGCAGGTCACCACACAAACTGTCTGCTGTGGTTACCAGGATAGGGTAAACCCACCCGTACCCATGATGCACTGCACATGCAGCTCAGCAGTCTACAGCTGATCACATAATGGGGTATGCACCCCCACAGCACCTAGGCCTGGTAGGGGGAACTGACCGTGTGTGTTACTGGCACAGAGTAGCTACAGACTGTGACATTGTGCAGATCCTGTGCTCACTCTGAGGGTGAGGTGGGGCACCCACACCAGAACCACAGCACCTGACTTGGCTGAGGTAGGCTATTCTGCAGGTCCCCATCAGTGCCAGTGTGTGATAGGTAGCTCTTGCAGACATACCTAGGCTACACCTGTGTCCTTCTGTATTTCCCAGTCACGTCTAGCCCTTGTGGACTATGATGCACCCAGAATAGTGCATATCCTGTGTGGGTGCCATGCTCACATGTTATAGGTGAAGGGGTGAGGGGTATTTGGACCCAAAAGCAGATTATGTAGCACCACCCAAACCGCTCTCTGTGGCTCAGGGTGGGGGGACAGGATCTCCCATCAACAGATCCACAATGCACATCTCTGCAATGGTGGCAGTAGAAAGGACCATCAACCCCAGTCCTGCTGGGGAACAGGCACCCTACAGGGCAGTCGATGTAGATCTGTACACATCACATAAGGCAATGGCAGAATGCTGGAGAAGCTCAGCTGCCCCCCACCACTATCTGACATTCACCAGCAGAGAGCACAGTCAGTCTCCACCCACTGCACCCTGCAAGGTGTTCCAGCCATACACATGCTCACTGCAGACAGTCTGCTAGCTAGTACATAGTGCATGGAAGAACTGTGTGCATCCAAAAATAGGATGTGAGCACAAACACACACCAAGCAGGTATATCAGTGGTTGGGCCCCAAAAAAAAGAACCCATAAACATCACTTGAAAGAAACACTGCATAACACTATGGGGGAACCTAGCCATGCCGTGGTCACTGCTCAGTCAGGGTGAGAGTGACCTCCCAGCAAGACATGCTGTGGCCACCCTGTCTGTGCAGGTGGTGGTCGGGCACTACAATGTCCCAGCCATTGCCCTATACCCTGTGCAGATGCATCCTGTCCAGGCCACCCTGTCCAGGCCATACCCACAGTTCCTTGCTCCTCATTATGCACATTGGCAGGCTAAAACTGGAAACAGTGCAAGCAGTGTGGGATCAGTAAAGTGTTGGCAGCCACAACACACTGAATAGACATACACACACTCCCACACCTATGCCAGCATTGTGCAAATATGGAGGTTTGTGGCAGCCCTGGCTGCCACACCAGTCCTGGGCACAGTGCGGGCATTGCTATGGTACGCAATACTGTTGGGGTCACTCCCTGGGATGGTAAACACTCTCAGAAGCAATAACTGAAACACACTCCACAGATATCAGAAAGGTTGCTATGATGAATCTCTATCAACAAATCGTGTTTAACTTAGGATTTGTTAGCTGACATTAATCATAGCAACCTTTTGATAGTTGTGGAACGTGTTCCCAAATTTAGGATGGCATTGCTAAGGTATGCAGGTGCCAGTATTGGGAGATGCTGCTCCGCGCCTGACTCTCCATGAGGCTTTGGATAGTGGAGCCTGTGGGTGTGGGTGTTTCTGCCCCTGTTGACCACTGCTCTAGGGCAGAGGTTCCCAACTCCGGTCCTGGTGGGCCTAACACTGTTCAGGTTTTCATGCTGTCCCTAATGAATATGCATGAGATACATTTGCATACAATAGGAGTGATGCATACAAATGCATCACAGGCATATTTATTAGGGACAGCATGAAACCCAAATGGTGTTTGGCCCTCCAGGGACTGCAGTTGGCAAATTCTGCTCTAGGGATTGCACATGTTTATGGTGTCTGTGCTCTGTAGGATAAAATATAGGCGTTTCAGGCATGTTTAATTTATCTGAAATAAAGGTTCCGTCTTTATTACCACAGTTTAGTACTGGGTAAAATATGGGGACAAAGTTGGCAGAAGCCACAGCTGGGACTGAACTTGTGACTTTCTGCCCCTGAACACACTGGCTGTGTGTACAGCACCAAACTGTTGCCACAGGGGCAGATTATTCCATGACTGTTCGTCAGACAGACCTTGTCTGTTGCAGTGCATGGCACCCACCTAAACAGGGCTTGGCCGTGGTCTGCTGTGGGCAAATGCCACTGCCCCCTCTGCCACCAGCACCCCTTCACCACCATGCTGACATGCCCTTATGCCAGTGGTGCGCAGTCCCAGGCCATCCAGTGTGCTGGTAGGCAGCTGCCTATGGTGTGGGTTCTCGGGTAGGGGTGCCTACATGGACATGCGCGCTTTCCCCTGGCACCGCCTGCCAATGTTATGTGCCCTGGGGGTACCTGCTGGGTAATATCTCCTGTGACACTGTGGGACACACACTCGTGCCCATGTTGGTCCCTCATCAGTTGCTGTCTTGCTGCTTTACAGTTTCAGCATTCCTATGTGCCACCTAGGCATCTGCCTCTGCCTAGTCTGCACTGTGCCCCAGCTGGACCACAGCATGTGCCGCATGCAGACCCCTGTATCCCATTTACAGCATCAGTATAGTTGCCCTGTCCTATGTGCCCACTCTGCTGTTGCTGCACATGTACACGCCCTAACAAACCTGCCCAATATAAACGACAAAAACCCTGATCACTGCTATTTCAATTTGTGATCATTCACTTTGTAGGGGGACAGAGCATAGACCCTTCCATACATGATATCTTCATTTTTTTCGCTTTGTCAGTAGTGTTGCTTTATGTTTATCATTAATATTTATTTATTTTATTTTATTTATTTAATGTTTTTCTATACCGCACTATTCGGCATCAGCGCGGTTTACAAGGAACAAGTTTGTACAATGTGGAACAGCCATACATTGAACTTACATAAAACAGGGAATTTAAACATGGATAACAGGTGAACTTTATACATAATATACAAAAGGGGAATTTAAACATGGATAACAGGTGAACTTTATACATTATATACAAAAGGGGATTGCATCATAGCTGAGTTTATGATACAGGCCCTAAAGGGGATGGTTGGATGAGGTGGAGAGTTATCATAGGAGATTGGTTAGGCGGCGTTGGATTGAGAGACTGTAGGGTCATGTGATACTGTCTAGGTGATGCTGTCGGAGTTACAAAAGTGTTGTATAAATAGGTGCTGTTTGAGGGCTTTTCTGAACTGGGGGAGGTTGTTTATGGTCCGGATTTCTGTTGGGAGGGAGTTCCAGCATGAGGGGGCAAACAAGGCAAAGGCACGCTTTCTAGTGGATTTGTTGCATTTTGTGATGGCTTTTGGAAGGAGGATGGTATTGCAGGATGTGGCTCTTCTTAATCTGTTGTCTGGTGTAGGTTGAATCAGATCTGACAGGGTAGTTGCGGTGATACAGTTGACTGCTTTGAAGGTCATGGTTAGGATCTTGAGTGTGATCCTGTATTGGACGGGGAGCCAGTGAAGGCTCTTCAGAATAGGGGTGATATGGTCTCTGCGAGACGCTCCGTAGAGGGTTCTAGCTGCGGTGTTCATCGCAAGCTGCAAGGGGTTTATCGAGCTCTTTGGGAGGCCAAGTAGGATGGAATTGGCGTAATCGAAGTGGGGCATGATTATGGCCTGGAAGACTGTTCTGAAGTCATTTGGTTCCAGAGTGTTCTTTATGAGGCGAAGTGTCCGTAATTTATGGTAGATTGTCCTGATGGTATTGTCTATATGAGCATGCATGTCCAGGTGCTGATCAAGTGTTACGCCTAAGTATTTGATCGTTGTCTTGGAGATGAGTTCAGCGTTGTTCACCTTGATTGATGAAGGGGGGAGTGAAAGACTGGTCTCTTCCAATGAATAAGACGTCTGTCTTTTTTAGATTTATTCTGAGCATTTGGTTGTGTAGCCAGTCTGTGACGGCGTTGAAGGAAGAGGAGAGCTGGTCAAGGTTTGGGTGGTCTGTGTCTATTGGGGTGAACATTAGGACATCGTCAGCATATACTAGGCAGTTGATGTTAAAGGACCGGATAAGGCTGCAGATGGGCTGCATATAGATATTGAATAATAGGGCTGAGAGGGATGAACCTTGCGGAACGCCTTTTTCTAGTGGGAAAGGGTCTGATAATGAGGAGCCGGAGCGGACATGTTGCCATCTGTTACTCAGGTATGAGGCGCACCATGCTAGAGCATTGCCATGGATGCCCTTCTCAGTGAGGCGAGATAGGAGTATCTTGTGGTCTACCGAGTCGAAGACGGCTGCGATGTCCAGAAAGATAAGGGCGAAACCCTTCCTGATGTTATCGAGCCTGATGGTAAGGGAGTTGAATAATGTAGTCAGAAGGGTATCAACTCCATGGGACTCTCTGAACCCATTCTGGCAGTAATCAAGGGGAGCGTTGTTTTCGATGTGATGGGTTAGTTGCTGTTGGACTGTTTTTTCCATGATTTTAGCTAGGAGCGGGATGCTCGATATAGGCCTGTAAGAATCCATCTTTGTGGGGTCAAGCTTTTTGTTCTTCAGTAGGGGTCTTATTGAGGTTTGTTTCAGGTTCTGTGGGAATATCCCTGATGTGAAGGATGCTCCTATTAGTTTGGCGAGGAAAGGGCTGAGATCTGATTTTCCTGCACATGTATCACTACTATCACTTTTCTGGGTTTCCCTGCCTTTGCTGTACATTGCTGACTGAAATGGTTTCTCTCTCCTGCAAATGTGCCTCTAACACGAGGGTTTCACAGGCGTTAGTGTTCAGACCCGGATTTCATAGTGTTAGTGTGCCTGGAGCTTCTCCCCGCCCACTCTCCGCCCATTGACCCCTATCTCCGCCCTCTGGGAGGCCTTACTCCACCCTTCAGAGCTGGATTTCAGAGCGTCAGTGTGCCTTAATACCGCTGCCAACGTTATCGCGCGATGACGTTACGCGTCATGCGCTGACGTTACGTATCGCGCGATGACGTTACGTATCGCGCGATGACGTTACGTATCGCGCGATGACGTTACGTATCGCGCGATGACGTTACGTATCGCGCGATGACGTTACGTATCGCGCGATGACGTTACGTATCGCGCGATGACGTTACGTATCGCGCGATGACGTTACGTATCGCGCGATAACGTCACTGCTGCTACGTTAAGAAGGTTTAGTAAACATACCCCTTAGAGTTTCAGGAAGAGAGTTCCATATTTGCGGTGCGTATAGTGAGAAGGCTCTCTTAGATGCCGTAGATTTGCAATTCTTAAATTCAGCTGGTACTACGAGGAGTTCTTTGTTGTTGCTTCTCCTTGGTCTGTTGTCTGGGGTAGTTGTTATCAGCATCTTCAGGTAGGTGGGTAACTTGGCTTGAAGGGATTTAAATATGGTGTGGACAACCTTGAATTTAATTCTGTTCTCTATTGGGAGCCAGTGAAGGAGTTTCACTACTGGTGTGATGTGATTCTTGATTGGTACTTGAGCTATTACTCTAACCGCTGTACTTTGGGCTAGCTGTAGTCAGTGGATAGTTTGCTTTGGGAGGCCCTTTAGTAGTGCATTACAAAAATGAGGGAAGATCATAGCTTGTACTGCTGTTCTGAAATCGCTTGTGGGGAGGATAGGTCTTAAATGTTGTAGCATTTTTAGTTTGTTGTATATGACCTTGACTGTGTTACTCACGTGCTTGTTGAAATTGAGTTGATCGTCAAGGGTGACTCCTAAGTATCTCACCTCTTTTTTAACCTTGAAGCTTTCTTTGTTTAACGTAATTGAATCCAGAGGAGTGAAGGAACTGTCCTTAGTAATGAATAATATTTCTGGTTTCTTAATATTTAGGTGGAGGTTGTGGTTTGTCAACCAGGTGGTAGTGCTATTGAGGCATTCTTCAATTTTTTGTAAATTTGGTTGTTTAGTGTTGATTTGAATGTATAGCATTATATCGTCAGCATATTAATGATAATATATGCCATGTTCTTTGATTATTCTGAAGATAGATTGGATATATAGATTAAAGAGAAGTGATGATAATGCATATCCTTGGGGTATTCCTGACTTTTGGTAAAATGGCTTTGATATGTTGTTACCAATTTTAACTTGGATGTTTCTGTTTGTTAGGTAGGAACCAAACCATGACAGAACCTTGTCTGTGAGACCAATTTCCTATGGGTGAGATAATCGTGTGTTATGGAGTCGTATGCTGCTGAAATGTCTAGAAATATTAGAATGAAACCTACGTTGGGTTTTTCTATGCCTTTTAGCAGCTTATCGGTTAAGGCCATGATGAGGGTTTCCACTCCGTGTCCTAGTCTGAACCAGTGTTGTTGAGGGTCAAGTGGAGCGTGGCTGACTACATGGTTTTGTAGTTGGTTTTGTGCTGCATTTTCTAGTATCTTTGTCATAAATGGCATGCTTGAAATAGGTCTGTAGGAGCTAGGTTGAGTTTTGTCCAGGTCCTTTCCTTTGAATATGGGGCAAATAGAGACAGTTTTGAGCTCTGATGGAATATATCCTTGTTATAATGAGGCGTTGATTAGCTTTAGTATATGTGGAGATAGGTGTTCTCGAGTCAATCAAACCCAGGTTGCTGGACAAGGGTCTAGTACAGATGTTGAGGTGTTAAGAGATTTAATTATATCTCCTAGCTGTCTTTCGTTGATAAGGGTGAATGTTTTCCACATTTGGTTGGTAGTGAGGATGCTTGTTTTGAGTTGGAAATTAGATGTTGCTATCGTGCCTACTTTTCTTTGTAGTATCTAGCCATGGTGTTGGTATCAGGTGTGAATGTTGAGTTATCTTCTTTTTGGTTGGTAGTAAGAGATTTGACAATGTCAAACATTTCTCTTGGCTTGTTTAGTGACGTTTTGATTAGTTTGGTATGGTAGTCTTGTTTGTTGTTATTAATTAATGATTTGTAATCTTCTAATTTGATGAAGTAGGTTAATTTATCATCAGGATTTTCTGATTTCCTTCATTTTTTTTTTTGATAATTCTTAAGATTCTTTTTAGGTCGTGTACTTCTTTTGAATACCATACTGCATTTTTCCTGGATTGTTTTTTGGAAGTTGTGGGTCTGCTAGGTATGGTGGCAGCCTGATTTATTATCGTGTTCCATCTTCTTATTAATGTGTCAGTATTTGTGGTATCCATGTGGATCTCAGGTAATACTTCTTTGAAAAATTGATCCTTGTCAAATTTGTGGTACTTTCTTTGTTGATAGATAACTTGATTTGTGATACGTTTACTGGGTAGGGATGGTATGTTGAATTTGATAGAAAAATGCTCAGACCAAGGCATTTGTTGGATCAGTAATTTTTGATTGAGTATATCATTTGGAGAGTAATATGGGGGGAAAATGAGGTCCAAGATGTTTCCTTTAGTGTGTGTAGGTTTTTGAACTGTTTGCTTAAAGCCCAATGCATTTATTGTATCTATAAAGCCTTGTGCTTGATGAGTTGTGGTGGATGGTAGGTTTAGGTCTCCTAGCACAATTGTGTATCTGTTAGGATTAA
Source organism: Ichthyophis bannanicus (assembly GCA_033557465.1). Lineage (NCBI taxonomy): Eukaryota > Metazoa > Chordata > Amphibia > Gymnophiona > Ichthyophiidae > Ichthyophis > Ichthyophis bannanicus. Next base: position 254,339,393 of record CM066038.1, read on the forward strand.
TTCTGCTGTAGAGGTAATCTGTAATGTTGACAAGCTCTTCTCCTTTCGATGATGGGGGTCTGTAAATTAGGTAGAACGTCATGTTTGAATTTTCATCTAGGAGGACATCCATGCTTTGATTGAGTTCTATTGAACCTTTTGAAAGTTGTAGTTCTTTTTTTGCTAGTATGGTTACCCCTCCTCCCCTTTTGTTAGGTCTTTGGTAATTTAAGATGTCGTATCCTGGTGGTTTTAGTTGGTTGATCAACACTGTGTTGTTTGTTGTGAGCCATGATTCGGTTATAAATAGGATGTCCAGGTTGTTATCTGAGATGTAGTCTGATATGAGAGGTGTTTTGTTCCTGATGGAGCATGGATTAATGAGTGCACATTTTAAATTAGGTATTTTTCCGTTGAGCATGAATTTGTTGTTATTTGCTTTGCTTATATTGATTTGGATGAGGCGTTGTTTGCGCTCTGTTTTGTTTATACTGTATATGGGTGATACACTCCTGTTTTGGTGGTTGGTTGGTGGTGTGTGTGTATGACCAGTATGGGATAGCCAGCCGGTGAAAAAGCTTGAGCCTTGGAGAATAATGATAGTGCTATTAGTATGCCGAGGGCCATTAATGAGTGCAGGGGTTTCATTTTTTCTTAGTTATTTTTCTTTTGTGTATATAGAATCAGATAGAGGTGTCTACTTTTTTTGTGATTCTTCTTTCTAAGATTAGAATTATAGCTCTTTGAGAGGGAGGAAGATTATGTTTGTAGACTGTCTAATAGCTGAACAAGGTCATAAAAATGTGTGGTTTGTAGCTGTGCGAAGCTAGAGGCTGAATTAGTTATGTCTGTATAATGTAATTGGTATCTTTTGACGCCTGAAAATTGTTGAATTTCTGAGTCTAGTTGAAGGCGGCGTAGTTTCTCCAGATTTTACAATCAGGTGTTTCATTGGTAGTTTTTCTGTTCAGGGCTGAGCAGGGTCCGCTTGATGGAGCTGGATTATTCATGCTGATTGATAAGCATATGTTGTGTTTGGGTTCTTTTTTTTTATAGCTTTATGTTTTGCAGCATTTTGTTGAGGTGGATCGAGTATTTTTATGCTGCTCTTGGTCCATGCCTAAGGGCCACGCCAAAGGTCCCTCTGGCGAGGCCCTCAGGTGCAGGCGCGCCGGGAGGTGCTTTAAAATTTAAACGGTGGTGGAGGGGCCGGATTGGCCTTGGTGAGCTGATCAGGGAGGAGCGATCCTTCCCGCTCTATTCCCCGATGCTGATCTGGTCCCGGTGGAGGGGAGCGTGCATCTGTGGTCTTTCCTTCGCGCCAGGAGGTACTTTAAAATTTAAACAGTGGTACATCTTTATATACCAGTATCCCACAGGATCATATAATGTCATTGATTCAAAATTTGTTACAGGGGCAGGCAAATCTATCTCCTATGTATATTGAATTTTTGATCCAGCTATTAACATTGGTACTTCATTAAAAACAAAATGATTTTTCTTATCAACTATATTTGCAGATTTGAGGGATAGTGATGGGAGCCACAATGACCCCGTCAGTAGCATGCCTCTAAGGGGTATATTTCCTAAAGGTTTTAATGTGCATTAATAAAATGAATGCCCGTCAAATATCCAAAGCGCTTTTATTTCAATGGGTGCAGTTGCATTTAACACGTTACACTTTAGTAAACATGTCCCTATGTGTCTGATTTTGAGAACACATGTATTTATCCCTCAAGTTATTGGAAATATATCAAAATATGCCTCTGATATATAGTCCACCTCAAATGCCAACACAGTGCAACTATATCATAAAACAATGAATAATAAAAAGAGAAAAAACTCACACCTCTAGAAAATCCAAGGGTTAAAATGAGCTATTATTATATTACTCCTCTGTACGAGTTATGGCGAGAAAAAAGACCTCAGGAATGCTGGAGCCTTGTATTTCTAGCTTTTTTTCAATTGTGCCAGCTAAATGGCTCTTCAGTTCTTACATCAAGGGTTTGCAAACAAACTCCCCAATGTTCCATAACATGTAGCAACAATAAAACACATAGGGGAATGTTTACTAAACCGTCTTAAAGTACGCCCGGCGATAGTGTGCAGGCTGCCATAAAAGGAGTGCGCGTTTCGGTCTTAATGTAGCAAAACGGGATTATCGCACGATAACGTGCGCTGTGCACATTATCGGGCGAGATGCTGCTAAGCACGTTAACGCGCGGTAATCTTAAGTAGGCGCGCAAACATGCAACTGCAGAAACAGAGGTGTAGCACAATGGTTAATTCACTGACTGATGGTACGGGGTCATGCGTTCAATCCCCCAGTGTGCCTAATGCATAAGGCTGGCTGAGGCATTAGCTTTTACATGTACTTATTGCTGTTTGAGGCATTTTATTTTTATTTTAATTAGTGCTGCCAGCAAACACACCCTCACGTGCCGTAACCTAAGGTGCCGCATAAGGTACCCTATAAGGCACTCCATAGGGCACATTATAAAGTGCACTGTCTGCCAAGGCACCCTATAATGTCCCCTATAGGGCACCCTATAAGGTGCTTTAGAGGACACCTTATAAGGCGCTTTAGAGGAGAACTGATAAGGCACCTTATAAGGTGCTTTATAGGGCGCCCTATAAGGCGCTTTATGGTTACAGTACACTCAGGGTGTTTTTGCTGGCAGCACTAATGCACAGCCCTATCAAATAACCCCACCATGGGTTTGAACTCATGACCTCTGGTTACACAGGCAGTGAAGTAACCAGTGGGCTAAAGCTGCTAACAAAACCCTGGCTGGCTGCAGAAGGACTGCACATCACCACACAAACTGTCTGCTGTGGTTACCAGGATAGGGTTAACCCACCCGTACCCATGATGCACTGCACATGCAGATCAGCAGTCAACAGATGGGCACAAGATGGGGTATGCACCCCCACAGCACCTCGGCCTGGTAGGGGGAACTGACCGTGTGCACCCCCACAGTACCTCAGCCTGGTAGGGGGTACTGACCGTGTGTGTTACTGGCACAAAGTAGCTACAGACCGTCACATTGTGTGGGTACTGTGCTCACCCTGAGGGTGAGGTGGGGCGCCCAGCACCAGGTCCACAGCACCTTTCATGGCTGAAATACACCATACTGCAGGTCCCCATCAGTGTTATTGTATGTGATTGGGTAGTTCCTGCAGATACACCTATGATGCACACAGAATAGTGCATGTCCTGTGTTGGTGCCATGGTTACATGATGTAGTTGAAAAGGAGTGGGGGTGTTTGGACCCATTGGCGGATTATGTACCTCTACCCAACCCACCCCACCCTCTGGGGCTCAGGCTGGGAAACAGGATCTCCCACCAACAGATCCACATTCTACCTCCCTGCAATGGTGGCAGCAGAGGGGACCATCAACCCCAGTCCTGCTGGGGAACAGACACCCTACAGGGCAGTCAATACAGATCTCTACACATCCGTAAAGCAATAGCAGATAGACAGTAGGCCTGAAAATGCTCAGCTGCCCCCCACCACTATCTGACATTCTCCAGCAGCAAGCCTCCAGCCACTGTACCCTGCAAAGTGTTCCAGCAAGACACATACTAGCTGCAAACAGTCTGCTAGCTAGCCCATAGTGTATGTTCCTGGAGAAAATGCATGTACTCAGAACTGGGATGTCAGCATACACGCCAAGCAGACAAAATGATACATAGCACTAGGGGGGAACCTAGCCATGCCATGGTCACTGCTCAGTCAGGGTGACAGTGACCTCCCAGCAGGACATGCTGTGGCCACCTTGTCCGTGCATGTGGTGGCCGGGCACTACAATGTCTGAGCCATTGCCCTATGCCCTGTGCAGATGCATCCAGGCCAGGCCACCCTATCCAGGCTATTCTCACAGTACCTTGCTCCTCATTATGCACATTGGCAGGCCAATACTGGCAACAGTGCTAGCAGTGTTGGCAGCCACCACACACTGGATACACAGACACACACTCCCCACACCTATGCTAGGATTGTGCAACTATAGAGGTGTTTGGCAGCCCTGGCCACCACACCAGTCCTGGACACAGTGCAGGCATGGCTATGGTACACAATACTGTTGGGGTCACTCCCCAGGGTGGTAAACACTGTCAGACACAAGACCTGTAGCACACTTCACAGACATCAGAAAGGTTGCTATGATGCAGCTCAATCAGAAAATTGTACTTAACTTCGGAATTGCTATCTGCCAGTAATCATAGCAACCTTTTGATAGATGTGTACCGTATTCCCAGGTTTAGGGTGGCATTGCTAAGGTATGCAAGTGCTAGTATTGGGAGATGCACGCAGGGCCCAACATCCTGCCTCTCCAGGATGCATTGGATAATGGAGCCTGTTGGTGCGGGTGTGTCTGCCCCTGTTGGCTGCTGCTTTAGGGCAGAGGTTAGCAACTCCAGTCCTGGTGGGCCAGACACTGTTCGGGTTTTCATGCTGTCCCTCATGAATATGCATGAGATACATCTGCATACCATGGGGGTGGCGCATAGAAATGCAGCACAGGCATCTTTATTAGAGGCAGCATGGAACCTGAATGGTGTTTGGCCCTCCAGGACTGCATTTGGGAGACTCTTCTCTAGGTAATGCGCATGTTTATCGTGTCTGTGCTCTGTAGGGTAAAATGTAGGTGTTTTGGGCATGTTTACGTCATCTGCAATAAAGGTTCTGTCTGTATTAGCATGTTTTAGTAGTGGGTAAAATATGGGGACTGGGTTGGCAGGAAACGCAGCTGGGATTTGAACCTGTGACCTTCTGCTTCTGAACACACTGGTTGTGTGCACTGCACCACCTTGTTGCTACAGAGACAGTGCATTCCCTGGTGATACCATGACTGTTCGTCAGACAGGGCCTGTCTGTTGCAGTGCATGGCACCCACCTACACAGGGCTATGCCACGGTCTGCTCTGGGCAACTGCCACTGCCCCCTCCACCACCAGTATCCCTCTGCCACCATGCTGACATGTCCTTCTGCTGGTGGCGCTGGTGGAGCGCAGTCTCAGCCATCCAGTGTGTGGGTAGGAAGCTGACTATGGTGCGGGTTCTGGGGTAGAGGTGGCTGCATAGCTGTCCAAGCTTCCCCCCAGCACCGCCTGCCAATGTTCCGTGCCCTTGGAGATACCTACTGGGTACTATCCCCTGTGACACTGTGGGAAACACACTCATGCCCATGTTGGGCCTTCAGCAGTTGCTGTCTGGCTGCTCTACTGTTTCAGCATTCCTATGGGCGACCTAGGCATCACCCTAGTCCGCACTGTGGCACAGCTGCACCTCAGCATGTGCCGCCTGCAGTCCTCTGTGTCCCCTTTTCAGCATCTGTCCAGTTGCCCGTTCCGACATGCCCGCCCTGCTGTTGCGGAACATGTGCATGCCATAGGAAACCTGACCAATGGAGTCAGAAATCCTATTCAGTTTCACTGTGGGCTCATTCACCTTGTATGGGGATGGAGCATAGACCCTTCCAAAATTCATATCTTTTTTTGGAGCTTTCTTGGGAGTGTCTTTTGATGTTTCCCATTGATATCACTATTGCCCAGCTTGGTTATGTTTTTTTTTTACATTTTCTTCTGTTCATTTTCAATGTTTATTTGCCCTTTTGTTCTGTGCACATGTATCACACATCACTTTTTGTAGGTTTCCCTGGTTTTGCTGTACATTGCTGACGTAAATGGTTTCTTTTCCCTTTAAATCGGCTCTAACGCCAGGGTTTCACTGGCATTAGTTTTTGAGCCTCGGATTTCACAGCGTTAGTGTGCAGGGAGCCTCTCCCCTCCCATTCTTCGCCCATTGACCCTCTCTCTCCGCCCCTGGGGAGCCTTACTTCGTCCCTGGGGAGCCTTTCTCCGCCTTCAGCGCTCTTTTGCGCCCCTGCGCACGTTATCGCACGCTACTGTACCTTATCGCCCGGTAACGCGCCTTCATCGGGCGATAAGGTACGTTATCGCGTGATAATGTGGCAGAGCGCACATTAAGACGGTTTAGTAAACATACTCCTTAATCGATCATTTAAATTACTTCGTTCAAAATGTATGTCATACAGAGTTTTTCTTATCTTAAAGATGGAGACTCCACTCATTTATACAGGACAGAGTAGTGGATCCGTGGAATAGTCTCCCAGTGGAGGTGGTAGAGATGAGGACAGTAACTGAATTCAAAAAGCATGGGACCAACACAGAGGATCTCTAAAGGTAAAAAGTGGACTGTTGTAGTTGTTGATATAGAAGGACAGACTAGATAGGCCATGTGGTCTTTTTCTGTCATCATGTTTCTATGTTTCTATGTTTCTAAATACTTGGTTTTTTTTCAATTTGTATTGCAAATTAAACATGTGGAGCCTGATTCCATAAGGGGCTCATCCGAGCCATCTGGATGCCCCAGAGCAGGATGGGCCTGCTATGACTCGATTCTGCACTGCGGGAGCCAGACATACCTGTGGGTGCGGGATCGGGACCTGAGACAGCCCGGTGTGCCCTTGCATCCTAGCGAGGACATCTTCCCCACATGCCATTTGGCCGCCGCAGTGACGATCCCTATTTCCCCACCACCCTACCCTCAGTGAAGCCAGCTGGGGCCCGGATCGGGTGTGGGGGCCTACCTTTGCCAGTTCCTGGTCTGGGGGTGGGGGTGGTTCTGGACCCGATCTCCGCCATCCACTCTGCTTATTCCACTTCTGAGTCACTTTACTGAATCTGGCCAATAGTCAAAGCCATACAAACACCATAGGTATCAATATTTTTTATTATTCCCCCTTTCCATCCTCCTAAAAGAAGGTATTATAACTGACCCGAAAAGTTCTAAAGTGGTTTCCACTTTAATTCAAACAATTCACTTTGTCATCTTCTTATAGCCGTTAACCTCTCCATCAGTACTACTCTCCGCAAGCACTGCACCCACTCATCCAAAGAAGGTGGATCCAGCTTCTTCCAAACCAAGCTATGTCACAACGTGTAACACTTATACAGGCCTTGATTGGCTGGCACCACTTCATCTGGTACTCATCGGATCATACCCCCAGCAGAAAGAACTAGGGCAACAGATCCAGTCCAAAATGTCCAAAAATGTCTTATCTGCCCCTGAATTTGGTCCCAATATCCCTCCATCATGACAATCCTTCCAAACATTTTGTTCAATCTTACAGGTATATAATACCATTGCATTAATACTTCATCAGTACTTTCTTGAATTGCAACAGAAATAGACAATTTTTCCATGGTCTTGCACACAGTCTCCCACTCTTTATCCTCTAAGCATATACCCAACTCATTGTCCCATGCAGTGCCAGCTCATCCATTGTGCGATAATGTTGTTCGCACAGGGCCCTGCACTTCAGGTGGCCCTGCGCAAACTCCATTATTGCACAATGTGGACAGCTGCAGAGGGAGCCGGGGAAGCCGTGCGAGGCCCCGGCTCACTTTGCACAGCCTCCAGCGTGAGGAGTCTTTTCCCTCACGCTGGCAGCTGTATCTGTGAAGCCGTGAATGCTGGGAGAGGTTAAAGTCAATGCCCTTTAACCTTTCCCAGCATTCGCGGCTTAACAGATAGAGCTGCCAGCGTGAGGGAAAAGACTCCTCACACTGGAGGCTGTGCAGAGGGAGCTGGGGCCTCGCGCGGGCTTCCCCAGCTCCCTCTACAGCCCCTTAGACAGCTGCGGGGCTGTTTTTGGGGGGAGGGGGTAGGACAGGATGAGCTGTGATCGAGGGAGAGGGAACTGGGGTTGGAAATGGCCTGTGATGGGGGCTAGGACTGCAAATGGGCTGTGATGGGGGAACTTGGATTGGAAATGGACTGTGATGGGGGGCTAGGACTGCAAATGGGCTATAATGGTGGGGGGAGCTAGAACTGGAAATAGGCTGCGATGGGGGGGGAACTAGGACTGGAAATGGGCTGTGATGGGGAGGGCAAGAACTGGAAATGGGTTGATGAGGAGGCTGGAAATTGTCTGATGGGGGAGCTTGGAGTGGAAATGGGCTGATGGGAGGCTGGAATGGAACTGGAAAAGAGCATATGGGAGGCTAAGACTGGAAATGGAATGATGGGGGCTGGAATAGGGCTGGAAATGGGCTGACGAGGGGGCTAGGATTGGAAATGGGCTGATGGGGGAGCTTGGAGTGGAAATGGGCTGATGAGGGGGCTGGAATGGAACTGGAAAAAGAGCATATGGGGGGCTAGGACTGGAAATGGGCTGATGGGGCTGGAATAGGACTGGAAATGGGTTGACGAGGGGGCTAGGATTGGAACTGGGAAAGTACTTATGGGGTCTAGGACTGGAAATGGGCTGATGGGGGGAGCTTGGACTGCAAACAGGTGATGGGCTGGAATAGGACTGGAAATAGCTAATGGGGGAATAGGACTGAAAATAGGCTGATGGGGGCTGGAATAGGACTGGAAGTGGGCTGATGGGAGTTGGAATAGGGCTGTAAATGGGCTGACAAGGGGGCTAGGATTGGAAATTGGCTGATGGGGGGAGCTTGGAGTGGAAATGAGCTGATGGGGGGCTGGAATGGAATTGGAAAAAAACATATTGGGGGCTAGGACTGGAAATGGGCTGATGTGGGAGCTTGGAAGATTGGGACTAGAAGGAAGCAGATATTGGGTGGGTCTAGAACTATAGGGAGCTGATTTTGGGGGAGGACTAGAAAGGGTTGGGAATGGGGAATGAGAATGGAGAGGGGAAAATATATTTTGTGTAGGACGGAAGAAAAGTCTACAATGGGCTGGGTATTAGGAGAGTAAGTGGGAACTGAGAATGGAAGGGTGAAATTTGAGTGGATGATAAAGGAATAAGGAAAGAAAAGGGGGAAAGAGCAAAAGGGGAAAGATCAGTTTGTTAAAGCAGATATAGAGAGAGAATGGAAAAAATCTAAAAGAGAAGAAAGGACAAATGGATAGCTCACAGAAGACACGAAGAAACCAGAAGAAAGTGACTGGAGCAATTGCAGTTGCAAAATAAAATCCCCAAAGAAAGGTAGAAAAATACTTTTTATTTTGAATATATTAACTGAAATATGTCAGGTCTGGGAAGTATGTATTGCTAACATCTTTGCGTTTTTGTTTAGTGCAAGTGGAAATTAATTAATAGTTTTATTTCTCCAGTGTTATACATTTCATGTTTGGCTTTTGGGGTTCCCAGTTTAATTATCATATTCCTATTTCTAAATTGTGATTCCGTGTTTTTTGTGTGGTGACAGTCTATGTTCTGCATGTGTAACCAAGTTGAGGTATTCTGTTCATATTGGGGTATGTTTACTAAACTGCGGTAATGTCATTTGCGTTAGGATCCGCGTTGATGATACAGATGCCCATTAAAGGAGTGGGCGGGGCAGCATTAAAGCTGTGTCAGATAAGGCATGTTATAAGGCACCTTATGAGGTGCAGTACAAGGCACGTTATAAGGCACCCTATGAGGCGCAGTACAAGGCACGTTATAAGGCACCCTATGAGGCGCAGTACAAGGCACGTGCCTTAACGTGCTTTGTGCTGTGCCTAATAAGGTGCCTTATTACGTGCCTTGTACTGTGCCTAATTAGGAGCCTTGTAACGCCTTATAAGGATTGTTGCCAACTGTAGTGAGGGTACAATGGGCTGGCAGCACAGATCTGCAAAGATATGACTGTCACAGGCAAGCAAAATATCTGCCTTGGACAGGAAAGAACAACAAGTAATTGAACCCATGACCTCTGCCTCCCTAGACTGTCAGCGAACCAACCAGTAGGCTATACCTCTATGGCTTGCTGCATAGCAATGGCTGGGTACAGAAGGACTGCAGGTCACTGCACAAACCGTCTGCTCCGTGCGCCAGGATAGGGTAACCCCACCAGCACCATGATGCATTGCAAATGCAGAACAGCAGCCTACAGCTGACCACCAAATGGGGTCTGCACCTCTCCGGGGCTGCAGCGTGGTAAGATGCACTGACAGTTTGTGATACTGGCACAGAGTAGCTACAGACCATGCCATTGTGCAGGTTCCGTGTTCACCCTGAGGGATAGGATGGGCGCCCAGCACTAGGTCCACAGTACATGTGGTGCTAGAGATAGGTTTTGCTGCACATCCCCAGCACTGCCAGTGTGTGACAGGTGTTCCTAGCAGTGCAGTCAAAGGTACATCTGTTCCAGCTATGTGTTGTAGTCATATGTGGTCCTGTGGGACTGGACACCACCCAGATTAGTATGTACCTGGTGTTAAGATCTGGCTGCCATGGGTACCTGTTATCAGGGCAGTGGGGAGTCCAGACTCGCAAGAGGGCAATGTAGTACACACTACATTCCCCCAAGGGGCCTCAATCACCCTGATTGTAGATGAGGGTGTAGTGGGACAGGTGGCTGCATCCTGCAGAATGGCCCAAGTACTAGCAACCACAGTCCTGCTGGTGGATGACAGCCCTCCAGGGCCGCTGGGCCAGTGCCATACCTGTGATCATTGCAGACCAGCAATGGTGCTTGGGGTAGGCCCAACTGCCCCACACCACAGTCAGACTGCACCTGCAGCATCCTACAAGGTGTTCCCACCATGCACAGGCAAACTGCAGACAGCCCACTAACCAGTCCATAGTGCATGCTCACAGGAGAACCCTGTGCACCCAGAAGTGGGATGCGTAGCACAGACACCAAGCAGCTATCTTCTTGATTGGGCCCCAAAACCAGGAACACACAGGCATCACTGGCAACAAACAATGTGTGGCACTATGTGGGATGGTCACTGCTTGGTCAGAGTGAGAGTGCCCCCCACAGCATGACATGCTGTGGCCACCCTGTCCATGCAGGTGATGGTCGGGCACAACCGTGTCCCAGCCATTGCCCTCCACCCCGTGCAGATGCATCATGACCAGTCCCCCTGTCTTTGGCCATACCCACAATACCTTGCTGCTCATTATGCACATTTGCAGGCTAACGCTGGAAGGAGTGTGAGCAATGTGGGCTCAGTGAGGTGTTGGCAGACACAAAACAATGGAGAAACATACGCACACTCCCACACCTATCTCAGCATTGTGCATAGATGGTGGTGGTTGCCAACCCTACCCCCTGCACTGGTCCTGATCACAGTGCCGACATTGCTAATCTGTGCAGGGGGTAGTAGTAATGCTATGGAAATACCTGCAGCTCTGTGCTGGGGCCAACAGCCTGACACTCCATGAAGCTGTGGATAGTGGAGCCCTTGTGAGTGAATGTCTGTACCCCTGTGCACCCCTGCATTGGGGTTGCCCATGTTGTTGTTGTGGCTGCATTGTGGGCTAAAACTATGGGGAGATGCTCTGCAGAATCCACAGATGGGACCTGAACCTCTGACCCTCTGCTCTTGGACATGCTGGCTGGGTGTACTGCACCACACTGTTGCCACAGCAGCACAGCGGTCCCTGGGGATACCCTTATGCTCCTTGGCCAGACCTCTTCAGTTGCACTGCACACCACGCACTGGTACAGGGCATGGCCTAGGTCCACTGCAGGCGAGTGCCACTGCTCCCTCCAGCACAATCACCCACCCCCTCTGCCATGCCGCCATGACCATATGCTGTGGGCGCTGGTGGTGCGCCATCCCAGGCCATCCAGGGGGCAGGTAGGCGGCTGCCTAAGCTGTGGGTTCTGGGGTAGGGGTGCCTACATAGATGTCCTCGCTTCCCCCGGCACCGCCTGTCAATGTTATGCACCCCTTGGGGTGCCTGCTGGGTGATGTCCCCTAGATGGGACACTGTGGGACACAGATTCATGGGCATGTCTGACCCTGGCCAGTTGCTGTCTTGCTGGTTCCCATTTTCTGCCTTCCTATGTGCCACCTCGGCAACCGCCTAGTACACCCTATGCCCCAGTAGCCCCCACTGCAGGTCCCGCCTGCAGCCCCCATGCCCCATTTGCGCCATCACCATAGTGGCCTTTCATTAAAGGGCACTATGCTGATGCTGCAAATGGAGCACTACTATCACCTTTCTTGGGCTCCCTGCCTATGCTGTACATTGCTGACACTGAAATGGTTTCTCTCTCTTGCAAATGTGTGCTAACGCCAGGTTTTCAGTTGCGTTAGGATTCAGCCCTTAATTTCTCCACATTAGTGTGAATGGGGTCTCTCCACGCCCACTCCCCGCCCATTGATCCCTTTTCTCCGCCCTCTCTCCTCCCTTTTCTGGCCTTAACGCGGCCGGGAACGTTAAGGCACGTTAGGTGCCGTTAAGGTGCCTTAACGGCACATAACACGCCTTAACGTAGCTGCTGCTATGTTAATGCAGTTTAGTAAACATGCCCCATTGTTTCTATTTGACAGTCCCACTTGTTCTCTTTCCCCCAGTGAGATGTATTGGTATTCTCTGAGATGTACTGGTTTTAATATCTGCAGTGTTGCCGTTTGATAGGTAGGGTTTGGTGCTTTGTGAGTCCTGATAGTGCTGTCATAATACGGTGGATTTGCTATGGGTTCTAAATGATCAGTGTTTGTAGTACAGTCAAACCTCGGTTTTCGTTGGCCCCGGTTTTCGTACGTTTCGGTTTTCGACGTCTTTTCTGACTGAGATGTTGTCTCGGTTATCGGATATCGCCTCGGTTTTCGTTGTGCTGCCAGATCTGAAAACTGTACAACTCCCAACTCCTGAAGAAGTGTCAACCTCGCGCTGGTCTGTATACACTGCCCGCCCAGTCCCGGCAGCACTACCCCCCGGACTCACCGATTGCGTGTTGAAGCGAAAGTCAGCTGAGCAAGAGTCAGAGTCAAGAGCCAAGGATTGCACAGAGAGGAAGGCCCCGATCTCTCCACCGCCTGCCTGTTCTCTGGAGCGCCCCCTCAGGCTCGGAGGTAGCAGGGTAGCTGTCAAGAGCCAAGGATTGCACAGAGAGGAAGGCCCCGATCTCTCCACTGCCTGCCTGTTCTCTGGAGCGCCCCCTCAGGCTCGGAGGTAGCAGGGTAGCTGTCAATGTAAGCAGGAGATGTTGAATGAATGTGGGAGGCAGTTCTTTCTCTTGCAGGGTACGCTTGCAAATTGCTGTTGAGACGGAGTCAGCGATCAGATTATAGTGCCGTACAGTACAATATCTGTGTGTTTGCTGTCCTGTGGACGATCGGGCAGGTGAGAGAAGTGACAGGAGCTGGGTGTCTGGAATGGGATTAATTGAATTTACATTATTTCCTATGGGAAATATTGCTTCGGTTTTCGTACGTTTCGGTTTTAGTCAGACTTCTTAGAACGGATTAATAATGAAAACCGAGGTTTGACTGTACTTCCTAATGGGCCTGGTGGTTGTCACTGCAATATAGTAATGTAGAAATCTGGCAGTCTTTCTTTATTCAGACACTCATTAAGAGGCATGTTTACTAAAAGTGTGTGTTAACAATATGCAACTATTTACACAAATGAGTTTCCTTATGCACATGAGGCCCCGCAACTAATCTCCGCACATGGCCCCGTACCCCCCTTGGACCGCCCCTGCTTCCATGCCTCCATGTAAGTCTGTCCTCATATGCTTTATAATGAAGCCCACTAATCATTTTAGTAGCCACCCTCTGCACCGACTCCATCCTGTTCACATCCTTTTGAAGGTGCGGTCTCCAGAATTGCACACTATACTCCAAATGAGGTCGCACCAAAGACTTATACAGAGGCATTATCATCTCCTTTTTTTTCTGGCCATTCCTCTCCGTATGCACCCAAGCATCTTTCTAGCTTTTGCCGTCGCCTTTTCTACCTGTTTAGCTACTTTAAGATCATCAGACACAACCACGCCTAGGTTCCGCTCTTCTTTAGTGGACAAAAGTACTTCACCTCCTATACTGTATTGCTCCCTTGGATTGCTGCAGCCCAAATGCATGACCTTACATTTTTTAACATTAAATCCCAGCTGCCAAATTCTAGACCATTCTTCAAGCTTAGCTAGATCCCTCCTCATGTTATCTACACCTTCCTGGGTGTCTACTCTATTGCAGATTTTGGTATCATCTGCAAAGAGGCAAACCTTACACGACAGCCCTTCCGCTATATCACTAACAAAGATGTTAAAAAGAATCGGACCAAGGACAGATCCCTCGGGCACACCACTGGTAACATCCTTCTCCTCAGAGTGAGCTCCATTTACTTGTACTCTTTGTCGCCTCCCACCCAACCAATTTCTAACCCAAGCAGTAACTTTCGGGTCCATCCCTAGGGTGCTCAGTTTGTTTATAAGTCGCCTGTGAGGAACAGTGTCAAAGGCTTCACTGAAATCTAAATACACCACATCTAAAGCTCTCCCTCGGTCCAACTCCCTGGTCACCCAGTCAAAGAAATCAATCAGATTTGTCTGACAAGGTCTGCCTCTGGTGACTCCATGCTGCTTCGGATCCTGTAATCCGCTGGACTCCAGAAACCTCACTATTTTCTCTTTCAGCAGCGTTTCCAATAATTTACTCACCACCGAAGTTACCTGATTAGGTGTTAGCAGTTTCTAAACCTGAGGAGGTTACTAGAGTTCAGCAAAAGTTCCCCTAAAGCACCACAAAGAAAGTAACCTTGCTTTAAAAAATATACAAAAAAACCCTTTTAAGAGCTCCCAGTCAGAGAGCTAGCAATGTAATATAATAAAAACAAACAAACCCTCAAATCCTTACTGTTTGTTGATCTGTAGAGCCCTGGTTAGGAAAGCCTCCTGTAGAGCCCTGGTTAGGAAAGCCTCAACAGGGCAAGGCACTGGAGCCTTTTATGCAGGCCTCAGCTGCACTCAGGAAATCAAGCCCACTAACTCCTGATTAGGTGTTAGCAGTTTCTAAACCTGAGGAGGTTACTAGAGTTCAGCAAAAGGTCCCCTAAAGCACCACAAAGAAAGTAACCTTGCTTTAAAAAATATACACAAAACCCTTTTAAGGGCTCCCAGTCAGAGAGCTAGCAATGTAATATAATAAAAACAAACAAACAAACCCTCAAATCCTTACTGTTTGTTGATCTGTAGAGCCCTGGTTAGGAAAGCCTCAACAGGGCCAGGCACTGGAGCCTTTTATGCAGGCCTCAGCTGCACTCAGGAAATCAAGCCCACTAACTCCTGATTAGGTGTTAGCAGTTTCTAAACCTGAGGAGGTTACTAGAGTTCAGCAAAAGGTCCCCTAAAGCACCAAAGAGAAAGTAACCTTGCTTTAAAAAATATACAAAAAACCCTTTTAAGAGCTCCCAGTCAGAGAGCTAGCAATGTAATATAATAAAAACAAACAAACAAACAAACCCTCAAATCCTTACTGTTTGTTGATCTGTAGAGCCCTGGTTAGGAAAGCCTCAACAGGGCAAGGCACTGGAGCCTTTTATGCAGGTCTCAGCTGCACTCAGGAAATCAAGCCCACTAACTCCTGATTAGGTGTTAGCAGTTTCTAAACCTGAGGTTACTAGAGTTCAGCAAATGTTCCCCTAAAGCACCACAAAGAAAGTAACCTTGCTTTAAAAAATATACAAAAAAACCTTTTAAGAGCTCCCATTCAAAGAGCTAGCAATGTAATATAATAAAAACAAACAAACAAACCCTCACATCCTTACAGTTTGTTGATCTGTAGAGCCCTGGTTAGGAAAGCCTCAACAGGGCAAGGCACTGGAGCCTTTTATGCAGGTCTCAGCTGCACTCAGGAAATCAAGCCCACTAACTCCGGATTAGGTGTTAGCAGTTTCTAAACCTGAGGAGGTTACTAGAGTTCAGCAAAAGGTCCCCTAAACCACCAAAGAGAAAGTAACCTTGCTTTAAAAAATATACAAAAAACCCTTTTAAGAGCTCCCAGTCAGAGAGCTAGCAATGTAATATAATAAAAACAAACAAACAAACCCTCAAATCCTTACTGTTTGTTGATCTGTAGAGCCCTGGTTAGGAAAGCCTCAACAGGGCAAGGCACTGGAGCCTTTTATGCAGGTCTCAGCTGCACTCAGGAAATCAAGCCCACTAACTCCTGATTAGGTGTTAGCAGTTTCTAAACCTGAGGTTACTAGAGTTCAGCAAAAGTTCCCCTAAAGCACCACAAAGAAAGTAACCTTGCTTTAAAAAATATACAAAAAAACCTTTTAAGAGCTCCCAGTCAGAGAGCTAGCAATGTAATATAATAAAAACAAACAAACAAACCCTCAAATCCTTACAGTTTGTTGATCTGTAGAGCCCTGGTTAGGAAAGCCTCAACAGGGCAAGGCACTGGAGCCTTTTATGCAGGTCTCAGCTGCACTCAGGAAATCAAGCCCACTAACTCCTGATTAGGTGTTAGCAGTTTCTAAACCTGAGGAGGTTACTAGAGTTCAGCAAAAGGTCCCCTAAAGCACCACAAAGAAAGTAACCTTGCTTTAAAAAATATACACAAAACCCTTTTAAGGGCTCCCAGTCAGAGAGCTAGCAATGTAATATAATAAAAACAAACAAACCCTCAAATCCTTACTGTTTGTTGATCTGTAGAGCCCTGGTTAGGAAAGCCTCTTGTAGAGCCCTGGTTAGGAAAGCCTCTTAATATGTACGCCTTAGAGGAAAGGCGGGATAGAGGTGATATGATTGAGATGTTTAAAACCTCCATGACATAAATGTTCAGGGAGAGAGCCTCTTTCAATTGAAAGCAAGTTCTGCTACGAGGGGACATGGGATGAGGGTGAAGGGAGATAGATTCAGGAGTGATATGCGGAAATATTTCTTTACGGAAAGAGTAGTGGATCCATGGAATAGTCTCCCAGTGGAGGTGGTAGAGATGAGGACAGTAACTGAATTCAAAAAAGCATGGGACCAACACAGAGGATCTCTAAAGGTAAAAAGTGGACTGTTGTAGTTGTTGATATGGAAGGACAGACTAGATAGGCCATGTGGTCTTTTTCTGTCATCATGTTTCTATGTTTCTATGTATCCCCACCTCTAAAGACTCTGGGGCTGTAAAGCCTTATACAACAGCCCAATAAGGCCCCAAGATTGGCGATAACCTTTCCATAAATTCTCCAATCAGTATAATCATTATCATAACTACCCCATATATTTATCTATCCCATTCAAAAAGTGGGATGCCTGCTTATAATAGAACAAGCCTCTCCCTGAGTTCTTCGAAAGACAAGACCTCCTAACAATCTTATCAGTTTCACAAAGGTGTCTAAACCCATTTCTGCCCATCTCAGAAAGGCTTTTCTCGCTGCATTGGGAACTCCAATGACACACTGTCCCTTTAGATGCCTGATAAATGGATTCTCCACCTGCCTCCCCTTAAACCACTTCCCCTGTAGCCATGGTAAATAGAGACATTTATGATGTGGAAGCCATAATTGCTCCTCTTGCAAAAACGTTTTAGCCTGTACCGAACCTCGCCATTCCATTGCCTGCCACAATTGAGTAACTGGATAATACATCCTTAAGTCAGGGATCCCAACCCACTCTTTCTTTTATTAGCATACATTACCCTTTTCCCCACCCTTGGTGGCCTGCTATTCCAAACAAAATAAAAAAAAAGGTTTTCTCTGGAAGTCCTCTAAAACCAACCGAGGCACCAAAACTGGCAATGTTTGAAAAAATATTATAATCTAGGAAGAACATTCATTTTTATCACAACTATACTTCCTAACTAAGGGGTATGTTTACTAAGCAGTCTTAACGTGCGCCTGGTACCTTAGGTACCTTAGTGCGCGATAACGCGCGCAGCACCGCAAATGAGCACTGAGGGCGGAGAGAGTCTCCCGGAGGGCGGAGGAAGGCTCCCCAGGGGCGGAGAGAGAGGGTCAATGGGCAGAGAGTGGGAGGGGAGAGGCTCCCTGCACACTAACGCTGTGGAATCCTGGGCTGAAAACTAACGCCAGTGAAACCCTCGCGTTAGAGCAGATTTAAAGGGAAAAGAAACCATTTACGTCAGCAATGCACAGCAAAACCAGAGAAACCTACAAAAAGTGATAAGTGTGATACATGTGCACGGAACAAAAGGGCAAAGAAACATTGAAAATGACCTGAACAAAATGGAAAAAAAAACATAACCAAGCTGGCCAATAGTGATATTAATGGGAAACATCAAAAAACACTCCTGAGAAAGCTCCAAAAAAAAGATATGAATTTTGGAAGGGTCTATGCTCCGTACCCATACAAGGTGAATGAGCCCACAGTGAAAGTGTGCTAATAAGGGTTTACCCTCTCCATTGGACAGGTTTCCTATGGCGTGCACATGTTCCACAACAGCAGGGCGGGCATGTCCGAATGGGCAACTGGACAAATGCTGGAAAAGGGGTCCCAGGGGGCTGCAGGCGGCCTGCCTCTAATAAATATGGCTGTGCTGCATTTCTATGTGCCGCCCCCATGGTATGCAGATGTATCTCATGCATATTCATTAGGGACAGCATGAAAACCCAAACAGTGTTTGGCCCACCAGGACTGGAGTTGGGCACCTCTGCCCTAAAGCAGTGGCCAACAGGGGCAGACACACCCGCACCCACAGGCTCTATTATCCAATGCCAAACACCTCATGTACTGTGGACCAGCTAGCAGACTGTCTGCAGTTATAATGTGTATGGTTGGAGCACCTTGCAGGATGCAGCAGCTTGTGACTGTCAGATGGTGGTGGGGGCAGCTGAGCATTTCCAGGCCTACTGTCTGTCTGCCTGCCATTGCCTTAGGGATGTGTACAGCTCTGCATTGGCTGCCCTGTAGGGTGTCTGTTCCTCAGCATGACTGGGGTTGATGAGCCCCCCTCTACTGCCACTATTGCAGGGAGGTAGAATGTGGATCTGTTGGTGGGGGAATCCTGTCTCCCACCCTGAGCCACAGAGGGTGAGTTGGGTGGTGGTATATAATCTGCCTATGGGTCCAAGCACCCCCTGTCACATTCATCTTGTTACCATGGCACTAAGACAGAATATGCACTATCCTGTGGGCATCATAGCCCATAAGGGCCAGACCTGATTGACAACTTCAGATAGACACTAATGTATCCTAGGTGTGTTTGCAGGAACTACCTATCACACACACTAGCACTGATGGATACCTACAACATGGCCTATTTCAGCCATGGCAGGTGCTGCAGACCTGGTGCTGGCTGCCCCACCTCACCCTCATGGTGAGTACAATACCCACACAATGTGACGGTCTGTAGCTACTCTGTGCCACTAACACACACCGTTGGCACCCCCTACCAGGCTGAGGTGCTATGGGGTGCATACCCCATCTTGTGATCATCTGTAGACTGCTGATATGCATGTGCTGTGCATCATGGGTACGGGTGGGTTACCCCTTTCCTGGTAGCCACAGAAGACTGTTTGTGTGGTGACATGCAGTCCTTCTATAGCCAGCCAGGGATTTGTTAGCAGCTGTAGCTCACTGGTTACTTCACTGTCTGTAGAGACAGAGGTTATGGGTTCTAACCCACAGTGGGGTTATTTGTTAGGGCTGTCCAAGGCATTGTCTATTTTTAATGTACATTAGTGCTGCCAGCAAAAATACCCTCAGAGTACTGTAACCTTAAGGCACCTTATAGGGTGCCCTATAAAGCGCCTTATAGGGTGTCTTATAGGGGACATTGTAGGGTGCCTTGGCAGAAAGTGCACTTTATAATGTGCCCTCTGGAGTGCCTTATAGGGTGCCTTATGCGGCACCCTAGGTTATGCCAATGTGAGGGTGTGTTTGTTGGCAGCACTAATTAAAATAATACTACAATGCCTCAAAAAGCACTACTTAAACATAAAGAGAGATGCTTCAGCCAGCCTTGTTCATTAAGCACACTGGGGGATCAAACTCATATCCCCAGTACCATTGGTCAGTGTATTAACCATTGTGCTACACCTCTGTTTCTGTGCTTAAATGTCAGCGCGCCTACTTAAGATTACCGCGCGTTAACGTGCTCAGTGACGTCTCGCCCAATAATGTGCTCAGTGCACGTTATCGCATGGAAATCCCGTTTTGCTACGTTACGACCGACACGCCCACTCCTTTTATGGCAGCCTGCACACTATCGCCGGGCGCACGTTAAGACTGCTTAGTAAACATACCCCTAAGACATTTCCCCCCAAGTTGATATGTCTATGTCCTTCCCTAACTGAGTAAGCAAAGAAGGATAATTTGTACTAAACATTCCTCTGGCTCTTTAGAGAATTACCCGCCCACTTAAAGAAAAAATGTTCTGCTAACTGATTAACCAGCACCCTTCTAAACCAATATTCATGTCTCCATCTTATCCATGTTAATTTTAAACCCAGATACCCTCACAAACCACTCAACCTCACAGAATAAGACCAGTAATAATGTCAAAGGGTGGGTGAGATAAAGAAGGACATCGTCTGTGAAAAAAGAAATCTTATGTGAAGTACCCTCTATCTCCAACCATGCTATGTCAATATTATCTCTTACCCATTGCACACAAGGTTCTATAGCAAGCACAAAGTCGCTAAAGATCCAGTTCACTTCTGTTCTTATTTATTGGGGTTTTCTAAGGTCTTGCTCATAGCCCTTCATCTGTGAACACAGAACAGAAATATTTGTTAATCAGTTCCACTTTATCCTCATCAGCTACTATATATTCTTTCCCTTCACCTTTGAGCCAGACAGAACCACTTTTGCACTTCTTCCTCTCACTAACATATCTGAAAATTGTCTTGTCCCTCCATTTTACTGTGTTGGCTATGTTTTCGTCCATTGTATCTTTGCTTTCCTGACTACTTTCCCAACTTATCTAAGTGTTTCCAAATACTGATTCTTGTCTTCCTCTTTCTGTGATCCCTTGTATTTTATGAAGGCCACCATCTTTTTCTTCACCTTTCAGCTACTTCTTTCAAGAGCCATAGCATCCTCCTTTTCTTTTTACATTTGCTTACCTTTCTAATAAAAAGGTATTTATTTATTTATTTATTTATTTATTTATTTATTTACATTCTCTTATATACCGCGCTATTCTGCATCAGTGCGGTTTACATTGAACAAACTGAAATTACATTGAACAGGGCATTATAACTTGGAGATAACTATTTTACAGGGAACATGGGCTATGGAGGGTTAAGTGGCTTGCCCAAGACCACAAGGAGCATCTGTGGGACTAGAAACCCCAGTCCTTCCGGCCCAAGGTATATTCCCCTTAAAAAAAAAAAATCAATTTTGACCATTGCTTTTGTACATCTTCCAGCTGTTCCCATCCTGCTGATGACTGCTAGAGGTATTTTCCCATTTTGGCAATGTTAGCTTTCCTAAACTCTAGAACCTCACTTTTTATTGGACTTTGTCAGCCCTAGTGTTAATACTGAACCATACCATCTGATGATCACTGGATGTGAGATGATCACTCACTATGACATAAAAAACACTCTCCCTGTTGTTGTTGTTAAGTGCCATCGAGCCAGTGTTGACTCATGGCTACCCTCTGGATAGTTGTCCTAAACTGTGCTTGGTCTTCAGTCAGGTGTCTCATTGTTAATAGAGTGGCACCCATAACTGCTGTTATTGTTTTGATCCAACTCATTGCTGGCCTTCCTCTCTTGTGTTGATCTTCTACCTTGTCAAGCATGATGTCTTTCTCTAGCGATCTCTCTCTTTGCATGGTCTGACCAAAGTATAAAAGTTGTTTCTGAGCTTCTGAGGAAAACTTAAGCTTGATCTCCTCTAGTACTGACTGGTTTGTTGTTCGGGCAGTCTATGGTATGCACAGTACTCTTTGCCAGCACCATAATTCAAAGGCATCAATTTTCTTCCTGTCTATCTTTTTCACTGTCCAAATTTTGCATCCATATGAGATTATTGAAAATACTATGGTTTGAACAAGTCAAATCTTTCTATGGAGAAAGACATCTCTGCTCTTGAGAATCTTGTCTAGGTCCTTCATAACCATTCTGCCAAGAGCAATGTGTGTCTGATTTCTTGGCTGCTTGTTGTTTCTTTATTGATAGCTGATCCAAATAGGTTAAAGTTGTCAACTATTTCAATGTCTTCTCCATCAATGATGAACTTACTGATTTTGCCAGTTTTCAAGACCTTTGCCTTCTTTACATTAAGATGCAGGCCCATTTTAAGACTATGGAGGTCATTCTGAAATGTTGGTTGTGGGGCTGCACATCCCAGTGGGAAGTGCAGCCTCACAAGCCTCCTGGACCCTATATCCCCTCCTACCATCCCTGCATGTCCTGTGCTCTAAGATGGGGAGAGTCGGTGGGGTGCATGAGGGGGTGTTGTCTGGGCAAAGCAGGGCCCTGTATGTGCTGCCAGGCCTGTGGGGGCATGCTGCATATGCCACAAAGGTGGTATAAGCAGCATTTTTGGGGCGATCAGGGCTGGAACTCCCCCCCCCCCCGAGGATGGGGCCGGGTGCAGGGGGGTCCCCGCCGCCCGTTACAGGCACTGGCTGGCAAGCCGTGGATGCGGCAGCGAGGAAGTGGGGGGCCAAGCCGTGGCATCCAAAGGACCCTGCCAGGAAAATGTCCCCAGAGGTGGGCAGGGGCATACCAGGTCGTCCACGGGTATACCGGGCCATCCTCGGGTCCAATTCTAGCTATCGCGTGAATGTTTTGTTTCCGCGGTCCAGAATCAGGTCCAAATGGGCCTGTCTTGTCTGGGGCCATCCAGACAATGTAGATCTGCCCCTATGGGAATCAGGCTCCATGTTTCTTGAACTTGAGAAGCAAATGTTTCAGATCGTCTTCACTTTTAGCCAGTAATGTGGTATTATCAGCATAGCAAAGGTTGTTGATGAGACTTCCACCAGTCTTCATACCACAGTTGTCCTCATACAGTCCTGCCTCTCTGATGATTTGTTCTGCATATAAATTAAACAGGTAGGGGGAAAGTATGTAGCCTTGCCATACACCTTTGCTCATTTTAAACTAATCTGTTTCTCCTTGTTCCATTGAAGTGTTGCTTCTTGATTAATGTAATGGTTGTACAAGAGAACTGTCAGGTATTCTGGTATATCCATGCTTCTTAATGTGTACCAGAGTTTCTCATGGTTTACACAGTCAAAAGCTTTGCTGTAGTTGATAAAGCACATATTTCTTCTTCATCACAGCAGTCCAACATCTCCTGATCTCTCTCCCCTTAATGCCTGTCTTTCTGCTATGCTCACCTGGTTCTCTGACAACTTAACATAAGAAGATAAGAATATAAGAAATGCCATACTGGGTCAGACTGAGGTCCATCAAGCCCAGTATCCTGTTTCCAACAGTGGCCAATCCAGGTCACAAGTACCTGGCAGTTAACCAAAGTCCACAGCTTCCAAAATGCTCATCCTGGGGTAAGCAGTAGATTTCCCGGGTCCTCTTTAATAATGGTCTATGGATCTTTCCTCTAGGAACTTGTCCAAACCTTTTTTAAACCTGGCTACACTAACAGCTTTTACTACATCCTCCAGTAACAAATTCTAGCGTTTGATTATGTGTTGAGTGAAAAAATATTTTCTCATATTAGTTTTATATGGGTTACATTGTAGCTTCATTACGTGTCCTCTAGTCTTTCTACTTTTTGATGGTGTAAACAACCAATCTACATTGATCCATTCTACTCCATTCATTAATTTATAGACTTCTATCATATCTCCCCTCAGCCTTCTCTTTTCCAGGTTGAAGAGCCCTAACCTTTTAAGCCTTTCTTCATGGGGGTATCCTTCCACCCCCTTTACCATTTTGGTGGCTCTTCTCTGTACCTTTTCTAATTCCGCTATATCCTTTTTAAGATACAGTGACCAGAATTTCACACAATATTCAAGTTGTGGTTGAACCATTGAATGATACAGAGGCATTATAATATCCTTGGTTTTATTCTCCATTGATATCCTTGGTTTTATTCCTTCACCTTAACCAGAAATAATCTGCTACGATCTGGTTTACCTTTGGTCACCCTTCTCCCACCATTTCTCCCTCCCTATCTAGCACCCCCATCCCTCTGGTTGATACCATCCACTACCTAGGAGTCACTCTTGACTCCTCTCTTTCCATTCATGCTCACCTGTCCTCTTGAGTCAGCCATTCCTTCCATACACTGTGTCAAATTCATGCCATTTGTCTCTTCTCTCGCTACTCTTCTTCTCTTCCATGTCATTTCTCGATTACACTATTGTAACATCATCTATCTTGGCCTCCCACAGTACCAATTACATTGATTTCAACTTATTCAAAATACTACCATCTGTATTCTTGCATATGCTTCCCGCTATGATCATGTTTCTTCACTTTTACTTTGGTACCATTGGCTCCCCATTAAATATTGTTCGCAAATCAAACTCCTAACACTGACCCATCATGCACTCCATACTGGTTCTCCTAATTATCTCTCTGACCTTCTTCTTCTGCACTACTCACATCATTCCTTCCATAGCATCCACGTTGTCTTCATCTCCCTGCAGTAACTCAGGCTCATCTTCAAACTACTCACTCTGCTGCCTTTTACTTTCTCACACCCGCCTCCTGGAATGCATTCCCTCCTACCCTCCGCCTGGAACAATCACACCCCAAATTCAAATCTTTATTAAAACCCCGCCTTTTCAATGTAGGCTATGACCTTCCACCCACCTAGCCTGTTCCAACCCCCCCCCCCCCACACACACACACACACACACACACAATCTTTTCCTCTCTACCACTTCCTTTTGTATTTCTCCTCTTCTCCAGACGTGAATGGGTTTAGTGTTCCCCCTCTCCTATTTTTTGGCATTCTTTTCATTCCTTTTATATTGTTTTTAGCCTTGTACACCACTCTGCTGTTCCCTCAAAGAGCGGTTAATCAAAAACTAATAAACATAAACATATAGATATCTTTTTGGTATTCTTTTGTCTTTTCAAGGATCCATCTCAGATCTGCAATGATATCTCTCATTTCTCGCCCTTTCCTGAATCCTGCTTGTACTTCAGGCAGTTGCCGTTCCAGGTATGGTTGTAGTCTCTGCTGAATAATCTTACTGGCATGTGGGATCAGAGTGATTGTGCAATAATTTCCACAGTCAGTTGGATCACTCTCCCTATTCATTAAAAAAAGGTCCAGTATGGCCCCCTCACATGTGGGTTCTATTACCAGTTGCCATAATAGTTCTCGCTGTAAAAAATCCAGGATCTACCTACTTTTAGATGACACCACAGCAGGGATGTCCCAAACAATATCTGGCAAATTGACTTCACCTATCAGCAATATTTCTCCTTTTATAGCAATACTGTAAATATCTTTGATTAAATCTCCACTTATTCTGCCTCGGAAGGAGGTCTCTATATAATACCAATGCAAATAGATGATCCATTTCCTATTTCCAGGTTAACCCACAATTCTCCTCCTTCTTTCATAAGTCTTGCAATTCTGTAGCTTTAATGCTATCTTCTAGAGTGGAAGAATAGGCTAGTGGTTAATGCAACAGCCTCATACCCAAAAGAGCAGGGTTTGATTCCCACTGGCACTCTTTGTGATCTTGGGTAAGTTACTTTACCCTCCTCAGAAGAAAAGGCCTGGCAATCTACTTGTGGTCATACCTTCCCCTGCTGGGTTGCCAGGAGTCAGCATTGAGTTGATGGCAAAAAATATATATACATTATCTTTTACATATAGTGCCATTCCTCCTCCCTTTCTTCCTAGCCTGCCCTTCCTGAATAAATTGTAGCCTGGTATAATTATATCCCAGTCATGGTTCTCCATGAACTATGGGGTATGTTTACTAAACCGTCTTAATGTGCGCTCTGTGAAGTTATTGCGTGATAAGGTACCTTATCACGCGATAATGGCGCTTTTTAAGGCGCACAGTTACCTTATCACGCGATAACGCGTGCAGCGGCGCAAACGAGTGCTGAAGGTGGGGAAATGCTCCCAGAGGGCGGAGGAAGGCTCCCCAGGGGCGGAGAGAAGGGGTCAATGGGTGGAGAGTGGGAGGGGAGAGGCTCCAGGCACACTAACGCTGTGAAATCCGAGGCTGAAAACTAACGCCAGTGAAAACCTGGCGTTAGAGCTGATTTAAAGGGAAGAGAAACCATTTCTGTCAGCAATGTACAGCAAAATCAGGGAAACCTACAAAAAAGTGATAAGCGTGATACATGTGCACGGAACAAAAGTGCAAATAAACATTGAAAATGACCCCAACAAAATATAACAAAAACATAACCAAGCTGGGCAATAGTGATATGAATGGGAAACATCGAAAAACACTCCCAAGAAATCTCCAAAAAAAGTATATGAATTTTGGAAGGGTCTACGCTTCATCCCCATACAAGGTGAATGATCCCACAGTGAAATAGCACTGATCAGGGTTTCCCTCTCCATTGGACAGGTTTCCTATGGTGTGCACATGTTCCACAACAGCAGGGGGAGCATGTCGGAATGGGAAACAGGACAGATGCTGGGAAAGGGGACACAGAGGGCTGCAGACGGCACATGCTGTGCTGCAGCTGGGCCACAGTGCGGACCAGGGTGATGCCTAGGTGGCCCATAAGAAAGCTGAAACAGTAGAGCAGCCAGACAGCAACTTATTAGGGCCCAGCATGGGCACGAGTGTGCTTCCCACAGTGTCACAGGGGATAGTATCCAATAGGTACTGTGGGACCTGGCACTGCAGTACCCACAAGGGCACAGAACATTGGCAGGCGCTGCTGGGGGGAAGCATGGACAGCTATGCAGGCACCCCTACCCCTGAACCTGCACCATAGGCAGCCGCCTACCTGCACAATGGATGGCCTGAGACTGCGCTCCACCAGCAGCACCAGCAGACGGGCATGTCAGCAGGGTGGCAGAGGGGTACTGGTGGTGGAGGGGGCAGTGGCAGCTGCCCAGAGCAGACCGTGGCCTAGCCCTGTGTAGGTGGGTGCCATGCACTGCAACAGACAGGCCCTGTCTGATGAACAGTCATGCTATCCCCCGGGAATCCACTGTCTCTGTGTCAACACGGTGGTGCAGTACGCACAGCCAGTGTGTTCAGGCGCAGAAAATCAGAAGTTCAAGTCCCAGCTGTGGTTCCTACCAACCCAGCCCCCATATTTTACTCACTACTACAACATGCTAATACAGACAGAACCTGTAGAACAGATGAGGTAGACATGCCCAAAACACCTACATTTTACCCTACAGAGCACAGACACCATAAACATGTGCATTACCTAGAGCAGAGTCTCCCAAATGCAGCCCTGGAGGGTCAAACACCATTCAGGTGCCATGCTGCCTCTAATAAATGTGGCTGTGCTGCATTGCTATGCACCGCCCCATGGTATGCAGATGTATCTCATGCATATTCATTAGGGACAGCATGAAAACCCAAACAGTGTTTGGCACTCCAGGACTGGAGTTGGGAACCTCTGCCCTAGAGCAACGGTCAACAGGGGCAGACACACCTGCACCCACAGGCTCCATTATCCCAAGCCTCCTGGAGAGGCAGGATGTTGGGCCCTGCGTGCATCTCCCCATACTAGCACTTGCATACCTTAGCAATGCCACCCTAAACATGGGAAAACTGTACACAGCTATCAAAAGGTTGCTATGAGAACTGGCAGATAGCAATTCCTACATTAAGCACAGTTGGCTGATTGAGCTGCATCATAGCAACCTTTCTGATGTCTGTGGAGTGTGCCCCAGGTCTGGTGTCTGACAGAGTGACCCCAACAGTATTGCGTACCATAGCCATGCCTGCACTGTGCCCAGGACTGGTGTGGTGGCCAGGGCTGCCAAACACCTCTATAGTTGCACAATGCTGGCATAGGTGTGTGGAGTGTGTGTCTGTCTATCCAGTGTGTGGTGGCTGCCAACACCCTCCACAGCCCACACTGCTAGCACTGTTGCCAGTATTGGCCTGCTAATTTGCATAATGAGGAGCAAGGTACTGTGAGAATAGCCTGGATAGGGTGACATGGCCTGGCCGCATCTGCACAGGGCATAGGGCAATGGCTCGGACATTGTAGTGCCCAGTACCACCTGCACGGACAGCATGGCCACAGCATGTCCTGCTGGGAGGTCACTCTCACCCTGACTGAGCAGTGACCACGGCATGACTAGGTTCCCTCATAGTGCTATCTTTATCTGGTTTCTTGATAAACTGCTTAAACCATAAGGCATCAAAGCGGTGTACAATAAATGGGCTGCAGGGAAGAAAAATAGAAAAGAACGCCATGGTATGACAGGAAAGAAAAGAAAAAGGAGAAGAGGAGAGAGAGTAAAAAGGGCAGAGCGACACAAATAGAAACTTACAACAAGAGAGAGGGGACTGAGGGGGTAAACGAGGGTAAAGGGTACTGAAGTGAAGGGTTCTATGAATGGTGATGATATATTAGAGGGTACTGGGAGCAGTAAGTATGAATGAGGGAGCCAATAGTATCAAAGAGAAACTGGAAGATCAAAAGCTTGTGCAAAGAGGTGTGTTTTAAGGAGGGACTTGAATTGTGGAAAAGAGGGCTCAGTACGGAGGGGGAGGGGGAGGGGGAGGGGGAGGGGTATATAGTGTTTTTCTCATGTGATGTTTATGGGTTCTTTTTGGGGCCCAATCACTGACTTATCTGCTTGGTGTGTATGCTGACATCCTAGTTCTGGGTGCATGCATCTCCTCCAGGAACATGCACTATGTACTAGCTAGCAGACTGTCTGCAGCTAGTATGTGTCTTGCTAGAACACCTTGCAGAGTGCAGCGGCTGGAGGCTTGCTGCAGGAGAATATCAGATAGTGGTGGGGGTGAGCTGAGCATTTCCAGGTCTAATGTCTGTCTGCTATTGCTTTATGGATGTGTACAGAGTTGCATTGACTGCCCTGTAGGGTGTCTATTCCCCAGCAGGACTGGGGTTGATGGTTTTCTCTACTGCCTCCATTACAGGGAGGTATAATGTGGATCTGTTGGTGGGAGACCCTGTTTCCCACCCTCAATCCCAGAGGATGGGTTGGGTGGTGGTCAATGTTCCCTCTAATTTTCTGTAGGCTGTGTGCGCATAAAATATCAGCTGTGTGCAGCTTTTGAAGGAAGGTTAAATTTTTGTGCGCCACATAACGACACTCAGAGTTATATACTTTAAAATTTGACTACACGTCAGAATACAGTATGTACACCACATTGATTTTAATCAAATTAAATGAAAATAGGCGATTACTAAATGGAGCGGGAAATTTCTAGTAATTACAATCATAACTTTTAAATTTTAAGATGTCTGTGTTGTTTTCTATCAGAATCAGAGCTGTAATTTTTGTGCGCTCTGTTGTAAAGTATGTGCGCTCGCTCGGCGAGGTGTGTGCACGTGCACACGCGCACAGCTTAGAGGGAACAGTGGTGGTGGTGGTACATAATCTGCCTCTGGGTTCATAAGGGCTAAACCTGACTGAGACATACAGATGTATCCAAGGTGTGCCTGCAGAAAATACCTATCTCACACACTAGCACTGCTGGGGACCTGCAACATGGCCTATTTCTGCCATGGAAGGTGCTGTGGACCTGGTGCTGGGCGCCCCACATCACCCTCAGTGTGAGCACAGTACCCGCACAATGTGACGGTGTGTAGCTACTCTGTGCCAGTAACACACACGGTCAGTTCCCCCTACCAGGCCGAGGTGCTGTGGGGGTGCATACCCCATCTTGTGATCATCTGTAGACTGCTGATTTTCATGTGCAGTGAATCATGGGTACGGGTGGGTTAACCCTAACCTGGTGATCACAGCAGACTGTTTGTGTGGTGACGTGCATTCCTTCTGCAGCCAGCCAGGGGTTTGTTAGTAGCTGTAGCCCACTGGTTATTTCAGTGCCTGTGGAGTCAGAGGTCATAGGTTCAAACCCACAGTGGGGTTATTCGATAGGGCTTTCCAAAGCATTGTCTTTTTTTAATGTACATTAGTGCTGCCAGCAACAACGCCCTCAGAGTACTGTAACCATAAGGTGCCTCAGAAGGCGCTTTATAGGGCGCCTTATAAGGTGCCCTATAGGGCGCCCTATAAAGCGCCTTCTGAGGCACCTTATGGTTACAGTCCATATAAGGTGCCTTATAAGGTGTCCTATAAGGGACATTATAGGGTGCCGTGGCGGACAGTGCACTTTATAATGTGCCCTATGGAGTGCCTTATAGTGTGCCTTATGCGGAAACTTAGGTTACGGCACGTGAGGGTGTGTTTGCTGGCAGCAATAATTAAAATACAAATAAAATGCCTCACAAAACAATACTTACATGTCAAAGCTGATGTCTCAGCCAGCCTTATGCATTAGACACACTAGGGATTTGAACTCATGACCCCTGTATTATCAGTCAGTGTATTAACCATTGTGCTACACCTCTGTTTCTATGTTTGTATGTCTGGGCGCCTACTTTAGATTACCGCGCGTTAACGCGCTTAGCGGCACTTCGCCCGATAATGTGCGCAGTAGCGCGCATTATCGCGTGATAATCCCGTTTTGCTACTTTAAGACTGAAACGCCCACTCCTTTTATGGCAGCTTGCACACTATCGCCGGGCGCACATTAAGATGGTTTAGTAAACATACCCCTATGTCTTTGTAACTGCCAAGTCAGCCTCTTCCATTAAAGTTTCAACATCCGGATTCCTTTTTCCCATACTATGGACATTAACACACAACACTTTCCAGATGTTGCCCCTTTTACCCATGTCTACAGAGGTATTTAATGTTTTACTTACCTGAGGGTATTCGCTTATCTTTATCTTTATTGTGAGAATTTATATACTGCCCTTCATTGCACCAGGGTGGTTTACAATTAAAAAGTAGCCACAGAGAATTATAGCGGGACCAGGAAAAAGAAAGGAACTACGATGGTGACAGGATAGCGCACAATCATACAACAGCAAAGGAGCAAAGAGGGAATAAGAGGAGGTGGAAGAATAATAATAAGATTTAAGGGTCAGGGAAGGGGTGGTCATAGGCAACCTGAAAGAGGTGAGTCCTGAGAAGGGCCTTAAATTTGTGTAATGAGGATTCTAGTCGGATGTCTGTGGGCAGAGAGTTCCAGTTATGCCATTGTCCTCTGCCTTCTTTTATTTAGTTCCATGGATTAGGAAAGAAAGAATATATTATTTTAAAAAAAGGGGAAGGAATTGACAGTCAAAGAGAGAGAACAATGAAATCACAGAGTAAAAAATTCAATTTAAAATAAAACCTCTCCTACAATGCTAATTACTAAAGCACCATTCTTCTGTCATGTTTTGAGACCAGAAGCAAATTATTTTTGACATGGTCAGAGCCATGAATTTACAGCTGAGTTATTGCTGTTTAGTAAAACAAGAACTTTAATTGTTGACACTAGTATTCAGAATAAACTGGCTCTCTATCAGTTACTCTAGGCAATCCCCTTCTTTACTGCTACAGTAAGTATATTCCCCACCTGTACTACATAGTGGTGATTCTTAGCAGAGCACAACATTCACTTATAAGTTAACTGTGTAAGAGGTTCCCATCCATTTTGGTTCTGTGGACGCCTTATTAACCTCCATAAAGTTCAAGGACCCCCAGTTCATCCTCGCCACTTTTCTACCTGAGGGCTTTCTTTACCAATCCCCAACAAATCTAGTTTAAAGCCCCAAATCTAGTTTAAAGCCCCAATGTCCCATGGCTTGTTATTGGGAGGTTCTCAACGTGCAATGTGTGCTCTCTATGCAGGCATCACTGTTCAGGCCCTCTCCATCTGCCTCCAATAATAGAAAACAGCAAACCCCCTTCACCACCATGCCTGCTTGCTTATATTTGTCCATTTTGGGAACCCCTCGCACCCGTATATTTCAACGTTGGGACAATTCATGTTCTTTCAGACAGAGAATTTAAGGCCCCATGTATGTTCATTGCATCCTCAGTCTGTCTGTCTACATACTTCTCTATCTCATCAATTTGCTGCCCAGTTCTTGCACATCTTGATGAATGGCAGTCATCACATCCCTCACCTTTATTTTTACCAATGACATCTTCTGGCACAATTCCTGCAATCACCTCCAAAAATCTCTGCAGGTGCAGGGCTCATCAGCGTACTCTGGTTCCTCCTTTGACTCACTGGATGATGCCATATTGCCTCTCTCCTAGTGCTGTGGCACCTGTTCTTTATTTACATAGGGCGACTTAAATTTTTCTAATCTCTTCCACACTGACATCCCAAAGGTAATCTCTACATCCAATAGCTACTCCTGCCTTTGAGTGCAAGCAGGGGACGCTCAAAATAGCTCATTAGCACTCCGACAGCAGCCCTTCAACTAGGCTACTATCTACTATGTGTGAATCACTTCCTCAAATGCTTTCATACAGGTCTAATACTTTCAGGATGGGGGGGGGGGTGCCTGTGAGCCCAATCAATATGGGTAGCATCGGAGTTCGCAAAATCTTTGACCCACTCAGAGACTACAGCCACCACTCCATCTTTTGTCTACTTGAGCGGCATGCCAAAATGATCCCCGAACTGCGGGGATTCTGATGATATGAGGCTCAAGCAATTATCACCAGCTGATCTGCCTCTCTGGAGTTAAAATCTAAGCCACTATCCTCTGCATGGTAGCCCTGATGACAGCCTGCCTTTTGATCCACTAACCTCCCATGGCCCATTCTTGTTCTTGCCAGTCACAGCATCATCCTACTTTCCATCTCAGCAGCCATCTAATTTCTCCCACTGCAAAAAAAGTAAAGACTACTTTACATTATATTAGAAGTATTAGACAGGAGAACAGAGACAGAATGGGCCAGCCCATAAGGAAAGTAATAGAGAGACTTGGCCAATCCTGAGAGAAGTGAAGACAGAGGAATATCGCTCAAAAGATTTTCTCATCTTTAATAAGTGTTCCCACGATCTCTCACAAATAGACTCTGTTACACCCACCCATACTGGCATTAACCACCCTCACCACTAGAGCACTGAATACACCTCCAAGGATTAATAGGGGTGAGCAGGGGATAACAGAACACACTATGATGGACAAGAGAATGTAAGCTGCGGCCCTATCTAAATTCCCATGCATAGCTGAACTAGCATCCCAATCAAGATGCCCCTGACCTATCTCGAGGTCTTGCACCCAGCTCCGAGGATACCTCTGCTTCATCCTTCCTGGCCATGAAAACAGACCTCCTGGAGGTCTTGCAGGAGCTAAAGCTTTTTAGATTGTATTTCACTAACCTGTCCTCATCCTGTTACAGCATGTTTTCATTCTTTTGAGGACAGAATTTGTCTCTTTCTCAGCGTCAGAGAGAAAGAATCTATTGCTTGCCAAGACCATTAAATCCAGATATTCCAGGACCTCCCCCAATACATGATGGAGTGGAGAAAGAGCTTCAAGTCACTGACCCAGCTACTTCAACAAAGATCTATCAAATATAGATGGGAATTTACCTTTGCCTTGATTTTTGAATGACACAATATCCAGCAGAAGATTTTTAAGCTGGCTGACTGTCTTGATATGGTGGACCTGATACAAAACGGAGGGAAACCTCCCCCTCGGCAATCTATAGCGCAACATGACTGGCAGACTTTCACCCAAAGAAACATAAGATACCTGGAGCCCAAAGACACCTTAACAACTCTATGGATGAGATCCTGGAACGCAAGATGGACACTGCACAACCCCCTTGATCCTATTAGAGATTGTGTATTTGCTTTTTCTCACTGTCTCTTTCTGTTATGCATACTGTCTCTTCCATCATTCTCTAAGTACATACCCCTCCTCATTCTATATGAGGAGCTTTTGTTAGGTTGCTTTGAGGCTCTGTCCTATTCTGTTACTTCTTTACCCTTGCAGTTTGTTATTACATGACTTCAATAATGATGAGTGGATTCCTTAGGATGATTCCTGCAGGCTAAGGTCTCTGGAGCTACCAATCTTTCCAACACAGGGTCTATGACAGGGTTAGTAACTCCACCAGTAAATGTTGGTCACTGGCAGACACTGCGATGTTGAAGATGGGCTGGCTGGTCTCAACTGAAGCCAGATTGTTTTAAAAGCCTAGGGTGGCCTCTCATATAGAGGTGGCACCATTACAAGCTTAAGTTGGATTGGAGGGGATGCTCCAGTCTCATGTCATCTGCATCCCTAACATGGCATTCTTGATGCCACTTTCTGTATTTCAAGTCCATCTCAAATATCCATCCTAACCTGGAAGGACTGTAGGTAAGAGAGGGGGAGAGGGAGGGGTGGGCTACCCTGGTGGAAGAAGATGGGAGAGGCTCACTATAAAAGGACAGAGCAGTATGAGAGGACATGGGACACGTCTTGTCCCGCAACAATGGAAATGTCGACTGATGAGTTATTACAGAGACGATAGGTCTTTTAAGGGATTATGGTTAGACTTATCTCTTGGACTGTGCAGGGCCTTCACAGCCCCATAAAGCATAGGTGAGTGCTGGACCAATTAAGAAGGGAGAAGTTAGATTTTATCTTCCTACAGGAATCTCACATATTGGGGCAAGATCACTTATGATTACGATTCCGTATGTTCCCGCAGGTCTTTACATCTAACTTCTCTTCACAAGGAGGGAAGTGGTGACCCTTTTTTCCCAGAACACCCCCTTTCAGATGACCTTGCAGTATAATAATCCTGGAGGTCGGATTCTCATCCTGACCAGACCTTAAAATAAATCCCACTTACAATTTTCAATGTATAAATCCTTTCTTCACAAATTGGGGACACGCTGGCCAAGCTTCTGGAGGTAGCACGATTCCACCTGCATGGTGAGATCCTGGTTGGAGGGAACTTCAGTTGCGTCCTGTTTGGCATCGATAGAACTGGGAGGGGAAGCCAAGACACAATGAACCCGAGGAAGCTACAGGGTAACCTATTTAAGACTAATAAGAGAAAATATTTTTTTCACTCAACGCATAATCAAACTCTGGAATTCATTATCGGAGGATGTAGTAAATGCTGTTAGTGTAACCGGGTTTAAAAAAGGTTTGGACAAGTTCCTGGAGAAATGGTCCATAAACCATTATTAAAGGGGACCCGGGAAATCCACTGCTTCCCCAATACATTGTGGAACCTGTGTCTGTTGGGGAAACTACCAGGTACTTGTGACCTAGATTGGATACTATTGGAAACAGGATACTGGGCTTGATGGACCTTGGTCTGACTCGGAGTGAGTTAGATTTACCTGTACCCTTTGTTGCCTCCCACTCAACCAATTTCTAACCCAAGCAGTAACTTTAGGGTCCATCCCTAGGATGAGTAGTTTGTTTATAAGTCGCTTACAAGAAACGGTGTCAAAGGCTTTACTGAAATCTAAATACACCACAACTAGGGCTCTCCCTCGGTCCAACTCCCTGGTCACCCAGTCAAAGAAATCAATCAGATTTGTCTGACAAGACTTGCCTCTGGTGAACCAATGCTGCCTAGGATCCTGTAATCCGCTGGACTCCAGAAACCTCACTATTTTCTCTTTCAATAATTTACTCACCACCGAAGTTAAACTAACTGCCTGTAGTTTTCAACCACATCCTTACTTCCACTTTTGTGTAAAGGGACCACATGTGTCTCTCTCCAGTCCTTTGGCGCCACTCCCGACTCCAATGAGGCATTGAAAAGGTCAATCAGTGGAGCTGCTAAAACATCCCCAAGTTCCCTCAATATTCTAGGATGTATCCCATCCAGTCCCATCCCTTTGTCTACTTTAAATTTAATTAGTTTCTCATCAACACAGTTTTCTGAAAATTATTCAAGATGCCCTTCACTTCTGTTCCTGTTTGTGGGTGTTTTTTGAGATCTTGTTCCTGGTTCTTCATCTGTGAACACAGAACAGAAATATTTGTTAAACAATTCTGTTTTATCCTCATCAGCTTCCACATATTCCTCCCCTTCACCCTTGAGTCTGACAATACCACTTTTGCCCTTCCTCTTCTCATTAACATATCTGAAAAATGTCTTATCCCCCATTTTATTGCATTGGCTATTTCCTCCTCTTTTTGAATCTTTGCTTTCCTGACTACTTTGCTAGCGTCTCTAAGGGGCATGTTTACTAAACTGCGGTAACGTTACAGACCGCGTGTTATGTAACGTTAACGATCGTTAGGTAACGTTAACGTGCGGTATGTAACATTAACACACATTAGCGTTAACTAACTATCGTTAACGTCCCCGGCCATGGTAAACACCGCAGAGGGTGGAGAGAGGGCTGGGGGAAGGGGTCAATTGGGGGGGAGTGGGTGGGGAGAGGTTCCCTGCACAATAATGCGCAGAACTGAAGGGCTGAATCCTACCGCGAATGAAAACCTGCCGTTAGATGCACATTTCCTGGAAAGAGAAAACATTTAAGTGTCAGCAATGTAGAGCATAGACAGGGAGCCCAAGAAACATGATAGTAGTGCTGCATTTCCAGCAACAGCATAGTGCCCAAGTATGAAAGGCCACTATGGCGATGGTGCAAGTGGGGCATAGGGGGCTGCAGGTGGGACATGTAGCGGGAGCAGCTGGGGCACAGGGTGGACTAGGCAGGCACATAGGAACATAGAAACCTGAAATCAGCATGACAGCAGCTGACAAAGGCCAAACACAATCCAACTACATCTACCTGGTCCACCCAAGCTAACCGTTGCCAGAGCACTGACCTGACATCCCCCCAGCCAACCCTCCCCCAAGTGGAAGGGACAGACTATCGATAGGCGGTGATGGGGGGGGGGATGCGAGGATGCTCATGTATGCCCCATGCACCAGACCCCGCTCCCTAGGCGATCACCTACCCACACAGTGGATGGCCTGGGACTGCGCACTACTAGCACCGACAGCATATGGTCATGTCAGCATGGCAGGGGGGGTGCCCGTGCTGGAGAGGGCAGTGGCACCTGCCTGCAGTGGACCTAGGCCATGCCTTGTACCAGTACGTGGTATGCAGTGTAACATAAAAGGTCTGGCTGAGGGAATGTACAGGTAGCCCCCTGTGGCAATAGTGTGATGCAGTACACCCAGACAGTGTATCCAGAAGCAGAGGGTCACAGGTTCAAGTCCCAGCTGTGGTTCCTGCAGAGCATATCCCTATGTTTAACCCCATATATAATTTGGAACATTGACTGACTGCCATTGTGAGAAAGTGCAACTGAATCAGTCACTGACTATGAGGTTTTAAATTTGATATCATGCAATTTTGATTGAGTCAGATAACTGGATTCCCTTGAAATAGCTAATGCGAAACACTAGGAAAGATGTCTCAATGGGTGTTGGGGGTTGCTTAATTTTTACTCAGGAGTTCACAGATCTTTATAAAATATTTGTATAAATTTTGTATTAGGTTATGATTATTGTTATTGATTGCTCGTAAATTTTTGAATAGTGAACCCTTAGTATGGTGGATGGGTTAGGTAATAGTGAACCGTTGATGTAATATGACTCATGGCCAGACCCTTTTCACTGAGAGGTGATGGTTTGTAGGTCTGGTGAGTCTTTCTGAGGTTTGCTTTTTACCTGAAGCCTTGATATCTAATAATTACCGCAATTTGGTTAATTGAGTGAAGTCTATTGTTAATATATGAAGTATCATTATTTGGCTTTGCTATAGACCTTGTTTATATTGTTTGGATGCTATGTTTTACCCTACAATGCAGATACAACAGCAACATGTGCAAAGCCCAAAGCAGCGGCAAACAGGGGTACAAACACCCACTCACACAGGCTCCACAATACAAAGATGCATGGAGAGGCAGGCTGTTGGCCCCAGCATTGAGCTGTTGTTATCACCAGAGCACTACTACTACATCCTGCACAGTTTAGCAATGTCGGCACTGTGATCAGGACCAGTGTGGCGGGCAGGGTTGCCAACCACCCCTATCTTTGCACAATGCTGCAATAGGAGTGTGTGTGTGTGTGTGTCTATCCATTGTTTTATTTATTTATTTATTTATTTATAGTCTCTTATATACCGCACTATTCAGCATCAGCGCGGTTTACAATAAACAAGGAGTTACACAATTCAACGGTACTTTGTGTTTACAGAAAAAACAGGAAATACAACTCGGATAACAGGGTAATTAATTAATATAACAGACATGATCTCATCCTGGCTTCAGTATTGTGTATGGGAGGTCTGTGGGGTGTCTGTATTGAATTTGTATGTTTGGAAGGTCTGTGGGTAGGTTGTGTTATCTGGATTGTTTAATGGATAAGACAAGAGGAAGAGGTAGTGTTTCAAAGCTTTTCGAAACTGCAAAAGGTCTGGTATTGATCGGA
The DNA here is from genome assembly GCA_033557465.1 of Ichthyophis bannanicus. Taxonomy (NCBI): domain Eukaryota; kingdom Metazoa; phylum Chordata; class Amphibia; order Gymnophiona; family Ichthyophiidae; genus Ichthyophis; species Ichthyophis bannanicus. The sequence goes on from CM066038.1 coordinate 254,377,338, forward strand.
TGTTTTGAGGAAGGCTGTTCCAACACCTTGGTGCACAGAAAAAGAAAGCCCTGTCAGTAGTAGTTTTGGTGTATTGTGTTATTGATTTAGGGACACCTCACTAGGCCCACAATGTCCCACTGATACCAGCGTTAGCCTGAATATGTGCATAATGAGGAGCAAGGTGTTGTGGGTATGGCCCGGACAGAGTGGATTGGACAGGATGCATCAACACAGGGTGTGGGGCAATGGCTGGGACACTGTAGTGCCCGACCACCGCCTGCATGGCCAGGGTGACCACAGCATGGCATGCTGGGAGGGCACTCACTCTGACCGATCAGTGACCATATATCAAAAAATGTGCGTTAAATGTAACAAAAATGGGAAATACATCCAAAAATATAACGCTTGTTTGGGCAAAAAGTATAGTTATATAAACTATATCTAACTGCTACCGGATGGTCTCAGAACTCCATAGCATCTATCCCAGAGACTCAAAAGTCAAACTTAAAGGGAAAGAAGCTAAATAACATCAATGACCTCCCAGGTAGCCAGCAGTGATATAGTCAAATAACCTGCCCCATGTGAATCAATACAGCTCTTTTTCAAAATGTAACATAGGAGCAGGCATATAACGTTCTTCTTAACACTGCTGTAGGAACACTCAAACAAACCCTTAAACTGATCCAAACTCTACAAACATCCCGATGCCTCCCCCCAGCGCCTTCGGAGCGTTTCTCCACAAATGGTTCTTCAGGGGATTTACTGGATCACAAAAACTGCTGCCCACGTCAAACTCCACAGAACATTGCCGGCTTCCAATCTTTCCAAACTCATAGGAAGCTTAAGCAAAAAGACGCCGCGCACTCAGAGCAGACAGTTTGTGTGGTGACCTGCAGTCCTTCTGTATCCAGCCATTGCTGTGACATACACCACAGAGGTATAGCCTACTGGTTAATACAATGCCATTCTTGGCAGTGTTCATGGCTTCAATTCCTCATTGCTCCGTCCTCTCATGCCTGTCCTACTCAAATAGTGTGCATGCATGTAGCAGTCATATTTTTGCAGATTTGTGCTGCCAGCCCATAATACCCTCGCCACAATTGCCAACATTCCCTCGGTCCGTCTATCTGCATCTGTCAGCTGTGTAGAGTCCTGTCTGCCTGTGCAGGCTGTCACCCCATGTCCTGCACTGCTACCCTTTCCTGTATTGTGCCTCTTCATGCTTGCCTCGCCTGAGCCTGATCTGCATGGCACCACCACTCCTCTGTCCACCCATCATTGTAACTATCCTGCCACCTCCGCCTCCACTGGGGGACACGTATTCCCATCGTCTGCCACCAACTGTCTTTCCAGTACTTTACATTGCCAACACCCTGTGCTGTGGTACAGTTGCCCCCACCATGTTTGTCATCAGTACTGGCAGCCACATGGGATGCATGCAGATATGGCAGGTCCAGCGGCTCCCAGATCTCCCTCCTTCACTCACCTGTTCATTGCCTTTCCTGCGTGCTCTATCTAGTGCAGTGGTTCTGAACCAGTCCTCCTTGAACCCCTAGGCCAGTCGGGTGTTCAGGATAGCCCTAATGAATATGAATGAGATATATATGCATTAGAGATATCCTGCCAACCTGACTGGTTTGTGGCCCTCTAGGGCTGGATTTGGAGACCCCTGCCTTACACCTCTGTCATTTAAGATTAGACAACGTTTTGGTGGGGGTGAGAATTGAGGAGGCATGTGACACATTCTATCTACCCTTTTGATGTCTAGGACATCTGCACCTTGCCCACTCACAATCTTAAATGACAGAGGTGTAAGGCAGAGGTCTCCAAATCCAGCCCCAGAGGGCCACAAACCAGTCAGGTTGGCAGGATATCTCTAATGCATATATATCTCATGTATATTCATTAGGGCTATCCCAAACACCTGACTGGCCTAGGGGTTCAAGGAGGACTGGTTAAGAACCACTGCCTTAGGCCACACTAACCTAGGGCACCATAACCTTGTTAGGCCACCTTAACCTATGGTTCCATAACCCAGGGTGCCTTCTAAGGTGCCTTGTCCAGGGGTGCCTAATAAGGCGCTTAGCCTAAGGAGCCCTACTGTATAGGGCACCTTACAAAGTGCCTTATGAGGCACCTTATAGGGCACCTAACAAGGCAGCTTATAAGGCATCCTATAGGGCACCTAACAAGGCACCTTATTGCACCTTATAAGGCACCTTACAAGGAACCTTATAAGGCGCCTTACAAGGCGCCTTGTAAGGTGCCTTATGAGGTGCCTTGTAGCGCGTGTTAGTTTGTAACATACGTTAGCTGATACGGCTTGCTGTAACGATGCACCACCCACGCCTTTATATGGGTATCTGTACCTTTACCGCGGAACCTAAAGCGAATGACATTACCGCAGTTTAGTAAACATACCCCTAAGTTTTTTCAAATATAGATGCCTGTCTTCCTCTCTCTGTGATCTCTTGTATTTCATGAAGGCCTCCCTCTTTCTCTTCACCTTTTCAGCTACTTCTTTCGAAAACCATAGTGGTCTCCTTTTCCTTTTACCTTTATTTACCATTTTAACAAAAAGGTTGGTTGCCCTTAAAATATCCCCTTTCAGTTTTGCCCACTGTTTTTCTACATCCTCCAGCTGCTCCCATCCCACTAACGTCTCCCTGAGGTATTGGCCCATCTTGACAAAGTTGGCTTTCCTAAAGTCTAAGACCCCCACTTTTGAATGGATTTTAACAGCCCTAGTCCTAATACTGAACCATACCATCTGGTGATCACTGGATGCAAAATTATCTCCCACTATGACATCAGAAACCCTTTCACCATTGGTAAGCACCAAGTCCACTATGGCCCCTTCACGTGTGGGTTCTGTTACCAATTGCCTGAATAGTTCTCCCTGTAGAGAATCCAGGATCTCCTTACTTCTAGATGATACTGCAGCAGGAATGTGCCAATCAACATCCGACAAATTGACATCCCCTATCAGTAGCACTTCCCCTTTCCTGGCAATGCTGCGTATGTATTCAGTTAAGTCTCTGTTCACCTGTGAGGGTGGTCTGTAAATCATGCCAATGTAAATAGATTTCTCTTTCCCTCTTTCTAGTTTAACCCACAGTACCTCGTCTCTCCCTTTTAAGCTCTGTATTTCCAAAGCTTTAATATCATTGTTTACATATAGTGCCACTCCTCCTCCCCTTCTTTCTACCCTGTCCTTTCTGAATAAAGTATAGCCTGGTATAGTTACATCCCAATCATAGCTTTCTGTGAACCATGATTCTGTAACTGCCACTATATCCCCTCTCCCATTAAAGCTTCAACATCTGGGATCTTATTTCCCATGCTACGGACATTTATACACTGCTTTCCAAATGTTAATAAAATGTACAGAACTGGAATGTCAGCATAATTGAAAAGTGAACATTAAAGTAAAAACATAAGTACTTAAAATAAGAGAATTCAAGGGCTTTAGTGAATAGCATAAAATGTATGTCCTACCCAACACCGCAGTTGGTCTCAATTAGAAATAGAAATATTGGTTCCAATTTGCATGAGAGACATGTGAATACTTTATCAACCAAAGAGCTTTATAGAAATCATGCGAACATATAAACCAGAGTAAAATAAAACTGCTCAAAGCCAAAGAAGGATGCCATATGAAAAAAACATTCCATGGAAACACAGTCACACAAAATAAATCTTATGCACTGAAAAATCAATCGTATGTAGTGCCAAAAGGACATGGACTTAACAGATGTCCAGGGCAAAAAGGGAAAGAGGAAAAGAACATATAGTACAATCGAGTGTAAAACAGAAAAGGAGAAACATGTGCCAAAATTTCCAAAAGACGATAAAAAGTACTGTTTCTGTTCTCTCCCTGCAGAGTACTGTGCTGTTCCCAGTGCTGCTCTGTCATCGCAGTGCACACATGACCTTTGGCGTGACCTCGTGAGTCAGACTATCGCCACAATAAAGGGCATATCACCTGTTTCCCATGTCACATTCCTGCTTCTCGTGCAGGCTCCTTGCGGCGGGTCCAGGGGCTACATGCGTCAATCAGGTCGACGTGACTTTAGCCTTACATTTAACCTACACTTTCTCCAGATACTACCGGTTAGTTTACTACTTTTATTTCTTATGGCTTCTCCTATCCCAGTATTTTGGGGACACCATCCCTCTCCCTCACTTCATCTATATCAATCCTGCTCTGTTGTCAATTTAGTCTCCTGCCTGCCACTAGCCTCTGCTTCGCTACATATGACTGTTCCACCTACTTCGTTCCAACCAGCTCTCACCATTCTTTGTGCATTGCTTAATTGCCGGTCTACAGTGGGAAAACATCTCTCATCAATAACCTTCTGGTGCAGCATGATTTAGATTTGCTTTTCCTCATGGAGACATGACTCAAGGATGGTGAGGAAGCTATTATCTATCGTTGCCTACTCCCTGACTTTACCGCACTATCGACCTCCCGCTCTACTAAGGCGGATGGCAGGATAGCTGCTATCTTCCACGATTCCTTCGGTATCAGTGAAATTGCTACTGCAGCATTAGATTACCCCAAAGCACTGTACCTTCGCATACCCCCTCCCTTCACCAGTCACATCCTTTTGATCTATGCCCCTCCTGTCCTGTCCTCCCCTCTATGGGATTGCTTTTACACCACTTTGCAGGAGAGTTACTGCATTTACAGATCTCCTCATTCTAGGAGACTTTAACTTTCACATGGACCAGCCCATTCATTCCCGGGACAAACGTTTTCTATCCCTCATATCAGACCTAGCATTGTCTCAGCATATCAACTTCCCCACCCATATTTCAGGGCATACACTTGATCATCTTCTTAGCTCATTGGATTCCAAGGCAGTTATCACAGATCTTCACAACTTTGTTTTACCATGAATGGATCATTATGGTGTCTTTTTCCATTTCTCGCATCCTGTATTTTCTCCAGCCTTGACCCCTTTTCCCCCTTTGCGCCAATCTGCCTGACACATCCCCACATCAACACCCCCCCCCCTTCATCCTGGAAAACTGCTGTGGTCCAGCCTCTACAGAAAAAACCCTTCACTGGATCCTGCCTCTTCTGCCAACTTCCGCCGGTCTCTAATCTTCCTTATCTATCTAAAAGCTACTCAAAAAACTTGTTTTCACTCAACTCCTGGATCACTTTGAACATACTAACTTTCCCCGTCAACGTCAATTGGGCTTTAGGCTGTGCCACAGCATGGAAACTATTCTGCTATCTGTATTAAATGAAATATGAACATCTTGGGAGAAGGGAATATCACCCTAGCAGTATTGCTTGAGTTATCAAGTGCTTTTGATCTAATTCATCACTCGCTTCTTCTCTTGTGCCTTTGCTCTGCCGGGTTAGGGTCCACTGTTCTTCAATGGTTTCACTCCTTTCTCTCTCTTCATTCATACTATGGAGTATGTTTACTAAATTGCGGTAACGTTACAGACCGCGCGTTAGGTAACGTTAACGCTCGTTAGGTAACATTAACGCTAGTTAGGTAATGTTAACACTCATCAGGTAACGTTAACGTGCAATAATGTTACAAACCGTGCAGAAGCGTTCTGTGGCATGGTACACACCGAAGAGGAAGGAGAGAGGGGGAGGGCAGGTGTCAATGGGCAGGGAGTGGGTGGGGAGTGGGCAGGGAGAGGCTCCCTGCACACTAACACGCTGAACTGAAGGGCTGAATCCTACCGCGAATGAAAACCTGCCGTTAGATGCACATTTGCAGGAGAGAGAAATTTCGGTGTCAGCAATGTACAGCATAAGCAGGGAGCACAACAAACCTGATAGTAGTGCTCCATTTGCAGCAACACCATAGTGCCCAAGTATGAGAGGCCACTATGGCAATGGTGTAAATGGGGCATAGGGGGCTGCAGGAGGCACATGTAGTGGGGGCAGCTGGGGCATAGGGTGGACCTGGGTGTCGCCCAGGTGGCACATAGGAACATAGAAACTGGAAGTCTGAAAGACAGCATCTGACAAAGGCCAAACACAATATACAAATACATTGTCCACACTAGCCAATAGTTGCCAGGACAGAGACAGGACATCCCCGCATCCATCCCACCACCATGTTGAAGGGACAGAATGTTGTTAGGCAATGATGGTGGGTGGGGGTGGGGATGTCCATGTATGCCTTCCCACCCCAGATGCCGCACCATAGGCACCTGACTACCTGAACAGTGGATGGCCCGGGACGGTGCACAGCAAGCACCAACAGCATATGGTTATGTCAGCATAGCATGAGGGGTGTCCGTGCTGGAGGGGGTAGTGGCACCTGTCTGCAGTGGACCCAGGCCATGCCCTGTACCAGTACGTGGTGTGCAGTGCAACAGAAAACGTCTTTCTGAGGAGACGTAAAGGTATGGACCAGGGACTGCTGTGCCTCTGTGGCCTCACTGTGGTGCAATACACACAGCCAGTGTGACTCAGAGCAGAGGGTCACAGGTTCAGGTCCCAGCTGCAAACCCTGCACAACACATCACAAACATTGCCCTCCCTAACTTTAACTCTCTACTTTCTTCTGTCCTCTGTCTCTCTTTCTTTCTCTCCTAAGTAATTGTAACTTTCTGTTTCTGACTTTGATGTTTTTATTAATATTGTAAACCGCCCCGATGTAACGGGGGGCAGTATATCAAATGTTTTATAAACAATAAACAATAAACATTTGCCCTACTACATAGATACAACAGAAAAGCAGGAAAAAAAAGCAGGAAATGTCTGGCTGAGGAGAGGTAAAGGTAGTTCCAGGGACTGCTGGGCCTCCATGGCAACACCATGGTGCAGTACACACAGCCAGTGTGTCCAGGAGCGAGCAGAGGGTCACAGGTACAGGTCCCAGCTGCTGGAACCTGCAGAACACATCCCAACATTTTACCCTACGAAGCATATACAACATCAAACCATGCAATCACCACAGTAGCGGCCAACAGGGGTAGAAACACCCACTCACACAGGCTCCACTATCCAAATCATGCTGTACAGGCAGGCTGCTGGCCCCAGCACGGAGTTGCAGGTAACATCACAGCACCACTGCTACCTCCTGCTCAGTTCAGAAATGTCGGCAGTGTGGCAGGCAGGGTTGCCAAACACCCCTATCATTGCACAGTGCTGCAGTAAGAGTGTGTGTGTATATGTCTATCCATAGTTTTGTGGCTGCCCACCCCACTCTTGGCCCACATTGTCCAACTGTTACCAGCATTAGCCTGTGAATGTGCATAATGAGGAGCAAGGTAGTGTGGGTATGGGCCAGATAAGGTGAATTGGGCAGGCTGAATCTGCACAGGGAGTATTGCAATGGCTGGTACACTGTAGTGTTTGAATACCACCTGCATGGACAGGGTGGCCACAGCATGTCATGCTGGGAGGGCAGTCTCACCCTGACTCAGCAGTGACCATGGCATGTCCAGGTTCCCCCATAGTGTTCTATGCTATTTGTCTCTAGTGAGTGAGTGTGTGTGTGCGTGTGCCTGCTTCCCATCCTATGTTTGGGTGCACATGTTTTCTCACTGACCATGTACCACAGACTAGCCAGTGGCATTTCTGCAGTTAGTCTGTGCATGGTAACAACACCATGTATGATGGTGCATGGCAGACTGTGGTATGTGGCAAGTGAAGATTCACATGGCAACCAAACATTAATGCCAGTCTGCCAATGCTCCAGTCACAGGTATGTTTCATGTGCACTAGCCCTAGAGGGAATTTCTTTGCCATCAGGAACAGGCTTGCTGATCCCCCAGCCAGTCCTGTGGTCTCAGGTACCTGTCCCTCCATGCCCCCACTTACAAGATGGGTGTTATGGGGCACATAGTGTATACTACTCCAAACAGTAGGGGGCCATGGTGCATAACCCTCATAAGACACTGGACACCCTTCCACCCTGCTAACAGGTGGCCTTGGCAGCCAGACCTTAACACTGGGTACACACTGATCTGGGTGGTCTCTGGTCCCAGGGGGACACCTGTGACTATGGGCACAGAGGTGCCTTTGGTACACTGTCTGGGACACCTGCCACACACTGCCAGTGATTGGGATGTGCAGCAGGACCTATATGTAGCATCACATGTACTATAGACCTAGTGCTGGGCAGCCATCCATACCCTCAGGGTGAATATAGAACCTGCACAATGGCAGGGTCCATAGCTACTCTGTGCCAGGATCACGCACAGCAGGCTGTGGTAACAGAGAGGTGCAGACCCCATTTGTTGATCCGCTGTGGACCACTGTTCGGCATGTGCAATGCATCATGGTGCGGTTACCCTAACCTGGCTCACAGAGCAGACGGTCCATGCGGCGACCTGCAGTCCTTCTGTACCCAGGTATTTCTGTACAGCAGGCCATAGAGGTATAGCCTACTGGTTTGTACAATGACGTTCCCAACTGTTTCCATGGGTTCAATCCCCTATTGTTCCCCCCTCCCATGTGTGCCAAACTCAGATATTTTGCATGCCTCTAACACTCATATTTTTGCAGATATGTGCTGCCAGCCCATAAGAGACTCGCCACAGTGGGCGACATTCCTCTGGTCCGGTTATCTGCATCTGTCAGCTGTGTAGAGTCCGGACTGCCTGTGCAGGCTGTCACCACAGGTCATGCATTGTGCCGCTACATTGCCTGCCTCGCCTGTACCTCAGCTGCATGGTACCACCACACCTCTGTCCACCCCTCATTGTAACCATCCTGGCACCCCCGCTTCCCCTGGGGGACACATATGCCCACCATCTGCCACCCACTGTCCTCCCAGTACTTTACATTGCCCACACCCAGTGCTGTGGTACAGTTGCCCACAACATGTTTGTCAACAGTACTGGCAGCCACATGGCCTCCAGCCCTCACCCTCAATCACCTGTGCAGTGGCAGTAACCTGTGGCCAATCCAGTGTTAGGGTGACATTAGTATCTCTGGACATACATAATGCATGTCAACCTGAGGCATCTTGCAGGCCACAGGGCAAACTAACCTAGGGAACCGTGACATTGTTATGCCACTGTGAACAATGGTGAAATATCCCAGGGAGTCCACGAGGATGACCTGTCCAGGTGTGCCCAGTACAGTGCGCTGCCTAGGGACCCCACAAGTCACAAGTAACCTGACGAGCATCCTATATGGCACCGCACAATATGGTGCCCAGTAATGCACCTATTAAGGCGCGGTAGCACAATATATACCAATATACCATAGAAGGAACCCACGAACGTGCCATGTTCTGAAGCGCGGTATCGGGAGACGTACAACATGCTATTAGGGCTGGGGAGCCCCAGGATACACTCCTTAGCTTACCATTATGTAAGGCACACTCCAAGGCGCTGTAATCAACGTTAGCCTAACACGCGCCTGAGGCCCAGACGGCTGAAAGCCTGACACGCTGTAACGTCAGGCCTCAATGCCCACAAGAACATGGTCCGTCAGAGCAATATAACATGGTATGTGTAGCACAGTGGTTAGGCAATATGTCAGACTACAATGTCTTGTGAGTTCAAATCCCAGAAGGGGATACCAGAATGGAAGGAAGATGGGTATAGGGTGCGTCACAAACAGAAAGACCAGTTGTACTCAGATATAGAAAAGGATACCTGTAACATAAACAAATAGACCAACCAAATAGACCAATGCACATCGCAAACAGAGGGTACGCGCATGGGTACATGCATTGAGAAACATGCACTGCACAGGTGCATTTTTACTGCATCATACGAGGTCTCATCACATACAGCAGACAAGATGGTTGCTAGGTCGAGAAAGCCTGCATTCACCCATGCAGACCTGTATCTGCTTGCAGGCTCCTCCCTTTCCAGGCTTCTCCCATAGACAGGACCTCAGCAGAGTGAGGAGGGCCTGGGTGCACCTCACCAGGCGATATAATAGAGGCTCTGACTACCCACATGAGGTAAGTGCATGCGGACAGGCACCCAAACCTAGGACTTTAAAAAAAAAACCTGGTAAACAACACACATATCAGACACGCACAGCAAGGGAAAAGTAGGTGGCTGTGTGTCCAAATGGGATCAATGTACGCCTCCCTTTCGATGTTAATAGATCTGCCCCATCCCCAGGGGGCCGCAGAGTCCATTACAGAGATTTATTATCCATCCCAGTGTTATGGTCTTTGCCCCTGTTGCAGTTTCACTGATGTGCCCTATCCCCAGGATGCCCCAGGCCTCACTACAGAGGCCTAATTCATCCTGGTGTGATGGTACCTGCTCCAGTTTAAGTTGCACAGATGTGCCAAATCCACAGGATGTCCCAGGCCTCATTACAGAGGTCTATTTTCCATCCTGGTGTTATGGTACCTGCTCTTGTTTACGTTTCACAGGTCTGCCAAATCCCCAGGATGCTGCAGGCTGCATCACAGAGATCTATGATCCATCCTGGTGGTATGTCACCTGCTCTTGTTTAGGTTTCACAGGTCTGCCAGACCCCCAGGATGTCCCAGGCCTCATTACAGAGGTCTATTATCCATACTGGTGTTATGGTACCTGATCTTGTTTACGTTTCCCAGGTTTGCCATATCCCCAGGATGCCCCAGGCCTCACTACAGAAGCCCACTATTCATCCTGGTGTTATGGTACCTGCTCTTGTTTAGGTTTCACAGGTCTGCCAGACCCACAGGATGCCCCAGGCCTCACTACAGAAGCCCACTATTCATCCTGGTGTTATGGTACCTGCTCTTGTTTAAGTTTCACAGGTCTGCCAGACCCACAGGATGCTTCAGGCCGCATTACAGAGGTCTATTATCCATCCCAGTGTTATGGTCTTTGCCCCTGTTTCAGTTTCACTGATGTACCCTATCCCCAGAATGCCCCAGGCCTCACTAGAGAGGCCTACTATTCATCCTGGTGTTATGGTACCTGCTCTTGTTTACGTTTCACAGGTCTGCCAAATCCTCAGGATACTGCAGGCCTCATTAGAGAGGTCTATTATCCATCCTGGTGTTATGGTACCTGCTCATGTTTAAGTTGCACAGATGTGCCAAATCGCCAGGATGTCCCAGGCCTCATTACAGAGGTCTATTTTACATCCTGGTGTTATGGTACCTGCTCTTGTTTACGTTTCACAGGTCTGCCAAATCCCCAGGATGCTGCAGGCCTCATTACAGAGGTCTATTATCCATCCTGGTGTTATGGTACCTGCTCTTGTTTACGTTTCCCAGGTCTGTCATATCCCCAGGATGCCCCAGGCCTCTCTAAAGAGGCCCATTAGTCATCCTGGTGTTATGGTACCTGCTCCTGTTTACATTTCCCATGTCTGCTATATCCCCAGGATGTCCTAGGCCTCACTATAGAGGCCCACTATTCATCCTGGTGTCATGGTACCTGCTCCTGTTTACGTTTCCCAGATCTGGCAAATCCCCAGGATGCTCCAAGCCGCATCACAGAGGTCTATGATCCATCCCGGTGGTATGTCACCTGCTCTTTTTTATGTTTCACAGGTCTGCCAAATCCCCAGGATGCTACAGGCCTCATTACAGAGGTCTATTATCCATCCTGGTGTTATGGTACTTGCTCTTGTTTAAGTTGCACAGATGTGCCAAATCCCCAGGATGCCCCAGGCCTCATTACAGAGGTCTATTATCCATCCTGGTGTTATGGTATCTGCTCTTGTTTACGTTTCACAGGTCTGCCAAATCCCCAGGATGCTGCAGGCCGCACTACAGAGGTCTATGATCCATCCTGATGGTATGTCACCTGCTCTTGTTTAGGTTTCACAGGTCTGCCAGACCCCAAGGATGCATCAGGCCTCATTACAGAGGTCTATTATCCATCCTTGTGTTATGATACCTGCTTCTTTTTAAGTTGCACAGATGTGCCAAATCCCCAGGATGCCCCAGGCCTCATTACAGAGGTCTATTATCCATCCTGGTGTTATGGTACCTGCCCCAGGCCTCACTACAGAGACCCACTATTCATCCTGGTGTTATGGTAACTGCTCTTGTTTAGGTTTCACAGGTCTGCCAGACCCATAGGATGCTCCATGCCTCATTGCAGAGGTCTATTATCCATCCTGGTGTTATGTCGCCTGCTCCTTTTTACATTTCCCAGGTCTGGCAAATCCCCAGGATGCTCCAAGCCGCATCACAGAGGTCTATGATCCATCCCGATGGTATGTCACCTGCTCTTGTTTAGGTTTCACAGGTCTGCCAGACCCACAGGATGCTCCAGGCCTCATTACAGAGGTCTATTATCCATCCTGTGCTATGGTACCTGCTCTTGGTTACGTTTCCCAGGTCTGCCATATCCCCAGGATGCCCCAGGCCTCTCTACAGAGGCCCATTATTCATCCTGGTGTTATGGTACTTGCTCCTGTTTACGTTTCCCAGGTCTGCCATATCCCCAGGATGCCCCAGGCCTCACTACAGAGGCCCACTATTCATCCTGGTGTTATGGTACCTATTCCTGTTTATGTTTCCCAGGTCTGGCAAATCCCCAGGATGCTCCAAGCCGCATCACAGAGGTCTATGATCCATCCCGGTGGTATGTCACCTGCTCTTGTTTAGGCAGGACCTCAGCAGAGTGAGGAGGGCCTGGGTGCACCTCACCAGGCGATATAATAGCGGCTCTGACTACCCACATGAGGTAAGTGCATGCGGAAAGGCACCCAAACCTAGGACTTTAAAAAAAACCTGGTAACCAACACACATATCAGACACGCGCAGCAAGGGAAAAGCAGGTGGCTGTGTGCCCAAATGGCATCAATGTACGCCTCCCTCTCGATGTTAGCAGATCTGCCCCATCCCCAGGGGGCCGCAGAGTCCATGACAGAGATTTATTATCCATCCCAGTGTTATGGTCTTTGCCCCTGTTGCAGTTTCACTGATGTGCCCTATCCCCAGGATGCCCCAGGCCTCACTACAGAGGCCTAATTCATCCTGGTGTTATGGTACCTGCTCTTGTTTAGGTTTCAAAGGTCTGCCAGACCCCCAGGAAGCGTCAGGCCTCATTACAGAGGTCTATTATCCCTTCTGGTGTTATGGTACCTGCTCTTGTTTAAGTTGCACAGATGTGCCAAATCCCCAGGATGCCCCAGGTCTCATTACAGAGGTCTATTATCCCTCCTGGTGTTATGTTACCTACTCTTGTTTACGTTTCTCAGGTCTGCCATATCCCCAGGATGCCCCAGGCCTCACTACAGAGGTCTATGATCCATCCTGGTGTTATGTCACCTGCTCCTGTTTAAGTTGCACAGATGTGCCAAATCCCCAGGATGCCCCAGGTGTCATTACAGAGGGCTATTATCCATCCTGGTGTTATGGTACCTGCTCTTGTTTAAGTCTCACAGGTCTGCCAGACCCCCAGGATGCCCCAGGCCTCATTACAGAGGTCTATGATCCATCCTGATGTTATGGTAGGTGCACTGACTGATGTGTGCAGGCCACACATATCGCAATGTTGTGGCTGAAGCCTGCAGGGCATATAGCGGCACATCCCCAGGGCACAATTGGGTATGGTTGTTGCTGTGTGCAAGAGCCACTGGCGAGACACAAGATCATCGCCCATGCCAGTGCGTACAGTGGCACATGGTTGTGCAGTCTGTGCATATGTTGGACAAGGGTTGCAGACAGGTTGATGGGTGTAGCAGACATGCTGACATAGTTGTGCATATGTGCAGGAAGTGGCACATGCCCTGCCCCCCCTCCGGCACACCGTGCATGTATGCCGACACCATGCAGCCCCACATGAATGGTGCCTGTGACCCACAGCATGGCAAAGGCACATATGGTGCAGTGTTGTAGGCCCAAACACGGATAGGCTGCTGGGGCAGCAATGGGTGCCAGGGGGTTCACACACAGGGCATGTAGGGGCCAACCTGGACATGCGCAGCCACAATGTACACATGTGTGTGGCAGGGGCAACAGCTAGCAGTCAACACACAGCACACAGTAGGGGCATCCACCTGCTGCACCCAGGTATGTGTGTGGTGCAGCACCGGCTGGCTGGCGATGGATGTCTGTTCCCTAATGTCCCCACACGTTGCTTCCCCCACAGGTCGAGAACCAGGGCAAGTAGGTCTGTGAGCTGCGAGCCAGGTACCCCTGCTTCGTGGCACAGGTGCAACGGGAACAGCAGGCCCAAAGTGACAGTGAGTGATGCGCCATGTCCCTGTGGGCCAACAGCCTGCGGGGCCACAGGACATATTTGAATGATGTGCCAGATGTGTGACTGTGGTGGTAATGTATGTACCTCTTCCCCACAGCGGCCACACGTGCAGACAAGGGCCCAGCAGGGCTGGACGCTGGAACCGGGCAGCCAGTGCTGGCTGAAGATGACCTGGAGAGCATGGAGGCGGCTGACAGTGGAGAGGCCAAGAAGGAGGAGGATGCTGGAAGCAAAGAAGGGGAGGGGGAGGAGGAGGGAGCGGGGTGGAGAGGGAGGGCGGCTGGGAGCCTGGGGAGGGGGAGTATGGGGGAGGTGTGGGGGAAGAGGGGGTGAGGGGGGAGGTGCTGGGGCAGAGGGGGAGGAGGAGGAGGAGGTGCAGGGGGAGGCTTGGGAGGGGAGGAGGTGGTGGGGGAGGTGTGGAGGGATGGTGGGAGGCCTGGGAGGGGGCAGGGGTGGAGGGGGATGGGGATGGGGTGGGGGTGAGGCCGTGGCCAGTCCTGAGCAGCACAGGCCACCACAGGTCACCCTGGGGCCCCAGCCATCTGCCCCACAGTGCTAGTGATGGCCCCCGTCTGGTCATGGGCCTGCCACACATAGCCACAGGGGTGCCATACATGCAGCCACACAGACAAGGGGGGATGTGTGCATGTGCGGCCTCCACCTGGCTGTGGCTGTGCATGCCCAGGCACATGCCCAGCGGCAACATGTCCACATTCCAAGGCGGGTGCTGGAGACCATGGCCATGGTGACTGACCGGCTGCGTATGCTGAACCACAGACGTGCGGCAGGTGCAGCTGGCCAGCCACCAGGCAATGAGGACCCCCAGGGGGTGTGAGTGTGGGCACCACACATGCAACCCCTGCCCTGTGCAAGCCCATGCCCTGGGACTGCCACACCACCGCCAGTGACTGGGAAAGGTGGGGCCCATACCTGCACAGGGTCTCACAGCTTTGTTCCCCCAATAAATACTGTACATATGTTTGACGAACTCACAATGGTCAGCTGTCCCTTATTGCAACATGTCAGTGGGTTGTGAATGACATGTGTGAGCATATACCTGTGTGTCTGTGTGCATGACAATGGTACCATACATGGCACCGTACCCGTGGCAAGGGCAGGGAATGTGCATGGGCGGCGTCCGATGTAGCACCACAGACAAACACATCTACTGGTGGATTGCTAAGGACCACCACCATGGTGAGAGGCATGGTGTCACGCACATGCTACCAGTGCACACAAATCTGTATGTGGGACACCACCCTCAAGCCCTGACTCCAATACCTACGTCCGAAACCGTATTGCGTTGGATGTGCCACCATGAGAGGCCACCCCCCTCGCATGGAAGGTACCCGATATGCACCTGTGATATGAGCCAGAGGCACCAGTTCAACATGGCAGAAAAGGTACAGCATGCACCCCATGATGTAGGCGTACGCAGACCCCTCCCCACCTCCAGCATACCTGATACCTGCAGGTACGCGGAACGGCACCACCTGTAGGAGACAAACAAGCTACATGACCAAACTGTCTGCCCCAAACAACGTTCACCGTGTACCTGCAACACCTGCATGAAGAGGCCCCAACAGTGCTCACATTGCAGGGGCACTCAACAGCTCCACCACCACCTAGCCAGACCACATATGCAACATAGCACCATGTGTCCAGAATCACACCCATCAGGCCAGTTCCTGACTCAACCATACCCAGCACTGGATGCAGTCAGGCTCGGCCCTGATGGCGGGCCATGACAGATAGCACGCTGCCAACATGGTGTCATGTTGCATATGTAGACTGGCCGTAGAGTGGTTGAGCCCTGTACAGCCCCTATGATGGGAGCAGAGGTGGGGGCACATCACTGCAACTACAAACGGAGGACATAGGATGCTATAGGTGGGAGATGGATCAGGCATATAGGTGCAGTGGCCCCCAAACCATGTTGATGGCCACCACACCTGAAGGTATGTAGTCGGAAGGGTGGCCCACTGACACATGTCCCCTGAGGTAGGCACAATACCGATAGGTAGGCCTGTTGAGTTGGTAGGTCTAGCTCGTCTAAAGCATGTACAAGGGTATGCCACACTGTGGGAGGGGGATCCCCCGATGGTGACACATCCAACACTGAATAGTGGGGAGCCCCTATATGAGGGGTGTTTCCAGGGAGTCGTCCTGCCAGTATACCTCCAATGGGCCCAGTGACCTATACCGTTGTACACATGGCACGGCGTCTGGCATAGGTGGCACACAGTATCCACATTCACAGGATGGAGCCAGGACAGTGCACACGCCCCCCTGAATTGCGTGTTGTGGACAGTGGACGGTGTGCCAGTGGGTCTGTGTGCCATGTCTATATGTCTGTCCATGTCCCACCCTAACTGCACATACCAGCCATACCTAGTTGCAACTGGCCGGTGTGGTAACAATGGCCACAGACATGGGGTTGCATACGATGGTGTAAGGGGTCACCACGAACACCATCACACACAGGACAGGGACGGCATGGAGCAGTAGTGGTGGGACATTCAAGGGTACGGCCAGTAGTGGTGAGGGTTATGACACAGGGTGGACAGTGCAATGCACGTGGATGTGGGGATGGCGGACCAAGGGACAAGCAGGGCAGTGGGCCGGGAGGGACAGAGAGGTGCTCCAATCATGGTGTACGAGGGGCAGGGGATGTTTGACATGGGTACAGTAAAGTTTAGGGAGGCTTTGACGTGACCTGACAAGGGGGGTAGTGTGGCCATGACTGGCCTGGCGCACGGTTGGATGAACAGCAAATTGTTGCACACATTGATGGGGAATGAGGTGTGTCCAGGTGAGACCTGCAGGGGGCAGACTACTCAGGTACTGATGGGTTGTGATTGGGCAGTGCATGGGCATATTGGTGGTGTGTTCAGGGTGGATGGGGTGGGTATCACTGCTGTTGTGGAGGAAGGGGGCTGGTGTTAGCTATCAGATGGCTGTGTGTCGTGAACAGGGGTGAGGGGTCAGGGATGGCCCCAGATTGCAGCCTGGGGACACTGGGGGAGGTACAGAGTTATCCACAGACACCGACAAGGGGAGGCAGGGAGGTGTTACAATGATGGATGGGAGGTACGGTCGTGGCCATGTTCACTTTCAGGGGTGCACAAGAAGCAAGAGTCAAGAATCGTCAGGATAAATTCAAAGTTCTTTATTGGGGACCACCCAATAAAGAACTTTGAATTTATCCTGACGATTCTTGACTCTTGCTTCTTGTGCACCGCTCAGTCAGCTGCAAGAGCAGCGCTCCTCGTTTTGTTTCATGTTCACTTTCAGGCCATGGTGAGACATCCAGGCAGCAATGTCATCATGACAGGCCTGGATCAGGGTTTGGTTAGCCGGGGAGGGTTCAGGTGTGTGTAGGTGGCTTTGTGAGCCATCAGTATCTAGCTGGTACAGCCAGCCATGGGTTGTGATGGGAACACCAGGGGACTGTGTATGGAGGGGGTAATGGGGGATCCATGCCAGATCCTTGGGGTACATCATCCGGGTGCAGGGTTGCGTGGGAGGGGATAGGTGTACAGGCATTGTTACGATGTACCGTGTATGGGTATAGTTACATCGCAAAGTTTAATCTCACTACTTTCATTATTACCACACCTACTGCACCTGCACAGTGGGAGACATGGCCTGTTGGTTAGGACACAGTACCTCAAGCCAGAGGGCTGTGGGTTCACATCCCACCTGGGGACAGCAACATCAGGCCTGTGGGACTGGGGTTTCTAGTCCTATTGGCATTCCTTGTGGCCTTGGGCACGCCACGTTGCCCTCCATTGGCCACCACTTTATTTGATGGATAAGGTGGGATAGACAGCTGGTTACTTACAGAGATAACTCAGTACTTATGTCTGGCCCTGCCCCTTGTACACAGCGCTGCACAAACATGTCGGGCAGACACCCTACTCACCACAGCTTACATTCTAATTAGGATAAGTGAGAGAATGTGGGAGCAGGGGTAGGTGAGGCGATGGAGGAGGAGGATTAGGGTAGTTAGAGTCCACAGGCAGCAGCGGGTAGGTGAGCTCTCAGCATGGATTGCATGTGATTTCAATTACCCCGGTATCAACTGGGTCAGTGTCATGGCAGGACATGCTAGGGAGATAAAGTTCCTAGATGAAATAAATGACTGCTTCTTGGAGCAGCTGATTCATGAACCGACCAGAGGGGAAGCCATACTGGACTTAGTCCTTAGCGGAACACCAGATCTGGTGCAAGAAATAAGGGTGTTGGGACCACTTGGCAATAGTGATCATAACATGATCGTGTTTGATTTAGTTAGTGGAGGAGGGATAGTAAAGAAATCCACAGTAGTACCTTTTAACTTTTGGAAGAGAGACTATGATAAAATGAGGAATATAGTTAAGAAAAAACTAAAAGGAGCGGTTGGAAAGGTTAAAGACTTACATCAAGCTTGGGTGTTGTTTAAAAATACAATCCTGGAAGCCCAGACCAGCTGTATTCCACGCATTAAGAAAAGTGGAAGAAAGTCCAAAAAACAGCCAGCATGGTTTAAAGGTGAGGTCAGAGAGGTTGTTGCTGCCAAAAAAGCGTCTTTCAGGAAATGGAAAAAAGAGCCAAACGATGAAAACTGGAAACAGCACAAGCACTGGCAAGTTAAATGCAAAGCATTGATAAGGCAGGCAAAGCGAGAATTTGAGAAGGAACTTGTACGGAAGCAAAAACATGAAATAAAGACTTTTTCAAGTACATTCATAGCAAAAGGCCTGTGAGAGAGTCAATTGGACCATTAGATGATAGAGGGGTAAAAGGGGCAGTAAGAGGAGACAAGGCTATAGGGGAGAGACTTAATGAATTCTTTGCTTCGGTCTTTACTGAGGAAGATGTAGGGATGTTACCCATGACTGAAGTGGTATTTAAAGGTGATACGGCAGAGGAATTGAGAGAAATATTGCTACACCGGGCAGATGTATTACAACTATTTGATAGGACTGGAAAGGGGGGCTGTTACTTCTGGAGAGAAATCTGAAATTGTGAGTATATACTTCTGGGAATTTTTCTGAAAGGAATTTTTTTTCTTTTAAAGCTAATTAATCTGTGAACCCACTATTTTTTTTGTTAAATCAGTCAGGGCCTAGTAGCAACAGTTTAAGATTCAATTTAAAAACACAGAAGAGAACTTTCTGGTTACCTTTCATACCCAGTAGACAGCTGTAGTTTAAATTTCATAGTCACTCAGGGCCTAGCATCAGCAAAGTACTTTTAGTTTCAAATTAAAACACAGAAGAGAGCTTTCTGGTTAAATTTAGAATCCAGCAGAGAGCTTGTAGTTTAAATTTCATAATAGGTTAGAGCCTAGTAGCAGCAAAGAGCTATAATTTAAATCAAATCAGAATATAGTTTTCCTCAGCAGCACAGGACAAGGTACTGTGTAGCAGCCCTTTTTTAATAAGTGTTATATCCCTCCCTCCCTCCCCACACCCACCCTCCCCTGGGAAAATCACAGCTTTATAGGTACTTGCACAACTTAAAAGACAGGAGGTGCTCTCAGGTGAAGCTCATTACCCAAATCAGTCATACACCAAGGACCTGAGATTAATTAAGCTTCAGGTGAACAAGGTATATTAAACTTCTTAGGTACAGTTTTAGTGGTATAAATATCCATTGCACCCTTTAGTACATATAGAACTTAAAGATCTAAACACAAACTTAAAACTAAGATGCAGACAGCAGTCCAGCAGCGGGATGTGGGCTTTCCAGTCTTTTGCATTGAGTGTCACATGTATGATTTTCTCCCAGCTGGTGAGAGGTCTTACGTGTGCACTAGGTGCAAGGAGCTCTCTGCTCTCAGGGAACGAGTCCGTTCTCTAGAGGCTAGAGTAGCAGACTTGGAAAACATAAGACAGACAGAGAGGTACATAGACGAGACCTACAGGGATATAGTCCTGAAGTCCCACCTCCAGTCTGGCAGCATCCCTGTTGCCATGGAGGAGAGAGGTCACGTGACAGGAGAGCATCACCCTGGTGTGGCAGGAAGTGATCCTGTAACTAGGACCTGTCCTCCAGGTGATGTAAACCCCTCTCGCACCGAGGAGGTTTCTCCAGGGCCAAGTGCCCATGCGGGAAGGGTTAGGACAGCAGTTATAGTTGGTGATTCGATCATTAGGCAT
The DNA here is from genome assembly GCA_033557465.1 of Ichthyophis bannanicus. Lineage (NCBI taxonomy): Eukaryota > Metazoa > Chordata > Amphibia > Gymnophiona > Ichthyophiidae > Ichthyophis > Ichthyophis bannanicus. The sequence goes on from CM066038.1 coordinate 254,397,581, forward strand.
GTAGATAGCTGGGTGGCTGGTGGACGTGAGGATCGCCTGGTAACATGCCTGCCTGGTACGAAGGTAGCGGACCTCACACGCCACCTAGATAAGGTCTTAGATAGTGCTGGGGAGGAGTCTGCTGTCTTGGTACATGTTGGTACCAATGACATAGGAAAATGTGGTAGGGAGGTTCTGGAAGCTAAATTTAGGCTTTTAGGTAGGAAGTTGAAATCCAGAACTTCCAGGGTAGCGTTCTCCGAAATGCTTCCCGTTCCACGCGCAGGACCCAATAGGCAGGCAGAGCTCCGGAGTCTCAATGTGTGGATGAGACAATGGTGCAGAGATGAGGGGTTCGGATTTGTTAGGAACTGGGGAACATTCTGGGGAAAGGAGGGGCTCTTCCGAAGGGATGGGCTTCACCTTAACCGGGATGGAACCAGGCTGCTGGCATTAACCTTTAAAAAGGAGATAGAGCAGCTTTTAAACTAGATAATAGGGGAAAGCCGACAGTCGCCCAAGAGCGCATGGTTCGGAAGAATGTATCCTTGAAGGATACTACAAAAAGCAGAGAGGTTCCAAAAAAGAGTAAAGTAGCCCAAATGCCCTCGAGTATGGAGCAGACAGAACTTAAAGATCCCAAATTACCCATGTCTACCAATAGCCAAATTAATATGAATAAAATACAGTCTCTAAAATGCTTGTATGCAAATGCTAGAAGTCTACAAAACAAGATGGGAGAGTTAGAATATATAGCACTAAACGAGAGGTTAGATATGATTGGAATATCAGAGACATGGTGGAAGGAGGACAACCAGTGGGACACTGTGATACCTGGGTACAAACTATATCGAAATGATAGAGCTGATCAAATTGGTGGAGGGGTTGCGCTCTATGTTAGAGAGGGCATTGAGTCAGAAAGGATTAAAGTTTTGCAAGAAACAAAATTTGCTGTAGAATCTCTATGGATTGAAATTCCATGTAAAAAGGGGAAGGCGATGGCAGTGGGGGTGTACTATCGTCCGCCTGGCCAGAATGCACAAATGGATGATGAAATGCTCAAAGAAATCAAGGAAGCTAGCAAAAGTTACAGTGCAGTAATAATAATGGGTGATTTCAATTACCCCGGCATCGACTGGGTCAGTGTCACAACAGGACATGCTAGGGAGATAAAGTTCCTAGATGAAATAAATGACTGCTTCTTGGAGCAGCTGGTTCATGAACCGACCAGAGGGGAAGCAATATTAGACCTAGTCCTTAGTGGAACACCAGATGTAGTGCAAGAGATAAGGGTGTTGGGGCCACTTGGCAATAGTGATCATAGCATGATCGCCTTTGATTTAATTAGTGGAGGAGGGATAGTAAGGAAATCCACAGTACTACCCTTTAACTTTCGAAAGGGAGACTATGATAGAATGAGGAAAACAATTAAGAAAAAAATAAAAGGAGCAGTTGCAAAGGTTAAAGACGTACATCAAGCTTGGGTGTTGTTGAAAAATACTATCTTGGAAGCCCAGACCAGCTGTATTCCACGCTTTAAGAAAAGTGGAAGGAAGTCCAAAAAATTGCCAGCATGGTTTAAAGCTGAGGTCAGAGAGGCTGTTGTTGCCAAAAAAGCATCTTTCAAGAAATGGAAAAAAGAGCCAAATGATGAAACCTGGAAACAGCACAAGCACTGGCAAGTCAAATGCAAGGCATTGATAAGGCAGGCAAAGAGAGAATTTGAGAAGAAGCTTGCTGCGGAAGCAAAAACGCGAAATAAAGACCTTTTCAAGTACATTCGTAGCAAAAAACCCGTGAGAGAGTCAGTTGGTCCATTAGATGATAAAGGGGTTAAAGGAGCACTAAGAGGCGACAAGGCGATAGCGGAGAGACTGAATGAATTCTTTGCTTCGGTCTTTACTAAGGAAGATGTAGGGATGTTATCCACGACTGAAGTGGTATTTAAAGGTGTGGAAGAATTGAAGGAAATATCGATACATCAGGAAGATGTCCTACAACTATTAGATAAACTGAAGAGTAGCAAATCACCTGGGCCGGATGGTATACATCCAAGGGTGTTGAAAGAACTGAAATTTGAGATTGCAGACCTGCTATCAGTAATCTGTGAACTATCATTAAAATCATCTCTAATACCTGAGGATTGGAGGATCGCCAATGTAACACCAATTTTTAAAAAGGGTTCGAGGGGTGATCCGGGAAACTACAGACCGTTGAGCCTGACATCAGTACCGGGAAAAATGGTAGAAACCATCATAAAGAATAAAATTACTCAGCATATAGATAGTCATGACCTAATGGGAGACAGCCAACATGGCTTTAGACAAGGAAGATCTTGTCTTACTAATCTGTTATGTTTTTTTGAAGGAGTGAATAAACAGGTGGACAAAGGTGAGTCGGTTGATATTGTGTATCTGGACTTTCAGAAAGCCTTTGACAAGGTCCCTCATGAGAGACTTTTGGCAAAACTAAAGAGTCATGGGATAGGAGGCAGTGTACTACTGTGGATCAGGAACTGGTTAAAAGATAGAAAGCAGAGGGTAGGGCTAAATGGCCAATTTTCCCAATGGAGAAAGGTGAATAGTGGTGTAGCCCAGGGATCTGTGCTGGGTCCGCTGCTTTTTGACATATTCATAAATGACCTGGAAAGTGGAATAACGAGTGAGGTTATCAAATTTGCTGATGACACAAAACTATTTAAAGTTGTTAAAACCCAGGAGGATTGTGGAAAATTGCAAGAGGATCTTGATAAATTGGAAGACTGGGCATCAAAATGGCAGATGAAATTTAATGTGGAGAAGTGCAAGGTTATGCACCTAGGGAAGAACAACCCAAACTATGGTTACACGATGCAAGGTTCCACATTAGGAACCACCACCCAAGAAAAAGATTTAGGCGTCCTTGTGGATACCATGTTAAAACCCTCGGCCCAGTGTGCAGCGGCGGCCAAGAGAGCAAATAGAATGCTAGGTATGATAAGGAAAGGAATGGAAAATAAAACAAAAGATATTATAATGCCTCTATATCGTTCCATGGTGAGACCGCACCTTGAATATTGTGTGCAATTCTGGTCGCCATATCTTAAAAAGGATATAGCAATTTTAGAAAAGGTTCAGAGAAGAGCCACCAAAATGGTAAAGGGGATGGAAGGCTACTCCTATGAAGAAAGGCTAAAAAGGTTGGGGCTCTTTAACCTGGAAAAGAGACGGCTGAGGGGAGATATGATAGAAGTCTATAAATTAATGAACGGAGTGGAACGGGTAAACGTAGATCGATTGTTTACCTTATCAGAATATAGAAAGACTAGGGGACATGCAATGAAGCTACAGGGTAAACTATTTAAGACTAATAAAAGAAAATATTTTTTCACTCAACGTGTAATCAAACTCTGGAATTTGTTACCGGAGGATGTAGTAAAGGCTGTTAGTGTAGCTGGGTTTAAAAAAGGTTTGGACAAGTTCCTGGAGGAAAGGTCCATAAACCATTATTAAGAAGGGACCCAGGATATCAATGCTTGAACCAATACAAGCACTGTGGAACCTGTGTCCCTTGGGGAAACTGCTAGGTACGTATGACCTAGATTGGCCACTGTTGGAAACAGAATACTGGGCTTGATGGACCTTGGTCTGACCCAGTATGGCATATCTTATGTTCTTATGTTCTTATGTTCTTAAACTGAATAGTAGCAAATCACCTGGACCGGATGGTATACATCCAAGAGTGTTGAAAGAACTGAAATATGAGATTGCAGACCTGCTATTAGTAATCTGTGAACTTTCATTAAAATCATCTCTAATACCTGAAGATTGGAGGATTGCCAATGTAACGCCAATTTTTAAAAAGGGTTCCAGGGGTGATCCGGGAAGTTACAGACCGGTGAGCCTGACGTCGGTACCGGGGAAAATGGTAGAAACCATCATAAAGAACAAAATTATGCAGCATGTAGATAGTCATGGCCTAATGAGAGACAGCCAACATGGCTTTAGACAAGGAAGATCTTGTCTTACTAATCTGATATGTTTTTTGAAGGTGTGAATAAACAGGTAGACAAAGATGAGTCAGTCGATATAGTGTATCTGGACTTTCAGAAAGTCTTTGACAAGGTCCCTCATCAGAGACTTTTGGCAAAACTAAAAAGTCATGAGATAGGAGGCAGTGTACTGTTGTGGATCGGGAACTGGTTAAAAGATAGAAAGCAGAGAGTTGGGCTAAATGGCCAATTCTCCCAATAGAAAAGGGTGAATAGTGGAGTACCCCCGGGATCTGTACTGGGTCCGCTACTTTTTGACATATTCATAAATGACCTGGAAAAGGGAATAGCTAGTGAGGTTATCAAATTTGTGGACGACACAAAACTGTTTAAAGTTGTTAAAACCCAAGAGGACTGTGCAAAACTGCAGGAGGATATGGATTAATTGGAAGACTGGGCATCCAAATGGCAGGTGAAATTTAATGTGGACAAGTGCAAAGTTATGCACCTAGGAAAGAACAACCCAAACTATGGTTACACGATGCAAGGTTCCACATTGGGAACCACCACCCAGGAAAAAGATTTAGGAGTCATCGTGGATAACATGTTAAAACCCTCTGCCCAGTGTGCAGCGGCGGCCAAGAAAGCAAATAGAATGCTAGGTATCATAAGGAAAGGAATGGAAAATAAAACAAAGGATATTATAATGCCTCTGTATCATTCCATGGTACGACCGCACCTTGAATATTGTGTGCAATTCTGGTCGCCGTATCTTAAAAAGGATATAGCGTTATTAGAAAAGGTACAGAAAAGACCCACCAAAATGGTAAAGGGGATGGAAGGCTACTCCTATGAAGAAAGGCTACAAAGGTTGGGGCTCTTCAGCCTGGAAAAGAGACGGCTGAGGGGAGATATGATAGAGGTCTATAAATTAATGAATGGAGTGGAACGGGTAAACGTAGATTGATTGTTTATGTTATCAGAATATAGAATGACTAGAGGACATGCAATGAAGCTACAAGGTGATCTGTTTAAGACAAATAAGAGAAAATATTTTTTCACTCAACGTGTAATCAAACTCTTGAATTTGTTGCCGGAGGATGTAGTAAGAGCTGTTAGTGTAGCTGAGTTTAAAAAAGGTTTGGACAAGTTCCTGAAGGAAACGTCCATAAACCATTATTAAAAAGGGACCCAGGATATCAATGCTTGACCCAATACAAGCATTGTGGAACCTGTGTCTCTTGTGGATACTGCTAGGTTTGTATGACCTAGATTGGCCACTGTTGGAAACAGGATACTGGGCTTGATGGACCTTGGTCTGATCCAGTATGGCATATCTTATGTTCTTATGTATGTTTGTGAGGACGCCTGGCACACAGACCCTGGGAGTTCATCCCAGGCGTAAGGTGCATCAGGATGACGGACGCGATGTCTGCTGTTCGCAGTGGAGCATAGGGGCCGTCTGTTTCAACACTGTGATCCAATGTGTGCCTTTTGTGGTAACTTGTTTGCATTGTGCTTGTTGGGGTTGTTTGGGATAGTGGTCACAGACATCACTTGGCAGTCCATAGGTTGCCAGTTTGATTCCCACATGTTCTGTTCCTTTTCCTTTCCTGTGTTCTGCTAACCTGCCCATGCAATGGCTGCAGCTTCATCAGCTCTCCACACACCCTTCCATCTCTGCACTGTGCGCCACAGTGTGCCCTCTCTGCAGCTTATCTGTCACATATTGTGTGTTTCATATGGCTATATCTTTGTAGTGTCCATGTGAACAGTCGGCTTTGTGGATTGGTACTGCTGTTGTTGGCTGGTCTGTGCCACATCACTGTGCAGGTTGGATTCTCACATGCTCCTTTTTCATTCCGTTGTCCTGGCCACAGGCCGTCCACATAGCTGTCCCTTCAGCCAGCCCCGACACCCTTCATGTATCGCTCCCATGCTCTTTTGCATGTTGTTTACACTGCATTACATCTCATGGTGTGTGTGCATGTGTTTCTATGTGGCTCCCGTCCCACTTACAGACTGTGATATGAGCTGTGGACGCCTGTTGTGCATGTGCATTGCATCATGGTGACTGTTTGGGTTGCCCTCTCCTGGCACACAACAGGCATTTTGTGTGGTGCCCTGCAGTATTCTTGTATGCAGCCATTGCCCCAACAGTACTTCACTGCCCCAACAGTACTTCACTGCCCCAACAGTACTGAAAGTGAAGGAAGCAGACCTCCAGACCAAATCCGCGATCAGATACCTCGGCATCACACTAGACCAGAACCTAAATATGCAAGCTCATATAAGTAACACTGTAAGGGCAGTATATCATAAATTAGATCCCTTAGATACCTAAGATCTCTGCTGGAGCCAGATGATTTCAGGACTATCTATCAAGCACTAATTATCCCGCATTTCGATTATGCAAATGCAATACTTCAAGGTCTCCCCCAAACCACCCTAAACCCACTGCAAATGGCAATGAACACCGCAGCAAGAGTACTGCACGGAGCATCCAGGAAAGACCATGTCACACCTATAATGAAACAACTCCACTGGCTCCCGATTCAAGGTAGAATTACATTCAAGACCTTGCTGCTCACCTTTAAAGCCACCAAAGGTCTCTCGTCAACTTCACTAACTGAGCTAATCCAGATGACACCCCACAACAGAGACAGAAGGTCAGTAGCTCAAAACACCTTGATAGTCCCAAGATCTATAACTAAATGCTCCAAGTCAACATCCAGCAGGACTTTCAATCTTTATGCACCAGTGATCTGGAATAACCTCCCTCACAACATTAGATCAATCCCAGACATATTCCAATTCAGGAAGGCCGTGAAACAGTACCTCTTCCTCATACATTACCCTGAACCTAATAGAAACTCAGCACCATTTGCCGAATCCACCCAAATCACTACTGTCTAAAACCACACAAACACATGATCAGCCTACAAATTGTATATATTGTATATTTTATGGTTGTACATAGTTACCCTGTTAGCCAAGTTGATTATCCTGTTCATATGTAAACACAAAGTACTATTGGAAATGTGTATGTTCACTGTTTATTGTAAACCGCGCTGATGCTGAATAGCGCGGTATAAAAGAGACTTTAAATAAATAAATAAATAAATTGCTGTGGACTTCACAGTGGTGGTGTGGCCTACTGGTTTGTGCAGTGCTTTTTCAGGCTAGTGTTCATGGGTTTGCTCCCTCTTTGTTCTCCTTCTTTTATGCCTTTCTTACACCGGTACTTGTCATTCCTGTAACAGTCATATCTCTGCTGATCTGTGCTGCCAGCATATATTACCCTCATCACAGTTGCCAACCATCCTTCTGTCCGTCTATCTGCGTTTGTTAGCTGTGTGGCATCCGGCATTCATGTGCAGGCTGCTACCCCATGTCCTGCTTTTCAGGTGCCTTAACCTACGGTGCCTTATGGGGCACCTTGCCGGCACCTTATACAGGACCTTCAGGGGGTGGCTGCATGGCGCCTTAGGTTAGGGCACCTTGTAAGGTGCATGACAACGTACCTTGTGAGGTGCCTCCAGTTAAGGTGCCTTATGATGTGCCCTATATGGCGCCTTGCGACACGCATTACCCGACGGCGCATTGTTACGCGTGTTACCTGGCACTGCTTGTCGTACGATGCACCGCCCACTCCTTTATATGGGCATCTGTACCATTACCACGGGAACTACCGCGGGTGACATTAAAGCGGTTTAGTAAACATACCCCTATGTTTCATTTCAATCTGCTACCTCCTCCACCTTCTACCTCTCCTGTGGTGTTCTACAGGGGTTGGTTCTCGCTCCCTTGCCGTTTAATGCATTTCTCACCCCACTGGCAATGCTTATTCAGCAGCAGCCTGTCTCTGCCTATTTTTATGCGGATGACATCCTGCTGCTGTTTTATACTCATCCCTTCTCGCCTGATCTTTCCTCAATCAACTCGTGCCTCAGCTTAGTGGCTTCTTGGTTGAAATCAAATAACTTACACCTTAATGCAGGAAAAACCTTAGCACTCTGGCTGTCTGATTCACTTATGCTTCCATCCATATCCCCCTCTCTTGAAGGTACCATTATAACCACAGTACAAACTCTTAAGTATTTAGATGTTCTCTCAGCTTTCAGTCACACATTAACTCTACAGCTTGCCTTTGCTTCTTTTCTGTCTGCCAGATCTGTAATATTTGCTCTTATCTTCTGCCATTCGCTATTACCACATTTCTGTTTTCCTTAGTTATTTCAAAATTGGATTACTACAACACCATTTATTCTGAACTTCCTCAGTATCAGCTAAAGTGTCTACAGTCAGTACAGAATACCGCTATTCACCTCCTTCATCATGCCTCACGTTCAGGTTATGTTTCTCCGTTATTCATAAAATCCAATTGGCTTCCTTTTCCATACAGACTCTATTATAAATTACTAACCATAATTCACAAGTTTCTTAATTCAGGTATTGCAGCATATTTCTCCTCCCACATAATTCCTTATGCCCCCACTCACTCACTCCGTTCAATACTTGTGCATCGTCTCTATTTACCATCCCCATCAAATGCACATCTGGAAGGCACTCGAAATTTAGCTTTCTTTTTTCAAGGGCCTTCATTTTGGAATTCACTCCCTGCATCCCTACATCTCAAATCCTCTTTTTCTAGTTTTAAAATGGTTCTTAAAACTCAACTTTTTCAACAAGCTTTCAATATACCCTCTGTTGCAACTTAGTACATGAGGACTCCAGTCACCCAACTATCTCCACACCTGGAATTCCCCGATACTCTGCATTTTCCCCATCCTCTCTTTCCCTCCCATGCCAACCTATCTTAAATACTTTCATTTAATTTTAAATGGTTTTCTTTTCTTTTTCCTAATGTTTTTATTATTGCAAACTGCCCTGATATAATGTTCGAAGAGTGGTATATCAAAATTTTGAATAAACTATAAACCATATTTGTAAGTGCCCATTCACATACATAAGTCCATTAAAATAGGGACGTACATGCCTAAATATATGCCACTCCCTTATAAAATCAGCCCCTCAATGTGGACTAGTGCACTGTGATGCATGTAGTAAAAACATAATCCTAACCATAGGTACATGTTGGGTTCAATATTAGGAGTCATCTCCTAGGAAAACAGATTTAGAGTAAGTCCAATCAATTTTTAGTGATCAATATTTTTAAACATAAACCTTGGTTTCAAAAAAATCGGTATAATCAGTGCCACTATGGAGATAGCACAAAATTGTATAATGAGCCGAGCAAAGCTATCAACTAGAGTAATTTGCTAATGCGTGGGGATACACAATTAAAGTGGCATTTAGAAGGGACATCTAGGAAGAATCTTGGATGCCCAAAGCACAACATCCAAAAATTACTACTACTACTACTATTTAGCACTTGTATAGTGCCACGCACGCAGCGCTGTACAGCTACCTACAAGAGGCAGCCAAAATACAGAGACAGTCCCTGCCCATCAGAGTCATGCTCATCGGAGCTTACAATCTAGTCAGAACAATAGAGAGCCTTGGTCAGTTAGTGCAAGGCACGGTATGGTCTATACAATTGGTCATGAGAAATGACGGAGTTTAAGATAAGAAAAGGATGGAAATCAGGATCTGAAAGCAACGGTGAAGAGGTGGGTCTTCAACCTGGATTTGAAGAGGGCCAGAGAGGGTGCCTGGCGTATAGACACAGGTAGGCTGTTCCAGGCGTAGGGTGCAGCAAGGAGAAAGGAGCGAAGTCGGGAGTTAGCGGTGCAGGTGAAAGGCATAGATAGAAGTAGTTTGTTAGCAGAACGCAGGTTCCGAGAGGGGGAAGTAGGGAGAGATAAGAGAAGAGAGGTAATGAGGGGCCATAGAGTGAATGCATTTATAGGTTAGTAGGAGAATTAGCAGTACCTTCTGAAATCGCTCCATCTCCACCCGAAAAATGAACATCCAAGTAACCAGTTCTGGAGATGGGCCCTGTGCAGATAGCAAAGTGGGGTATGTGCACGGATATAGGCCATTTTACAAATCTGGACGTTCCTGACGTGCATGCCTACAGACTAGGACACCCTGACCTGGGTAGTTCAGAAGGGGAGCATTTATTTTATGAGATTATCATGTCCTGCCCTGCCATTTCAGATACTCAGACATGCTGCGGCGGGTCAATAATATACTTGGAGTATGTATTTAATCCTGGCAATGAAAGCATATTTAGTGCTTCCAACGTAAAGTGTTGCAACCATGAAACAAACACTTTTTTGCACCTTGCTTGATGGGGAGAAAAATGCATTTGGCATTGTGGGGGGGTCAGCTTCGAGAGCTGAGAGAGTGGATGAGTGCTTAAATCTGTAGAGAGGAGACAGGAGCGGCTATATGCATGGATATCTCAACAACTAGGTCTAAGAGGACACTGTGAAATTCATATTTATTTATTTATTTATTTATTTATTTACAGTTTCTTTTATACCACGCTATTTGACATCAGTGCGGTTTACAATGAACATAAAACTACACGTCTCAAAAATTGATCTGTGCTTACAATGAACAGGGCAATAAACTGGGTATACATTAAACAGGTTTCATGAACAGTGAAAACAGAGAACAGAGAACATGAGAACTATGTACAAAGCAACTATGTACAAAGCAACTAAATGCAGCTATATGTAGAGCTTAAATAAATCTAGGTAATTTCTTGATGAGAGGAGGTGCAAGGTGAGATTGCAGTTCTACGGATTAAGACTATGGAGTGCATGGGTTTAATGTGTTGGCCTGGGGTGTAGAGGTGGGTTGGTATGGGAGGGTGTCTGAAACATCGTAGTGCTGCAAGAACAGGTGATGCTTCAGTGCCTTCCTGAACTGGGAGAGGTCACTGATGGTTCTGATGCCTGATGGTAGGGCGTTCCAACATGATGGTGCAAAGTAAGAGAAGGCTCTGGATCTAGTGACTTGAGAGCATTTCGTGATTGCCTTAGGTAGTACAAGAGAGTTGGAGGCAGTCGATCTCCTTGCTCGATTAGGGGGTGTAATTGATATCAGGTCGGTGATAGTAGATGCGGAGTTGTTATTGATCGCTTTGTGAGTCATAGTTAGGATCTTGAAAGAGATCCTAGATTGTATAGGCATAATATGTATAATATCTAAAACAAACCACAGGAAATATTTTTTCACTCAACACAAAATCAAGCAGTAGAATTAGTTGTTGGACAATATAGTCAAGGCAGTTACAAAAACAGTATTTAAAAAAAGGATTTAGACATATTTTGGAGAAGAAAGATAAATTTTATTAGACATTTAGACTTGGGAAAGCCATCACTTATCCCTGAGTGTTAGCAATAAGGAATAGATTGACTCTGCTGGGTACTTGTGATATGAATTGGCCACTGTCAAAGACAGGATTCTGGGCGCAATGGACCTTGGTTCTGATCCAGTACAGCACATCTTAAGAACATAAGATTTGCTATGGGAGGTCAAACCAAATGTCTATCAAGTCCATTATCTTGTTTCCAACAGTGGCCAATCCAGGTCACAAGTACTTGGCAGGATCTCAAAAGGTAGACAGATTCCATGCTGCTTGTCACAGGGATAAGCAGTAGCTTCCCCTAGTCCACTTTAAAAATGGTTAATGGAATTTTCCTCAAGGAACTTGTTCAAACTTTTTAATTCCAGATACACTAACAGCTTGTACTATATCCCTCAGCAATGAATTCTAAAGCTTGATTATATGGTGAGTGAAAATATATCTTCTCTGATTAATCATAAATATACTACTTTGTAGCAACATTGCATATCCCCTAGTCTTTGAACTTTTTGAAGGAGTAAACAAGCTATTCACATTTACTCATTCCACTCCACTTATTTTATAGACCTATTATCTGCCACTGTACACTGAGCAGAGGATCCTTCTCCTAGGTGGTGACTCCTACTGTGGAACTTTGCATCGTATAGCTATAGTATGAGTTGTTCTTTCCTAAGTGTAAGCTTTGCACTTGTCCATATTAGATTTCATCTGCCATTTGGATGCCCAGTCTCCCAATTTCTTACTGTCCTCTTGCAATGTGTCATCTACAAATTTGATCACCTCACTTGTCCCATTTCAGGTCATTTATGAACATGTAAAAAGCAGCGGGACCCAGTACAGATCTCTGAGCACTACACTATTCTCCTTTCTCCAATGAGAAAATTGATAATTTAGCTCTACTCTCAGTTTTTAATCTTTTAACCAGTTCTTGGCTAATTCAGCCTTACCTTCCAAGTAAAGGAGTAGCCTAGTGGTTGGGGCAACTGTCTAGTGCCCAGAAGATCAAGGGTTCAGTTCTACATTGATACTCCTTGTGACCTTGGGTAAGTCACTTTTCCCTCCATAGCCTTGGAGGAAAAAGCCTGGCAATCCTACTTCCAGTGACACATTACCCAGAGGCAGCTGGGTCTCCAGGAGTCAGCACTGACTTGACAGCATTAAAAAAATAATTAAAACAGTTCCAAATCTACTAAAGGACACTGTCTTCTATTCCACAACTTCTCATGAGTGACCTTCTCAAAGATTTTCCAGATACACTTTATTGACTGGCTCACCTTTATTCAAATCTTCACAAAAATATAGAAGAGTGGTGCAGAAAGGCTTCCCCTTGGCTAAATCCATGCTGCTCCCTCTTCTGATAAATTATTTATTTTTAATTATATTCATATTTATTAATCTCTTAAACTTGGTTATGTATAACACGTCAATTTGACTGAAAAGTAAATAAGCAGATGTGAATAAACTAAACTATATAAATAAACTAATGAGGAATAAAATTATAGCTGTTGGCTTCAGTACCAGCTTCAGAGCCTTTGAGCTATAGGCGGTGGCAAGGGGTGGACAAGAGGGAGCCTTGACACCACCAATAGTTTTCTCAACACAGTATCAGCAAAAGAGAGCCTGGAGGTCTCCCAGTGGAGGTAGTAGATACAAGGACTGTGTTTGAATTCAAGAAACCATGGGACAAACAGAGAAGATCTCTAAAGGTAAAAAAGGGACTATAGTAGTTGTTATGGAAGGGCCAACTGGACATATGGTCTTTTTCTGCCGTCATGTTTCTATGTTTCTACACTGGAGAGAGGAAAGACAGAAGGTGAGACAGATATTAGTGACGGGGGAGGCAGAATAAGGAAATGGAATATGCTGGGTATGGTGTAGAAGGAAATAGGGAGACAGATGAAGTGCTTGATGGGGAGAAAAATGTGTTTTGCATTGTGGTGGTCAACTTTGGGAGCTGAGAGAGTGGATGAGTGCTTAAATCTGTAGAGAGGAGACAGTGAGAGTGAGAACATAGGTGGAGAGAAAGAGGATGTATTTGAGAGATGAGAAAAGAGTATGAATAGGGGAGGTGATCCAGGGAGTGCTGAGAAGGAATGAGTCAAGATGAAGACACAATAAGAAAGAAAGGAATGAGGCTGTTGTGGCAATCGAGAAAGGGCATGAACTTGAGAAGGTAAGCCTAGGGGTAAGGGATGAGAAAGAGGGATGAGACTGAAGAGGTTGAGAATGAGAAGGTAACTGGGATGAGTCTGGAGGAGAGAAAGAAAAGAGGATGAGTTTGTGGGAAGAGTGCAGCTGTCTGCTGGGATAGATGAGTAGTTGAGTACAGAAGAGCAGGTGCTCCCAGGGCCAGTGCTACCATTAGGCAAGCTAGGCAGTCACCTAGAGCAAGGACCTTATCCCTTGCATCCCCTCCCCTGCATGACACTTATTACTGCTGCTGTGACACCTCTCTAGGACTGGCAACAGCGACAGTAGCTGCCAACAGCCCAGTGGAGTTTACCTTTAAGCTTCAATGCTGTGAGGCTGTTTGCTTCCACCCCTCTCTGACTCTCGATGCCGACTTCCTGTTTGCATGGGAAGTCAGCATCAGGTGTCAAATAGTGGCACAAGTAAACATCTCCACAGCATCAAAGCTTGAGGGTAAGCTCTGCAGGGCTGTTTGCAACTACTGCCACTGCTGTTGGTCCCAGAGAGGGACAGCAGCAGTGGCAAAGGGTGCCATGTGGGGCTACAAGGGATGAGGTTCACCTAGAGTGCCTCATCTCCTTGTGCCAGCCCTGGGTGTGCCTGTAGTAGAAAAGTGGGAAGTGGTGATGGTGAGAGAGAAGGATTATCCAGAGAGGAGGAAATGGTCAGAGATTAAGGGAAAACACTTGTAGGCCTTCTCTTCTAATCACATGCACCACTTTCAACTTGTAAGCTCATATGAGCACATCAGCCCAATGGCGAGACTAAGTGGGTATTTTAGAAGTCCTATTCTTGATTTGGACATATGAAAATGGATACTTGGATGTTCAAAGCATGGTGATGTCCCTGGAGCCATTTTAGAAACCAGGTTTATAGATGTTCCCAGCATGAGAACGTCCATGTAGCGCAGGGGCATGGTGGAGGTATATCCTGGGAGGAGCAAGGTAGATGCATATCGCTTAGCAATTTCAGAATGGCACAAGCACGTTTGGCCTGGTTAGTGAGATGTCCATGACTATACCTGCTCTTCACCATGAATGCACCGATATCTGCTTTCAGATCTACCTCTCTGCACTTGAAATCTTTCCAGGCCCATATCTTTGCCTGTTTATTAGACATTGCTGTCTGGATGTCTCACCGCTATCTGAAACTGAACATTGGCAAAACTGAGCTCCTTATCTTTCCCCCTAAACCCACCTCCCCCCTTCGTCTCTTCTCTATTTTTGTGGAGAAAATTATACTCTTCCCTTTTTCCTCAGCTCTCAACCTTGGGGTCATCTTTGACTCTACTCTCTCTGCACACATCCAACAAATATCTAAAACCTGTTGCTTCTTTCTCTATAACATCAGTAAAATGTGTCCCTTCCTTTCCAAACACACTGCTTAGGCCCTTATCCACTCTCTAGTTACCTTTTGTTTTGACTATTGCAACCTGCACCTCACTGGTCTCCCCTTCAATCTGTTCAAAACCCAGCTAATGTTTATATTCTGACAGGGTCACTATGCTCACATAATGTCTCTTCTCAAGTCACTTCATTGGTTCTCCATATTTCTGCATCCAATTCACACTTCTCCAACTGACCTATTAGTGTATTCATTCTGTGGATCCTCACTACCTTTCCTCTCTTATCTCACCCTACACCCCTCCTTGGGAATTCCACTCCTGTGGTAGATCGCTTTTATCTGTGTCCTTCTCTGCCACTGCCAATTCCAGACTTCATTCATTCCACCTTGCTGCTCCATATGCCTAGAATAAACTACCTGAGTCATTATGTTGGGTTCCTTCTCTAGCCCTATTCAAATACAAGTTAAGACCACCTCTTCAAGGCTACTTTTGGATCCTGACGCTTCTCACTATCTTCTTCACTACTTATGTGTATCTTACCATACTCTAGTCCCCAGTTTTGTGATTTATTTATTTATTATTTATTTATTTATTACAAGCTCTTATATACCGCACTATTTAGCATCAGCGCGGTTTACATTAAACAATAGACCAGAACAACATACTGTTTGGTTTTACAGAGAACAGGTACGACAACTTGGATAACATAGGGAATTGTTAACTGAAACTATTTACATATATACAGTATACTTTATGCTCTGGGTTTGAATAGGGTCCTGTAGCACAGGTGGCTGAATTGGAGGAGGTGTGGTTAGGTCGGTGCCTGGCTGACCTGGTAGTGGTGATGTTGTTCATTTTGATTAGATTGTAAGTTCTGATGAGTAGGGACTGTCTCTGACATCTATATACAATATACAGCATTGCATATGCCTTGTAGTGCTATTACAAATGATAAGTAATAATAGTAATAGTAGAATAAGATGAAAAAAGTGCTCATTTCATGGATGTAACTTCCAAGATAAAGCACATAATGTGCTTATGTCGCCAGTTATTATTTCCTGCCCGAAGAAACCTAAGCATAAATGCATGCCCCAGCATATTACTGGCCCATTGCCATAAGTCTGAGTATCTAAAATGGCAGGTAAGGATATGCGTGCCTCAGAGAATAATTGCCCCCATCCCCCCGCCCCACTTCAGAAATTCCTCTGCTAGCATGCTCAAGTACCCGTTTCTGAAGCTGTGCAATTCGGGAATGTCCGTATTTATGAAATAACCTACACCCGCACACATATCTGGCCTTGCAATCTGCATGAGGCTCACCTCTATAACCAGTTACAGGAAAATAATTTTTCAGGGTGGAAATGGAAAGATTGCAGAAGGCTCTTATACATTCTTCCCTTCACTGCTACCACTTCCCCCATTTTATGAATATTCTGCTCTGGACATTCCAGATTCTTACTGGAAGTCCCTTCTAAAATGTCACTTCAAGTATTTATTTTATTTAACCAGTTTTCTATACCACCTTATCCTTCAATCAAAGCAGTTTAAATTATGTATATTACTACAAACAGGTACTGGATACATTCCCTTGTCCCCAAAGGGCTTGCAGTCTATGAGTACACAATCTGTGTGTACTTTACAATGTAAGCAAAAGACCGTTTGTTCTGATGCAAATTTTTGTTATTTGTAAACCGCACTGATACTAAAAAGCGCCGTATATAAGAACTTTAAATAAATAAATACCTGAGGCAACTAAGGGTTAAGTGGCTTGCCCAAGGCCACAAGGAGTGCCTATAGGACTAGAAATCCCAGTCCCTCCAGCCTGAGATTTCTGTCCTCATGTAGGACTTGAACCCCCAGCCTGAGGTGCTATGTCCTAACCAATAGGCCACTCCTCCCATCTACCCCTAGTTTGAGTTACAATTAAGTAAATGGATTTAAGTGGATATGAGTGTGGGGGTGTGAAACTGCATGGGTAGTGAATGACTGCTGTGATTTGGATTGGTGTGTGATAGAGTATATTTGCGTCAGAGGGTAGGAGAGTGGGTGTGGTTTGTTTGAGGGTGTGGACGATATCTACACGTGTAGTTGGAGCCTATATGTGTGAGTACGTGTGTAGATGTGAAGATGTGGGTTATGTTAGAGTCCCTGAGCTCCTGTGATTCATGCATAAAAAAGGTACATTGAGGTCTCCAGTATTTTTGTTATCTCCTTCCAACTCCATTAGCTGAACAATCATATCAATACTCTCCTCTCCCCTCTTCCTTCCCACAGTTGGCCACAAGATCTAAGTGGAACCCTCTTCCTCCCATGGTCAGCAGGCACACTTACAGTGATTTTTTTTGTCACTGTGGTTCTCCATTAAAATGAGTTTGACCTCCCTAGCATAAATAGCTGCCCTAACTTAAATGGATAACTTATCTGTTTACGTTTAGGACCACTTATGCAGTAGTTTGACTTAAATGGATACTTTAAATTCATCGAAAATCCACTTAAATATAACAAAATAAGTCATCTGGTTATATCTAAGGGGTAAATGGGCCAGTCAGTATTGTCTCCAAAATACAGACTCAAAAAGAGCGAAGTGCCTCATTGCAGATACCTACATTAGATATTAAAAAAGTCATTTTAGAAGGCTTACACCACATTTTCACTTGTAGAAAAGCCTCTACTTATAAGTGTATAGCTACAGTACAAACAGTTCTGAAAGGGGTATGTTCTAGGTGTGGTTTAGACAAGTCTGAAAGGTACGGATGTATTTCTTATCTTGCAATATCAAAGCATGTATACTTTAAAAAATTAGTTTGTTGGCATCTACCCCTGCTTTGAGTTACAATTAAGTGTCAGTTAACTGCTCCTTTGGAACTTGAATTTCTGAATGCTGGAAAAGTATAAAATAAAAAGGGATTTTGTATATTGATAAAGATCTTATATGACAAACTGGTAGGACAACTGCTTCTTATTGACCAATTGACTCAAGGACAACAGAGAATGAGACAGGGATTTTCCCTTTCCCTACTTTTCCTCATGCTAGCCATAGATCTACTAGCAATAAAGTTTAGAGAAACTGAAGGTATCAAGATAGGGAAGGCAGAACTGAGACTTAATTTGTTTGCAAATGATATACTGCTGTTTCTGAGGAGAATGAAACAAGATATAGAAAAGATTATAGATATTTTTGAACAATTTGTATATCTTTGTAAGACTCATTTTTTGAAAATCAGAGGCGTTAACTTTGGGATCTCAGTATTAACCAACATGTGATGTACAAATTGAACATTCTAGACAAGTAAGATGATATAAGTCTATGTCTTAAGTGGAAAGACCTTTTTCCTACCTATATTTCGTTGTTATAGTTAAGTGCCATTGAGGCGATGTCAACTCATGGAGGCCTTGTGGATAGTTGTCCTAAACTATGTTTGGTCTTTAGGCAGACTGTTAATTGTTGATAGACTGGCATCCATAGGTGCTCTTATTGTATCAATCCATTGCATTGCTGGTCTTCCTCTTTTGTACCAACTTTCAACCAAAGTATGTAAGTTGAAGTCTCATTCAAGCTTTTAAGGAAATCTTAGGTTTGATCTCCTCTAGTGCCAATTGGATTGATTGGTTCTTTGAACAGCCCATGGTATACACAGTATTCTTTACCAGTATCATAATTTGAAGGCATCAGTTTTCTTCCTATTTTAATTCTTCACTGTCCTACATTTGTATCCATTTGACATTATTGAAAATACCATGGCTTAGATAAGTCAAATCTTTGTAGACAGAGATACTTCTCTACACTTGAAAGTCTTATCTAGGTCCTTCATAGCAGTTCTGCCAAGAGCAATGCATCAATGGAGTTCTTGATTGCTTGTCATTTCAGTACTGATGGATCTAAGCAGGTTGTCTACTATATCTATTTTTTCCCCATCAAGCAGGGGCGGTTTTTCCTTTAGGCCATCTGAGGCGATCGCCTCAGGTGGCACTCTGATGGGGGCAGCACTCCCGACGCCGGCGGTACTCCAGATCTGATTTAATTTTAGATTTTTCAGACCCTGGCCTACCTCTGATTTCCCGTGCGGGAAGGCAGAGGCAGGGCAGAGATGGCAAAATCTAAAATTAAAACAGAGCCAGAGTGCTGCTGGCGTCAGACAAATCAGCCTGATTGCTTGCAACTGCAAGTAATCAGGCTGATTTGTGTAGTGGTGGCACGCTGGTTGTTTTAATTTTAGATTTTGCCACCTCTGCCCTGCCTCTGCCTTCCCACCACTTTTTTTTTCCTGAAGAAATGCTTGCAGCAAAAATAAAAAGTGGCGGGAAGGCAGAGGCAGGGCAGAGGCGGCAAAATCTAAAATTAAAAAGTGCCCCTGCCGCTGACGGATGAGAGATACAGGTGGAGGGAATGGGGACAGGAGGAGGACAAGGGTAAGTGACAGGGGGGACAAAGGGGGAGAAAAAGGACATGCTGGACAAAGGGGGAGACAAGGGGACATGATGCTGGACAAAGGGGAAGACAGGGGGACATGATGCTGGACAAAGGGGGAGACAGGGGATATGCTAGACAAAGGGGGAGACAGGGGGACAAGTGCTGGACAAAGAGGGTGATGGGGACATGCTAGACAAAGGGGGAGAGAGGGGGACAAGTGCTGGACAAAGAGGGGGACAAGTGCTGGACAAAGGGGGAGACAGGGACAAGTACTGGAAAAAGAGGGGGCAGGGACATGCTGGACAAAGGGGGAGACAGGGGGACAAGTGCTGGACAAAGGGGGAGACAGAGGACATGCTAGACAAAAGGGGAGACAGGGTGATGTGCTGTACAAAGAGGGGGACAATTGCTGGACAAAGGGGAAGATGGGGACAAGCGCAGGACAAAGGGGGAGACAGGGGAACAAATGCTAGAGAAAGGGGAGTGACAGGGGACATGATTCTGGCCAAAGGGGGAGATAGGGGATATTCTGGACAAAGGGGGGGGGGACAGAGGGACAAGTGCTGGACAAAGGGGGAGACAGGGGACATGCTGGACAAAGGGGGAGATGGGCAAAAGTGCTGGACAAAGGGGGGTGCCAGGGGACATGCTGGACAAAGGGAGGAGACAGGGGGATAAGTATAGACAAAGGGGAGAGACAGGGGGACATACTGGATAGACAGGGGAGAAATGCTGGACAAAGGGGAGAGACAGTGTGGGTTAGGATTATAATGGGCTGATGGAGGGGGGTTAGCACTGTAATGGGCAGATCGGGAGGGGCTAGGACTGGTGGGATGATTAGGGAAGGCTAGGACTGGGAATGGACTGATTGAGGGGAGGCTAGAAATGGTGATGGGGTGGGGTAGGACTGATGATGGACTTATGGGGGGCTAGCATTGGAAATTAGCTGATCGGAGGGGCTAGGACTGGAAATGGCTGATTAGTGGAGGCTAGGAACTTTTTCAATAGGTGTTAACACCAGGTGGCAGGTCAAAAGGCCATTTTGAAAGACTCCTTCTATCCAAGCAAGGACTGTTAATCACCCAGGAAGTTGGTCACAGCTTACCTAAGAAGCACAGGACAGGGTACTGTGTAACAGCCCTCTTTTAATAGGTGTTATTTCCCTCCCACTCTCCCCAACACCCACCCACCCCTGGGCTAATCATAGCTTTATAGGTACTTGCACATCTTAAAGGGAGGTGCTTTCAGGTTAAGCTCGTTATCCAAATCAATCATACACTAAGGATCTGAGATTAATTAAGCTTCAGGTGAACAAGGTATATTAAACATATTAGGTACAGTTTTATTAGTATAAATATCCATAGCAACCCTTAGTAAGAAAAGAACTTAAAGATCTAAACACAAGCTTAAAACTAAGAAGCAGACAACAGTCCAGCAGCGAGATGGGGGCTTTCCAGTCTTTTGCATTGAGTGTCACATGTATGATTTTCTCTCAGTTGGTGAGAGGTCTTACGTGTGCACTAGGTGCAAGGAGCTCTTTGCTCTCAGGGAACGAGTCCGTTCTCTAGAGGCTAGAGTAGCAGACTTGGAAAACATAAGAAAGACAGAGAGGTACATAGACGAGACCTACAGGGATATAGTCCTGAAGTCCCAACTCTAGTCTGGCAGCATCCCTGTTGCCATGGAGGAGAGAGGTCACGTGAAAGGATAGCATCACCCTGGTGTGGCAGGAAGTGATCCTGTAACTAAGACCTGTCCTCCAGGTGATGTAAAACCCTCTCGCACCGAGGAAGTTTCTCCAGGGCCATATGCCCATGAGGGAAGGGTTAGGACAGCTGTTATAGTTGGTGATTCGATCATTAGGCATGTAGATAGCTGGGTGGCTGGTGGACGTGAGGATCGCCTGGTAACATGCCTGCCTGGTGCGAAGGTAGAGGACCTCACGCGCCACCTAGATCAGGTCTTAGATAGTGCTGGGGAGGAGTCTGCTGTCTTGGTACATGTGAGTAAGAATGATATAGGAAAATGTGGTAGGGAGGTTCTGGAGGCTAAATTTAGGCTTTTAGGTACGAAGTTGAAATTCAGAACTTCCAGGGTAGCATTCTCCGAAATGCTTCCTGTTCCACGTGCAGGAACCAAAAGGCAGGCAGAGCTCCGGAGTCTCAATGCGTGGATGAGACAATGGTGCAGAGATGAGGGTTTTGGATTTGTTAGGAACTGGGGAACATTCTGGGGAAAGGAGGGGCTCTTCCAAAGGGATGGGCTTCACTTTAACCGGAATTTATTTATTTATTATTTTATTTATTTAGCTGTATTTATATCCTGTTTTTCGCCGGGTCAAAGCGGTGTTACATAGAAGGGTGGGGAAATTAAGTTGGTAGGGCAGGGCCATCACCAGGGAGACAACATTAATGATTTTGACATGGTACAGACTTTGGACATGGGACAGACATTGGACATGGGATGGAACCAGGCTGCTGGCATTAACCTTTAAAAAGGAGATAGAGCAGCTTTTAAACTAGATAATAGGGGAAAGATGACAGTCACCCAAAAGCGCATGGTTCGGAAGAATGTATCCTTGAAGGATACCAAAAGCAGAGAGGTTCCAAAAAAGAGTAAAGTAGCCAAAATGCCCTTGAGTATGGAGCAGACAGAGCTTAAAGATCCCAAATTACCCATGTCTACCAATAGCCAGATTAATATGAATAAAATACAGTCTCTAAAATGCTTGTATACAAATGCTAGAAGTCTAAAAAATAAGATGGTAGAGTTAGAATATATAGCACTAAATGAGAGGTTAGTTATGATTGGAATTTCAGATACATGATGGAAGGAGGACAACCAGAGGGACACTGTGATACCTGGGTACAAACTATATCGTAATGATAGAGCTGATCAAATTGGTAGAGGGTTTGCGCTCTATGTTAGAGAGGGCATTGAAAGGATTAAAGTTTTGCAGGAAAACAAAATTTGCTGTAGAATCTATATGGATTGAAATTCCATGTAAAAAGGGGAAGGTGATGTCAGTGGGGGTGTACTATCGAACGCCTGGCCAGAATGAACAAATGGATGATGAAATGCTCAAAGAAATCAAGGAAGATAACAAAAGTTACAGCGCAGTAATAATAATGGGTGATTTCAATTACCCCGGTATTGACTGGGTCAGTGTTACGGCAGGACATGCTAGGGAGATAAAGTTCCTAGATGAAATAAATGACTGCTTCTTGAAGCAGCTGGTTTATGAACTGACCAGAGAGGAAGCCATATTGGACCTAGTCCTTAGTGGAACACCAGATCTAGTGCAAGAGATAAGGGTGTTGGGGCCACTTGGCAATAGTGATCATAGCATGATCACCTTTGATTTAATTAGTGGAGAGGGATAGTAAGGAAATCCACAGTACTACCTTTTAACATTCGAAAGGGAGACTATGATAAAATGAGGAAAATAGTTAAGAAAAGACTAAAAGGAGCAGTTGCAAAGGTTAAAGACCTACATCAAGCTTGGGTGTTGTTGAAAAATACTATCTTGGAAGCCCAGACCAGCTGTATTCCACGCTTTAAGAAAAGTGGAAGGAAGTCCAAAAAACTGTCAGCATGGTTTAAAGGTGAGGTAAGAGAGGCTGTTGTTGCCAAAAAAGCATCTTTCAGGAAATGGAAAAAAGAGCCAAACGACGAAACCTGGAAACAGCACAACCACTGGCAAGTCAAATGGAGTGGTGGAGTGGCCTAGTGTTGGCGTGGAGTGGAGGAGTGGCATGGAGTGGAGGAGTGGCCTAGTGGTTGAGGCAAGGTACCTCAGGCCAGAAGGTCAGGGGTTCAAATCCCACTAGAGGACAGCAACCTTGGGCCGGAAGGACTGGGGTTTCTAGTCCCACAGGTGCTCCTTGTGGTCTTGGGCAAGCCACTTAACCCTCCATAGCCCATGTTCCCTGTAAAATAGTTATCTCCAAGTTATAATGCCCTGTTCAATGTAATTTCAGTTTGTTCAATGTAAACCGCACTGATGCAAAATAGCACAGTATATAAGAGAATGTAAATAAATAAATGCAAGGCATAGATAAGGCAGGCAAAGGGAGAATTTGAGAAGAAGCTTGCTGCGGAAGCAAAAATGTGAAATAAAGACTTTTTCTAATACATTTGTAGCAAAAAACCTGTGAGAGAGTCAGTTGGTCCATTAGATGATAGAGGGGTTAAAGGGGCACTAAGAGGTGACAAGGCGATAGTGGAGAGGCTGAATGAATTCTTTGCTTTGGTCTTTACTGAGGAAGATGTAGGGATGTTAACAATGACTGAAGTGGTATTTAAAGGTGCGGAAGAATTGAAGGAACTATCGATATATCAGGAAGATGTATTACAACTATTAGATAAACTAAAGAGTAGCAAATCACCTGGGCTGGATGGTATACATCCAAGGGTGCTGAAAGAACTGAAATATGAGATTGCAGACCTGCTATTAGCAACCTGTGAATTTTCATTAAAATCATCTGTAATACGTGAAGATTGGAGGATCACCAATGTAACGCCAATTTTTAAAAAGGGTTCCAGGGGTGATCAGGGAAACTACAGACCGGTGAGCCTGACGTCAGTACCGGGAAAAATGGTAGAAACCATCATAAAGAACAAAATTACTCAGCATGTAGATAGTCATGGCCTAATGGGAAACAGCCAACATGGCTTTAGACAAGGAAGATCTTGTTTTACTAATCTGTTATGTTTTTTTGAAGGTGTGAATAAACAGGTGGACAAAGGTGAGTCGGTTGATATAATGTATCTGGACTTTCAGAAAGCCTTTGACAAGGTCCCTCATTAGAGACTTTTGGCAAAACTAAAGAGTCATGGGATAGGAGGCAGAGTACTATTGTGGATCAGGAACTGGTTAAAAGATAGAAAGCAGAGGGTAGGGTAAATGGCCAATTTTCCCAATGGAGAAAGTTGAATAGTGGTGTACCCCAGGGATCTGTGCTGGGTCCGCTGCTTTTTGACATATTCATAAATGACCTGGAAGGGGGAATAACGAGTGAGGTTATCAAATTTGCAAATGACACAAAACTATTTAAAGTTATTAAAACCCAAGAGGATTGTGGAAAATTGCAAGAGGATCTTGATAAATTGGAAGACTGGGCATCAAAATGGCAGACAAAATTTAATGTGGACAAGTACAAAGTTATGCACCTAGGGAAGAACAACCCAAACTATGGTTACACGATGCAAGGTTCCACATTAGGAAGCACCACCCAGGAAAAAGATTTAGGCGTCATTGTGGATAACATGTTAAAACCATCGGCCCAGTGTGCAGCGGTGGCAAAGAGAGCAAATAGAATGCTAGGTATCATAAGGAAAGGAATGGAAAATAAAACAAAAGATATTATAATGCCTCTATATCATTCCCTGGTGAGACCGCACCTTGAATATTGTGTGCAATTCTGGTCACCGTATCTTAAATAGGATATGGCATTATTAGAAAAGTTTCAGAGAAGAGCCACCAAAATGGTAAAGGGGATGGAAGGATACTCCTATGAAGAACGGCTAAAAAGGTTAGGGCTCTTTAACCTGGAAAAGAGACGGCTGACGGGAGATATGATAGAAGTCTATAAATTAATGAACGGGGTGGAACGGGTAAACGTAGATCGATTACTTACGTTATCAGAATATAGAAAGGCTAGGGGACATGCATTGAAGCTACAGGGTAAACTATTTAAGACTAATAAAAGAAAATATTTTTTTCACTCAAAATGTAATCAAACTCTGGAATTTGTTACCGGAGGATGTAGTAAAGGCTGTTAGTGTAGCTTGGTTTAAAAATGGTTTGGACAAGTTCCTGGAGGAAAGGTCCATAAATCATAATTAAGAAGGGACCCAGGATATCAATGCTTGACCCAATACAAACATTGTGGAACCTGTGTCTTTTGGGGAACTGCTAGGTATGTATGACCTAGATTGGCCACTGTTGGAAACAGGATACTGAGCTTGATGGACCTTGGTCTGACACAGTATGGCATATCTTATGTTCTTATGTTAGGACTGGTAATGGGCTGATTAGGGAAAGCTAGCACTGATAATGGGGTTGAGAGGTTACTAGCACTGGAAGTGAGCTGATTGGGGGGCTTCGACTGGGAATGGGCTGATGGTGGGGAGGGAAGGATAGATCTGCTGGCCCTGGAAGAAAACTGGGGGCTAGGGCTACAAATGGGCTGATGCAAGGGGATGGGAGAATGGAACTGGAAGGGAGTGGATGCTGAGAGGGGCTGCCATGGTATTTGGACTAGAAGGGACTGGACAGTGGGGAAAGAGGGGGACTGGAAGGGAATGGACACCAATGGCAGTTGACATTGGAAGGTACTAGGAGGGAGGACTGGAAAGGGGCTGATACTGGGAAGGGTTACTGGGCTGGAAATAGGCTGATGGAAAGAAGTGAAGAAAACAAAAGAGATAAGAAATGGCAGATGGACCATAGACCACATAAAGAGAGCTAAAAGAAGACAGGAAAGCAGAAGCCTCAGATCGGGACCAGCATGATCAAAGAATAAAATGATCAGACAACAAAGGTAGAAAAAATAATTTTATTTCATTTAAGTGATTGGACTTTGTGCTATCTTTATATTTTACAATGTATGGGGGAATTGCATATCTTATTTATCTGATGTTGCACTGCATGCGGAGTCTGGCTTCTTGGGGTTTCAGTTTAAATTTTGTCTGCATATTTTTATTTTTACTTTAGATTGTAAGTCACTTATTCTGTACTTGGTGAGGGTCTGTGTTCTGAGTGTGTGACTGAGCCCAGGTGTTCTGTTAACAAAGAGTTTGTACATAAAGATCTGTACTGTACTGTAGTATTTTGACATGTTCAGCTTTTCAAATAGGTGTATGGATGTTCCAGGGCCACTGTAGTATTTACAGCAATGCTTTTTTTGGATGGGCTCCTTATGTGAGTTTTGGAAGTTGTTGCTGATATTTTATGGTATGGTAGATTTGCTCTATAGATACTCAGTGACTTTGTTGTAGGGTTTTGTATTAGTTCACAATATGCCTGGTACTGGAAATGTTTGTTGTTGTTGTTAGTGAGATGATAAGAATTGATTTTTTTTTTTAAATTTCTGTGGGTGAGTGTCCTGGTTCTGCTCGGCAAGCACTGTTGAAGGGGATTCTGTGGATGCAAAATATATGTTGAAAAATAAAAAGCAATAACCATAACACAGTTTATAACAAAATAAAAATGAGTTATAATTTAGTTGTATAACCTGTGCTGTGGTTCTCGCTTCCTTTTAGTTTTTTGGTGTGCAAACATCTTGCATTTCTTCCATATAATCTAATCTGATTGGAGTTTTGAAAAAGCTCCACCCCCCTCTATGGGGGGGTGGGGGGGAGCACCATCTCATCCTTCGCCTCAGGCAGCAGATTGCTTTGAGCCACCAATGCCATCAAGGATGAAGTTATTTATTTTTCTAGCACTCAGGATCTTTGTCTTCTTCACATTAAGGTGTAGGATCATTTTAAGACTATGTTCCTTTATCTTGATAAGTAGATGTTTCAGATCATCTTCATTTTCAGCCAATAATGTGATATGAGATGAAATGAGAGTCAGAAGCTGTAAAGATGTCTTACACATTGGAACATGGAATGTACGAAGCATGAACCAAGGGAAGTTGGAAGTGGTCAAGAATGAAATGGAACGTGTACAACTTGATCTGTTGGGTGTCAGCGAACTGAAATGGACTGGCATCGGGCACTTTGCATCAGATGATCAAATGGTCTACTATGCTGGAAATGAAAGACAAAGAAGAAATGGTGTTGCATTTATAATAAAGAAGAAACTTGCAAGAACTGTAATGAAATACAATGCAGTCAGCGAACGCTTAATCTCTATTCGTCTACAAGGATTGCCTATCAACACAACTATAATTCAAGTATATGCCCCAACAACAGCTGCAGAAGAGAATGAAATTGAAGAGTTCTATGAACAAGTACAAGCTGAAATTGACAGAACATGCAAACAGGATATCCTGATAGTCATGGGTGACTGGAACGCAAAAGTTGGCAACAAAGAAGAAGGCAAAGTAGTTGGAAAATATGGACTTGGCAACAGAAATGAAGCTGGAGAAAGACTGATAGAATTCTGCAAGACCAATGATCTATTCATCTCAAACACCTTCTTCCAGCAACACAAGCGGCGACTGTACACATGGACTTCACCCAATAGATTGTATAAAAATCAAATTGACTACATCTGTGGAAGTCAATGATGGAAAAGTTCTATAACATCAACAAAGACAAAACCTGGAGCTGACTGTAGTACAGATCATCAACTACTAGTATGCAAACTCAAGCTAAAGTTGAAAAAGAGTATACCACTCATGAATGCAGCAAAATATGACCTTGAGAATATACCACTGGAATTTAAAGACTGCCTGCAAAATCGATTTGCTGCTTTAGATACAAATGACAGAACTCCGGAAGAGTTATGGAATGACATCAAGAAGGTTGTGTTGGGAGAAAGCGAGAAGTCTCTACAAAAGGTGAAAAAGCAAAAATGGCCAAAATGGATGACAGAAGAAACTCTGAAAATTGCCCAGAAACGCAGAGAAGCTAAAGCCAGAGGAGAAAGAAAGGCAATAACAGAACTCAACAGAGATTTCCAACGTGCAACAAGACAGGACAAGGAAAAGTACTACAATGACACTTGCAAGGAAATAGAAACAGAAACTATTAGAGGAAGAACAAGATCAGCTTTCCTAAAGCTACGAGAGTTAAAGAAAAAGTTCCAGCCTCGAATTGGAATGTTACAAGATGCTCAAGGTTCTATGTTGAATGATGCTGAGAAGATCAAGAAAAGGTGGAAGGAATATGCAGAGTTTTTATATGATAAAGATCAAGTGGACCAACAGCAGTTTCAACCTGTACCTTATGATCGGGAACCTTTGGTGATGAAAGAAGAAGTTGAAGCAGCATTGAAAGCCTTATCAAAGAACAAAGCACCAGGCATTGATAGCATTCCTATAGAAGTATTGCAGCAATCTGATGCAGCTGTTACCATACTTACAAGGCTCTGCCAAGAAATATGGAAGACAACATCATGGCCAACTGACTGGAAAAGATCTGTGTTTGTACCAATACTAAAGAAAGGTGATCCAACTGACTGTGGAAATTATCGAACAATCGCTCTGATCCCACATGCCAGCAAGATTCTACTGAAGATTATTCAAAAGAAACTACAACCATACCTGGAACAAGAACTACCTGAAGTGCAAGCAGGGTTCAGGAAAGGTCGAGGAACGAGAGACATCATTGCGGATGTGAGATGGATCCTTGAAAAGACTAAAGAATACCAAAAGGATATCTATTTGTGCTTTATCGACTATAGCACGGCTTTTGACTGTGTAAACCATGAGAAACTCTGGGCAACATTAAGAAGCATGGGTATACCAGAACACCTGATCGTTCTCTTGCGCAATCTGTACATTGATCAAGAAGCAACAGTTCGAACGGAACAAGGAGAAACAGAATGGTTTAAAATAAGCAAAGGTGTAAGACAAGGCTGCATACTTTCCCCCTACCTGTTTAATTTATATGCAGAACAAATCATCAGAGAAGCTGGATTGTATGAAGACAACAGAGGTGTGAAGATTGGTGGAAGACTCATCAACAACCTTCGCTATGCTGATGATACTACATTACTGGCTGAAAGTGAAGATGATCTGAAACATTTGCTTCTCACAATCAAAGAACATAGTCTCAAAATGGGCCTGCACCTTAATATAAAGAAGACAAAGATCATGACAACTGGCATAATCAACAGGTTCATCGTTGAAGGAGAAGAAATTGAAATTGTGAACAACTTTAACCTACTTGGATCAACTATCATTAAAGAAGCAACAAGCAGTCAAGAAATCAAACTACGCATTGCTCTTGGCAGAATGGCTATGAAAGACCTAGATAAGATTCTCAAGAGCAGAGATGTCTCTCTCCATACAAAGATTTGACTTGTTCAAGCCATGGTATTTTCAATAACATCATATGGATGTGAAAGCTGGACAGTGAAAAAGACAGACAGGAAGAAAATTGATGCCTTTGAATTATGGTGCTGGCGGCAAATACTGTGTATACCATGGACTGCCTGAAGAACAAACCAGTCGGTACTATAGGAGATCAAACCTAAGCTTTCTTTAGAAGCTCAGATGACAAGACTTCGACTTTCATACTTTGGACACATCATGCGAAGAGAGAGATCATTAGAGAAAGACATCATGCTTGGCAAGATAGAAGGTCAACGCAAAAGAGGAAGGCCAGCAATGAGATGGATCGATACAATAACAGCAGCTACGGGTACCAGTCTGTGAACAATGAGCCGCCTGACTGAAGACCGAACACAATTTAGGATAGCTATCCAGAGGGTCGCCATGAGTCGACTCTGACTCGACGGCACTTAACAACAACAACAATGTGATATCGTCAACATAACTAATCTGGGTTGTTTTTATGCAATCCTACTTCTATAATGATTTGTTCTGCATATAAATTGAACAGATATGGGAAAAGTATGCAACCTTGTCATATACCTTTGCCAATTTTAAACCAGTCTGTTTCTTCTTGTTCCTTTTGAATTGTAGCTTTTTGATCACCGTAAAGGTTGTGCACGAGAACTATCAGATGTGCTGGTATACCCATGTTTCTTAATGTGGCCCAGAGTTTTTCATTATTTATGCAATCAAAGGCCTTATTGTTGTCAATAAAACACATGTAGATATCCTTTTGGTATCTGATGGATCCATCTCACATCGATGATGATGTCTCTTGTTCATCACCCTTTCCTGAACTCTGTTTGCATTTCAGGCAGTTCTCATTCCAGGTATTATTGTAATCTCCACTGTATGATCTTGAATAAAATCTTGCTGACGTGTGAAATCAGAGCAACTGTGTGATATTTTCCATAATCAATCGGATCACCTTTATTCATTATTGGCATGAACACAGATCTTTTCCAGTCAGTTAGCCATGATGTCTTCCAAATTTCCCAGTAAAGCCTTTTAACAACTGCATCTGATTGCTGTAATACTTTAATGGGTTTGTCATCAATGCCTAATGCTATATTCTTTGATAATGCTTTCAATGACACTTTGACTTTTTTTCCTTACCAATAGTTCCAGATCATAAGGTAGTAGTTGAAACGGCTGTGGATCTTCTTGATCTTACGGTATCATGAATGGTCTCTTTCTACCTTTTCTTGATTTCTCAGCATCATTAAACATGGATCCTCGAGCATCTTTTAGCATTCTAGTTTGAGGCCAAAATTTTCTTTTAAACTCTTACAGCTTTAGGAAAATCAATTTTGTTTTTTCTCTAATAGTTTGTGATTTTATTTCCTTACCTGTGTCATTGTAGGTTGCAAAATCTGCTACATATACATGTAAATGCCACTAATTACATATTTGAAGAACAGTGATGCTGCTCTTTTTTTTATGTGTTACAGGGTGCTTAGGATATGAAGGTAAGCCAAGTGCCTATTTCACAAAGATACATAGGAGCATCTTTACTAAACTGTGCTAACCATTAGTTTGGGTGGTTTCATGTACTATAAGGATGCTATGCTAACAGCGTGGGATCAATGCTAAAAATTCTATGCTCTCCACTAGTCTCTTGGATTCCTCTTTCACCTTCATTTTGCTTTTTTGCTACTCTTTTTTCATCTGTTTCCAGTGATATCAGATATCAGAGGTGTCCTACTAAACTGCCAATCCATCTGATCCAAGATTATACTTGTCCATGATCTAATCTTAAACCATTCCTTGGACATTCTTTGTTTAAAGGAAGCCTGGCTCAGAGATCAGGATAATGCCATCCTTAATCACTGCCTGCCTCAGGTTATCCACGGTGGGAGGAGGTGATCATTATCTATTCCAATTCTCTACCCTTTATTGATTTAAATCACTTGTTCCTTTTCTATGATAAAACACTGCTGACCAAGATCAATTCAGACCCCGGTCAATATTTACTTTTAGCATACTGCTCTCCCTCACTAAACTCTGTTGCTTGGGATCAATTTTACTAAATATTTTCTAAAGCAGTTATATCTTATCCCAATCTCATAGTGCTAGGTGATTTAAACATTCATTATGACTCAATTTCTATATCACAGGATTGGTTCTTTATCACCTTCCTTTTGAACTTTGGTCTTTTCCAACATGACAGGGACCTACACATATAACAGGCCACACTTTAGATTTAGAATGTTCAGACCCTATGTCCTCCTACTAGCCTTTGCAGATTTCTACACTTCCACTAGCCTGGACAGACCACTTCATAGATCAAACAAGCTCACTTATGTGGATGCCATCTCTCTTCTGTCCCTAGCCTTCTACTTTGCTGAGGATTTTATATCACTTCCTTTGGAAGATCAGCAATCCTGGAACTCCAGTTTGTGGGAAGCACTGGATGCAATTGGTCCTCCTAATCCAATCTCCTATTCAGGGACTCAGAAACACCCTTGATTCCATGCAAGCCTACGTCTTACCAGATGTCAGCTACGCAAGACTGAGGTATTGACATATGACTAAATCTTTGTCAGATCTGTCTCACATCAAAGAACTGTTACTCCTACTCTCGTACGCAAGAGGGCTCATTCCATCCCAGACATCCAGCCCCTCTCTACATCTGGTCTGAGCCGGACATACAGAGGGGTTTGCGATTCTGATCCCGTGGGGCACGTCTAGCCCCGAGGGATCAGAATCACGATCAGTCATGTATGTGCAGTCCAGGACTGCAATTCAGTCTGGCCTGCACGTACATGACAAGTCTGACTAACCCAGTCAGAACTTTTAAATGGAGCCACGGTGCCATGGCGTCCGGTTGCCATGGCACCACGGCTCCATTTAACAGCTGCAATGCCAGTCGCTGGAAAAAAGGCATATTCCCTGCAGCCTGACCCCCTATCTGGCCTTCTAAGACCAAGTCGGCTGCAGGGAATATCCTCTCCCCCCCCCCCCCCCCCCCTTCTGTGCCCCGGCATAAAAAAAAAAAAATACATCCAGGAAAGTTATTCCACCTCGGAGGTGGAATAACTTCCTGCACATGTCGCTGGCCCAGGACATCCAGGACCGACATTAGAATCATCCCTGTACATTCAGGGCCGGCGACTGCCCACCACCCACCCAAACTCTGCCCCTGAGCTGCCCCTTCCCCGTCCCCATCTAACTTCCCCGCATACCAGCAGGGAGGTTATATGCCGGCGGGGGAAGGCACAAATATTCGTGGCACAGAATCAGGCCCAAGTTGTCTTGGCCAAGAAGTGTTACATCAATAATCTTATTAACAAGTCTTTTAATCATCCCAAGAAACTATTGTTAGTTGTCAACCAGCTTTCCTCCACCCATGTAACTCTTTCAACCTAATCTGAACCTTCTGCCAATTTATTGGCTTTTTGTTTTAGTTTCAAGATCCAGAACCTTCATAAGATCCGCTTACATCTCTTACTTTAAACCTAGAGCCATTTAATGCCAACCCATCTCCATCTCACATGCATTATTGGTCTTATTTCCATTTGGCAAGCAATTTTTCTCTTCAGACACTGCTCACTCAAATATGGAAAAATGCTTGTCCACTTGATTCCACTCCCTCAAAGTTGGTAGGAGAACAATCTCTTGGCCTGCTTCCCAACATATTGCTCCTCATTAGTTTCTCCACAAGAACTGTTCCCATGTCTAGGGAGCAGGCACTGGTTTGTCCCATCCTTAAGAAATCAAAGTCAGACTCTCTCCTACTTGCTATTGACCAGTCTCCAAGCTCCTATTTATCGCCAAGCTCACTGAGACACTTGTCTTTAATCGACTCTATGATTTTTTAGAAAAAAAACCATATACTGTATCCTCATCAATAATGTTTCTGTCCAAGCACAAAAGCCATTATGGCAAGTCTACTTAGTGAAGTACGTGCTTTTCTTGACTGAGGCTATGCTGTTCTAACTCTTTCACTTGATCTTTTCACTGCATTTGACCTGGTAAATCATAACATTCTCCTCTGTTGTCTACAATAAGTAAGTATTTAGGATACTGTATTACAGTGGTTTCCTTCCTTCCTTTCAACCTCATCATTCACTGTCTCTACCAGTACTAACATTTTGGGATCTCAACCATTATACTGCAGCATCCCACAGGGTTCAGTATTAGCCCCCCTTCTTTTCAAGATTTTTCTTAATCCTCTGGCCATCGTGATACATGATTTGGGAATCAGCATCCTCTTTTATGCTGATGATATTTTACTAATTGCCTAGATGGACTTCTCTACCCAAAATCTATCTCAGCTCAGTTACTCTACAGAAAGTTTCTTCTTGTCTCTGTTCCAATCACCTCAAGCTTAATCCCAACAAGACAACCACTACTTGGATCACTGTATGCACAAATCGCCCAACAATTTAACCTATTCTAGCTGGGCAACCTATTTCACTCACTAACTCATTCAGATATCTCAGAATTATTATTGATTCTGAGCTCTCTTTCTGTCATCAAGTCTCCGCATTAACAAATCCACATTTTTTGCACTTCTCCAGTTCTGGGCCCTTCGCTCTTTCCTTGAGGCCACCACACAAATACTCTCATATATGCTTTCATAACATTCCAGTTAGATTATTATAATATTGTTCATTCTGGAATCCACGCATCTGAAATTAAGGGGTATGTTTACTAAACTGCATTAGTGCAATTCGCGTTAGGAGCCGCGGTAGAGACAGAAATCCCAAATAAGGACATGGGCGGTACATCGTTACCGAAAACGCACCGAGAACGCGCGTTACAAGGTGCCATAAATGAATGAGCGCTACAGGGCACGTTACCACGCGTTAATCTTAAGAAGGCGTGCAGGCATACAAGCACAGCAACAGAGCTGTAGCAAAATGGTTACAACACTGACTGATGGTACAGGGATCATGGGTTTGATTCCCCAGTGGGCCTAATGTATAAGGCTGGCTGAGGCAGCACCCTTTACATTAACGTAGTGATTGTTGAGGCATATGATGTGTATTTTAATTAGTGCTGCCAGCAAACACACCCTCACGGTGGCATAACCTAAGGTGCCGCATAAGGCACCCCATAACACACTCCATAGGGCACATTATAAAGTGTACTGTCCGCCAAGGCACCCTATAATGTCCCCTATAGGACACCTTATAAGGCTGTGAACAAAGCCCTGGCTGGCTGCAGAAGAACTGCACGGCACCACACAAACTGTCTGCTGTGGTTACCAGGATAGGGTTAACCCACCCGTACCCATGATGCACTGCACATGCAAATCAGCAGACGAGAGATGGGCACAAGATTGGGTATGCACCCCCACAGCACCTCGGCCTGGTAGGGGCAACAGACCGTGTGTGGCACTGCCACAGAGTAGCCACAGACAGTCACATTGTGCAGGTACTGTGCCCACCCTGACGTTGAGGTGGGGCACCCAGCACCAAGTCCACAGCACATTTCATGGCTGAAATACGCCATGCTGCAGGTCCCCAGCAGTGTGTGATAGGTAGTTCCGTTAGCCACACCTAGGATACATCTGTGTCCTGCTGTATGTCTTGTCCTTATGGGCGATGATGCACCCAGAATAGTACATATCCTGCGTTGGTGCCATGGTTACCTGCTGCAGATTATGTACCACCACACAACCCACCCTATGGGGCTCATGGTGGGAAACAGAATCACCCACCAATCGATCCACAGTCTACCTCACTGCAATGGTAGCAGTAGAGGGGATCATCAACCCCAGTCCTGCTGGGGAACAGACAGAGCAGTACACATCCATAACACAATAGCAGACAGACAGCAGGCCTGGAAATGCTCAGCTGCCTCCCACCATTATCGGACATTCTCCAGCAGCTGCACCCTGCAAGGTGTTCCAGCAAGACACATACTAGCTGCAGACAGTCCGCCAGCTAGTCAATAGTGCATGGTCCTGGAGGAGATGCATGTACCCAGAACAGGGATATCAGCATACACACCAAGCAGATAAGTCAGTGATTAGGCCCCAAAAGAAAACCCATAAATATCACATGAGAAAAATGCTATAGAGCACTATGGGGGAACCTAGCCATGCCATGGTCACTGCTCAGTCAGGGTGAGAGTGACCTCCCAGCAGGACATGCTATGGCCACCCTGTCCGTGCAGGTGGTACCGGGCACTACAATGTCTGAGCCATTGCCCTATGCCCTGTGCAGATGCGGCCAGGCCAGGCCACCCTATCCAGAAATTCCCACAGTACCTTGCTCCTCATTATGCACATTGGCAGGCCAATACTGGCAACAGTGCTAGCAGTGTGGGCTGTGGAGGGTGTTGGCAGCCACCACACACTGGATAGACAGACACACATTCCCCACACCTATGCCAGCTTTGTGCAACTATAGAGGTGTTGGGCAGCCCAGGCCACCACACCAGTCCTGGGCACAGTGCAGGCATGGCTATGGTATGCAATACTGTAGGAGTCACTCCCCAGGTTGGTAAACACTGTCAGACACAAGACCTGTAGCACACTGCACAGACATCAGAAAGGTTGCTATGATGCAGCTCACTCAGAAAATTGTACTTAACCTAGGAATTGCTATCTGCCAGTAATCATAGCAACCTTTTGATAGGTGTGTACCATATTCCCAGGTTTAGGGTGGCATTAGTAAGGTATGCAAGTGCTAGTATTGGGAGATGCACGCAGAGCCCAAAGTCCTGCCTCTCCAGGAGGCTTTGGATAATGGGGCCTGTGGGTGCGGGTGTGTCTGCCCCTGTTGGCTGCTGCTTTACGGCAGAGGTTCCCAACTCCAGTCCTGTGGTGCCAAACACTGTTCGGGTTTTCATGCTGTCCCTCATGAATATGCATGAGATACATCTGCATACCATGGGGGTGGCGCATAGAAATGCAGCACAGGCATCTTTATCAGAGGCAGCATGGAACCGGAATGGTGTTTGGCCCTCCAGGACTGCATTTGGGAGACTCTGCTCTAGGTAATGTGCATGTGTATGGTGTCCGTGCTCTGTAGGGTAAAATGTAGGTGTCTTTGGCATGTTTACGTCATCTGCAATTAAGGTGCTGTCTGTATTAGCATGTTGTAGTAGTGGGTAAAATGTGGGGATTGGGTTGGCAAGAACCACAGCTGGGACTTGAACCTGTGACCCTCTGCTTCTGAATACACTGGCTTTGTGCACTGCACCACCTTGTTGTCACAGAGTCAGTTTATTCCTTGGTGATACCATGATTGTTCGTCAGACAGGGCCCGTCTGTTGCAGTACATGGCACCCACCTACACAGGGCTAGGCCACGGTCTGCTCTGGGCAGCTGCCACTGCCCCCTCCACCACCAGTATCCCTCAGCCACCATGCTGACATGCCCTTCTGCTGGTGGTGCGCAGTCTCAGGCCATCCAGTGTGCAGGTAGGCGGCTGCCTATGGTGCGGATTCTGGGGTAGTGGTGCCTACATAGACGTCCACGCTCCCCCCCAGTCCCGCCTGCCAATGTTCTGTGCCCTTGGGGGTAGCTGTTGGGTACTATCCCCTGTGACACTGTGGGAAACACAGTCGTGCCCATGTTGGGCCTTCAGCAGTTGCTGTCTGGCTGCTCTGCTGTTTCAGCATTCGTATGGGCCAGCTAGGCATCACCCTAGTCCACACTGTGGCCCAGCTGCACCACAGCATGTGTCGCCTGCGGTCCTCTGTATCCCCTTTTCCGGCATCTGTCCAGTTGCCATTCCGACATGCCCGCCCTGATGTTGCGGGACATGTGCATGCCATAGGAACCCTGTCCGATGGAGTGGAAAACCCTGAGCAGCGCTATTTCACTGTGGGCTCATTCCCCTTGTATGGGACGGAGTGTAGACCCTTCCACGATTTATATCTTTTCTATGGAGCTTTCTCGGGGGGGGTTGATGTTTCTCATTAATACCACTATTGTCCAGCTTGGTTATGGTTTTTTTCCAGTTTGTTGAGGTCATTTTCAGTGTTTATGTGCCCTTTTGTTCTGTGCACATGTATCACACTTATCACTTTTTTTTTGGTTTCCCTGCCTAGGCTGTACATTGCTGACACTGAAATGGTTTCTCTCTCCTTTAATGTGCATTTAACGGCAGGTTTTCATTCGCGTTGGGATTTAGCTCTTCAGATCAGCATGTTAGTGTGAAGGGAGCCTCTCCCCGCCCACTCTCCGCCCACTGACCCCTTCTCTCCGCCCTCTCTCCACCTTCTGCGGTGTTTTACCGTGCCGCGGAGCTTTACGATCGTTAACACATCATAACGCGCGTTATGTAACGTTAACGATCGTTAGCGCGTCATAACGCGCTTTATGATGCGCTAATGATCGTTAATGTTACATTACGCGCGTTATTTACCGTTACCGCAGTTTAGTAAACATACCCCT
Organism: Ichthyophis bannanicus; assembly: GCA_033557465.1. Classification (NCBI taxonomy): domain Eukaryota; kingdom Metazoa; phylum Chordata; class Amphibia; order Gymnophiona; family Ichthyophiidae; genus Ichthyophis; species Ichthyophis bannanicus. The sequence continues at coordinate 254,435,127 of CM066038.1, forward strand.
AAATGTCTGCAAACATTTCAAAGTACTGCAGTTCAACTTCTTGCCAGTAAATATGACCACATTACCCCACTATTAATGCAGTACCATTGGCTTCCCAATTCCTTTCTCTTTCAGTTCAAGGTTTTAGAATGTCTTGAGTTTACATGTGTCTGACACGATCTTGTCTATATCGCATGAGGGTGTGCTGGAGGCATACCCTGGGTATTCCCAAAAAGATACATGTGTGCATCTGATTATAGAATGGTGCTGCATGTTAGGAATTTGCAGTGGACATATCCATGTCTATACTCACCCCAGGCAGGTAGGTATAGACATGGGGCAATTTTCTCCACTCCAAAAAAGCATACAGTTAAAAAACAAACCTTTTTCTTGGATGTCCCACTGCTGCATGTCTCTGCTTGCAATATGGCAGGCTGGAATATGTATTTGGCGAGAGATAAATGTGACCATTCAGTAATGCCATCACGGACATGTCTATGTTTCCAGGCCTGCAGCTGTTCATATCGGACATATTCAAGTTCCTAAAATTGCCTCAAAGCTTGCAGATATCTGGGGTATAATTCTGCATGTCCCCCATACATTTTCTATGTGATGGAGATGTTTATATTTTAGGGTGGAAACAGGCCATTTTTAGAAAACACACATGCCCACCTTCACTGCTACTCCTACAGAATTTCAGATGTTTGACTTGGACTTCCCAGATTACACCTACACGGCCTTTCTAAATTATGCCTTCGTCTCTCCACCATTTCTGGCATCTCTCATAATCCCTTATGTCCTATCATGTGCTCTGTGTTCAGCTCAGGAAAACCGTCATTGTATTCCTCCCTTGCTAGACTTCAGTCTACATGATCTGTATTTTTTTTTTTTTAGTGCCATCAAGTCAGTGTTGACTCATAGCGACCCAGCTACCTCTGGGTTTTCTTGGCAATGTATCACCGGAAGTAGATTGCCAGCCTTTTCTTCCGAGGCAATGGAGGGTAAAGTGACTTGCCCGAATTCACAAGGAGTGCCAGTGGGAATCGAACCCTTGATCTTCTGGGTAATATTCTGGGTACTATGATCAGAATATATATATATTTGTTTTGTTGTCCCAGCTTTATGAAATGCCCTCACCTCACAGTTTTTCATTGAACCTTCAAAACACATCGTTTCCACTCTACCTTTGGGGGACCTAGTTGATGCCTGTAGAAGTGGAGGCAGAGATCTTATTGGTCTGTTTACTGTGAGTTTCTGTTCTTCTTCTCTGATTTCTTTCCTGCTTTCCTATTGCTTTCTTTTCCCATTATTCTTCTGTATTGTGAACCACTTTGATATTGACTATAAGGTGGTATACCAAAAACTCAATAAAGATAAATGACTTTATTTTTTTTTTTAATTCTTTATTTTCGTTTTATAACAACAAAGGAAAGGAAGACATACAGCTAAAAGACAGATACATAGAATATGATACATACACCAAAGTAAACCCCTACCACCCCCCTCCCCCCTGCTTCTTCTCTAGAAAACTAATCATTCCCGAAGCGGGCGTGTACTGACATTATTGTGTTACAAAACCTAACGGTGATCTGAAACATGATGAGTGCACATTAAACAGACATGTCGGAACAATGAGCAGATTGTACATAATCATTGAGCATCTGCCATTTAGACAAGCGAGAGTGAGTTTGGGTATGGGGAATAGCTCTCCGAGATATCTGCTCATACTTACTATATAAGCAGACGAGGTTCCACCATTCATTGACAGTAAGTCGAGAGCTATCCTTCCAATTCCTCGTGATTAAACATATGGCTATACCCAGCATGAAATCAAGGAGAAAGCGACCCTTCTTAGGAAGAGAGGGGACCTCCGCCACTGAGCGGAGTCCCACAATCTTCCAAGAGAGAGGCTCGTGAAGGTGTAAGATAAATTGAATACGACCCCAGACCCGCCCCCAGTAAACCTGTAGTTGAGGACATTCATAAATAACATGAGCGAGGGTTCCCACAGCAGTATGGCAAGACCAACACTGGTCCCTAGCAGTTGTGTTCCATTTGGCTATTTTTTCTGGAGTATAAAAGCATCTATGTGCAAAAAAGAAGAGAGTTTGGGTAACTGAGGCAGACCGGGAAACCCGCACTACTTTGCTCCAGAAAACGCTCCATTGCACAGGGGTTAAATTGGTTTGCAGTTCGCGCTCCCAGGCTTGTTGGGCTCTAAAAGTGGCAGTATCTGTACCCTGACATAATATTTTATAAAAGTTAGAGGCTACCCCATGTGTACTACTAATAGAGTGAACTAGTTCTAATAGCCCGTCCTCAGTAGGGACAGAGGGCGGCATGATTTGAGCACTTTTGAGGCAGTGTTGAAGCTGCATCAGTTGAAAGTAATGTTTCGCTGGTAACGCAAATTCCTTTTGTAAATCAGAAAAGGTTTTCCAACGAGCTGCAGAGAAGAGCTGTTGGGGTGTCCAGATCCCCCTAGAGTACCAGGGTTTCCATGCTATCGTTCTATTTAGGACTTGAATTCTGGGGTTATTCCACAGCGGGAGTCCGTCCTGAGGACATACGTTTGGGCCCAGTGATAGAATGAGAGTGTTAAAGGCCGCAAGAGTATCGACAATCATTGGGGGATGGCGGGTGTCTACTTGATGGGACATACCGGGAAGATGGGTCAACGGAATTGGGCTACTAAGCTCCTCTTCTATATCAAGCCAAACTGGTCTGCTGTCTGTTGAGGCAGCTAGCCATCGGGCACCTTGTTTAAGTAGGAAGGCTTGATGATATCTGAGAAAATCAGGAAATCTGGTACCCCCTAGTTCCTTCGCAGACTGTAGTTTTTGTTTAGCTATCCTTGGTGGTTTGCCCTGCCAGAGATAGCGGACGAGAAGGCCCTCAATATCTTTGTAAGTGTGTAGCGGGAGTAAGCATGGCAGCATTTCTAAAATGTAGTTCACTTTGGGGACTATCATCATTTTCACAGTTTCTAGGCGGCCCCACCATGTAAGGGATAAGGGAGACCAACGATTTGTGAGCTCACGGACTTTGGAGACTACCTCTTTGGCATTAAAACTGATAGTGTCTTCTAAAGGAGAACAGTAATGGACCCCAAGATATTTCACCATGCGGGATTGCCAAAGGAAAGGAAAGGCCTGCATGTCAGCCTCATGTACCCAGCGGTTCAGTGGGAAAGCTACAGATTTGGTCCAGTTAATTTTATAGCCCGATAATTGCGAGTATCCATCAATCAGATCCAAGACAGCTGGAACCGAATCAAGGGATACGAAAAGCATAAGGTCATCTGCATATGCAGAGAGTTTAATCTCTCTGTGACTGAAGGGGACACCTCGAATACGTGCGGACTGTCTAATAAGGAGGGCGAGGGGTTCAAGAGCTAGATCAAAGAGCATTGGTGATAGGGGGCAACCTTGACGCGTGCCTCTTTGGAGATTAAAAGGCTGAGACTTAATGGCATTTACACAAATATTGGCGACGGGTTGAGTATACATGACTTGGAGGTATCGGAGGAAGCCCTCCCCAAAGCCATACCATCGGAGAACTGCAAATAAGAAGGGCCATTCTAGGCGATCAAAGGCTTTTTCAGCATCTAGGGAAAGACCCACCCATGGGTGATCTAGATTGGCAGCACTGGATAGCACATGGCACAAGGTCCGAGCATTGTCAGCGGTGGATCGGCCGGGTATAAAACCGCATTGGTCGGGATGGATTAGGGTGGCCATCCTGTCAGATAGCCGGGTGGCCAAGATCGTTGCGAAGATCTTATAATCGGCATTAAGTAGGGAGATTGGACGGTAGTTGGCGGTTAGCAGCGGGTCTCTGCCTTCTTTCTCAAATACTACCACATTAGCTGCAGAAAAGGATCCCAAAGAGGATGTATCTACCGCAAGGGCAGTAAAATAGAGTTTTAAGTAGGGAACTAAATCTGCACTGAACGTTCTGTAGAATTCGGTCGGGAGACCATCAGGCCCTGCGGCTCGATCCGAGGCTGTTCGTTTTAGGGCAGATTGGATCTCTGAAGTAGAGAAGGGTTCATCTAGCGCATCCCTATCAGCTTCATAGAGGGTCGGCCGCTGAATACCAGAAAGCAATCGCTCGAAGGTCTCTGATGAGAACTCACATTCAGATTGATATAGGCGGGTATAGAAATCCCGAAAGAGTTCTACAATATCGGAGTCTGTGGTCAATATGCCCCCTCCCTGTGGGGCTCGAAGGGCCGCTACGCGTTTGGCTTCTTTTTGACCTTTCAAGGCGTTGGCTAAAAGTCGACTGGCTCGGTTGTTTTCACGATAGTATGTCCCTCGTTGAAGCTCAATACTCTTAGAAGCTGCAGTTGAGAGGATTGCATTATATTGAAAACGGAGACGCTGTAAGCGAATTAAGACACATGGATCAGTACGTGAAGTTAGAACTCGTTCGCCTGCTTTGATTTGTTGGTCTAGTATGAGTAGCTGCTGTTTGCGTTGTTTCCGCAGGCGGATTTGATAGCTAGTGATCGTTGCTCGAATGGCCGCTTTGAAACCCTCCCACCAAGCCCAATTCGCAGTATCCTGGGGTAAATTAAAATGGAAGTAATCCTGTATGGCTGCTCGAATTTCTAACTGGAACTCTGGCTGAGTTAACAGGGCTCTATCAAAGAACCAGGCCCCCGAATTCCCTTGGGGTGCAGTAGTGTGTAATTGAAAAGAAATAGCAGCATGATCTGAAATATGTTGGGAGTGAATCTTTGCAGTGTCCACCTGAGGAACTAACAGTTTTGATATTAGAAAGAAATCTATGCGAGACTGGGATTTGTGAGGGGAAGAGAAGAAGGTAAAGTCAAGCTCATTGGGGTGTAGTAACCTCCATAGATCAACTAAAGCAAGATCTTTGATCAAAGAGGTAAGCGTGGTGTGACTCTTGGGGGGACCACTTGTCCTAGGCGGCTGTTTGTCGATCAGGGGATCAAGAACTAAATTGAAATCCCCCCCTATTATCAATGAAGTATTAGCAGAGGCCTGCGCAACCTGAGCAATGGTAGCAAAAAAGGCAGGGTCATCCACATTAGGAGCATAAAGGCATATACATGTAACTTCAAGGCTACCTATCTTGAGGTGAACTCTGGACCATCTACCTGCTGTATCTGAGCTAGTCGCAATAATAGTAGCATGCAGAGATTTCCTAACCAGTATGGCAACCCCACATTTCTTAGAAACGGCTGGGGAATAGGCGGCCACCATGTAAGGTTTAATATTGAGTTTAAGAGTTTCCTTCGAATTTAAATGCGTTTCTTGGAGGAAAATCAGGTCCGCAGCTTCATGACTTAGATAGCTTAGGATTTTCTTCCGTTTTATCGGATTATTGATTCCTTTTACGTTCAATGAGAAAATCTTACATGGTGCCATCAATCGGTAATAGACATTTTAAGTAAGGGCGCTTGAAAACATACAACATAATCAGAATCTGTGCAACAATGACATAATCACCGAGTATGCTGGCTAATACACCCCATATTGAAAAGTATGTACCAAAGTAACTTAGAGAAGAAGCAAAACCCCCAATGAATATGGCGACCATATGTCTGCGGGAGGAGGCCCTAGAGAGGAAGAAAGAGACATGAAAAAAGAAAAGAAACACCAGAGTCCATAATTAACACTGTCTCTGATACTCATCGAGGCTACTGTGGGTAGATGGAGTCGGGTCACAGATATCATCAAAAATAAGGCAACAAACCGCCCTTGCCAGACTCTTTGCTGAGCCGCGGCAAATCCAATATGGCAGGTACAGCGGATATGAGAATACTTGCAGGAATATTCTGGAAGTCAGCGCATCAAGTCGGCTTCTTTAGAATCCAAAAACTCCGCTAGTAGATCAGGGTCCTCAAATGTTCTTGTCTGATTGTGAAGCGTGACTCGGAGCTTGGCCGGATACATCAGGCCATAGCGTGCTTGTAGTTGTTGAAGCCTCGGCCGGAATTCCAGAAAGCGCTTTCGGCGGTCGACCGTGGGTTTAGCCAAGTCAGGATAGAAGGAGATCTTGTGGCTCTCAAACTCCATATGGCCCTTTGCCCGAGAGGCACTGAGAATTTGCTCCACATGTTGATATCTCAAAAGTCGAAAGATGATAGGCCGCGGGGTCTTCCTGTTGAGCGTTATGTTTGTGGGTACACGATGAGCGCGATCGATCTCCAATTCTTTGGTAAAGGTGATTTGGAGCAGGGAAGGGAGGATTTTACATAAAAACTCTTTCATGTCTCCCGATTCCGCTCCCTCCGGTATGCCCACGAGTCGTAGGTTGTTGCGGCGCGCTCTATTATTGCCATCTTCCACTTCTTTCTGCAAGGCCCGTACCTGACGTTCAACTTTGTCGAGTTTGGACAACCGGGCCGCATGGGAGTCTAATATGCTCTCCATTTTGTCCTGACGCGAAGAGAGCCCCTCTAGCCTGCCTTGCAGTACACCAAGATCTTCCCGCAGCGCTCGGAGTGCTTCACCGTTTGACTGCACGAGGTCCTTAACCCCTCTAATCTCTGCGAGGATTTCCTGCTGCATTTCGGGGCCCTCGCGCAAAGCCAGCCCCTTCTGCGGGGACGGGGGTTCAGTTTTGGAGCGTTTGCCGTGAGAAGCCGCTGGAGATCCAAATTCCAGGCGCGTGGGTTTGGTCCCCGCCATCTCACCAATGTGCCCCGGCAAGATCAGAGCAGAAGTTCAAGTATGTCCGGTGTTAATTCAGGATTCTGAGTAGGCCTCTCGGGAGCCTCAGCGTTATGCGACCATCCCGCTGGACATCGGGCTCCGCCCCCAGATAAATGACTTTATAAAATTACCCACTGAATGTCCTGACTCGGATGTCTTTTTCCTGCCTAGATGACCCATTCCCTTAACTTTAGGTGCCATAAACAGAGGCATCTAAAGTGATAAAACTCAAGGCACCCAGCACTGGAAACCAGCGCTGAGCTCCTACTGTAATATCATTCCTCTACTCTGGCCCTGCCCATGGCTCCACACCCATTATGGAACTTCAATTTGTAATTTAAGGTGTCTAAACTTAGATTTTAAAAATGTGTTATTTCTGAGCACCTTATTATTGGATAATAATGGATTCTACCGTGACTATGGAAATCTAAGTTGGCACCTTAGTAAAAAAGACTTTTGGTTATCTTCATATGTTGTGACAAGTGATACAATATCTTTCAGAGGAAGATTAGAGATATGCCGTTCAGGCCATCATTTTGACAAAATTAGATTATTACAGAGCTCTCTATTTGGGACTGTCAAAATGAGAGGAGATGTGATTACAAGCAATTCACAATACTGCTGCTAAGGTGATATTTGGTGGAGAAGAAAAGTGGTCCATAAAGAAGGGTTAGAGCACTATCAATAAGTTCAAGCAAACTCCCTATGTAATGAAGGCTGGGTAACAAATATATTTTTTGTTGGGTTTAGCTAACCAACCACAATATATTAATCACGGCTCATGTGAACCTCAAAAGTCTAGTTTACTCTTTTTTATATGCAAACAATTAGACTTAAAAGTTTATTCTTTTATTTTCTTACTCCAACAGTTCAATTGTAATACCAACACAACACTATGGGGCATGTTTACTAAACTGCGTTAATGTAGCAGCGGCTACGTTAAGGCGTGTTATGTTACGTTAAGGCACGTTAATGTTATGTTACGTTACGTTAACGTGCCTTAACATTACATCTTTGTTAGTGATATAGCGGAAGGGCTGTCGGGTAAGGTTTGCCTCTTTGCAGATGATACCAAAATCTGCAATAGAGTAGACACCCAGGAAGGTGTAGATAACATGAGGAGGGATCTAGCTAAGCTTGAAGAATGGTCTAGAATTTGGCAGCTGGGATTTAATGTTAAAAAATGTAAGGTCATGCATTTGGGCTGCAGCAATCTAAGGGAGCAATACAGTATAGGAGGTGAAGTACTTTTGTCCACTAAAGAAGAGCGGGACCTAGGCGTGGTTGTGTCTGATGATCTTAAAGTAGCTAAACAGGTAGAAAAGGCGACAGCAAAAGCTAGAAGGATGCTTGGGTGCATACGGAGAGGAATGGCTAGCAGAAAAAAGGAGGTGATAATGCCTCTGTATAAGTCTTTGGTGCGACCTCATTTGGAGTATGGTGTGCAATTCTGGAGACCGCACCTTCAAAAGGATGTGAACAGGATGGAGTCGGTGCAGAGGGTTGCTACTAAAATGATTAATGGGCTTCATTATAAAGCATATGAGGACAGACTTAAGGATCTTAATATGTACACCTTAGAGGAAAGGCGGGATAGAGGTGATATGATTGAGATGTTTAAATACCTCCGTGGCATAAATGTTCAGGGAGAGAGCCTCTTTCAATTGAAAGCAAGTTCTGCTACGAGGGGACATGGGATGAGGGTGAAGGGAGATAGATTCAGGAGTGATATGTGGAAATATTTCTTTACAGAAAGAGTAGTGGATCCATGGAATAGTCTCCCAGTGGAGTTGGTAGAGATGAGGACAGTAATTGAATTCAAAAAAGCATGGGACCAACACAGAGGATCTCTAAAGGTAAAAAGTGGACTGTTGTAGTTGTTGTTATGGAAGGACAGACTAGATAGGCCATGTGGTCTTTTTCTGTCATCATGTTTCTATGTTTCTATGTTTCTATAATGCGCCTTAACGTTCCTGGCCACGGTAAGTCCGGCAGAGGGAGGAGAGAGGGCAGAGAGAAGGGGTCAATGGGCGGGGAGTGGGCGGTGAGAGGCCCCTTCCACAGTAACGTGGGGAAATGAAGGGCTGAATCCTAACGCAACTGAAAACCTGGCATTAGATGCACATTTGCAAGAGAGAGAAACTATTTAAGTGTCAGCAATGTACAGCATAGGCAGGGAGCCCCAGAAAAGCGATAGTAGTGCTACATTTGCACCAACAGCATAGTGGCCAAGTATGAAAGGCCACTATAGTGACAATGCGAATGGGGCATAGGGGGCTGCAGGCGGGACATGTAGTGGGGGCAGCTGGGGCACTGGGATGACCAGGCGGAAGCCTAGGTGACACATAGGAACATAGACATGAGAAATCAGCAAGACAGACGCTGACCAAAGCAAAACACAAACCACAAATACCCTGACCACCCTAGCCAATAGTTGCCAGGGCACACACCAGACATCCTCCCAGCCACCCATCCCCCATGTGGAAGGGGCAAACTGTTGGTAGGCTGTGATGGGGGGGGGGCATGTGGAAGGCCAGGTATGCCCCTCACCCCTGACACCGTAACCCAGGCACCCGCCTACCCATGCAGTGTATGGCCTGTGATGGCGCACCAACAACATATGCCCATGTCAGCACGACAGAGGGGGGTTGTGTGTGTCCGTGCTGGAGGGGCAGTGGCACCTGCCTGCAGTGGCCCAAGGCCATGCTCTGCACCAGTACGTGGTGTGCAGTGTAATATAAAAAGTCTGGCTGAGGAGACATACAGGTAGCCACAGGGACCAATGTAACACTGTGGTGCAGTACACACAGCCAGTGTGTCCCTAAGCAGAGGATCACAGGTTCAGGTCCCAGCTGCGGGCCCTGCAGAGCACATCCCAATAGTTTACCCCACTATGTAGATCAGATACCAGAGAAGGTCCTGTTGAGGAGAAGGAAAGGTACAGCCCATTAATTTACCCCACCATGTATATAAAACAGAAACCAGAGAAGGTTGGGCTGAGGAGAAGGAAAGGTACATCCCAATAATATACCCCACCTCATAGATAGAACAGAGAACCAGAAATGGTCTGGCTGAGGAGACATAAAGGTACACCACAATAATTTGCCCCACTATGTAGATAAAACACACCAGAAAAGGTCTGGCTGAGGAGACATACAGGTAGCCCCAGGGCCCATTGTGACCCTGTGGCAACACTGTGGCACAGCACACACAGCCAGTGTGTCCCTAAGCAGAGGATCACAGATTCAGGTCCCAGCTGCAGGCTCTGCACAGCACATCCCAACATTTTACCCCACTATGTAGATCAAACAGAAACCAGAAAAGGTCCTGCTGAGGAGAAGGAAAGGTACATCCCAATAATTTACGCCACCATGTATATAAAACAGAAACCAGAGAAGGTCCCACTGAGGAGAAGGAAAGGTACATCCTGATAATCTACCCCACTATGTAGATAAACCAGAAAACCAGAAAAGGTTGGGCTGAGGCGAAGGAAATGTACATCCCAATAATATACCCCACCACATAGATAGAACAGAAAACCAGAAACGGTCTGGCTGAGGATATGTAAAGTTACACCACAATAATTTAACCCACTATGTAGAAAAAACACAACACCAGAAAAGGTCTGGCTGAGGAGACATGCAGGTAGCCCCAGGGCCCATTGTAACTCTGTGGCAACATTGTGGTGCAGCACACAGCCGGTGTGTCCAGGAGTTGAGAGTCACAGGTTCGAGTCCCAACTGCAGGCCCAGCCCAGCCCAGCACAACCCAATATTTTACCTCACGATGTAGATACACCATCAAAACATTCAATCCCCACAGCAGCGGCCAACAGGGGTACAAACACCCACTCATCCAGGCTCCACTATCCAAATCCTCATGTAGAGTCAGGCTGTTGGCCCCAGCACGGAACTGCAGGTAGCATCCCAGCACCACCACCACCTCCTGCACAGGCCAGAAACGTCAGCACTGTGAACAGGGCAGGGTGGCGGGCAGGTTTGCCAAACACCCCTATCAGTGCACAGTGACGCGGTAGGAGTGTGTGTATGTCTATCCATTGTATTGTGGCTGCCCACCCTGCTCTGGGCCCCCAATGTGCAGATGTTAACAGTATTACAATACAAATTTGCATAATGAGGAGCAAGGTTTTGTGGGTATGGCCAGGACATGGCATATTGGGCAGGCGTCATCTGCACAGGGAGTAGGGCAATGGCTCGGTCATTGTAGTGGTAGAACACCACATGCATGGACAGGGCAGCCAAAACATGTCATGCTGTGAGGTCAGTCCACCCTGATTGAGTAGTGACCATAGTATGTCTAGGTTCCCCCACAGTGCTCTATGTTATCTGTCACCAGTGATACATGTATAACTCTAGTTTTGGGGTCCAATTACTGACATACCTGCCTGGTGTGTGTGTTGCACATACTCTGTCTGGGTACACTTGTGTTCTTTGTGAGTCTGTACCAGGAACTGGTGAGTGGACCGTCAGCAGTTAGTTTGTGCATGGTTAGAACACCCTGTATTCTGCTGCAGTCTGAAAGGACTGTCTGATGGTGAATGGCAGATGGTGATATGTGGCAAGGGAGGATCCACAGGCCCACCACCCCATCGTGGCTGGTCTGCCACTGCTGCAGTCACATGTATGGGTCCAGTGCATCATCATCAGGACTGAGGTCACTGGTGCCACATCCAGGCCCCTGTTACTCCATGGCCTCCCCGAAAATATGGGTGAGCGGGGGCACATAGTGTAGACCACTCAGACTGGTAAGCGAAGTACTACATATCCCCCCTGTGATTCTAAACACCCCCACCCCACTCCACTAATAGGTGTCCATGGCAGCCAGACCCCCAACAGTGGGTACACAGTGACACAGATGAAATCTGGTCCCAGCAGACCACATGTGACTGCAGAACACAGATGGGTACAGAGCTACTATCAGATGCACTGTTACAAATACCTGTCATACACTAGTAGGGATGGGGATGTGCAGCAAGACCTATCTTTAGCACCACGTGTACTGTGGACCCAGTGCTGTGCACCCACCCGTACCATCAGGGTGAACACAGAACCCGCCGAATGGCAGGGTCTGTAGCTACTCTGTGGTAGTATCATGCCCTGGCAGGCCGTTATACCAAGCTGCGATAACAGAGAGGTGCAGACCCCATGTGGAGATCAGCTGTATAGCGCTGTTCAGCATGTGCAATGCATCATGGGTGTTGGTGCGGCTACCCTATCCTGGGGCACACAGCTGATGGCTGTGTGCTGACCTGCAGTCCCCCTGTACCCAGCCATTGCTGTACAAAAGGGCAGAGAGGTAAAGCACACTGGCTAGTACAATGAAGTTACAAACAGTGGTCATGAGTCGGATTCCCCGTTGTTACCTCCTCTCATGCCTTGGCAACCAAGATAATTTGCATGCCGCTAACAGTCGTACCCTTGCAGATCAGTACTGCCAGCTCCTAACAGCCACACCACAGATAAAAAACAGTCCCGCTGTCCATCCATCTGTGTGTGTCAGCTGTGCATAGTCCTGTCCGCCTGTGCAGGCTGCCACCCCATATCATGTGCTGGTACTCTGTCCTGCATTGTGCCTCTGTGTGTGTCCCCACCTGTGCCTGATCTGCATGACAACACCACTCTGCTATCGACCCACCATTGTAACTATCTTGCCATCACCGCCCCCACCCGAAGAAACGTACACCCATCAACTGCCACCCACTGTCTCACAAGCATGTTACATTGCCAGAGCCCTGTGCCATGGTACAGTCACCCACAACATGTTTGTCAACAGTACTGACAGCCACATGGTTTGCCCACAGATATGGCACATTCAGGCCCCCCGCCTCCCTCCATCAATCACCTGTGCAGTGCCGCACCCCCGTGCCCAACCAGTGCCAGGGTGACATCCGTCCCAATGCCCATAGGTGATGCATGTCAAGCTGAGGCACCTTGCAGCCCATAGGATACACTAACTTAGGGAACCCTAACATTGTTAGGGCACTGTAACCATTAGCACCATATCCCCGAGAGCCCCCGAAGGTGACCTGTCCAGGGGTGCCCAGTACCGCGCCATGCCTAGAGACCCTGAGAAGGTGCCCTATACGGCGCCTCACAAGGCACCATACAAAGCACCTGAGGAGCAATACGGCACTGTACAATATGGCGCCCACTAAGGCGTATACTAAGGCGCTACATAAGGTGCAGAAACCAAAAGAGACCTAGAACACGCCATTTTCTGGAGCGTGTTTAGGGCACCGTATGACGTGCCTTTGGCCTAAGGAGACCTATGATGTGCTGCATAGCATATCGATGCCAAGGCGCGCTGCAAGGCACTGTAATCAAAGTACGCCTAAAACGCGCATGAGGCCAACCCTGACATGCTGTAACGTAAAGTGGCAATGCCCACAAGATCATGGTCAGTCAGAGCATCATAATGGTGTGTGTGTAGCACAGTGGGAGGCAATATGTCTGAAAACAATGTACTGGGGGTTCAAATCCCGATATAGAGAATCACATGTCCAAACGGATAGGAATATGGCAAAGCACACCGAGAATGAACAGCTGTGCTCAGATATATAACAGGACACCAGAAACATAAACATATAGACCAACTTGCGTCACAAACCGAGCAAGGAAGGCGCACGACAAGGCACATACGAACGCGCGTAGCAACACCGCACAGCTCATGCACGCTTTTACTGCATCATGGGAGAACTGACCACATGCAGCAGACAAGATGGCTGCCAGATCAAGGAAGTCAATTATGAAAAAAGTCGTTCACTGTAATAGACTAGAGAAATAAATCACCAATTAATCTAACTTTGAATTATCTTCGAGGTCTCAGTAAAAAACTGTAGCAAGGCCTTGTGGACTACCGTCAACAGAGGGCTTCTTGCTCGTTCACATCAATGACCTCTTTTAGAATAGAGAAAGAAAATGTGTCATTTTTTCACTTCAGGAAATTGTTTCTCTCCTATTAGAACATTATAAGCAGAGATCAATGCTTCACTTGAAAATTATTTTTATAACTTCTTCCCGGAGTGCTAAGATTCTACACTATTCTTCCTTCTGTTTCTTCTGATCCCAACATCAATCCCCGGTACCTCTAGACGTTTCACATTACTGTTTCCTCAGGGGACCGTACAAAATATCTAAAAATCAAAACAATGAAACTACTTTAATCTCCAATCCTATCTATTTTAAAAACCACATGTTAAAATCACCTACTACCCAAAACAAAACTCACCAAAGAATGCTGCCCACGCCTTCACAACACTAAAGAGAACTTCAAAAATTTTCATGCCTCTTCAACCAAAAAACGCCGCGCATGTCAACTATCACTCAGGTGCCACATTTAAAGAGCGCCAGCTAAACCAAACTGAGGCTGACAGCTGCTCCTCATATGCCGCTTAGCTTACTGAATCGAACCTATTCAAACCAAGATTGGCAGACCTTCTACTTGAAAACACATTTTGTCAATCATTACTCAACCACCCCTGGCCCCTTATAGCAATTTATCGATCAGCTTTTCATTGCTATTCAATAATTAATCTAACACCAATTCCGATCTACTCCTCTACATGGGACTCCTCTACACGCACGCTGCCCATTCAATAACATTATTCAGACCCTGCGGCTCCAGTGTATTGAGGGTGTAAATTAAACGCTGCTCCTGTATAGTTAAAATTTGATCCAATGATTTACGCATCCTCCCGCGTTGAATTTGAGTCAAACACAAGCACCGTAACTGTTCAAAAATGTGGTTTTTTTGTCATACAATGTGTCACCAGCGGCGCCGTCAATACTTTACATTTTAGGCAGCTACGATGTTCTCTCATTCGCACTTTAAAAGGCCGAATCGTCTTTCCAATGTAGCATAACCCACAAGGGCACACTATCGCGTATACCACATTAAGAGAATCGCAAGTTGTCACACACTTTAAAGGAAAAATAGTGCCACGATACTCAAAGGAGGAAGCTGTAATGGTAATCGCGCAAATGTCACATGAGCCACAGGCTTTATGACCAGCCTGTTGCGTCTCATGTTGAACCTCCCTAAGCTCAGGCAGTACCGCAGGGCTCAACCACTCTTTTAAATTTCGATGTCGTTGCCACACACAGCGCACCCTTTTATCCTGCAATCCCGGCACCACTGTTAAAATATTACTATGTTTTTTAGTCTATTACAGTGAACGACTTTTTTCATAATTGACTTTATATCGTTCAAGAAGAGTGGGCCATTACGATTTTTGTGAGATCAAGGAAGTCAGCAGGTAGTACCTCAGCAGGGTGAGGAGGGCCTGGGTGCGCCTCACAAGGCACTACAATATGATGGCAGACTACACACGTGAGGTAAGTGCATGGGGACAGGCACACCAACCCAGGAGCGCAACACAATAGCCAGCAACCAACACACATATCAAACATGCACAGCAAGGGAAAAGGACATGTTTGTAGGTAAAACCAGGAGCAATGTAGGCCGCACAGCTGATGTTTGCAGGTCTGCCCTACCCCCAGGATGCTCCATGCCTCAACATAGAGGAGTGTTATCCATCCTGGTGTTATGGTGGTGGCTCCTGTTGCAGTTGCATAGCCCTGCCCCACACCCAGGATCCTCCAGGCCTCATTATAGAGGGGTGTTATCCATCCTTGGGTTATGGTGGTGGCTCCTTTTGCAGTTACATAGCTCTGCCCTACCCCCACAATGACCCAGGCCTCATCATAGAGGGGTGTTATCCATCCTGGTGTTATGGTGGTGGCTCCTGTTGCAGTTAAATAGCTCTGCCCTACCCCCAGGATGCTCCAGGCCCCATTATGGAGGGGTGTTATCCATCCTGGTGTTATGGTGGTGGCTCCTGTTGTAGTTGCATAGCCCTGCCCCACCCCCAGGATGCTCCAGGCCTCAACATAGAGGAGTGTTATCCATCCTGGTGTTATGGCGGTGGCTCCTGTTGCAGTTACATAGCTCTGCCCTACCACCAGGATGCCCCAGGCCTCATTATAGAGGCGTGAGGAGGATTGGTCTAGTGGTTAGGACAAGGTACTTCAGGCCGGAGGGCAGGGGGTTCAAGTCCCACCTGGGGACAGCAATCTCAGGCCGGAGGGACTGGGATTTCTAGTCCTATAGGCACTCCTTGTGGTCTTGGGCAAGCCACTTAACCCTCCATTGCCCATGTTCCCTGTAAGTATTAGCGTATGTGTCTCATATCCCCTTGTGTTAAATGTATCCCCCAATTGACCGCTTTGACCCGGTGAAAAGCGGGATATAAATACAGCTAAATAAATAAATAAATAAGTGTTATCCATTGCCTCAGGTACACTTAGATTGTGAGCCCTTCGGGGAGAAGGGAATAAAAGTACCTGTTAGTATACATGTAAACCGCTCTGATGCATAAGTAAAGGGCGGTATATCAAATGCCTAAACCATAGACCATAAACCATATCCTGGTGTTAAGGTGGTTGCTCCTGTTGCAGATACATAGCCCTGTCCCACCCCCAGGATGCTCCAGGTCTCAACATAGAGGGGTGTTATCCATCCTGGTGTTATGGTGGTGGCTCTTGTTGCAGTTACATAGCCCTGCACCACCCCCAGGATGCTCCAGGCCTCCTTATAGAGGAGTGTTATTCGTCCTGGTATTATGGTGGTGGCTCCTGTTGCAATTACATAGCTCTGCCCTACCTCCATGATGCTCCAGGCCTCATCATAGAGGTGCGTTATCCATCCTGGTGTTATGGTGGTTGCACCAGTTGCAGTTACAGAGTTCTGCCCTACCTCCAGGATGCTCCAGGCCCCAACACAGAGGAGTGTTATCCATCCTGGTGTTATGGTGATGGCTCCTGTTGCAGTTACATAGCTCTGTCCTACCCCCAGGATGCTCCAGACCTCATCATAAAGGTGTGTTATCCATCCTGGTGTTATGGTGGTGGCTCCTGTTTATTTTATTTATTTATTTATTTATTTAATGTCTTTTTTATACCACACTCTTTAAAATCAGCACGATTTACATTTAACAACTCGTGCAGCGCAGGCAGAGCCCAAGACTGGACTTACAATGAACAGAGGTTTCTAAACAGGACTGACAGGGTAACTATATGCAGGCAAGCTAGCCGTCACAGGTGACGTGGTCAGCTCGCAACTATTTACAAATTTATTTACTTAAAATATACAGATTGACTCATCTAAGCATGTGCACAATTCCATCAGCAGATTGTCTTGTGATCTAGTGAGTGGGGTTGCAATCCTGCAGGTTGGCTGTGATGTGGGTGGTGGTTTGGTTCCTGGGTGCGCCTGGTTGAGAGATGTCATATGAATCAGTATAATGCTAGATGAAGAGATGGTGCTTCAGCGCTTTTCTAAACTGGGCGAGGTCGGTGATGGCTCGAATGGCGGGTGGAAGAGTGTTCCAGCACATGGGTGCGTATAAGGTGAAGGCTCTCTTTCTTGTTGACTGGGAGCATTTTGTGATCGCCTTCGGGAGTATCAGTGTATTAACGGCAGCTGACCTCCTTGCTCTGTTGATGGGGGTGGGTTGGATGAGGTCCATGAGGGAGGTAGATGAACACTTATTTATGGCTTTGAAGGTCAGCATTAGCACTTTAAATGAAAGTCTGCAGTGGACCGGCAGCCAGTGCAGGTGCTTCAAGATGGCATTATATGTTCCCTCCTGGAGGCTCCATGCAAGATTCTGGTGGCTGCATTCATTTCAAGCTGCAGTGGATTTAGCGTGCTCTTCGGGAAACCATATAGTATGGCATTAGCATAATTAAAATGTGGGATTACTAGGGCCTGAAAGACTGTCCTGAAGTCATCTGGCTCAAGCAGCTGCCGGAGTTGACGGAGCGACCGTTACATAGCTCTGCCCTACCCCCAGGATGCCCCAGGCCTCATTATAGAGGAGTGCTATCCATCCTGGTGTTAAGGTGGTTGAACCAATTGCAGTTACATATCTCTGCCCTACCCCCAGAATGCTCCAGGCCCCATTATAGAAGGGTGTTATCCATCCTGGTGTTATGGTGGTGGCTCCTGTTGCAGTTAGAGAGATCTGCCCTACCCCCAGGATGCTCCAGGCCTCAACATAAAGGAGTGTTATCTATCCTGTTGTTACGGTGGTAGCTCCTGTTGCAGTTACATAGCCCTGCCCCACCCCCAGGATGCTCCAGGCCTCATTATATAGGGGTGTTATCCATCATGGTGTTATGGTGGTTGCACCAGTTGCAGTTACATAGCTCTGCCCTACCCCCATGATGCTCCAGGCTTCAACATAGAGGAGTGTTATCCATCCTGGTGTTATGGTGGTGGCTCCTGTTGCAGTTACATAGCTCTTCCCTACCCCCCAGGATGTTCCAGACCTCATTATAGAAGAGTGTTAGCCATCCTTTTGTTATGGTGGTGGCTCCTGTTGCAGTTACATAGCTCTGCCCTATCCCCAGGATGCTCCAGGCCTCTTTATAGAGGAGTGTTTTGCATCCTGGTGTTAAGGTGGTTGCACCAGTTGCAGTTACATAACTCTGCCCTACCCCCAGGATGCTCCAGGCCCCATTATAGAGGGGTGTAATCCATCCTGGTGTTATGGTGGTGGCTCCTGTTGCAGTTACATAGCCCTGCCCCACTCCCAGGATGCTCCAGGCCTCAACATAGAGGGGTGTTATCCATCCTGGTATTATGGTGGTTGCACCAGTTGCAGTTACATAGCTATGCCCTACCCCCAGGATGTTTTAGGCCTCAACATAGAGGAGTGTTATCCATCCTGGTGTTATGATGGTAGCTCTTGTTGCAGTTACATAGCCCTGCCCTACGCCCAGGATGCCCCAGGCCTCATCATAGAGGTGTGTTATCCATCCTGGTGTAATGGTGGTTGCACCAGTTTCAGGGGAAGGGGGCAAGGGTGACACAGGTCGTGACCAGCAGGGATGGTTATGGGAAGGGGGACCCTGAGCAGGCAAGGGCGAGGGGCATGTGCCCAGGATGACCACATGTGTGACAGAGGGGACATGGGGCAGTAAGCTGAAAGAATGGACACGTGGCCACAGGGTACAACAGCGCATACACAATTTATTGTACACACCTCACCCCCCCCCCCCCCGCACCTACACCTTTCCCCCACGTCCTCTGCCATGCTGGCCACATCCCTGCGCACCCCGTGGGGCGGGTGCAGCTGCTTCCACTGGTGCTGCTACCACTGGCTGGCCCATGTGTGCCAACATGGCCTCGTGCACCGACACCATCCTGGTCATGCTGGCTGCCATCGACCCAGCAGTCTTGTTCAGGGCCTTCACCTCACAGAGGAGGCCACCCAGCACCAGCCGTTGGCATCGTGCCTCACACCGCAGGTGATGCTGTTCCACCGCCACCTCCCGCAATGCCATCTGTATGCCTGTGGGTGAGATACAGTGCGAGCCGTGAGACATGGGTTGCACATTCCACCTGTAGAGATGCAACAGCTGGCCAGACAGGTTGGACACTCATCCTCTGCGTCCACATGCACTGCTTCAGATTGAGAACGCATCTCCCTGATGACCTGGTGGATGGCTGCTTGTGCAGGCCGTGAGGCAGGACCCAGGACTGGTGACTCGGCAACACGCCCAGCTGCAGCCTCTGCTGTGACATTGTCATCACCTGCCTCAGCTGCCCCACCATCATCTGAAAGGTGGTGTGCTGCTTCCCCCTCCACCTCCAGCGCTGCCTCGTCCTCCTCGGGCACCTCCACATCTGTTGCCGCCTCAGATGGGGGACACGGTCTGGACCCTGGGGGTTCTACCCCCACTACTGCCTCCATGGCATGTATGTCACCTGTGGGGGTACACAGCTCAGGTGTGCCGTGCCTGGCCAGCCACATAAATGTACCTGTCCCATTGTGGCCTGCCAGGCAGTGTGGGCCGCGGGATACATAGGGCAATTGGGGTAGTCCCCGGCTCTGTACATGTGGCCAGGGACTGTTCCAGTGTAGGGACGTGTGGTGCACCATCGGTTGTATGTGTCCCCGTTGTCAGCGGTGCCTCACTGGTGGCTGTGTTTGCATGCAACTGGGTATGGCCTGCATCAATGGGTGGGACTGCTGGGGTGCCGCTGGGGTTAGCGGGCAGGTATGCCCTGTGGTGTCAGGGATCTGTACACTGAGGTGCATGCCCTGGGGTGGCTTGGGGCCCTGGCGCCGCAACCGCCGTTTGACATTGGGTGGCTGTGCAGTGTGGGTGCATGGATGTGTGTGTGCCACACAGGTATGTCCTGGCCACGCCGGGTTCCCTAACCACACCACCCCCTGCATGGTGGCTTGTCCCATGTCTGGCATCCGGGGATACTCCTGCATCCCCCTCACCCCCCACCCTACCCACCTTGGGCCACCCACCCTATTGATTGCCATCACACATTGCTGCCATCCCACCACCACCCACCACACACGTGGATGCAGGGGGACACCTTCGCCCCCACACCCTACATTCCTGGGCCCTATGCTGCCCTCCCAACCCCTCCACTGTGGTTCCAGCCTGCATTGGTGGCCAACAATCTCTGCCCCTACCTGTCCCCCTCTGCACCTGCAGCCTCATGCCTACCCACCCTCACCCATGCCCCCCTGGTTTCACACCATCATCACATCACCCTCCCATGCCCCCCTGGTTCCAGTGGGGCCCAGCGTGTGCCAGCCACCCTCATCTGCTGCATCACTGTCACAGGTCCCCAGTGAGCTGTCTCAGAAGTGCCACACGGGCCTTCCCTGTCCCCATCACCCATGGCCTCTCTGCTGCTCCTGTTGGCCACATTATGCCCCTTGGTACCCTGTCCGTGCTTGGTCCTATGGCTCTGACCTGTCCCCAGCCTCCCCCAACCTCCACATGTTGGCTCTCCCTAGAGCACATTCCTCTGTCCCACCTGCACATGGGTCCGCTGTGTCCAACTCGGGTGGCAGGCCGTGGAAGTAGATGGGCCCCAGTCTGTTGGCCAGCTGCTGCTCCAGCAGCAACAGTGTGGCTCGATGTGGTGCACCCCCTCCTGTCACATGGGAGTGGTGCCTCTCTGCACTGGCACGCGCCCAGACTGAGCGCTTGATGTCCCAGAAGCACTTCCTTATGCTCTCGGTGTTGTGGCTGGGGCCCCCTGCTGTAGCCACTGCTGTTGTGACCTCCTCCCATGTGATGTTGCATTGGCCCATGGTGGTGGTGCTGCTGAGCAGCCCAAATAGCACCTCATACCACTCCAGGATGGCTGCCAGGAGGAGGTCATTCTCCTCCTGGGTGTAGCGGGCTGCCCTCCTCCTGGCATCGTCAGGCACTGGCCTGTGGCGGTGCTTGCCACCTACCACACCTACACACTGTTTCTGTGCCTCCTGGCTGTGGCTGGATGGACCTGCCTTGCCCCCTCAGGCGCCTCCTTGGCAGGGGACATTGCTGACTGCTGGCTGGTCATGGTGCCCATGGCCATCTTACCTGTTGCACGCTGTGCCATCATGTACCACCCTTGCCATTGCTGACCTGGTGTGCCCCTTTACATATGCAGGGCGTGGTGCATCAGGTGTTCAGACAGCTCAACGCGTGTTCCTATGCATGCGAAGCTTGCGTTATCTGCTAACCCAGGGAGCATTTCATGCGCAGTCGTGCATTGCCTCTGCGCCACCTACTTGGGGTGGTGTACTTCACATGCTCCATATGAATGCTGGGACCCAGCTCACGCATGTGTCACTGCATGCTGTACGGGCCCTTCCCCCCTTCACTCATTGCTCTGTGCCATACACGCACTCAACGTGCATGTTGAGCGTAACATGCATTTCTATGTGCGCTATGCCATTACGCATCTGTGTGCTTAATGTTCCATACGTTCAGACCTCCTCATTGTCTGCCCCTACATCCACAGGTGCTGTGTCATCTTCTGTATTTGGTGCCATAGATCTGCCATTTCTGGTATATAGTTTTGCTCTGTGTGCTAGGCTGTAGCTATGGTGCTCTCTGCTGCACGTAGGCACCCCACGCGTTGCATCTACACGTATGTTGTGCAAAGGCACATTACGCAATCTCTACGCACAATCTCTATGTGCATGGGGACATGCCGCATGCCCCTCCCCCTCCTACGCATGCTCCGCAGACCCAATCACGAGGTGCGCCTGTGTGTTTTGGTGCGTGCGCTACAGCGCTCTGCTTCTGTATGCACTGTGCAGTTTGCAACACTGTTGCTGGTGTGCGTTGCTGCATCTGCAGCTGTGTTATGTTTGTTCTGATTAGTTGCCACACCCCATGCCATATTTAGCTCCCTGCATCACTTAGGCTGTTGTCTATGATGGCTCACACTGACCATGCAGGTTGTGCAGTGGTGACGTTGATTGACTTCGAGGAGCTGCAGTTGCCTGATGAGGGAGATGGTGTCCTTCGGGCTGTGGCACTGGGCATGGATGCAGTCCTACAGCAACACAGACCTGCAGCTGTGGAGGCTCCACAGGCCGAGGTATGTCCAGCACAGCACCATAGGCATGCAGAGGCATGTCCTCGCCTGCCTCACCTCTACAGGCCCAGGCCCATGCTCCAGGACATGCATGAGGACCAAGTCATCTTCCTCTGAGCATGGGGGCTATTAGGGAGCTCTATGAAGATCTAAGACCTGACCTCGAGCCCTGGACTGCCAGGTCACATGCCATACCATGATTGGCCAAGCTCCTGACTGCCCTACATTTTTTTCCTCTGGCTGTTTCCAATCCTCTGTGGCCACAGTGGGGGGGATGAGCAGGCCCACCTTCTCACACTGTCTCCATCAGGTACTGCGGGCCATGATCAGCCAGGTTAGGAATTACATTACGATTCCTAACAGTGGGCAACAGTGGGGGCCATGGGCCAGGCATTCCAGTGGATTGCAGGGATACCACACGTGATGGGAGCTATTGATTGCACACATGTTGTCCTGGTCCCGCCAAGAGACAGGAAGGTGGCATTCTGCAACCACAAACACTACCATTCCATGAATGTTCAGGTTGTTTGTAATACAACTATGCATATTCTGAATGTGGTTCACCAGTTCCCAGGGTCTGCCCATGACTCCCATATCCTGCATCACTCGGCACTATTCAGACAATTTGAGGCCATACAATATGAGGACTATGTCCTGCTGGGTGGGTATTAACCATCTCTAACATGCACATGTTGTCCCTGTGTCCTGGGGGCACTGCACCTCTCACAGGTGGGACAGGGTCACCTTCGGTGTTCCATTCGGGCCTTCTGACTGCATATCCCCTGCGACACACATGAACTGGCATGCTGAATCTCAGACTTCTTTTCAGAACATATTACGGACACAGTCCATCACGCTGTGGCATATCACTGCCCATCCGCTGTCTGTTATACGTGGTCCCATTGCCAACTATGACCCCTGCATGTCTCTCCCT
This sequence comes from Ichthyophis bannanicus, assembly GCA_033557465.1. Lineage (NCBI taxonomy): Eukaryota > Metazoa > Chordata > Amphibia > Gymnophiona > Ichthyophiidae > Ichthyophis > Ichthyophis bannanicus. The sequence goes on from CM066038.1 coordinate 254,458,161, forward strand.
GCATTGTGGTTGTGCAGCGCTGACATTTGTGGGGAGGTGTCCTCCAGCACGCCATGTCACTGTCACCGGGGACATGGACACATATGTTTGTGTGTTTCTACACTTAACTATGTCTGCCATATGTGCGTCATTGCTCATCTGTGTGTCCCGGCATACATGCGGGTAACACTGTTTCCAGGTTCTGCTGCTGTATTGCACATCTTTTTGTGTGTTCCTCCATGGTGGTGTGCGACACAGATTGGTTGCCAGCACCTACGGCACACAGCCTCGGCTCACACACATACGCAAATGTACATGTGTCTGTCTTGGTTGTGTATCCCTAGTTGACTCTGTATGCAAAGTGTGTGTGTGTACTACTGGGGGGGGGCCTGGGTTTGCTCACATATTTGTTTTCCTGCTGTACTGTGTGTTGGGGCCAATCTCCGTTGACCTCGTCTGTACCATCACATGGCTGGCATTGTGGTGCCACATTGCATCCCACATGTCTGTTCTGTATTGGGCAGCATTGGTGTATAGTTTCAGCCATCTTGGCTACACCCCTACTGTATATGTTACTGTGACAGCATGTGTGTGTGCACTGTGCCATGAACGTCACATTCTTGCACGCTTGCTGATCTCTGCCCCATTCTTGGTGCAATGCCATGTGTCCTCCTACTATGTTCAGGGATGCCACTCATGGATTTTGCCTACAGGTGGTTGGTGATGTGATTGGTCTGGTTACAGTTGATGTGTGCTGCCCTCATTGCCCCTCTCAGGTGTTCTGCATCTCAGACTCCCAAACTCTGGTGCACAGCTGCCGTGTTCAATTATGTGACATCATCTGTGTGTGTTGTCGTGTATCTGTTGACCTTTTGCACATAGATGCTTGTGTGAATTTGTGTGCCCACAAGCTCATGATTGACCTTACCACATTTCTGTCTACAAGTGATGTGGGATATGGCTGTCATGCCTGGTTGCTGACCCCTGTGCATCTTCCACGGACACATGCAGAGAGGAGGTACAATGAGGCCCATGCCTCCAGCTGCTCAGTCATCGAGTGCACCTTTGGCATTCTCAAGAGTCACTTCAGGTGTCTGGATAGGAACGGTGGGGCCTTACAATACAAACCCATTACTGCAGTACAGATCATTCTGGCCTGTTGCATCCTACACAGCATTGCACTCATGCACAATATCTGGGTCGACATTAATGAAGATCTGGAGGAGGATCCGCTGTGCCCTCCTGTGCATGGCCGTGGGGACACACATGTGGGGATGGCAGTCAGGCAACATCTGATCGAGGAACTGTTCTCATGTAAGTCCTGCGTATGTGGTGATATGCATATTTGTCTACATGTACATGCTGCCGTGTCTGTTTCTGGGCTCTCTCTGGACATATGTATGTTTCCCTTCTGTCTTTGCATCCTCAGGAGTAGCCTATGTTCCTGGTCATCGCTGCGGTGCAGTGGTACGTGTGTGTACATCATTCAACCTGCAGGTGACTGTGTTGGGTGGACATAGCGGGACCTGTACTGTGGGGGCACTGTAGCATAGCACATTTCTGTGGTTCTCGGTCCACTGCACATATGCTGTTTTGCACCTCTTTGGCCTGCACCTCCCTACCCCACATGTTCCGTTTGGCAACCATATGGCCATGAGTTCATGTCATGTTCTGGGTTTTCAAAACTGTATTTGTGGCAACTGTGATGGAGATGTGTGTGTCTGCAGGCGCAGAGTGTGGTGGTGGCAGTCGGCACGTACACCCTTCCCTAGCATTGTGCCATTATACATCATCAGTGTCTCCTTGCATGGACTGTGATGCTTGCCTCCACTGGTCTCAGCTTATGCTCATAGGGGCCATATGCTACTGGCGGCATGCTCTCCCCATCTCACTTTGTGTGTGTGTCTGTGTTTTTGGGACGTGTCTATGTGATGGCACATTCTGCTACCCTTGAGCGTTGTCTGGTGATGAGATGTGCCTGGACACTTGTGTGGTGGTTCTCACTGCTCTATCTCTAACCCTGTGCTGGTGCCCTTGTGTACATTGTGCACACGTATTTACGCATGTCTTCTATGTTTCTGACTGACCTGTCTCCTGTTTGCTGCCAGTCCACTATGCATCAACGGTTCCATTTCATGCATCTCGCAAGACCTTGGACATGTGGCATTGATGGCTTGACATGCGGACATGGTGATTCCACGCATTTCACTGACATACTCTGCCTTTACTGTGACTTCTTGTGGCCTTTGCCTGCCTCAGACAGTCACTTTTGGACACCTGCTGAACACAGACAGTACATTGCATGTTTGATCTGTTGTGACTCACATCACACTTTACATGTTTCTTTTGGACTGTTTGTTTTGTCATGGACCTCTGTGGGATCTGTGTGCACCAACACTGCTGGACATGCTGTGGCCCATTGTGCAGCCTGTGTTACATGGCCATAGACATGGCCATGTCGAGATGGCAACCTGGTTGGCCATGCCATCTCCAGCTGTGGGCAACACGCACTGTGCTCTGTGTTGTGATCCTGTCCTGTTTGCATGTCTGAGGTCTCATTATGTACATATTGTGGTTTCTCTCTCTGCATTGTGACCTTATGTTGTGTACAGCATACCATGACCTGTTTCTCCTTCTTCTATCACAGGACACAGCGAGCACACACAGCACATCGACTACACTGCAACTGGAGTACCCATCACGGTACCATTGGTGGACAGAGCACCTCCATGCAATGATCCCTGGGGGATGGTGCCACTGGGTGATGGGCCTCAGCGAGTGGAACACACGCCTATGATGGACATTGTTGTTTGACTGATATTTTGTGCAGAACAGGGATGAATTACACAATGTTGCTGCCGTGCTCTGGCCGTGTGTCATGGTCATCGCTGTGGACACACAGAACACTGCATTACTGTGGCACACTGAGTTGTCACACGTGACCTTGCATGCCCATGGATCTCTGACAGCCGTAACGGGACATGTGTGGTTACAGATGACATTTTCACTGTGGACAATGTGTACTGTTCCGTACATATACAGCAGGACATCAGATACTCGCTGAATGTTGTACATCTATCTGACAATGTGTTGATGTGTGGGGGCCATGTGTGTGACCTGCAGTGCAGTATATCCACATATGTTTGGGTGAACAGTTGCATGCAGCCACTTGTGTGCCACAGGAGGGACATTCTGTAGGCCCTGTTTCTATGTCTGGCTACTTTATACTTGAACATGACAAACTATTTGCCACCGCACCACTGTGATGCGTGTCATCATCTGTGATTGCTGTTTGACCCTCGCAGGGGGTGTTACAGTTCATATGGGACAGCACTCTGTCATGATTCAATGTACACAGTGCATGTGCATATGCCTGATTCCGGTTTTGCAACGGTGCATGTGCCTATGTGGATTCTGTGTGGGTTAGTGCACCATTGTAGTCCTTTTGTTCTACCTCTACATATATGTTATTGTGTGTAGTTCATTTACATTGATTTACCTACCAATCAATGCATGTGTGCCCAAACCTCCTTATGACATGGCATTGTGCCACTCACATTGCACCATTACCTTAGCTGTGGAGTGGTGGGTGTCTCTTTTTTCTGCCTTAGGTTGTGCATTCCCTGTTCATTGGCATATATGTGATGCTTCTGTATCCACAACACCCATAGCAGCAGACCTTCTGCATGGTGTTACCTCTATGTCTGTGAGGTTCAGCTTTGTTTGTTCTTTGGCAACATGTGCATCTCCTATCTGTTTCCATGTCCTCATTTGGCCTTGTGTAACTGTGTTTGCTCCCATTTTGGCATTAAAGGTGTTTCTGTACATGCATACCTGACGTCTGCTGATTCTCAGGCACATCACAGACTTTTGACTGGCCATCTAGACTGCTGTATGACCCACTGATACACACACATATGGTCTACACAGTTGAGGGGTGATGCTGGCTGGGGCATTGAGACATGACAGTTTGTTAATGTTTCTGCATTTGCTTGTGCACTGCAGATCTACATTACTGTATGGCAGCATGGCATTACATCTAGTGTGGTAAGGAGAGTGTAGCACAGCCCTGGGAAATAGAGGAAAAAGGAACTTTTGCTTCTTTAAGGGGGATGGGCTCAACTAAACACATGTGCAAAAGTAAAAGCAGTGAAAGAAACCACGCTTGCAGAGCTAGGCTGAAGCCACACCCAGACTCCATGGCAACCCTAAGTAAGGATAAGGGACACCTGTGGGTGGAGCCAGAGGGGGAAGCACACTGCCCAGCATTTAAGGTTAAGCAAACAGAAAGGGATAGACTCGGTAGAACTGTTAGAAGCCTTGGAGGTGTTGGACGCCACGGGAACAGCTTGAGAAGCAGCAGCTGGGGAAAGGCCAGAGGACAGGCTGAGTACTTTCCTTCTAGGAGAGAGAAGGGCAAAAGGCTGGCTGTAAGAAAGCTAGAACAGGAAGGCTCAGCTTCTTCTGAAGAAAGACAAATCTTCACACTGAGAAAGCCCAGGAAAGCTGGAAGAAAATCCTGCAGTGATTCCCTGAGCAGCTCTGACTCAGAGGATGCTACCTCCAACAGATGTCACAGCTGGGAAACTCCCACACTTAAGCTCCAAGGTAGGAGAGGAAAGTTGGAAAGAGTTAATGCTTATAACTCTGACTCAGATACTGAGGAGATAGTTATACCTGCTAGCATGCAGAACAGGAAGAAGGGTTTTGTAGATAAAGCCAAGCAAACAAAGCCTGTTAATGTTTTACCAAGAGAAAGAAAGGCAGTTCAATGGGAGAAACTGTTTAAGCTGTTAAAGCATATAAACCTTAAAGTACCTGAACGTATTCAAGTTCCACAATCAGGCAGTGCAGAGGAAGAAATGGAGGTGGATTATAAGGCAGATGACCCTGATTCCACTTGCTCTGAAATGGAATGTGCTCTATGTGTTACTGCTGATTGAAAGAAGTAAAATACTAGGAAGAATCTCAGGAAGCAGTTCTCAGGTTCATGATAGCTGAAAACTTTGAAAAGAGAGAAAGGAAATCTCTTAGTCTAAAACTTGCAAAGCTCTGTCTGTTGAAGAGAAGTAGATGATGCAATTGAGTTCTGTGCTGACCAGCTGAGAAGTGTTTTAAACTGAAGCAGCTAAAGGGAGCCGACAGAATTATTGAGTTCCGTTGTGTGCTTTAACTGCAAATAAAGCTGTTGTTTCTGAGATGAGAAATTTCCTAATGAAAGAAGTAAAGACATTTACTTGTAAATAATACCACTGAAACACACTGTTTGTAAAGAACTTTATTTGGGAGAAAATATCCTTGTTTTCTGTTTCTGAGTTTGGAATCTTCTACAAAGGACTGTTACTAAACTGCACCAAGTTAAAGATCAATAAAAATTCCTGTGTTGCTTTAAAACCACTTGGACTGCTTTTATACACAACTACACATTTAAAGCTAAAAGATACAAGATGGGAGCCCGTCTTCACTAGGCGACTGCCTAGTGGAGGCACGCCCGCCACACTAGGTATCCTCCGTTCTGACCTTATCACCTTCTGGTTGTGTGGGCAGCTTGGTGCACCTGATTGGACCGTGCCCCCTGTCAGTTGTGTGTTCTTGTGCTATTCCCATGATGATTCAGACAACGTATGTCACTGCCATCTGGTTCACTCATATCACTGTGTCGCCAGTCGACTTTCAGGTCATTGCCCAATGTGTGTGTTCTATCATACTCAACATGTGTGTGGTATGTTGGACATTGTGCTGCTGCATTCCTGCGCACAGATGGTATCAATGCTGGCCACATAAGTATTCCATTTTAACACAGGTACATTCATCGCTCCCATGTGCCTGTACAGTTAGTGTCGTTTATCTTGGGGCATTGTGGCTTCTTGTGGGTGGGCATCTCTACTACTTCGGCACATGTATGCCCAGACTGGTGCCTCTACATCCCCACCTGGGATGTGTGTGTCAGACATAGCTGGCATTGGTGTTCGTTGGCACTGGTGCTGGCAGTGGCTGCGGGATGGATTGGATATGCGCCTGCCTCCTTGTCTACATATCATCCACTGCAGAGATGTTTATGTCTTGCTGTGGCACTATGGTTCTCACCCTGGTCTGGGTATCTGGCGACCAGGGTTCGATTCCCAATGTAGCATTTGTCAGGCCACATTCCCCTGCATAGCCCTGATGGGGTCCAGTTAATCATTGTCACCGTATGAGGTTTATGTTGCCATGCACACTGTTTTGCTTGATATCATGGCCAGTCTCTGACACCCATTACATATATATGTGTGTAGACTAGCAGACATTTAGCTGTGTATACTTTTCCTGGCTTGTGTGTCCTGTATTGCCAGGCACATATGCCTTTGTGGACATTTCATGACTCCTGTGTGTTTGGTCCTCCACATGCAGCACCTACTGTGTACATGTGCACACCATGCATCTCCTGGACATGATCTGTCCTGCTCATCATCTGTTGACAAACCAGTGGCTTTAGTGTGACATGTTGGACAGACATTTGTCTCTGCTGCTGCATCACCACACTGACCATCCTGGACCACTTGCAGTTGTCTGTGTGCCAGCCGTCTGCCACCTCACAAGGTGCTATGACTTTCCTTACACACATTCCATTTGGTGGTACATATTAGCATTGTAGTTGCTGTGGTTGTTTGGGATAGTGGTTAGAGACATGCATGGGACCACCATAGATGGTGGATTTGATTCCAGCATGTTCCATTCCTCTTCTTTTCTTGTGTTCTGCTAACCTTACCATGCAGTGGCTGCAGCTTCGTCACCTCTCCGCACACCCTCCCTTCTCTTCACTGTGCACCACAGTGTGCCCTCTATGCAGCCTGTCTGTCACATATTAACTGTTACATATGGTCCTTATCATTATGCTGTCCAAGTGAGCAGTTGGTTTGGGGGATTGGTAGTGCTGTTGTGATGATGGTGTTGGACACGATGGTGTGCAGGTTCGGTTCTCACGTGCTCCTTTTTTGGTTGTTTCCTGTTTTGCCCTGGTCCACAGACCATGCTCACGGCTGCCCCTCTGCAGGCCCCTGACACCCTTTCTATTTTGGATCTTCGCTCCTTGGCAAGCTATGTTCACGGCATTCCATTTCATGGTGTGTGCATATGTTTATCTGTGTCTCTTGTCCCACTTACAGACTGCGATATCAGCTGTGGACGTCTGTTCTGCATTTGTGTTGCATAATGGGTACTGGTGGGGTTGCCCTATCCTGGCACACAACAGGCATTTTGTGTGGTGTCCTGCAGTGTTCTTGTATGCAGACATTGCTGTGGAACTCAACATGGTGGTATAGCCTGCTGGTTTGTGCACTGACATTCTGACCACTGGTCATGGGTTTGATTTCTGTTTGTTCTTGTTTTTTATGCCTGTCCTATACAACAACTTGTCATTCCTTTGGACAGTCATATCTCTGCGGATCTGTGCTGCCAGCCCATAGTTCCCTCATCACAGTTGCCAACCATCCTTCTGTCCATCTATCTGCGTGTGTCAGCTGTGTGGCGTCCTGTCTTCATGTGCAGGCTGCTACCCCATGTCCTGTGCTGGTACCCTTTTCTGCATTGTGGCTCTTCATGCTTGCCTCTCCTGTGTCTGCTCTGCATAGCACTACTACTCCTCTGTCCTCCTATCATTGCACTTGTCTTGCCACCTCTACCTCCACTGGTGGACACGTATCCCCATCCTCTGCCACCCACTGTCATTGTAGCAGTTTACATTGCCAACACCCTGTGCATCTGTACAGCTGCCTCCGATATGTTTGTCCACTTTACCGGCTGCCACATAAGCTGCACGCAGACTTGGTGGGTCCATCAGTTCCCACCTCTCCTTCTTTCCATCACTTGTCCATTGCCTTTGCTTGGTGCTCGGTGCCGTGTTAGGGTTACATCTGGGTTTCAGCCTTACATTTCATGCTTGTCAACTTGGGCCACCTTACTGCCCCTACGGCACAATATCTTGGGTCACCTTAGCATCATTGTGGCACCTGGACCTGGGGAACCTTAGGTTTCAGCATTTTGTAGGGCGCCTTACGCTAAGTACCTTGTACGGCGCTTTGTAACACGCATTAGCCCAGAGCACCCTGTACCGCGCGTTGTCTCACGCAGCTTGCCGTGATGATGCACCGCCCATACCTTTATATGGGCATCTGTACCTTTACCGTGGACCCTAACGTGAATGACATTACTGCAGTTTCATGCCCCTTTGTTTCAAACTGTCTATACCATTTGGTCAATCCTTCATCAAGGAACCAAGACTTATCTGTCCTGACGCATTTCAAAAGTTCCTAAGCTGGGCACAGCAATAAAAAAAACAGCACTGTCATTCCAACGTGACTCTTTCAAACATCAGTCATCTCTTGCAATAAATTCTTCACATGAGCTTTGATTAATATATTATGGTTAGTTAGCTAAGCCCAACAAAATATATATTTTGTTACCCGGTCTTCATTACAAAGGATGTTTGTTTGAACTTAAAGATGACTTTTGGTGGCAAAAAGTGGGAGCAGATTATGCCTTTTCTTGTATACCTGCATTGGCTCTGGATCTTGGTCCGTATTATATTTAAAGTGCTTCATCTCTTTTGTTAAATATTTATGGTTTAGTGCCCTAAATTAATACTACTGGAGCCTGCTACATGAGCTAATATATCCATGGCTGCTAGGAAGCTTTGGTTTCCATCCTCTGGAAGTTTCATCTTAAGGGCATTTTTGAGAGGATTATAACATACTGTATAAAGGTCCACAATATTAGAATGTGTTACCCATTAATATTTGTACCATGGATAAGTATTTACTATTCTGAAAGCATTTGAAAAGATGGTTGTTTTAAAAATATTTAAGACAATGCAAATGATATAGGATTCTTTATTAGGAATGCTTAATTTCCACCAATGTATTTTTTACAGATTCACTTTGTAATTTTAACTTTCTATTGTTTGATTTGCAAACTGTAGTTTTTAAATTCTTATAATGTAATATACCTTGAACCTTGTTAAACTAATGGGCATGTTTGCTAAAGGTTAACATGCGTTAAGTGCTGCTACTGTCCATCCATTTATATTAGCCCTTGCAGCACTCAGTTCTCATTAACTTTGCTTAATGTGCATTAACCTTTAGTGAACATGCTCCTAAGTGAAATATAAATATCCAAATTAAATTAATTTAAAGTTAGGCACTTAGGACTTTTGAAATCTGCTTCTCAGCTTTTCCTCAGATGGTCAAATACAAAGTCTAAGGGGTATGTTTACTAAACAGTGGTAGTGGCCTCCGTGCGATATCAGAGCCGCGGCCCCATTGAATTCAATGGGACCACAGCTCCGATATTGCACGGTGGCCGCTACTGCCATTTAGTAAACATACGTCTAAAACTCTATTAGGCAGAGCTTTCCATGTAGCTTGCCAGCAATTTCTCTTTGCCATTCAGTCTGCAAACTGGAGTTTTCAAGTTCTGATTTTTAGTAGATCTGTGCCTGGAAAGGCCTGTTCCTCTTCAGGTTAACAATATCTATCCAGCCAATGGTTGATGTCAGTACCGGGAAAAATGGTTGTTGTTGTTAAGTGCCGTCGAGTTGGAGTCTTGTCATCTGAGCTTCTAAAGAAAGCTTAGGTTTGATCTCCTCTAGTACCGACTGGTTTGTTCTTTGGGCAGTCCACGGTATACACAGTATTCGCCGCCAGCACCATAATTCAAAGGCATCAATTTTCTTCCTGTCTATCTTTTTCACTGTCCAGCTTTCACATTCATATGATATTATTGAAAATACCATGGCTTGAACAAGTCAAATCTTTGTATGGAGGGAGACATCTCTGCTCTTGAGAATCTTATCTAGGTCTTTCATAGCCATTCTGCCAAGAGCAATGTGTTGTCTGATTTCTTGACTGCTTGTTGCTTCTTTATTGATAGTTGATCCAAGTAGGTTAAAGATGTTCACGATTTCAATTTCTTCTCCTTCAACGATGAACCTGTTGATTATGCCAGTTGTCATGATCTTTGTCTTCTTTACATTAAGGTGCAGGCCCATTTTGAGACTACGTTCTTTGATTGTGAGAAGCAAATGTTTCAGATCATCTTCACTTTCAGCCAGTAATGTGGTATCATCAGCATAGCGAAGGCTGTTGAGTCTTCCACCAATCTTCACACCTCTGTTGTCTTCATACAATCCTTCTTCTCTGATGATTTGTTCTGCATATAAATTAAACAGGTAGGGGGAAAGTATGCAGCCTTGTCTTACACCTTTGCTTATTTTAAACCATTTTGTTTCTCCTTGTTCCGTTCGAACTGTTGCTTCTTGATCAATGTACAGATTGCGCAAGAGAACGATCAGGTGTTCTGGTATACCCATGCTTCTTAATGTTGCCCAGAGTTTCTCATGGTTTACACAGTCAAAAGCTTTGCTATAGTCAATAAAGCACAAATAGATATCCTTTTGGTATTCTTTAGTCTTTTCAAGGATCTATCTCACATCCACAATGATGTCTCTCGTTCCTCGCCCTTTCCTGAACCCTGCTTGCACTTCAGGTAGTTCTTGTTCCAGGTATGGTTGAAGTCTCTTTTGAATAATCTTCAGTAGAATCTTGCTGGCATGTGGGATCAGAGCAATTATGCGATAATTTCCACAGTCAGTTTCGATCACCTTTCTTTATTATTGGTATAAACACAGATCTTTTCCAGTCAGTTGGCCATGAGGTTCTCTTCCATATTTCTTGGCAGAGCCTTGTAAGTGCGGTAACAGCTGCATCAGATTACTGTAATACTTCTATGGGAATGCTATCAATGCCTGATGCATTTTTCTTTGAAAAGGCTTTCAATGCTGCTTCAACTTCTTCTTTCATCACCAATGGTTCCTGATCATAAGGTACAGGTTGAAACGGCTGTTGGTCCACTTGATCTTTATCATATAAAAACTCTGTATATTCCTTCCATCTTTTCTTGATCTTCTCAGCATCATTCAACATAGAACCTTGAGCATCTTGTAACATTCCAATTCAAGGCTGGAAGTTTTTCTTTAACTCTCGTAGCTTTAGGAAAGCCTATCTTGTTGTTCCTCTAATAGTTTCTGCTTCTATTTCCTTGCATGCGTCATTGTAGTACTTTTCCTTGTCCTGTCTTGCTGCACGTTGGAAATCTCTGTTGAGTTCTGTGACTGTCTTTTTTTCTCCTCTGGCTTTAGCTTCTCTTCATTTCTGGGCAATTTTCAGAGTTTCTTCTGTCATCCATTTTGGCTGTTTTTTCTTTTTTACCTTTGAAGAGACTTCTTGCTTTCTTCCAACACAACCTTCTTGATGTCATTCCATAACTCTTCCAGAGCTCTGTCATTTGTATCTAAAGCAGCAAATCGATTTTGCAGGCAGTCTTTAAATTCCAGTGGTATATTCTCAAGGTCATATTTTGCTGCATTTATGAGTGGTTTGCTCTTTTTCAACTTTAGCTTGAGTTTGCATACTAGTAGTTGATGATCTGTACCACAGTCACTCCAGGTTTTGTCTTTGTTGATGTTATAGAGCTTTTCCATCGTTGACTTCCACAGATGTAGTCAATTTGATTTTTATACAATCCATTGGGTGAAGTCCATGTGTACAGTCGCTGCTTGTGTTGCTGGAAGAAGGTGTTTGAGATGAATAGATTGTTAGTCGTGCAGAATTCTATCAGTCTTTCTCCAGCTTCATTTCTGTTGCCAAGTCCATATTTTCCAACTACTTTGTCTTCTTCTTTGTTGCCAACTTTTGCGTTCCAGTCACCCATGACTATCCGGATATCCTGTTTGCATGTTCTGTCAATTTCAGCTTGTACTTGTTCATAGAACTCTTCAATTTCATTCTCTTCTGCAGCTGTTGTTGGGGCATATACTTGAATTATAGTTGTGCTGATAGGCATTCCTCATAGACGAATAGAGATTAAGCGTTTGCTGACTGCATTGTGTTTCATTACAGTTCTTGCAAGTTTCTTCTTTATTATAAATGCAACACCATTTCTTCTTTGTCTTTCATTTCCAGCATAGTAGACCATGTGAACATCTGATGCAAAGTGCCCGATGCCAGTCCATTTCAGTTCGCTGACACCCAACAGATCAAGTTGTACACATTCCATTTCATTCTTGACCACCTCCAACTTCCCTTGGTTCATGCTTCGTACGTTCCATGTTCCAATGTGTAAGACATCTTTACAGCTTCTGACTCTCATTTCCTGTGCAGCTACATCAGCAGTCAGACGTCCTGAGGGCTTTGATCCAACCACATCATAAATGCTGGCTTTACTCTGAAAAGTCTCCAGCTCTTCCCCAGTAGCTAGTTGAGTGCCTTCCAACCTGGAGGTCTCATTTTTCAGCACTACAGCACAATTTGTTTTGTTGTAACTATCCATTGGGTTTTCATGGCAAGATACAGAAGTAGATTGATGGGCTTTTCTTCCGCGCAGTTTAAGTTTGGTTGTTGCAAATGGCAGAAACCATCATAAAGAATAAAATTACTGAACATGCAGATAGTCATGGCTTAATGGGAGACAGTCAACATGGCTTTTGCCAAGGGAGGTCTTGTCTTACTAATCTATCATGTTTTTTTGAAGATGTGAATAAACAGGTAGACAAAGGTGATTTGTTTGATATAGTGTATCTGGACTTTCAGAAAGCCTTTGACAAGGTCCCTCATGAGAGCCTTTTGGCAAAACTAAAAAGTCATGGGATAGGAGGCAGTGTATTATTATGAATAAGAAACTGATTAAAAGATAGAAAGCAGAGGGTAGGGCTAAATGGCCAATTTTCTCAATGGAGAAAGGTAAATAATAAAGTACCCCAAGGATCTGTGCTGTGTCCGCTGATTTTTATCATATTCATAAATGACCTGGAAAAGGGAATAATGAGTGAGGTTATCAGATTTGCAGATGGCACAAAACTATTCAAAGTTGTTAAAAACCATGAAGATTGTGGAAAATTGCAAGAGGATCTTGATAAATTGTAAGACTAGGTATCCAAATGGCAGATGAAATTTAATGTGGACAAGTGCAAAGTTATGCACCTAGAAAAGAATAACCTAATCTATGGTTACAAGATGCAAGGTTCCACATTAGGAACCACCCACCCAGGAAAAAGATTTAGGCGTCATCATGGATAACATGTTAAAACCCTCCACCCAGTGTGCAGCGGCAGCTAAGAGAGCAAATAGAATGCTAGGTATCATAAGGAAAAGAATGGAGAATAAAACAAAGGATATTATAATGCCTCTCTATCGTTCCATGGTGAGACCACAGCTTGAATATGAAAAAGGATATAGTGTTATTAGAAAAGGAACAGAGAAGAGCCACCAAAATGGTAAAGGAGATGGAAAGATACCCCTATGAAGAGAGGCTAAAAAGGTTAGGGCTCTTCAACCTGGAAAAGAGACCGCTGAGGGTAGATATGGTAGAGGTTTATAAATTAATGAATTGAGTGGAACGGGTAAACATAGTAAGGTTGTTTACAACATCAACATATAGAAAGACTAGGGGGCATGCAATGAAGCTACAGGGTAACCTATTTATGACTAATAAGAGAAAATATTTTTTCACTCAATGTGTAATCAAACTCTGGAATTTGCTACTGGAGGATGTAGTAAAAGCAGTTAGGGTAGCTGGGTTTAAAAAAAAGTTTGGACAAGTTCCTGGTGGAAAGGTCCATAAACCATTATTAAAGGGGACCCAGAATATCCACTACTTGACCCAATACAAGCAGTGTGGAACCTCTGTATTTTGGGAAACTGCTAGGTACTTGTGACCTAGATTGGCCACTGTTGGAAAGAAGATACTGTGCTTGATGGACCTTGGTCTGACCCAGTATGACTTATCTTATGTTCCTATGAGAAACCTTTGGTTGTTTCTCCACGCGGCCCCCACACCTTTGTTCCACAGAGGCCTGTTCCCTGTAATCTAGGTAGGTGGAAGATTCTTGTCTCTATCAGATTCCCCTTACCCCATGGAGTTATACCTGTGCTTGCTAGCACAGATACCTTGGCAGCCTCTTGCATCTGGCTTTTTCTTTATCCTTTCCCTTATTTGACTTTAAAAAAATGATATCATTACTGCTGCTATGAATAGAAAAGCTTTCTGCTTTCTACTCCATCCTTCCCCTGATTTATTTATTTATTTTAGTTAGCTGTATTTATATCCTGCTTTTCACTGGGTCAAAGCGGTCAATTGGGGGATACATTTAACACGAGGGGATGAGAGACACATATACTCATACTTACAGGGAACATGGGCAATGGAGGGTTAAGTGGCTTGCCCAAGACACAAGGAGTGCCTATAGGACTAGAAATCCCAGTCCCTCTGGCCTGAGATTGCTCTTCCCAGGTGGGACTTGAACCCCCAGCCCTCCAGCCTAAAGTACTTTGTCCTAACCACTAGACCACTCCTCACCTCCACTGATCTCCTATATAGGAACCAGCAGAGAACAGGAGGGTAGGAGCAGACAGCAGAAGGAATGTCTTTAAACTAACCACCCTTTCTCTAGGTACAAGTACCTGCGAATCAACAGCACGTGCAATTTTGCCCATTGAAAAAAAGAAGGCAGGGCCAGGACAAAGTTAGGCTGTGACAAGCAGGGCAGGCCCATCCATTGAGCAAGAACGTTGTTTGCACAGGGCCCCGCGTTTCAGGGGGCCCCACGCAAACAACATTCTGAATCAGCTCATAGATTTAAAAAACAAAAAAAACCTAGCTGCTGCTGCCACCAGAATCAAGCGTCCTGCAGGGCCCCCCTGCCCGGCAGAGCCCTCCCGGCATCAGCTCTATCAGCGGTAGCTTTCAGAGCCGCGAAGAGAGAGTTTCTCTCTCGCAGCTCTCTTAAGCCCGCCGGGGCTGATGGGACTTCCTCTTTCCCATCAGCCCCAGTGGGCTTAACAGAACCGCGAGAAAGGGAAACTCTCCCTTTGCGGCTCTGAAAAGCCCAAGCTTTGAGAGCTGATGCCGGGAGGGCTCTGTCGGGCAGGGGGGGCCCCGCAGGACGCTTGATTCTGCCGCTGCCATGGCAGCAGTGGCAGCAGTAGCCAATTTGTTGTTTTTTTTAAATCTATGGGCTGATGGGGGGGGGAAGGGGGTTAGGACTGGTAATGGGCTATGGGGGGCTAGGACTGGAAATGGACTGATTGGGGGTTAGGAATGGAGGTGGGCGAATTGGGGGGGGTTGGTACTGGTAATGGGCTATGGGGGCTAAGACTGGAAATGGGCTGATGGGGGGGGTTAGGACTGGTAATGGGCTATGGGGGGCTAGGACTGGAAATGGACTGATGAGGGTTAGGAATGGAGGTGGGCTAATTGGGGGGGGTTGGGACTGGTAATGGGCTATGGGGGCTAAGACTGGAAATGGGCTGATGGGGGGGTTAGGACTGGTAATGGGCTATGGGGGGCTAGGACTGGAAATGGACTGATGGGGGTTAGGAATGGAGGTGGGCTAATTGGGGGGGGGGGGGGGTAATAAAGGGTAATGGGAAATGGGGGCCCAAATATTGGAAGTGGGCTGATGGGGAGGTTAGGACTAGTAATGGGCTATGGGGGGGCAAGGACTGGAAACAGACTGATGGAGGGGTTAGGACTGGAGGTGGGCTGATGGGGGTAGGACTGGTAATGGGCTATCAGGGGGGCTAAGACTGGAAAAGGGTTAATGGGGTGGTTAGGACAGGTAATGGGCTATGGGGGGGACTAAGACTGGAAATGTGCTGATGAGGGGTTAGGACTGGAAGTGGCCTGATGGTGGGGTTAGGACTGGTAATGGGCTATGGGGGGGACTAAGACTGGAAATGGGCTGACGGGGGTGGTTAGGACTGGAAGTGGCCTGATGGGGGGGGGGGGTTAGGACGTCTTGAAGGACTAGAAAAAGGGACTGTTACTTCTGGAGAGAGATCTGCAACTGTGAGTATATACTTCTGGTAATTTTCTAAAAGGAATTCTTTGTATTGCAATGCAATGTGTGCCTTCGAGTCAGTCCTGACTCCTGGCGACCCAGAAGCTCCTGGGTTTTCTTGGCATTGTCACCGGAAGTAGATTGCCAGGCCTTTCTTCCGAGGCAATGGAGGGTTAAGTGGCTTGCCCAAGGCCACAAGGAGTGCTAGTGGGAATTGTAAAGCTAATTAATCTGTGAATCCACTATTTTTGTTAAATCAGTCAGGGCCTAGTAGCAGCAGTTTAAGTTTAAATTTAAAACACAGAGGAGAACTTTCTGGTTACATTTCATACCCAGCAGAGAGCCTTTTTTTTTTTTTTTTTTTTGATATGCCATACTGGGTCAGACCAAGGTCCATCAAGCCCAGTATTCTGTTTCCAACAGTGGCCAATCTAGGTCAAATGTACCTAGCAGTTTCCCCAAGAGACACAAGTTCCACAATGCTTGTACTGGGTCAAGCATTGATATCTTCGGTCACTTCTTAATAATGGTTTATAGACCTTTCCTCCAGGAACTTGTCCAAACCTTTTTTAAACCCAGCTACACTAACAGCCTTTACTACATCCTCCGGTAACAAATTCCAGAGTTTGATTACACATTGAGTGAAAAAATATTTTCTTTTATTAGTCTTAAATAGTTTACCCTGTAGCTTCATTGCATGTCCCCTAGTCTTTCTATATTCTGATAAGGTAAACAATCGATCTACGTTTACCCGTTCCACTCCGTTCATTAATTTATAGACTTCTATCATATCTCCCCTCAGCCGTCTCTTTTCCAGGTTAAAGAGCCCTAACCTTTTTAGCCTTTCTTCATAGGAGTATCCTTCCATCCCCTTTACCATTTTGGTGGCTCTTCTCTGTACCTTTTCTAAAATCGCTATATCCTTTTTAAGATACGGCGACCAGAATTGCACACAATATTCAAGGTGCGGTCTCACCATGGAACGATATAGAGGCATTATAATATCTTTTGTTTTATTTTCTATTCCTTTCCTTATCATACCTAGCATTCTATTTGCTCTCTTGGCCGCCGCTGCACACTGGGCCGAGGGTTTTAACATGATATCCACAATGACGCCTAAATCTTTTTCCTGGGTGGTGGTTCCTAATGTGGAACCTTGCATCGTGTAACCATAGTTTGGGTTGTTCTTCCCTAGGTGCATAACCTTGCACTTGTCCACATTAAATTTCATCTGCCATTTTGATGCCTAGTCTTCCAATTTATCAAGATCCTCTTGCAATTTTTCACAAACGTCTTGGGTTTTAACAACTTTAAATAGTTTTGTGTCATCTGCAAATTTGATAACCTCACTCATTATTCCACTTTCCAGGTCATTTATGAATATGTCAAAAAGCAGCGGACCCAGCACAGATCCCTGGGGTACACCACTATTCACCTTTCTCCATTGGGAAAATTGGCCATTTAGCCCTACCCTCTGCTTTCTATCTTTTAACCAGTTCCTGATCCACAATAGTACACTGCCTCCTATCCCATGACTCTTTAGTTTTGCCAAAAGTCTCTGATAAGGGACCTTGTCAAAGGCTTTCTGAAAGTCTTGATACACAATATCAACCGATTCACCTTTGTCCACCTGTTTATTCACTCCTTCAAAAAAACATAACAGATTAGTAAGACAAGATCTTCCTTGTCTAAAGCCATGTTGGCTGTCTCCCTTTAGGTTGTGACTATCTACATGCTGAGTAATTTTATTCTTTATGATGGTTTCTACCATTTTTCCCGGTACTGACGTCAGGCTCACCGGTCTGTAGTTTCCCGGATCACCCCTGGAACCCTTTTCAAAAATTGGTGTTACATTGGCGATCCTCCAATCTTCAGGTATTAGAGATGATTTTAATGATAGTTCACAGATTACTGATAGCAGTTCTGCAAACTCATATTTCAGTTCTTTCAACACCCTTGGATGTATACCATCCAGTCCAGGTGATTTGCTACTCTTCAGTTTATCTAATAGTTGTAAGACATCTTCCCGATGTATCGATATTTCCTTCAATTCTTCCACACCTTTAAATACCACTTCCGTCATGGGTAACATCCCTACATCTTCCTCAGTAAAGACCGAAGCAAAGAAGCTTGTAGTTTAAATTTAATAGTCACTCAGGGCCTAGTAACAGCAAAGTACTTTTAGTTTAAATATAAACACAGAAGAGAGCTTTCTGGTTACATTTGGAACCCAGCAGAGAGCTTGTAGTTTACATTTAATAGTCACTCAGGGCCTAGCATCAGAAAATTACTTTTAGTTTTAAAACACAGAGGAGAACTTTCTGGTTACATTTCATACCCAGCAGAGAGCTTGTAGTTTAAATTTAATAGTCACTCAGGGCCTAGCATCAGCAAAGTACTTTTAGATAAAATTTAAAACACAGAAAAGAGCTTTCTGGTTACATTTGGAACCCAGCAGAGAGCTTGTAGTCTAAATTTAATAGTCACTCAGCGCCTAGCATCAGCAAAGTACTTTTAGCTTAAATTTAAAACACAGAAAAGAGCTTTCTGGTTAAATTTAGAACCCAGCAGAGATCTTGTAGTTTAAATTTCATAAGAAGTTAGAGCCTAGCAGCAGCTAAGAGCTATAATTCAAATCAAATCAGAATATAGCTTACCTCAGCAGCACAAGACAGGGTACTGTGTAGCAGCCCTCTTTTAATAAGTGTTATTTCCCTCCCTCCCCTGGGATAATCATAGCTTTATAGGTACTTACACATATTAAAAGACAGGAGGTGCTCTCAGGTGAAGCTCATTACCCAAATCAGTCATACACTAAGGACCTGAGATTGGTTAAGCTTCAGGTGAACAAGCTATATTACACGTATTAGGTACAGTTTTATTAGTATAAATATCCATAGCAACCCTTAGTAAGTAAAGAACTTAGATCTAAACACAAACTTAAAACTAAGATGCAGACAGCAGTCCAGCAGCGGGATGGGGGCTTTCCAGTCTTTTGCATTGAGTGTCACATGTATGATTTTCTCCCAGTTGGTGAGAGGTCTTACGTGTGCACTAGGTGCAAGGAGCTCTTTGCTCTCAGGGAACGAGTCCGTTCTCTAGAGGCTAAAGTAGCAGACTTGGAAAGCATAAGACAGACAGAGAGGTACATAGACGAGACCTACAGGGATATAGTCCTGAAGTCCCACCTCCAGTCTGGCAGCATCCCTGTTGCCATGGAGGAGAGAGGTCACGTGACAGGAGAGCATCACCCTGGTGTGACAGGAAGTGATCCTGTAACTAGGACCTGTCCTCCAGATGATGTAAAACCCTCTCGCACTGAGGAAGTTTCTACAGGGCCATGTGCCCATGAGGGAAGGGTTAGGACAGCCGTTATAGTTGGTGATTTGATCATTAGGCAAGTAGATAGCTGGGTGGCTGGTGGACGTGAGGATCGCCTGGTAACATGCCTGCCTGGTGCGAAGGTAGCGGACCTTACGCACCACCTAGATAAGGTCTTAGATAGTGCTGGGGAGGAGTCTGCTGTCTTGGTACATGTCAGTACAAATGACATAGGAAATTGTGGTAGGGAGGTTCTGGAGGCTAAATTTAGGCTTTTAGGTAGGAAGTTGAAATCAAGAACTTCCAGGGTAGCATTCTCCGAAATGCTTCCTGTTCCACGCGCAGGACCCAAAAGGCAGGCAGAGCTCTGGAGTCTCAATGCGTGGATGAGACAGTGGTGCAGAGATGAGGGTTTTGGATTTGTTAGGAACTGGGGAACATTCTGGGGAAAGGAGGGGCTCTTCCGAAGGGATGGGCTTCACCTTAACCGGGATGGAACCAGGCTGCTGGCATTAACCTTTAAAAAGGAGATAGAGCAGCTTTTAAACTAGATATTAGGGGAAAGCCGACAGTCGCCAAGAGCGGATGGTTCGGAAGAATGTATCTTTGAAGGATACTACCAAAAGCAGAGAGGTTCCACAAAAGAGTAAAGTAGCCTAAATGCACTCAAGTATGGAGCAGACAGAGCTTAAAGATCCCAAATTACCCATATCTAACAATAGCCAAATTAATATGAATAAAATACATTCTCTAAAATGCTTGTATGCAAATGCTAGAAGTCTAAAAAATAAGATGGGAGAGTTAGAATATATAGCACTAAATGAGAGGTTAGATATGATTGGAATAACAGAGACATGGTGGAAGGAGGACAACCAGTGGGACACTGTGATACCTGGGTACAAACTATATCGTAATGATAGAGCTGATCAAATTGGTGGAGGGGTTGCTCTCTATGTTAGAGAGGGCATTGAGTCAGAAAGGATTAAAGTTTTGCAGGAAACAAAATCTGCTGTAGAATCTATATGGATTGAATTCATGTAAAAGGGGGAAGGCAAGGCAGTGGGGATGTACTATCGAGCGCCTGGCCAGAATGACCAAATGGATGATGAAATGCTCAAAGAAATCAAGGAAGCTAACAAACGTTACAGCACAGTAATAATAATGGGTGATTTCAACTACCCCGGTATAGACTGGGTCAGTGTCACGTCAGGACATGCTAGGGATATAAAGTTCCTAGATGAAATAAATGACTGCTTCTTGGAGCAGCTGGTTCATGAACCAACCAGAGGGGAAGCCATATTAGACCTAATCCTTAGTGGAACACCAGATCTAGTGCAATAGATAAGGTTGTTGGGGCCACTTGGCAATAGTGATCATAGCATGATTGCCTTTGATTTAATTAGTGGAGGAGGGATAGTAAGGACATCCACAGTACTACCTTTTAACTTTCGAAAGGGAGACTATGATAAAATGAGGAAAACAGTTAAGAAAAAACTAAAAGGAGCAGTTGCAAAGGTTAAAGACGTACATCAGGCTTGGCTGTTGTTGAAAAATACTATCTTGGAAGCCCAGACCAGCTGTATTCCACGCTTTAAGAAAAGTGGAAGGAAGTCCAAAAAACTGCCAGCATGTTTTAAAGGTGAGGTCAGAGAGGCTGTTGTTGCCAAAAAAGCATCTTTCAGGAAATGGAAAAAAGAGCCAAACCACGAAACCTGGAAACAGCACAAGCACTGGCAAGTCAAATGCAAGGCATTGATAAGGTAGGCAAAGGGAGAATTTGAGAAGAAGCTTGCTGTGGAAGCAAAAACGCGAAATAAAGACCTTTTCAAGCACATTCGTAGCAAAAAACCTGTGAAAGAGTCAGTTGGTCCATTAGATGATAAAGGGGTTAAAGGAGCACTAAGAGGCAACAAGGCGATAGCAGAGAGACTGAATGAATTCTTTGCTTCGGTCTTTACTGAGGAAGACATAGAGATGTTACCCATGACTGAAGTGGTATTTAAAGGTGCGGAAGAATTGAAGGAAATATCGATACATCGGGAAAATGTATTACAACTATTAGATAAGCTGAAGAGTAGCAAATCACCTGGGCCAGATGGTATACATCCAAGGGTGTTGAAAGAACTGAAATACGAGATTGCAGACCTGCTATTAGTAATCTGTGAACTATCATTAAAATCATCTCTAATACCTGAAGATTGGAGGATCGCCAATGTAACACCAATTTTTAAAAAGGGTTGCAGGGGTGATCCGGGAAACTACAGACCGGTGAGCCTGACATCAGTACTGGGAAAAATGGTAGAAACCATCATAAAGAATAAAATTACTCAGCATGTAGATAGTCATGACCTAATGGGAGACAGCCAACATGGCTTTAGACAAGGAAGATCTTGTCTTACTAATCTGTTTTTTTGAAGGAGTGAATAATCAGGTGGACAAAGGTGAGTCGGTTGATATTGTGTATCAGGACTTTCAGAAAGCCTTTGACAAGGTCCCTCATGAGAGACTTTTGGCAAAACTAAAGAGTCATGGGATAGGAGGCAGTGTACTATTGTGGATCAGGAACTGGTTAAAAGGTAGAAAGCAGAGGGTAGGGCTAAATGGCCAATTTTCCCAATGGAGAAAGGTGAATAGTGGTGTACCCCAGGGATCAGTGCTGGGTCCGCTGCTTTTTGACATATTCATAAATGACCTGGAAAGTGGAATAACGAGTGAGGTTATCAAATTTGCAGATGACACAAAACTATTTAAAGTTGTTAAAACCCAAGAGGATTGTGGAAAATTGCAAGAGGATCTTGATAAATTGGAAGACTGGGCATCAAAATGGCAGATGAAATTTAATGTGGACAAGTGCAAAGTTATGCACCTAGGGAAGAACAACCCAAACTATGGTTACACGATGCAAGGTTCCACATTAGGAACCACCACCCAGGAAAAAGATTTAGGCGTCATTGTGGTTAACATGTTAAAACCCTCGGTCCAGTGTGCAGCGGCAGCCAAGAGAGCAAATAGAATGCTAGGTATCATAAGGAAAGGAATGGAAAATAAAACAAAAGATATTATAATGCCTCTATATCGTTCCATGGTGAGACCGCACCTTGAATATTGTGTGCAATTCTGGTCGCCGTATCTTAAAAAGGATATAGCGATTTTAGAAAAGGTTCAGAGAAGAGCCACCAAAATGGTAAAGGGGATGGAAGGATACTCCTATGAAGAAAGGCTAAAAAGGTTAGGGCTCTTTAACCTGGAAAAGAGATGGCTGAGGGGAGATATGATAGAAGTCTATAAATTAATGAATGGAGTAGAACGGGTAAACGTAGATCGATTGTTTACCTTATCAGAATATAGAAAGACTAGGGGACCTGCAATGAAGCTACAGGGTAAACTATTTAAGACTAATAAAAGAAAATATTTTTTCACTCAACGTGTAATCAAACTCTGGAATTTGTTACCGGAGGATGTAGTAAAGGCTGTTAATGTAGCTGGGTTTAAAAAAGGTTTGGACAGGTTCCTGGAGGAAAGGTCCATAAACTATTATTAAGAAGGGACCCAGGATATCAATGCTTGCACCAATACAAGCATTGTGGAACCTGTGTCCCTTGGGGAAACTGCTAGGTACATATGACCTAGATTGGCCACTGTTGGAAACAGAATACTGGGCTTGATGGACCTTCGTCTGACCCAATATGGCATATCTTATGTTCTTATGTTCTTATGACGGGTAATGGACTATGGGGGGCTAAGACTAGAAATGGGCTGATGGGGGGGTTAGGACTGGAAGTGGGCTGATGGGGGGTTAGGACTGGTAATGGGCTATGGGGGGCTAAGACTTAAAATGGGGTGATGGGGGTTGGGACTGGAAGTGGGCTGATGGGGGGCTTAGGACTGTTAATGGGCTATGGGGGATCTAGGACTGAAAATGGGGTGATAGGGGGTTGGGACTGGAAGTGGGCTGATGTGGGGCTTAGGACTGGTAATGGGCTATGGGGGGATAGGACTGGTAATGGGCTGAGTGGAAGGGGCGCTTGAACTGCAAATAGCTTATGGGGATGGGGGCTTGGAATGGAAATGGGCTGAGTGGAAGGGAGCTTGAACTGCAAATAGCTGATGGGGAGGGGGCTTGGAATGGAAATGGCTGTGAGGGGAGGGAGCTAGGACTGGAAATGGGCTGATGGAGGGGCTAGGATAGGACTGGAAATGGGCTGTTGGGGGGTGCTAAGATTGGAAATGGGCTGTGGTTGGGGCTTGGATTTATTTTTATTTAACATCTTTTATTTAACATCTTTTATATATTTAACTTCTTTTATATACCGCGCTATTTGTTATCAGCGCGGTTTACATTCAACAAGGTTGCTCAATTCAGTCGAAACTGTTTTGCGCTTATATTGTAACAGGGAATAAAACTTGGAGCAAATACAGGGTAACTATATACATATTGACATAGAGCTATATACATATTGACATAGGATTGAAATGGACTCATGGAGGAGCTAGAACTGGAAGTAGGCTCATGGGGTCTTGGATTGGAAATGGGCTGAGTGGAGGGGAGCTAGGATTTGACATGGGCTGATGGTGGGGCTAGGAAAGGACTAGAAATGGGCTGATGGGGGGCTGGGATTGGAAATGAGCTGATGGAGGGACTCGGATAGGACTGGAAATGGATGGGGGGTTAGGACTGGAAATGGGCTGATGCGGGGACTAGAAGGGAGCAGATGCTGGGTGGAGCTGGAACTAGAAGGGAGCTGATGTTGAGGGAGGATTATAATGGGATGGAGCTGGGAGAGTGAAATGGAGATGGGAAAAATATTTTGTGTGGGAGGGAAGACAAATCTACAATTGGCCGGATATTGGGAGAGTAAGTGGGGATTGAGGATGGAGGGGTAAAATTTGAGTGGATGAAATAGAAATGAGGAAAGAGCAAATGGAGAAAGATTAGTATGTTAAAACAGATGTAGAAAGAGAATGGAAAAAAAAAACCTAGAAGAGAGAAGAAAGGACAAATGGACAGCAGACAATGGAGAGTTAGCAGAAGACATGAAGAAACCAGAAGAAAGTTGCTAGAGCAATTGCAACTGAAAAAAAATGCACAAAAGGTAGAAAAATATCTCTTTATTTTGAATTTATTAACCGGAATATGTCAGCTCTGGGAAAAGTGAATCATTAACATCTGCGCTTTTTTTAGTACAAGAGGAAATTAATTTATAGTTTTAGTTGTACAGTGTTGTTGTACATTCCAAGTTTGTCTTTTGTGGTTCCCAGTTTAATTATTGTCTTCCTGTTTCTAAATTGTGATTCCTTGTTTGGTGATGGTCTATGTTCTGCATGTGTAACTGAGCTGAGGTATTCTGTTTATGTAATTCCTATATGACAGTGCCACTTGTTCTCTTTCCCCAGTAGGTCATGTATTGTTATTCTCTGAAATGTATTGGTTTAATATTTGCAGTGTTGCCTTTTGATAGGTAGAGTATGGTGCTTTGTGAGTCCTGGTAGTGCTGTTAGGATACGGCGGGTTTGCTATGGGTTCTAAATGGGCAGTGTTTGTAGTAGTTCCTAATGTGTCTGGCAGTTGGCACTGGATTATAGTAATGTAGAAGTCTTTTAGTCTTTCTTTGTCCATACACTCATTAAGAGGCATGTTTACTAAAAGTTAGTGTATGGTAATATTATGCAAATATTTGTGCAAATGAGGCCCTTTATGCAAATGAGGCCCCGCACCGAGTCTCCGCACATGGCCTCGCACCCCCCTTGGGCCGCCCCTGGTGACAAGCAATAACACATGTAGTTTTGTATTTTCAAAACTAAACACATCTGGGCTGATATTCAAAAGAAATTATGACATCAGCAAAAATTATACTTTTGCTTAAATTTTGCTGGATGGAAAATGCATTGGGCCAAAAGCAAATATTCAAATACTGACAGCTATTGTCCACATATTTGCACTAGCTGGCATTATCTATGAATTTTCAGCAGCACTAAATGAATAATGTCACTGAAAATCTTTCCAGATCTTGAAATCCTTGAAACTATCGTATAGTGTCAGGGTAGTGTGTGGTTGTTCCTGGAAATTATGTGGATAGCAGCGAAACTCAATCCATTATTCAGATAACTATCTAGATAAATTTAAGTGAGGTGAAAAGCTGTCCTAATTTTATCCATCTAAGTATCCAGTTAGCAGACTGGATATCACCACTATCTGGATAGCCATTGTGCTGAACACTCTATATCTATTCAGTGCACAGTGGAACAGGCTTACAAGCATTCCTGGAACAGCATTAGAAATTATACAAACAGCAGCAAAATTCATTGTTCTCCATATAATTTATGCATTCAAATGGCAGCAGCCAAACAGTAGCTATAGCTTTATATGAATAACTTACCCATATCTAGGTATGTTCAATAATAGAACTTAGGAATTTACTTCCAATGAATATACACATAACGTTGTAGAGAAAATGTATCTATTCAAAGTAAGAGAGCTGCTATTAGGCATGTGTACACCAAAAACATTCATACTTGTTTGGGTTTGTGTTTATGTTACTGTTCAGGAGCCAAACAAAAGAACATAAGAAATGCCTTACTGGGTCAGACCAAGGTCCATCAAGCCCAGTATCCTGTTTCCAACAGTGGCCAATCCAGGTCACAAGTACCTACCAGGTTCTCAAAAAGCACACAGTTTCCACAGTGCTTGTCACATTGCAAGCAGTGAATTTCCAGGGTCCTCTTTAATACTGGTTTATAGACCTTTCCTCCAGGAACGTTTCCGAACCTTTTTTAAACCCTGCCGCACTAACAGCTTTTACTACATCCTCTGGTGGCGAATTCCAGAGTTTGATTATGCATTGAGTAATACAATAATTTATATGAATAGTCTTAAATGGGTTACATTGTAACTTCACTGTGTGTCTTCTAGTCTTTCTGCTCTTTGATGGCATGAACGTTCCACTCCATTCATTAATTTATAGATCTCTATCATATCATATCTCCCCTCAGCCATCTTTTTCCAAGTTGAAGAGCTCCAACCTTTTAAGCCTCACGTCATAGGGGTAGTCTTTCATCCCCTTTACCATATCCTTTTTTCAAGATATAGAGACCAGAATTGTACACAATAGTCAAGGTGTGGTCGCACCATGGAACAATACAGAGGTATCATAATATCCTTGGTTTAATTCTTCATTCCTTTCTTTATGATTCCTAGCAGTCTATTTGCTTTCTTGACCACTTCTGCACACTGGGTGGAGGGTTTCAACATATTATCCATGATGACACCTAAATCTTTTTTCCTATGGTGGTACCTTGCATTGTGTAATCATAGTTTGGGTTGTTCTTTCCTAGGTACATAACTTTGCACTTGTCCACATTAAATTTCATCTGCCATTTGGATTTCCATTCTTCCAATTTATCAAGGACCTCTTGTACTTTTTTACAATCCTCTTGCATTTTAACAACTTTTAATAATTTTGTGTTATCTGCAAATTTGATCACCTCACTCGTTATTCGTATTTCTAGGTCATTTATGAATGTATTAAAAAGCAGCGGACCCAGCACAGATCACTGGGGTACTCCACTATTCAGCTTTCTCGAATGAAAAAATTGGCCATTTATCCCTACTATGCTTTCTATCTTTTAACCAGTTCCTGATCCACAATACTTCACTGTCTCCAATTCCATGAGGGATCTTGTCAAAGGCTTTCTGAAAACCCAGAAATACTATGGCCCTCATTCACATTTGCGGCCCCGTAATCCACCTATACCATATTATCATACTGGCTCTCCCTATACATCCTGTGCTTCAGGATGGGGAGAGCCAGCGGGGGTGGGGGGGGGTGGGGGGGTGGGAGAGGTTGGGACAGGGGGGCGGAGTAGGGACGGGCTACCTGGCAGCATGTACAGGGCCAATTTAGGTCACAGTCCTGTACATGCTGCCAGGCTTGCTAGGCCATACTGCTCATACCACCTCAGAGGTGGTATAAGCAGCATTTTCTACAGCATCGGGGCATGGCAGCCACCCATGGGGCCAGGGCCGGGTGTGGGGGGGTCCCTGCCACCAGATCCAGACCGTGGGAGGCCAGCCGTGGATTGGGCGGTGGGGATATTGGGGCCCATAGCTGCAGCTGTCTGGGATGCCTGCGGGGAGGACGTCCCTGCAGGTAGAGGGGGAATGCCGGGCTGTCCTTGGGCCTGATTCTGGCTCACATGGGAATGTTTTGTTTCCGCGGACCAGGATCGAATCCTAGAGACCCCGTCTTCAGCAGTGACATCCAGACGGCCCAGATGTCTGGCTTCAAGAATCAAGCTCCACATCAACTGGCTCACCTTTGTCTACTTGTTTATTCACACCATCAAAAAAATATAACAGATTATTAAGACAAGACTTTCCTTGGCTAAATCTATGTTGGCTTTCTCCCATTAAATCATGACTATCTAAATGTTCAATAATTTTATTCTTTATAATGGTTTCTACCATTTTGCCCAGTACTGACATCGGGCTCACCAGTCTGTATTTATTTATTTATTTATTTATTTTACAATTCTTATATACCGCACTATTTGCAATCAGCGCGGTTTACATGTAGTTTCTCGGATCACCCCTGGAACCCTTTTTAAAAATTGGCATTACATTGGCCATTCTCCAGTCTTCCGATACTATAGATGATTTTAATAATAGTTCACAAATTACTAATAGTAGGTCTGCAATCTCATATTTCAGTTCTTTAAATACCCTGGGATGTATACCATCCAGTCCAGGTGATATGCTAACCTTCAGTTTATCAATATTTCTTTCATCTCTTCCAATACATCACCTTTATCTACCATTTCAGGAATGGATAACTTCCCTACATCTTCTTCAGTAAAGACTGAAGCAAAGAATTTATTCAGTCTCTCCACTACGACTGTCCTCATCTAGCACCCCTTTTACTCCTCTGTCATTCAATGGTCTGACTGATTATCTTTAAAAAGTAGTTATTATGCATTTTCATTTCCACAGCAAGCTTCTTTTCAAATTTTTTCTTTGCCTGTCTTATCAATGCCTTGCATCTTGGTCATTTGGCTCCTTTTTCCATTTCCTGAAAGATGCTGTTTTGGCTACAACATCCTCTCTGACCTCACCTTTAACCCTTTCATGGCTGTTGTTGCCATATGGCAGCCTTCAAATTTTCCCCAAAATTTTTCACCGGATTCTATATTTCCAAAAAATCCGCACACTGTGTGCGAAATGTGATGTGTATCTGTGCTTGACATCTGAAAAAAACTGTTATTTAAACTATCAAATCCAGCAGTAAATGAAACTGATGCCAAGACTCTTTTTAATTTTCAGCCATTCAGGACCGTAGTTGCCATATGGCAACAGTAAATATTGTTTCTTAGAAATAATTTTTTTTTCAAAAAACCTTTATATTCTGCATCATTTAGTACAAAACTTAATTAAAAAAAACAGAAAAAAAAATGTAAGTTGCAAAACAATTATGTGGACACAAAGGGTTAAACCAGGGGTGGGGAACCCTGGTCCTGGAGAGCCGCAGACCAGTCAGGTTTTCGGGATATCCCTAATGAATATGCATGAGATATATATGCATTAGAGATATCCTGCCAACCTGACTGGTTTGTGGCCCTCCAGGGCTGGATTTGGAGACCCCTGCCTTACACCTCTGTCATTTAAGATTGTGAGTGGGCAAGGTGCAGATGTCCTTGACATCGAAAGGGTATATAGAATGTGTCACATTCCTCCTCACTTCTCACCACCACCAAAATATTGTCTATTAGACAACTTTTTGGTGGTGGTGAGCATAGTCTCCCTTTTGAAATTTAAAAGGTAGTACGGTGGATTTCCTTGCCATCCTGCTTACATTTATTTAATCAAATGTGATCATGGTTATGATTACTATTGGTAAGTGGCCCCAAAACCCTTATCTATTGCACCAGATCTTATGCTCCACTAAAGACTAGATTCAAAATAGCTTCCCCTCATGTCAGTTCATGAACCAGCTGCTCCAAGAAGCAGTCATTTCTTTCATCTAGAAACTTTGTGCCCAATAGTCAATTGGGCGCATAGCCATTGCCGCCGACATCTGATCCAGGATATTCAATGCCGGGGTCATAGATGACCCCTGGCATTGAATATCTGGGGTCACCGAAAAGCCTCCAACACTGCAGAAGCTAACTGTGTAGCAGTGATATTGCATCACTACTTGGTTAACTCTCGCAGGTAAAACTAGGCCAGCTTTTCCTTCCCCTATTTTTACCTTCAAGTCGCTAACCAGATAATGGTGCATTATCGCCACTACCCAGTTAGCGACTTTCACCACCCATGACATGTCCCAGAACACCCATGACACGTCCTGATGCTAAGTGGTTAGCATTGGGGTGTATAGCAGCGTTAGGTGAGTATATTCAGCAGCATTAACCATGTTAGTGCTATTGAATATCCCATTTAGCGACATTTACATGGTTTACAGGTCAGTAAACTATTTAAATGCCTTTAGAATACTGGAACCTTTATCTGTCTTGCATGTTCTGCAGTGACATTGACCCAGTCAATACCGGGGTAATTGAAATCACTTATTATTACTGTGCTGTAACTTTTGTTATCTTCCCTGATTTCTTTCAGCATTCATCATCCATCTGTTCATTATGGTCAGGCAGTCGGTAGTACACCCCCAGTGCCATCGCCCTCTCCTTTTTACATGGAATTTCAATCCATAGAGATTCTACTGTGCATTTTGTTTCCTGCAAAACTTTAATCTTATGTGACTCAATGCCCTCTCTAACATAGAGTGCCACCTCTCCATCAATTTGAGCTACCTTTCATTGCGATACAGTTTGTACCTCAGTATAGAAACATAGAAACATGATGATAGAAAAAGACCACTTGGCCTATCTAGTCTGTCCTTCCATATTAACCACTACAACAGTACCCTTTTTTCCTTTAGAGATCGTCTGTGTTTGTCCCATGCTTCTTTGAATTCATATACTGTCCTTTATCACAGTATCCCATTGGTTTTCCTTCTTCTATCAGGTCTATGAGATGCCAGTCATATCTAACCTTTCATTTAGTGCTATATATTCTAGCTCTCCCACCTTATTTTTCAGACTTCAGGCATTTGCATACAGGCATTTTAGAGGCTGTATTTTATTTATTTTATTCTGGTTATCAGTTGATAGGGGTAATTTGGAATCTTTCTACTCTGTACTTATGGTCATCTGGTTACTTTTATCTTTATTGGAACTTCTCTGTTGAGATGCCCGAATTTCCCTCCTTTGCTAGTATCCTTCAAGGATGCATCCTTCTGAACCATGCACTCCTTGTTGGCTTTCCCCTATTATTTAGTTTAACAGCTGCTTTTTAAAGGTTAACGGCAGCAGCCTGGTTCCATCCCGGTTAAGGTGGAGTCCATCCTTACAGAAAAGCCCCTCCCTTCCCTAGAATGTTACCTAGTTCCTAACAAATCCAAAACACTCTTCTTTGCACCATCGTCTTATCCACACATTGAGACTCCGGAGCTCTGCCTATCTTTTGGGTCCTGCGCGTGGAATGGAAGCATTTCAGAGAATAATATCCTGGAAGTTTTGGATTTCAACTTTCTACCTAAAAGTCTAAATTTAGCCTCCAGAACCTCCCTTCCATGCTTTCCTATGTCATTGATGCCAATATGTACCAGGACTGCAGACTCCTCCCCAACACTATCTAAAACCTTGTGTAGGTGGTATGCGAGGTCTGCTGCCTTCGCACCAGGCAACCATGTTACCATGTGATCCTCACGTCCACCAGCTGCCCAGCCATCTATATGCCTAATGATTGAATTGCCAACTGTAATGGCCATCTTAACCCTTCCCTCATGGGCACATGGCCCGGGAGGAACCTCCTCGGTGTGAGAGGGTTTTACATCTCCTGGCGGACAGGTCCTAGCTACAGGATCACTTCCTGCCACACTTCCATGTGGCAGGAAGTGATCCTGTAGTGGAGTGGAGTGGAGGAGTTGCCTAGTGGTTGGGGCAAGGTACTTTAGGCCGGAAGGTTGGGGGTTCAAATCCCACTAGAGGACAGCAACCTTGGGCTGGAAGGACTGGGGTTTCTAGTCCCACAGGTGTTCCATGTGGTCTTAGACAAGCCACTTAACCCTCCATAGCCCATGTTCCCTGTAAAATAGTTATCTCCAAGATATAATGCCCTGTTCAATGTAATTTCAGTTTATTCAATGTAAACCACACTGATGCAGAATAGCACAGTATATAAGAGAATGTAAATAAATAGAGCAGAAAGACAGGTTAGAAGTTGCAGCAGCACCTACAGAGAGCCAACACAGTAGCAAGATTGACTACAAGGCCCTAAACCACCTAAAGAGGAGCAGTAGAGCACCCCAAAACACACCGAGAGAATCAGCACAGAACCAAGATTGGCTGTGAGGGCATAAGTCACCCAAAAAGGACTATCATGGCACCTCAATCAGTTGTAAGGCTTTAAAACATGTCAAGAGGACCAGTACAGCAACTTGATGGACTGCAAGGCCCTAAAGAATTCCAAAAGGACAAGCAGAGCACCTCAGTCTTCTTCATGGCTATACAACATGCCAGGAGGACCAGCAGAATACCTCATCAACCAGTACAGTGCCTTCATTGGCTGTAAGGCCCTAATGCATGCCAAGAAGAACCTTGATCTGCTGTAAGGCCTAAAAGATGCCCAATATTCAGCAGAGGCAGCTTGTGCGATTACAGAGCCTAGCTGTCCCTGCTGAACACAAAACCCAGATATTCAATGCTGGGGCCCTATCCAGCCATCGGCATTTAATACCTGGGTCACCGTATAGCCTGGAATCTAACCGGCCCATGGTGATTTTGAACCGCTGTCTGGTTAGCCCCCGTGGGTAAAGATAGGCCAGCCTTTTCTATACACACCTTTACCCATGGGTCGCTAACTGGGTAGCATCTCAATATTGCTGCTGACCAGTTAGTGTTGGGTATTGCCCCCAGAAGGCCCCCAGAACTCACCGATGCAATAGCAGCAGTACCCTCGATCAGTTGCAAAGCACTAAAATACCAGAGGAGAGTCAGCACAGCAGCAAAAGAGACTGCACAAGCCTAGACTACAGGAGTGGGGTGAGTTCAGCTGAGAGTCCACAAGTTAGAGTCCTCGCATTGAAGACTTTGGTCCTAGCATAAAAGCTTTAAGTACAGAGGCACAGCACTCTTCACCCCCAGATAGAATAAGCATTTATGGACTATTTAGAGAACATGCTG
This sequence comes from Ichthyophis bannanicus, assembly GCA_033557465.1. NCBI lineage: Eukaryota > Metazoa > Chordata > Amphibia > Gymnophiona > Ichthyophiidae > Ichthyophis > Ichthyophis bannanicus. Next base: position 254,490,565 of record CM066038.1, read on the forward strand.
ATGGGTTTAAATAAGAATCAGAGTAGGCATTGTGGTGAAGACTCCCAAAACAGACTCCCAAGACTGTTGTAGCTGTTGATATGGAAGGACAGATGAGACAGGCCATGTTGTCTTTTTCTGTCGTCATTTTTCTATGTTTCTAAAACAGTGGGAGTGTGGCGGCAGCACTAGCTGCTACAGCCCAGAAGATCCAAGGAAGATGAATGCAATGGCAAGGTAGACTGCAAGCTCCTAGAATGAAAGGATAATAGTTGTGGCAAAAGAGCAATAGTCAACAATTACAGTAATGGAGGATGGTGAATGTGAGGGCAATTTGTCATCCATGGTGTTAGGATTGGTCTGGCTATCATGCTGGCTAGGCAGGCGTCCACTTCTTCCATCAGCACTCCATGCTCATTCCTTCTGATAGAAATATTGTTTTTTGGTCAAGGTTAGAATAGTAACAGCACTCTCCTACTAGAACCTCCAAACAAGTACAGTAATTGAAGTTTGAAAAGAACATTGAAGAGAGATCTCAATGCTCATCAACAATGGTAGCCCAGTAGTGTCCTCCCAGCATGTTGAGCTGTTTCTCCCAGACACGAATTGTTAGGAACTATGGGCCTGATATTCAAAGGCATTTAACCAGTTCACAGACCTATAAACCATGTAAATGCCTCTAAGCGGGATATTCAGCTGCATCAACTGTGCTGGTGCTTCTGAATATCCCAGGGTACCACTGCTATATGCCCTAATGATATGCGGTTGGCATTGGAGAGTTCTGGGGATGTACTGGGGCAGTACCCATCGCTAACTGGACAGTGACAATATTGAGATGCTACACAATTAGCGACCCATGGGTAAAGATAGGCATGGGAGAGGTTGGGCGATCATTACCCACGGGGCCTAACCAGATATCAACTCAAAATCGCCATGGCCTGGTTAGATTCTGGGCTGTATGGTTGACCCAGATATTAAATGACGGTGGCTGGATCGGGCCCCAGCATTGAATATCTTGGTTTTGTGTTCACCAGGGACAGCTAGGTACTGTAACCGCGCTAGCCAACTCTGCTGAATATCGGGCCCTACATGCCAAACAAGTGCAAGCTGAAATTGAAAGAACATGCAAACAGGAAATCCTGATAGTCATGGGTGACTTGAATGCAAAAGTTGGCAACAAAGAAGAAGGCAAAGTAGTTGGAAAATATGGACTTGGCAACAGAAATGAAGCTGGAGAAAGACTGATAGAGTTCTGCAAGACCAAAGATCTATTCATCTCAAACACCTTCTTCCATCAACAAAAGCGGTGACTGTACACATGGACTTCACCCAATGGATTGTATAAAAATCAAATTGACTACATCTGTGGAAGTCAACAATGGAAAAGTTCTATAACATCAACAAAGACAAAACCTGGAGCTGACTGTGGTACAGATCATCAACTACTAGTATGCAAACTCAAGCTAAAGTTGAAAAACAGCAAACCACTCATGAATGCAGCAAAATATGACCTTGAGAATATACCACTGGAATTTAAAGACTGCCTGCAAAATCGATTTGCTGCTTTAAATACAAATGACAGAGCTCCAGAAGAGTTATGGAATGACATCAAGAAGGTTGTGTTGGAAGAAAGCAAGAAGTCTCTACAAAAGGTGAAAAAGCAAAAACGGCCAAAATGGATGACGGAAGAAACTCTGAAAATTGCCCAGAAATACAGAGAAGCTAAAGCCAGAGGAGAAAGAAAGGCAATAACAGAACTCAACAGAGATTTCCAACGTGCAGCAAGACAGGACAAGGAAAAGTACTACAACAATGCATGCAAGGAAATAGAAGCAGAAACTATTAGAGGAAGAACAAGATCAGCTTTCCTAAAGCTACCAGAGTTAAAGAAAAAGTTCCAGCCTCAAAATGGAATATTACAAGATGCTCAAGGTTCTATGTTGAATGATGCTGAGAAGATAAAGAAAAGGTGGAAGAAATATACAGAGTTTTTATATGATAAAGATCAAGTGGACCAACAGCTGTTTCAACCTCTACCTTATGATCGGGAACCATTGGTGATGAAAGAAGAAGTTAAAGCAGCATTGAAAGCCTTATCAAAGAACAAAGCACCAGGCATTGATAGCATTCCCATAGAGGTATTACAGCAATCTGATGCAGCTGTTACCATACTTACAAGGCTCTGCCAAGAAATATGGAAGACAACATCATGGCCAACTGACTGGAAAAGATCTGTGTTTATACCAATACTAAAGAAAGGTGATCCAACTGACTGGAAATTATCGAACAATTGCTCTGATCCCACATGCCAGCAAGATTCTACTGAAGATTATTCAAAAGAGACTAGAACCATACCTGGAACAAGAACTACCTGAAGTGCAAGCAGGGTTCAGGAAAGGTCGAGGAACGAGAGACATCATTGCGGATGTGAGATAGATCCTTGAAAAGACTAAAGAATACGAAAAGGATATCTATTGTGCTTTATCGACTATAGCAAGTCTTTTGACTGTGCAAACCATGAGAAACTCTGGGCCACATTAAGAAGCATGGGTATACCAGAGCACCTAATCGTACTCTTGCGCAATCTGTACATTGATCAAGAAGCCACAGTTCGAACAGATCAAGGAGAAACAGAATGGTTTAAAATAAGCAAAGGTGTAAGACAAGGCTGCATACTTTCCCCCTACCTGTTTAATTTATATGCAGAACAAATCATCAGAGAAGCAGGATTGTATGAAGACAACAGAGGTGTGAAGATTGGTGGAAGACTCATCAACAACCTTCGCTATGCTGATGATACCACATTACTGGCTGAAAGTGAAGATGATCTGAAACATTTGCTTCTCACAATCAAAGAGCATAGTCTCAAAATGGGCCTGCACCTTAATGTAAAGAAGACAAAGATCATGACAACTGGCATAATCAACAGGTTCATCGTTGAAGGAGAAAAAATTGAAATTGTGAACAACTTTAACTTACTTGGATCAACTATCAATAAAGAAGCAACAAGCAGTCAAGAAATCAGACAACACATTGCTCTTGGCAGAATGGCTATGAAAGACCTAGATAAGATTCTCAAGAGCAGAGATGTCTCTCTCCATACAAAGATTTGACTTGTTCAAGCCATGGTATTTTCAATAAGATCATATGGATGTGAAAGCTGGACAGTGAAAAAGATAGACAGGAAGAAAATTGATGCCTTTGAATTATGGTGCTGACGACGAATACTGTGTATACCATGGACTGCCCGAAGAACAAACCAGTCGGTACTAGAGGAGATCAAACCTAAGCTTTCTTTAGAAGCTCAGATGGCAAGACTTCGACTTTCATACTTTGGACACATCATGCGAAGAGAGAGATCATTAGAGAAAGACATCATGCTTGGCAAGATAGAATGTAAACACAAAAGAGGAAGGCCAGAAATGAGATGGATCAATACAATAACAGCAGCTACGGGTACCAGTCTGTCAACAATGAGCCGCCTGACTGAAGACCGAACACAATTTAGGATAGCTATCCAGAGGGTCGCCATGAGTCGACTCCGACTCGATGGCACTTAACAACAACAAACAACACATGCCAAATTGGGTGACAGAACACCCAAAAAGGCATAGAATGACAACCCAAAGGCACTCACAAAGATACAAAGCAGGAGTGCTGTGAGGAATGGGGAATTGCCAACTGGCCAAACCCCCCCCCCCCCAACACACACACACACACAAAATACACTGGTCACAGATCAACACAGCAATGAACCAATAAGGAATTAAAAGAGTGTAAAAGTTGTACAATGACAATCCACAGCCACTCACAAAGATGCAAAGAAGCAGGAAGAGGAAAAAGACTGGCCCAAAAAAAGCACATTGGTCACAAAGCAGTGGAGCAAAAAGGGTGTAACAATTCCACAAGGCATTAAAAGAGGGTGAAATTCATGCAATGATAACCCATAGGCACCCACAAAGATACAAAGAAGCAGGAGGAGGCTGAAGATTTCCTTCCATCCCCCCCCCCCCCAACAAAAAAGTGCACACTAATTGCAGAGCAATGCACCAAGTGGGTGAAAGTAAGGTGCCAGAGCTTTTGCAGGGAAATCTGGGAAACATATCCAAAGAGGGAATCGGGGCAGAGGGAGGAACAACAAGGAATGGAGGAGGGAAGAGAAATTATTACCCTGCCCCCCTCCCCATCTATAACATGACAGCAACAATATCACTTCCAAACAGACAAATCGACAGAGAAATATAAAAAGTGATGCATTTCCCCCATACTGTGCAAAATATAAAGATAATGCATGTAAGTTCTATAAACTGACACAATAAAATCACTAAATTGTAAATACATTTTTTTCTACCCCCTCTGTCCTCTTTGCTGGAAACAGACTGCCAAACAGGTGGGAGTTGGGGACACAGCTCTAAAATCAGGAACAAATCCTGAAAATTGGGGACATCTGGCAACCTTAGTGAAAGTTGCACAATGACAGCCTGAAGACACCCACAAAGATGTAAAGCAGGAGAAGGAGGAACAGTCTAAAGAAAAAGCAAAGCTCACTGGTCACAGGGCAATAGAGTAAGAAAGATGGCATGAATCAATCAGATCAGTAGAGGAGAGGGAAACGGACTGCAACAAAGCCATGAGAGAAATGCCAAATAATAGACGCAGGCAGCAGCAGAGAGAGGCAAAGAAAAAGGAGGGGTTTTTTTTTTTTTTTTTGTCCTTTGTTTCATTATTTTTTTTTCTTTTCAGTTTTGCCATATTGGCCAAAAGAGACCCAGTGCAAACATTTATTTATTTATTTTATTTAACAGTATTTTAAAACCGCCTTATCTTATTAATCAAGGTGGTATCACAGCAAACAATCGAGTAAAGTGAGTGTGTTAAACATGCAGTGAGGGTGAAATTTAGTTGAGTGTGTGTTGTATTGTGTGCTAGATTGGGTTGAGCTATGTACAAGGTGTGTTGTATTGTGTGCTAGAAGGTTTGAGCTATGTACAATGTGGGCTATATACAGTGGTGCTAAAAAACATGAAAACATGAAATCAGGTTGCAGAGAGGCTGTGAAGTAGCAGTGGGAGAAGCAAGTTGGAACACAGGAGCAAAGGGGCAGGTTGTGGCAGAGAGCTTAAGGTTCCCCTCCTTGTCCATTGGGCATTCTATACCAATGTGCCTTCATAGCTGAATTGTCAGCTTTTGCCATTCTATCTGGATCGGGCCCTTAGATCCTTGTAGGCCAATTCTCTAATGGCCTCCCCTCCTTCCCATGTGAGACTGAAATCTGCCTTTTGTTATTTAACTCCTTCCCTCTGGAACTCGCTCCCATTGGATCTTAGACTTGAAACTTCTTATATTAAATTTAAAACTGGATTAAAGACATGGTTTTTCTAATTCAATTCCTAGAGTCAGTTGCTTCTTTCCTGTGATGTAGCTTGACATGTTTCTGGTTGGGTTGTTTGGTAATGTTCTTCCTTTCACCTCTCTGTCTGGTTGTGTGAGATTCAGTGAGTTGCTATTTGAGCTGAACATCATGATGATAAAGAAAATTGTCAAACAGCAGTATAACAAATTATTGCAAGTTATTCTAAAACAGTGAGACTGGCACCAGCAGCAGAAGAGACTTTTTAGCATTTCTTTCTGCTTTGTTTCCTATTTGTTTGTTTTAGGTTTTTGGTTTATATTTGTATTTCTTCTTTTTACTTCATTTTATTTTTTGTCATGGGGGGGGGGCTCAAAGGTACCCACTGGAAACAGGCACCACCCCAGAGACACTGCACTGTAAATTGTCAAAAACACAGCTGGACACTGAAGACAGAAAGTGTGGGCAATTGCCCATCAGTAGAGCTCTACTCATTCCTCTTCCCATTCACATATAAATGAAGAGCAGCCAAACAACAGGAGTCTTGTCTTTAGAAACACTAGTTTTTCCACCACCTCCCATGAACAATTGGGAGCCACAATATCCCCTACAAGGGGCAATATATGTCCACTAGACACACTGGTTGGAGAGCTGGACAGGGAATGCTGGGCAATCTTGGCCAGGTCTAGCCAGACTGGCAACTTATGTTTGTGCCTAGTATGCCAAATGATCCATGGGCATGATCTTAATGGGCTCCACTGTGGCAGGTGCAGGCCTGTGACCCACGGTGTCTGACATAGGCAGGCCAGCATGGCTAGCTTGACCTGTAAATGAGGCCTGTGGAGAGGCATATAGGATTGCACATCCCCCAATATGCTGCTATTGTAAGAAAGAACTCAGTAGAAATATTGAATTAGCTTAGATAAGCAGAATTGCAGAATTAAGAAATGGAAAAATACAGAAAAGATGTGTTTTAAAGTTACTGATAAGAAAGAGTACATTTGCAGAGAAATATTGAGGAGTGCTGACAGATGAGTTACAGAACCTTGCTCTTCTGCACGCACAAATGGTCCCATAGCCTTGAAAGTGTGAAAGTAACAAGTTGATGAACTGACCATTGTAATTGGGACTAGAAGGGGGGCAGGCAGGTGTCATGCCTACAGAAGCCCACAGAAGGAACATAATTGGAGAAACTTATCAGTACCGGGACCAATAGAGGGGCTACGGGAGGTACGGGAGCGTACCGGGACCAATGAATTGTTTTTCTATACCTAGAATGGAACAGAAGTCTATAAAAGTTGTTGTAATGCTTGAAAACTTTGCTCAGCCATTTTGAAATTGCCTTGCTTGAGACTTGTGCACAAATAAATGATTTGGACCTTCTGAACAGACTCCTGGTATCATTGGTTTGTCTGCGCTTTGCTGCTACATATTCCTTGGTGCGTGGGCCGGGAAGTTGTGGAATCAAAGTGTATATAGGGCAATATACCACGACTTTCCGCCTCTATAGGCTTGGTCCTGCCGGGATCGCGCCCTTCCGACGAGGGCCGCTCCCTGGCGCCACCGGTCCCTTGTATCGGAGGGAGCTGGTCGGACCTCGGCGGGCGACGAGCCCGGCTGGAGTCAACGCCTCGAACCCGAGTGAGGGGAGTCCGAGGTCCAACTCATGCGCCTGCTTGGGAAGTTTTGAGGACCGGATCCGGTGAGTATAGTTTTGATTTTGGGTCTAGACAGAAATAGAAAGAGCAGTACTGCCATTGGAACTTGGAATTTGTAATCTCGAGATATTGGGAATTGGTAAGAGAGCTTGATCAACTCTCAAGGAAGAGCCGAGTAGCCTGGCATGGGAATGCGCTAGGTGAAACCCTCATCCTTTTTGTAATTGTACTTGGAAAAGACTAGTCAGAATAGATAGAAACGAATGCATTCTGGGAATACGTTGCTAGCATGATTGTGTGAACGAAGTGTGATTGAGAGGTCTGGCAGCACGGACCAAGTGAAAGCTGACCCCTGATTAGCGCATTTCCTGACCGGGCGACCGCGTTCAGGTCGCGAAAAGGGGGAAGCGATTGTCGTCTTGTCTTGTTATTTGTATTCCCTGTATGTTTCCAGGGCCGTGAGGACCCCTTACCCACGGTCCGCCCACCTTTTCCCTTCTGTCTGTTGTTGCGCGCACACATCGAAATGGGAGGGGCGGAGTCTACTAGGAACACTCCATTAGAATGTATGATCGCACATTTTAAAGAGGGATATTCAGGAGATTATGGTATTAAAATGACAGCAGCCCGTTTGCAGATTTTGTGTACTAGGGAGTGGCCCGATCTAGACCCCGTCTGGCCCCGAGAGGGAACGTTCACCGTAGAGATTATCCAGTCAATACATCGTAGAGTGCGGGTAGCGCACCCCGATCAGTACCCCTATATAGATTCCTGGTTAAGTATTTGTGAAGATCCGCCCTCTTGGGCGCAGCGCTGTTATGAGGAACAGTGCAGAATAATGTTAGCTAAAACCGATTCTAGACAGAGAAAGGAACAGCCTAGAATGAAAGAGCAGGATAAGAAAGCCAAGAAGAAACCCATCTTGGCAGATCCCGATTCCCCAGAAGTAGTCCTCAGGCAGCCCCGAACCCCAGGTCCAGTAAGAATAGCCCGGCGGCGTCCTGCCCCAGCACCCCAGAGACCGCCGGAGCCGAGGCCAGACCCAATCCCTGACCTCCCTCCTCCTGGAGAAGAGGAAGAGAGAGAATTAGCGGAGAGAAGAGAGGAGGATGTAAAAAGTGAGCCAGAAGCGGAGCTAGAAGAAGAGGAAAGTGAGGATCCCCCAGAAGCAGAAGAAGAGGAAAGTGTACAAATAATTGAGGAAGTCAGCGCCAGCACTAGCAAGCCAGTGAAAGAAAAACCCAAAGCAAAACCAGTTGAGAAAAAGATAGCAACTCCTGCAAAGACAACGACAATAGCCCTTAGATCCCAGACTCAAATGACGCCGAGGACAGCCAAACTGTTTCCCTTAAGGCAAGTCCCGGGGGTGCCCGTAAAGAATGATAATGATGAAGTGGTAGCGGGGCCCCTAACTTATGTGTATATCCCTTTCTCTACAACTGATTTATTGAATTGGAGGTCGCATTATGCCTCCTATACTAGCAAGCCCCAGGAGCTGACAGAATTAGTAACTAGTATTATGGAAACTCACCAACCCACTTGGCCAGATTGCCGTCAGCTCCTGACCACCCTATTTACCACAGAAGAACGAGCGAGAATTAGAAAAGCAGCTATTGAATGGATGGCAGAAAACCCTGCCGCTCCAGCGCAGGGGCAGAATATAATAGATCGTAGAGAAGCAGCTCAGAGAGAATTCCCGAATGAAGACCCCCAATGGGATCCAAATACAGATGAAGGATCCACCGCCCTAGCCCGTTTTCGCCAAGGCTTTTTACAAGGCCTGAGAAGAGGAGGCCAAAAAGCTATGAACCTTTCCAAAGTAGCAGGAATTATCCAAGGAATAGATGAGAGCCCAGCAGATTATTATGAAAGATTAACTGAAGCTTATAGAATGTATACTCCCTATGATCCCGAGGCACCAGGAAGTTTATGCATGGTGAATTCTGCTTTTGTAAACCAGTCTCAACCAGACATTAGACGTAAATTACAGAAATTAGAAGGGTTTGCGGGCATGAATGCAACACAGTTATTGGAAGTCGCTCATAAAGTGTATGTGAATCGTGATACTGAAAGACAGAGAGAATGTGATAGAAAGATGAAGAAGAAAGCTGATTTTTTGGCTGCGGCCATAGTTGAAAAGAAAAGGGGAGGTGTCCCTAATCGAAGGAGCAGAGGAAGAGGGCGGGGTCAAGGCGGAGGCCGGACCCAGAGACTAGGCGTGAACCAATGCGCCTATTGCAAAGAAGAAGGACATTGGAGAGATACTTGCCCGCAACTCGAAGACGCCCAGCAAGATGACGACAACGATCATCAGTGGCGAGAAGAAAGACGAGGCCGTCCCCGAGGCCGAGGAGGAGCCAATCGAGAACAATTCCAGCGAGAGAGGGGAGGAGGAGCCATCCAAGCATTGGCCACACAGGCCCATGAAGAGGATGACGTGGATTAGGACAGACCGGGCTCCAAGTTTGCTTTAGGTCTCCAGGAGCCTATGGTCGAAATACAAATAGGAGACCAATTTATGAACTTTATGGTTGATACTGGAGCAGAACATTCAGTAATAGACAAAAAGATAGCCCCATTCACCAAGAAAGCAGTCACCATTATAGGAGCAACTGGTGCCAAAGCCACAAAGTCTTTTCTTCAAAACCGAATATGCAGTCTAGGAGGACAGCAAGTAACTCATCAATTTCTTTACATGCCCGAATGTCCAGTACCATTACTGGGACGAGACATGCTAGCCAAGCTTCAAGCCCAAATATCTTTCTCTGAGCAAGGAGAAATGCAAATGACAGTGAATTCTCAAGCCAAACCAGCAGGAATAATGCTGCTGACAGTACCCCGAGAAGAAGAATGGAGATATTACATAGATGATTCGATTCAAGATACCTATTTTGAACAAACTTTAAAGAACATTCATGCACCACTTGAAGTATGGGCAGAAGGCAGTCCCCCAGGCCTAGCCAAGCATATAGCACCAGTGATTGTAACCCTCAAGCCTAGCGCTACACCAGTGCACGTCAAACAGTACCCTCTCCCAAGAGCCGCAATTGAAGGCATTCATCGCCACCTACAGAGATTACTTGAGTATGGCCTACTGAAAGTATGTCAATCCCCATGGAACACCCCACTTTTGCCAGTGAAGAAGCCTGAGACAGATGATTATCGCCCAGTGCAAGATTTGAGAAGAGTAAATGATGCAGTTGAAAATATACATCCAGTTGTACCCAATCCTTACACTCTACTAGGATTGATACCCGCTGAAGCTACCCATTTCACTGTACTGGATTTAAAAGATGCATTCTTTTGCATAAGATTAGCCCCTGTAAGCCAAATATTGTTTGCATTTGAATGGCAAGACCCCATCTCTGGAAGAGGGGGCCAACTCACCTGGACAAGATTACCCCAAGGATTCAAGAATTCACCTACCATCTTTAGTGCTGCACTAAATCAAGACCTTTCAAGCTATCCAGTAGCCCCGGGGAGGAGAGTACTTCTCCAGTACGTGGATGATCTGTTGATAGCTGCCATATCAGAAAAAGAATGTATACGAGCCACCCAAGATCTCTTGCAGTTACTAAATGAAGCTGGATATAAAGTTTCCAGAGCCAAAGCACAACTATGCCAAACAGAAGTGAAATACTTGGGTTTTCGTATTACCCAAGGAAGCAGAAGACTAGGCAGAGAAAGAAAAGAAGCAGTATGTAGAATTCCAACTCCAACAACCAGAAAGCAAGTCAGAGCCTTTCTGGGAGCAGCAGGATATTGCCGAATCTGGATACCCAACTTTGCCCAAATTGCCAAACCACTGTATGAAGCCACAAAAGGAGAAGAGAAGTCACCACTGGAGTGGGGACTTGAGCAGGATACAGCCTTCCAGAAGTTAAAAGAAGAATTGATGTCATCACCAGCACTTGGACTACCAGATGTCCACAAACCTTTCCACTTGTTTGTACATGAAGCACAGGGAAATGCCTTAGGCATGTTGACTCAGAAATTAGGAAATTGGGAACGACCTGTAGCCTACCTATCGAAACAATTGGACCCTGTGGCCAAAGGATGGCCACCCTGCTTGAGAGCAGTTGCAGCTACAGCACTACTAGTGAGTGAAGCAGACAAACTCACATTAGGACAGAACATACGAGTCACTGTGCCACATGCAGTCCTTGCCCTTATGGAACAGAAAGCAAATTATTGGCTCACCAATTCCCGAATGTTGAAGTACCAGAGCATGTTATGTGAAAACCCACAGATACAACTTGAAGTAAGCCATGCCCTGAATCCAGCTACCTTGATACCCATCAGTGAAGAACTCCCAGAACATGACTGTATCGAAGTCATGGAGACTGTATTCTCTAGTCGACCTGACCTAACAGATGTGCCCATAGACAATCCCGACCAGATCTATTATGTAGATGGGAGCAGTCTCATCCTTGACGGACGACGCTGTGCCGGATATGCAGTCGTCACTCAACACGAAGTAGTTGAATCATCAGCCCTAGCCTCAGGCACATCAGCCCAGAAAGCCGAATTGATAGCACTCACCAGAGCATTGTTATTAGGAGAAAAACTTGTGCTAAATGTATATACAGATTCCAAATATGCTTTCACTACCTTGCATGCCCATGGAGCTCTCTACAAAGAAAGAGGACTCATCACATCCGGAGGAAAATCAGTCAAATATGGTCCCGAGATATTGATGTTACTTGATGCAGTCTGGGCCCCAACACGTGTAGCTGTCATGCATTGTAGAGGACATCAAGCAGGAAAAGGAGAAGTTGCTCGAGGGAATAGATTCGCAGATGCCTCAGCACGACAAGCAGCTATGACAGGACAGATTGCCCCACAAGCTATGCCAATGCAAGCAGCATTGTTTCCAGTACCCTTGAATTTATGGACCCCACGATATACCACCAAAGAATTGGATTACTATTGTGATAAAGAAGAGGGAGTATTGAAAGATGGATGGATTGAGCTGCCACCAGAAGAAGGTAGTCAACCTCCGGGAAGAATAGTAATTCCAGAATTGTTAGGACCAGCCTTTGTTAAAGCTTTCCATGAAGCCACCCACTATGGAAAGAGTGCTATGGAGAAAGCACTCAGACCACATTTCTACATTCCTCTGATGACAACCATATCAGCCTCAGTAGCCCGACAATGTCAAATCTGTGCCAAGAATAATGCCAAGCAAGGCCTTATTACAGCACCCCGAGTTCAGTCAAGAGGTGTGACCCCCATGCACAACCTCCAAGTTGATTTCACCGAAATGCCAAAAGCCAATGGATACCATTATCTACTAGTATTAGTTTGTACTTTCTCTGGGTGGGTAGAAGCATTCCCAACCAGAACCGAGAAAGCCCGAGAAGTTACCAAAGCCTTAATGAGAGAGATTGTCCCCAGATTTGGAATCCCAGCAGTAATAGGGTCAGACAATGGACCCTCATTTGTCTCCCAAGTTACTCAGCAGTTAGCCAAAGCTTTGCAGATACAGTGGAAGCTCCACACTGCATACAGACCCCAGAGTTCAGGGAAAGTTGAGCGAATGAATCGTACATTGAAAGCCCAAATGTCTAAGCTTTGTCAGGAGACACACTTGAAATGGCCCCAAGTGCTCCCCATAGCTTTACTCAGAATACGCTCAGCCCCTGTAAAGTCAACAGGATTTTCCCCTTTTGAAGTTTTGTATGGTAAACCCCCACCAATAGTGCAGGGAGTCAAAGGAAATCTAGCCCAGATTGGTTCAGAAGTAACCAGACAAGAACTCCTAGCTCTTAGTTTTGTTCTGCAGACTCTCCATACGTGGATCCAAGACCAGTTGCCTATCAACTTGACGGAACCCTTGCATCCCTACCAGCCTGGAACTTCGGTGTGGATTAAAGATTGGAAGAAGATACCGTTGGAACCCCATTGGAAGGGACCGTACACCGTCATCCTGTCTACCCCAACTGCAGTAAAGGTAGCCGAGATCGACGCCTGGATCCACCACAGCCGAGTCAAGCCCGCCGCCGATCCTGAACCAGAGCGGTGGACAGCAGAGCAGCACCCTGATGTACCCTTGCGAGTTACTCTGAGACGGCAACCAGCAGTATAGACACTTCATCACAAGTGCTTTGCAGTAGCCAAGTCTTTCGAAGAGGATTGCTGTTTTCCATGCAGCAACAGCTTTGTTTCAACGAACCCAATTTGCATGTGTGATTTGACACACTACTTTGAGACTACATTGACTAAGCCAGACTTCACAAGCCAACTGAATTGCTAAGTTGGTTAATGTGTGCTGGACACCTTGAGGATCTTCAATCAACACTCAGCACCCGTTAAATTGCTTCATTAGCAAACGGGACGAAGAATAATAGACCGTCGTGATCAAGATCAGCAAGCTGAGGATTCAGAAGAACTCCAATCAACATCAACATGTATTTTTGCTTCTGCTTTGCCTTGGTTGCCTTCTTTGGAGGTTTTGAACAGACTTATGCTCTACCTCCATGCACAGCTTGCATTACTTCTACTAGAACTGGACTGAAAGTAACTCAGACTTTGCTTTACCATTCTTACTATACCTGCAAGGGAACAATAACTCGGTGTATCTATAACACCACTGAACTAAATGTTTGCACTCATGGCAAAATTAAAGCATGCTATAATCCGCATCAGAATCCATCCTATTACACGTTGGAAATAAGATGGAAGGATGCAGATGGACCTATATTAGCTGCTACACCACCACTTAAGGACATTACTAAACCTGCTGTTTTGAATTTTGATGCATGTAATGCTATTAATAGAGATAGTCAGTCCACCTGTGGTACATGGGAGAAAGCGTATCGAAATGACCATAAGTATATGTGTCCAGAAGGAGCCACGGGATGGAGGAAGTGTACAGGTAAAAAGGAACCAGGGTATAGTACTGCTACAGCGGCAGACTACTATTGCCCGTATTGGGAATGTGTTTTTTATGCTACCTGGAACACTGGTATAACTGATGAGAAAATAGATAAGCGGATGGCTACTCTAACCAAGCCAACCACGAATGATAAATGTCAGAAAGATGCTTGTAACCCCTTACATTTGCGTGTACATAACCCCCATGCATGGAAACAAGGATATAAGTTTGGTTTACGTATTGCAGGAGGAGGAACAGATCCAGGGACCATTGTGTATATTAGATTGAATACTCAAGCCCACAAGTCATCTAAATATCATATTCATAATACCTTTTATGAAGCTATGCATGTAAATAAGTTTGAGATCCCTCACCCTTCACAGAATTTGTTTCTAGAATTAGCCGGAGCAGTAGTATCTAGTCTTAAGATCACAGATTGTTATTTCTGTGGCGGAACCCAAATGGGAGACCAATGGCCCTGGGAAGCCCAAGAATTGAATTATTCCATGATTTACAATCAGACTGAATTACACAAGACAACCAGTGAATGGGTGTTAGCGCACTCAATCGTTGGACGTCTCTGCTTTGCCAGAACTGGACCCCAGTTCACTCAAAAGGTAGGACAGCTGGTCTGTCTTAGCCAGAAATACTATAATGCCACGACCAAGAAGGTAGCATGGTGGTCAGGAATCAGACATCCTGAACCTCCTAACCCATTAGCCAGATTTCCTGAACTTGCAGGTCTATGGACTAACCTTGCCAAAGTCCAAGCCTGGCAAGCCCCACCTGGCCTATATTGGATCTGTGGAAACCGAGCATATGCGCAACTCCCACCACAATGGGGAGGAGCATGTGTCTTAGGAACCATCAGACCTTCGTTCTTCCTGTTAAACACTGAACATGGAGAACAATTAGGATACCCTGTATATACAACCCACAAACACAAAGGAGCATCTAGACAGAAAAGAGAGGCCTTACAGATAGGCAAATGGGAGAAATGGCAAGGTGATGATTGGCCACCAGAAAGAATTATTGAGTATTATGGACCTGCCACTTGGAATGATGATGGTATGTATGGTTATCGTACCCCAATTTATATGATTAATCGTATTATTCGCTTACAAGCAGTAGTTGAAATAATAACCAATGAAACTAGTCATGCTCTCACGCTCTTAGCTAGACAAAGTACTCAGATGCGCACTGCCATATACCAGAATCGCTTAGCCCTTGATTATTTGCTAGCAGCTGAAGGAGGAGTATGTGGTAAGCTGAATTTAACCAATTGCTGTTTAAAAATAGATGATAAAGGTCAAGTAGTTGAAGAAATTGCTAAAGATATGCAAAGACATGCTTATGTGCCAGTACAGACTTGGCACGCCTTGAAATTTCCTAATTGGTTTGCTAACCTTTTCTCTTGGCTGGGAGGATTTAAGACTTTCGTTATCTTAGTACTAATCCTTGTTGCTGTAGTCCTCTGCTTACCATGTTTAATCCCATGTTGTATGCGTTCCCTTCATAGTGCTATTGATAGTACAGTAGAGCGGAAGACCGCAACTAGAATAATGGCTTTATACAAAGTCAGCCCTAGTGGAAATAGTAAGAATCCTTTAATCAGGATTTGAATCCTCTGGAAAGTGATTTAATTCTCACACCTTATTAAGTAATAGGGTGAGATTAATCAAAGGGGGGAATGTGGCAGGTGCAGGCCTGTGACCCACGGTGTCTGACATAGGCAGGCCAGCATGGCTAGCTTGACCTGTAAATGAGGCCTGTGGAGAGGCATATAGGATTGCACATCCCCCAATATGCTGCTATTGTAAGAAAGAACTCAGTAGAAATATTGAATTAGCTTAGATAAGCAGAATTGCAGAATTAAGAAATGGAAAAATACAGAAAAGATGTGTTTTAAAGTTACTGATAAGAAAGAGTACATTTGCAGAGAAATATTGAGGAGTGCTGACAGATGAGTTACAGAACCTTGCTCTTCTGCACGCACAAATGGTCCCATAGCCTTGAAAGTGTGAAAGTAACAAGTTGATGAACTGACCATTGTAATTGGGACTAGAAGGGGGGCAGGCAGGTGTCATGCCTACAGAAGCCCACAGAAGGAACATAATTGGAGAAACTTATCAGTACCGGGACCAATAGAGGGGCTACGGGAGGTACGGGAGCGTACCGGGACCAATGAATTGTTTTTCTATACCTAGAATGGAACAGAAGTCTATAAAAGTTGTTGTAATGCTTGAAAACTTTGCTCAGCCATTTTGAAATTGCCTTGCTTGAGACTTGTGCACAAATAAATGATTTGGACCTTCTGAACAGACTCCTGGTATCATTGGTTTGTCTGCGCTTTGCTGCTACACCACTAGGTAGCATGTCACTAAAATCTATGCAGGAGTCCAACTTTTGGTTAACTTATCTCTGCTGCTTGGCATTGTAGCTAAGGCTTTGGTCACCAAATATTTTCCCAGGCTAGGCCTCATGGGTCACTTGCCTGGAAAGCTGGGGAAGGTGAGTGGTAGGCGACAGGATGGTGGGCATGGTACCAGTACTGCTTGCTATTGTGCCTATATTTTTTCGCTACCATATCACCACTGCCCCTCTGCCTTTGACTCCCTCTTTCCTGCACCTCAATCAACAGCTTCTCTTTCCAGTAAGTCAGTGTGTTGCACTGAAAAGAAATAGTTCCTTTCAGTCACAGGTCACAGAGACCAGCTGGCATGTAAGTATCTTCCTTCAAAGAGGGTTACAATCTTTTTTCCAATTGGCCATGCAAGAAATTCACCATCACCAAAACCTCCACTGTGAATACCTGTTGCTGTCAAAAATCTGCTAACTTTGCCTGTAAAATATTCATTACCAGGATGAAAAAGTTCAGGGTATCCCTTGGGGAGCTTGGTTCCTTCAAAGCATCCTTAAAGGGCTTTAGGACTTCTATCACCTATGTGATATTTGTCCAACCCTGGCAACACAAGAAGCTTTCAGTCCCAATTTTCATCTTCATTGACATCTGAACAATCACCCACTGGAAAAGTTAACCTACTAACTTTTCTAGCATTTTATAAGTGAAATTCCACCAAGTGGCAATATCATGTTTCATGCTTCTCATGCAACTTATGCCCATCCTTCAAACTTTGGTAAAAATATCCTGTCTGCATCCTTAGCTGCTTTAACCATGTTCAGCCCACCATCCGTTACAAAGAAACATGGATGCACAGTGCTTTATTTGTGCTCTATCTGCCAGCCCTGCAGTCCTTATTTCTGTTAAGATATGGGTCCAAGAGTGGCTATTGTAAGGACTACTTGGATGCTGCACTAATAGCAGTGGCACCATCCAGTGCCACTGTTATTTGCACAGGTCTGACATTTTCCAGATCAGGGGAGGTTCTTGCTGCCAGTTATTTCATGCTGACAGGAGATTCCTCTGACATGGAAAATCCCACTTAGTATATAAACCACTCCTAAAGGCAGAACTCTGTCTTTGGTCCCTAGCCATTGTACCATGAGTTTCTAAAGGGAGTCTGCCCTTAAGGGACAGGTACTGTACATCTGGAAGTCACCCAGAGCACTCTAAATGTAAGGAGGAATATCTTCACCCAGCCGCCATGACCAGATGAGAGTTTTGAACAGGTCTGATGCTTCTGTCAAGGGGCAGAGGAGAGCTTAGCCTGGTAAGAGGTTCCAGGAGTGTTCCTGCAACAGCCCCTCTAGATCACAGGAGCCAGGGGTCAAGCAGCACTGGGAAGCTGAATCTTCATAGTCATCCATCCAGGAGATGCCATATGCCATATGCCAGGAATGCCAGAGCCAGGGATGTCGTCCAGCACAGAATTGCAGGACTGTGACTGCAGCACCTTCACTTTCAGGTACTCTTGGGATGAAAATTGGTAGAAGAGAAGTAGTTCCTCAGATAAGTAATTAGACTAGTCAAAGCACTTAAATGGTGGAGAAACAGGTATCAAGATGATACACTAGATAGGAAGAGTTCTGTGGAGGGACTGAGGCACAAAATACCCTACCAAAAGGGAGAGGAGAAAAGCCTGTTTGTAACATAGTTTAGAATTATTGTTCCTGCCAATTGTTCTGATTGTTATGTTTTACCAGTGACTCTAAAGTTTAAGTAAACCCTCAGTCCAGAACTCAATTTATGACCTAGACTCAAATATTTGAAAAGGGAGTGGTGTGAGTGTGTCAAGTGCCATGGGCCTACTGGTTTATGCCAGACCCCACCAAGAGAACCCTGATGTTTAAAAATCCATGAGCTCCAGAGTAAAGACTGAGACAAAAAGCTCATAGGGTTGTGGTGTTCCTATGTATGCCAAGCAGTTAGGGAGGTAACTTAAAAGACCACACAGAAAAGGTTATACTATCATCTACCAACTGTCTGTGCAGCACAGCCCACTGATGTGCACTTCCTGATGCTCCCCCATTATACCTACAGCCTGTCCCTACCTCTTCCAGCTGCCATCCGTATGCTGCCAGGAAGAGGTAGGCATCATTAGTATTCTGACTAGTCCAGATGTCTTTGGTAAAATGTACGCTGCTACCATCCTCTGCCACTGCCAGCTGTGCCGGCAGCTGGTGACACAATTAATTATACAGGCTGATGATCACCTGCCTATTAAACGTCCTGCAGGGTACTCAGTAATCAGAAGCTAAGAGATATAGCAACCTCTTAAATCCCACCTTCTCAACCATCTTCAGGGGATGGCCATCTAGGGCAATCATTGCCCCAGTGCGTTATGTTATCACCCTCTATGCTTCCTGTACCTTGCTCCACAACAGTATTGCCAAATACCACTCCATATCTTCCATGGTAGCTTGCTTTATTGCATGTGCCACTTCAATGGAAGAAGAGGCTAGAGGCTCCACATGAGAAAGGGATTTCATTTTTTCCTGGACCTTTCTCACCACTGGTTTTTCTACTCCTGGAATGAATCCCCAGTCTAGGATCAGCACATTCCTTTGTACTGAGCTGGAAATGGTGCTGTTTTAGCAAATGATGCTGTATGCTGCTGTTCGTAAGATGGCCTATCAGCTTCCCTCTACAAATGTGCTTCCTACAGTGCATGCATTCTGCATTACATGGATCCTCAAGCACTTGCCTCCTGTGAGGTTTTTTGAGACTTCCCCTCTTTTTCCTTGGGGGGGTGGGGGGGTGGGATTGCGGCTGCTGCTCTTAGTGCTGCTGCTGGACCTGCATCTGGGGACAAAGGGAAGGATGAAAGACCAATGGCATACTTTCCACACTCTATTGTCTCCTGTGTCTATGGGTTGCTCTTAGCCCTGCAACTGCCAGCAGTATCATTTTCTACCTCCTCACCAGTTAGCATGATAACAATCCCTTCAAGACTTTAAACTTTCAATATCTGATGATTCTGATGAAATCCTGTCCATGAGGATTCCTCATTGTGTAGCAGAAAAAATTATCCCCACACTTTTCAGCATGGAATGTGGTGCATCTGTTTTTCAGCTCATTTCCCTTTACCTGCTGCTTGACTTCTTTCTTTCTACCACATACTATTTTGATTTCCCTTTGCCACTCTATGGAGATGACACCGGGGACCTCTTCTTTCACAGCTGCATCAAAAACTGCTACTTTTTCTATTCACCTTATAAAGAAATTTCTCATTGTTTCATCAGTGGATTAGAGGAGGCCATAACCATATCCCACAAATGATCTATCTCTTTCTGTGTACCTGTGCCATTGTTGTTCTCACCTTTCTGCCTTTCTTTCTATCTACCTCATTTACTTTTCCATACCTACTCTTTCCAAACACTACGGTATGATAAGACTGGATTCTTAGATCTTTAGAACAGTGAATGCCTGTTTTTTACTACCCTCTGCCATTCACTAGCCCTCTGCTGCTTGAGAGTACCATCACCCCAACTTGGCTGCATCAGATATTTACGCTGGGGTTACCTGCCTGGCCTGGGGTAAGCCATGGAGTGCCCAGAGACTTAGTCTCACTCAATTGACTGGAGATAGGAGGAATTTGCTTGCATCAGACTGGATTCTCAGCTTTTCAGAACAAGAAATGGTCTGTCTTTTAGTATCTTCTATCACACATTAACTCTCTGCTGCTTTGGACTACCATCACCCTAAGTGTGCTGTATCAGATATTTGCCCTGAGGTCACCTGCCCAGTATGGTGTAGATGCTGGAGTGTTCAGTGACCCATCCTCTCTGCTCCCGCTCTTCAACTGACTGGGAGAGAGAGAATTTTCACAGTTAATATTTGTATCGGGCTGAATGGAACAGGAAGTGCCTATCTTTTACCGACCTCTACCACCCACTAGCTCTCTGAAGCTTGGGAGTACCATCACATCAACCATACTACTGTACATCAGATATTTGTGCTGGGGTTACCTGCCTGGACTGGCATAGACCCTGGAGTAGCCAGTGACCCCATCTCCCTTTTCCCACTCTAACTGACTGGGGAGAAAGGGGATTTGCATGACTAAGTTCATATCATACTGGATTCTCAGCTCTTCAGGACAGGGAGCGTCTGCCATTTACTGCCCTCTCTCACCCACTCTCCCTCTGCTGCTTGGGAGTACCATGCTATATAATGGAGAAACATGCCCCCTGTTCATATTATGAGACATGGGTAAATGTTTTGGACATCCTTGCGTCAACTGTATTCTGAAAAGTTGCACATTTTGGATCCTGCACGTCTCCATGATGTACCCATGGATGCCACACTTCCTCGGTAAAAACGTGCATCTCTTAAGCGGCTCTTCACACTGACAGTAGTTTTCTGATGCACACTAGACATAAATACCAATGAGAAACGACTGCTGCTGCAGCTTAAGCCATTTACCAGTCCTCTCCATGCCCTAAAAAGTGCACTGAGAGAATTGGTAGACAGAGGGAGGCGTGTGTCAGTGGTTGGGACAGGTTACTTCGGGTTGGCGGGCCAGGGGTTCAATTCCCACATGTGGACAAGTAACCTCAGGCTAGAGGGATTGGGGTCTCTTGTCCCATGGCCATTCCTTGTGGTCTTAGGCAAGCCACTTAACCCTCCATTGCCTCAGGTACACTTAGATTCCAAGCCCTTTGGGGACAAGGGAATAAAAAGTACCTGTTTGTGTGTATATATATGTAAACCACTCAGATGCACATAGTAAAGGGTAGTATGTCAAGTGCCTAAACCATAAGTAATCCCAGTGCATCCTAATTTGCTATGAGAGAATCTAAATATGAACATGTATGTCAGGATATACCTTGTATCATATGGTACTTGACATTATAAAATAGCCCTAGTGATTTCTGCCTTGGTCATCTATATAAAAACAAGTTAAACTGCTAAGGATGCACTCTTACCAAGTGCACAAAACCTGAAACTAACATTGCAGTTCCCCAAAGGATGCATAATATTGCTGAGCAACAAATGTATGCCCTTTTCGTGCCTATAGCTAAGTGCACTCATTATGCTGTTCCGCACTACATTCCCTCTCTTATCTCTCTCTACATCCCTCCTTGAGAACTCCACTCTTCTGGCAGATCACTTCTATCTGTGCCCTTCTCTTCTACTGACAACTCCAGACTTTGCTCCTTTCACCTTGCTGCTCCTTATGCCTGGAAAAAACTACCTGAGTCTGTGTGTTAGGCTTAATAAGAACATAAGATATGCCATACTGGGTCAGACCAAGGTCCATCAAGCTCAGTATCTTGTTTCCAACAGTGGCCAATCTAGGTCATAAGTACCTAGCGGTTTCCCCAGAAGACACAGGTTCCTCAATGCTTGTATTGGGTCACGCAGTGATATAATGTGTCCCTTTTAATAATGGTTTATGGACCTTTTTTCCAGGAACTTGTCCAAACCTTTTTTAAACCCAGCTACACTAACAGCTTTTACTACATCCTCCGGTAACAAATTCCAGAGTTTGATTACACATTGAGTGAAAATATATTTTCTCCTAAGACAAGCAGAATTCGTCAACCACACCTGGTGACGTCTCCAACGGTGCCGTACACGGAAGTGCTCTCTAGAGCTCAGAATCTTTATGAGCATGAGCCAGAGGCCCAACCCACTAGCCCGCCCCTAGCCAGCCAGTCTTTTTTCTTCTGCCGTGCCTACACCATGCGGATCCTGCTCTCTCAAGCCAGAGAAGATATTTTAACGATATATACTCACAGAAGATGCCATCTACAAAACCAGGATTCAAGAAATGCAGCCACTGCTCAAGGAAGATTAGCAGCTCAGATGCCCATGACCGGTGCGTTAGATGCTTGGGTGCCGATCACCAGGTCCAGGACTGCCAGCACTGCTCCCGAATGTCCCCCAGAGCTCTGAAGTCTAGAAGCCACGCTTTGAAAGACTTCCTTGCCTCGCAGATCACAGAGCTTCCAAAAATCGCTTCACCGGCACGGGATGCGCCCTTAGGGGCCTCCATCCCCGGCCATTTAGCTCAGGACTCCCCTAGTAATGAAGCTCCCACGACAAACAAGGCTCCCACAATGAAGAAGCTTGACTGTCGCAGCTCTAAAGGTAATAAAGAGGCAAAGCGACATGCTCCTGAGTCCTCCTCCGGCCTCCGCGGCTCTCCCAGTACCATCAGGAACCCCCGTGGAGACCCACGCTATCCTGACCATGCTGCTGCTCCAGGGGGTGGCCATCTTGCCGACGTCATCACCACAAGCCCCACCCCCTCATCCTCCATTGGCCAGTGTCAAGGACCGCAGAGCTCCGCCCACCAAACGTCCATTGTGCAGCAGCATAGGCTCTCCCATCGACATCACGGTGCTTCCCCGACTCTCAGCGCAGGCTCAGGACCGTCGCCCCATGCTGGCACTATGTCCTCCCCAGCACCACAGAGTTGGAACAGTGATCACAGCGGCAAAGAGGGCAGTGTCCGCGACCGAATCAATCAGCATGACCGCTGCAGGGATGGGAGCGCCGATCACAGAAAAACCGATAAACATCATCAGCGCAGACACCGGAGCAGGGATCACAGCCACAGGAGGCACCACAGCTCCTGCAGCCCCGGCTCCTCCAGAAACGATCATGGCCCGAAGCGGAAGTGGCACACAGACAGTCCCAGCCCAGGATCTAGACCAGGCAAGAGACTCACCCAGCACCTACAGCAGCATAACATTTCGGGGCAGCCACCACCTCCACCGTGGCACTACCCAACCAAGAAGCCATACTGCAGCTGCTCTCCAGCCTCACAGATCTCTTACGTGATGGCTTCAAAGATACCTCCACCCAGAATGCAGTTTCGGAAGGACCACTAGACTCTAGTGCTAAACCTGATAACCTACAAGACTCTAACCAGAGCTTTGCAGCAGTGCCTCTGCGAGTCCTGAATCCCCATCCTTCCTGAGCTTAGGGGAGGAGGAGGAGGAACCGACACCCCTTGGGTCCGAATCCCCTAAGGCAAAAGCGGCCTCGGTGCAGAGTTCAGAGAGAGTTTCCACAGGGGCGTCCGCAGACACTTAGCCAGCCCCAGCCGCTCCGACTCCTGAGGACCTCACATACCCCAAGTTTTTGCGCAAAGTGGCTTCCGCCCTCAACCTCATCCCCCCCCCCAGAACCTCAACGTGACGACCCGGAGGTCCTCATGTATCTCAACGCTCCGAAGAGGCCCATCACCTTACCAATACATCAGCGTCTCCTGGACACACACACAAAACTATGGCAGAGCCCGGCCTCCTCTCTGGTGTGCCCCAGGAAACTAGATGTGAAATACCAGGTCCAGCAAGCGCCTGGATTCGGAAAAAGCCAGCTGCCTCATCACTCCATAGTTGTATTCTCAGCCCTAAAGTGCATCAAGCCCTCCCACAACCATGCCAACTCTCCCCCCAGAAAAGACCCCAAGCTCCTGGACGACGTTGGGAAGAAAGTCTTCCAAGGAGCTATGCTTAATGCAAGAATTACTGCGCACCAGTTTCAACATATACTCTTCCAGGACGCCCTGCTGGTGACCCTCAAGGACACCTTAACAACCCTTCTGCCCGAGGAAAAAGCAAAAGCGCTATCCATAATTGGGGACCTAAAGGAGTGTGGGAAGCACCTCATCACCACGATACACGACGCCTTTGAAGTTGCAACTCGCACAGCCGGCACCGCTATCTCCACTTGGAGGCTAGCATGGCTACGAGCTTCGGGCCTGCGTGAAGACACCCATAAGCGCATCGCGGATGCACCCTGCAATGGAGAGTCACTCTTTGGGGAGAAAGTTGCGGACACTGTCAACGATATGAAGGAGCATTGCTCCACACTACAGACCTTCGCTGAGGATGACCTGGAGTGCCACTCCAATACCAAGGGTACATATAGCCGAAGATCCTACCCCACTCACAAAGGGTACAACACCTACCGCAAACGGCAACAACCTCGCTACAAGCAGGCAGCCTACAGATCCTCATATGGAGCCCCGCATCAACAGAAGCACCAAAGGGACAGAAAGCAAAAGAAACAACCGCCTCTGTCAGGCAAAAGCAAACCGCCTTTTTGACAACCAACCTGCAGAGGAACGGGCAACCCTTCCAGTTGGGGGATGGTTGACCGCCTTCTGGGACTCCTGGCAACTTATTTCCACAGACACGTGGGTCCTGCGGATTATTCAGGAGGGGTACCGCCTGCACTTTCTGTCTCCCCCTTACCAGCGCTCCGCCAACAATCAACCAAAGACAGCGAAACATCCCTGCCAATGCACCAGGAATTACTGCACCTCCTGACAATCCAAGCTATAGAACCGGTGCCTCTGAGTCAGACCAACCTGGGATTCTACTCCAGATTTTTCTTGGTACTGAAGAAATCGGGAGGGATTCGCCCCATCCTAGACTTAAGGAACTTAAACAAGTTTATCTTCAAAAAGAAGTTCCGAATGTATTCACTGGACTCGATACTCCCCCTCCTCCAGCCCGGAGATTGGATCACATCCCTAGACCTTCAAGATGCATACACAGATGTCCCAATCTACCCGCAGGACAGAAAGTACCTGTGTTTTCAAGCCCTCGGAGGTCATTATCAATACAAGGTCCTCCCATTCGGCCTCTCACCAGCACCACAGGTGTTCATGAAGTGTGTGGCCATCGCGGCCATGTCTTCTCGTATCTGGACAACTGACTTCTATCATCACCATCACCGCGGGAGACTCTGTGGGCCATCAGATGGACTATCCGCCAACTCACTGCCCTCGGATTCCTGGTGAACCACCAGAAGTCACAACTCATCCCCACTCAGCGTCTGGAGTTCATAGGGGCCGACATAGACACCGTGGAGGCGAAGACTTTTCTCCCAGTGCAGAGGGCAGAGAAGCTGGCCGCCCTAGCCACGGCAGCCTCCCTTCAAACAGTTTCAACGGCCCGGTCCCTCCTACGTCTTATTTATTTATTTATTTATTTAACATTTCTTCTATACCGCGCTATTACAATCAGCGCGGTGTACATCGAACAAAACATACTACAATGCATACAAGCAACATTGAGTTTTACATAGAACAGGGAAAAAAAACATAGGATAACCGGGGTAACTATTTACAGGGTAACTATTTACATGTTAAATTAGTATTGTCACCAATATTCTAAGCCAATTTGGTATCATCTTCATTTCGTGAGGGAGGGACAGGAGTAAAAGTGGTGGGTGGGCAGTAGTATAGTCTAACCATTTTCTGGTTGTAATAAGGTGCTATGGTAGCTGAGACATGAGGGAAGTTTACCCGATGTGTGGGTGTCAGGGTAGTATATTGTGAATAGGTGGTGTTTCAGAGCTTTTCGGAATAGGATTAAGCTTTTGATGCCACGGATTTCATGTGGAAGGGCATTCCAATTTAGGGGAGCGAATATAGAGAAAGCCCTGTTGGAAGTGGTCTTAGTACATGACGTCATCATCTTGGGGACTATTAAGGTGTTCATTGAAGTGGATCTCCTGTCTCTGTTTTCCAGGGTGCTGTGGATTAGTTTGCTAATTGGTGTAGGTGGGTAGTTATTCAGGGCTTTGAAAGTAAGGACTAGTGACTTATATTGGAGTCTGGCATGTAACGGCAGCCAATGCAGATTTTTCATGATTGGTGTTATGTGGTCAGTTCTTGATGATCCAGAGAGAACTCTTGCGGCGGCATTCATAGCTAGGCGGAGCGGATTTAAAGTTGATTGAGGCAGGCCGTGCAGGACGATGTTTGCAAAGTCCAGGTGTGGGAGGACTAATGCCTGAAAGGTTGTCCGGTAGTCACTGGATTCCAGTAGGGGGCGGAGGTGACGTAACGTTTTGATCTTGTGATATATAGACTTTGTAACGTTCTTCACATGTGTGGTCATATCTAGGTGCTGGTCCAATGTGATGCCAAGATATCTGATTGTAGGTTTGGACTTCAATTCTACATTGTTGACAAGTAGCGATGGGGGGGTGTGAATTTACGGTTCTTCGTAACAAAAAGGACATCAGTTTTACTATGATTGATCCGAAGGTTTTGTGTCAGCAGCCAATCAGCTACAGCTCCGAAACAATTGATTATTGGGGAGAACATCGGTTGGTCAATTTTGAACGGCATGTAGAGGAGGATGTCGTCTGCGTAAGCCAGGCATCGTACGTTGAAAGGTCGGATCAAATCACATATCGGCTGTCTTCTGGGCCATATGGCCGCCACCACCCATGTGTTGCCTCTAGCATGGCTACATATGCAAACTCTTCAGTGGTGCCTACACTCGTGCTGGAACCAGCACACCCAGCCGCTCTCCACCAACATTGCTCTCGACGCTCACACCAAGAGGAGCCTCCGGTGGTGGACAGTCAAACAGAACCTCACGATGGGGAAGCAGTTCCAGCAACCCAGTCACCAGATCACCATCACTATCAATGCATCCTGGACGGGATGGGGGGCCCACATGGGCCACCTACGCACACAAGGGGCCTTACAGCGACAGAGGTGGGCCTCCACATAAATCTCCTGGAACTCAGAGCCATAAGGTACGCACTACATGCCTTCTAGCTACATATCAAGAACAAGTCAATTCTGGTACAGACAGACAACCAGGTGGCCATGTTCTATACCAACAAACAAGGAGGAACAGGCTCACGACCTCTGTGCAGGGAGGCACTCCATATCTGGGCACTAATCCTAATGAGCCGCTGCTGGATAAGAGCATCCTATCTCCCAGGTGAACAGAACTCCCTGGCAGACAGGTTGAGCCGGCAGCTGAGCCCACACAAAAGGACCCTGAGTCCCCAGGCCACCGCCCATATCTTCAGCTGCTGGGGCCAGCCGGAGATCGACTTCTTTGCTACAGACCAGAACAAGAAATGTCCCCTGTTCTGTTCCAAATATCCGTCAGCCCACAGCGTGTGCCTTTGGCGTGTGCTGGGGGGAGTGGTCTCTTGTATACGCCTTCCCACCCACTCCCCTGATCTCCAAAACACTGCAGAAGGTGATCCAGGACAGGGCCCAGGTCATCCTCGTGGCCCCATACTGGCTCCGTCAGATGTGGTTCCCAACTCTGATATGCCTCGCGCAGGAGCAGCCCCTCCAGCTCCCTCTACACCAGTCCATGCTGACCCAGGACGATGGACTCACACTGCACCCCAACCTGAGGGCCCTGGCGCTAATGGCATGGAGATTGAGCAGATGACTCTCTCTTCACTTCACGTTTCGGAATAGGTACAACACATCATTCTGGCAGCCAGGCGACCATTCACCAGGAAATCCTATGGCCTCAAGTGGAAGCGGTTCAGCCTTTGGTGTGCCCCTAGAGGGCTCAACCCCTCCAACTGCCTCGTCCCGTGTGTCCTACAGTACCTTGCTTCGCTCTCGGAACAGGGAATCAAAACCAACTCTGTCCGGGTACACCTAACTGCTATTGCAGCATTCCACGAGCGCTCGGGCGACGGAACCATCGCCTCACTACCCTTGGTGCCTAGCTTCATGAAAGGGCTGAACAACCTACAACCTCCAATACGGGCCCCTGCCCCTGCTTGGGACCTGAACATTTTTCTCCAGCAGCTGACCCGGGCGCCCTTCTAACCACTACTTACAGCCTCAATGAAGTACCTGACATGGAAAACCCTGTTCTTGGTGGCCATCACCTCCGCACGCAGAATCAGCAAACTTCAGGCACTGGTGGCACACCCACCGTATACCCAATTGTTACAGGACAGAGCCACCCTTCGCACTCACCCCAGGTTCATTCCAAAGGTGGCTTCAGAGTTCCACATCAATCAAACCTTCGAACTGCCCATGTTCTATCCTGAGCCACACTCCTCTCACGAGGAGGAGAGGCTACACACCCTGGACTGCACCAGAGCCCGCCGAACCTCAGGACAGGCCCTCTCCGGAAGGGCTCTCAGCTATTCATATCCTACGATCCCAACAGACCAGGGCGCCCGATCACAAAACGTACCATGGCCCAATGGATCTCGGGCTATATCTGCCTCTGCCATGAACTGGCAGGCGCACACACGGCCCCCAAACGTAGGACCACACCAGCTCAGGGCACTGGCGACCACTATCGTGAATCTGCGCTCCATCCCTCTGATCGACATCTGCAGAGCCGCCACTTGGTCCTCCGCCCATACCTTCCAGAGGCATTACTGCTTGGACTTGGACATGCAGGCACGCTGCGCTTTTGGACAGGCAGTCCTTTCCACTGCCAACAACATCAACCCCAATAGGGGACAGTGACTACCTTACGGCCACGTTGGCCTTGCTGTCAGAAACTAGCCCCCAGCCATGTTGGCCTTGCTGTACGGCCATGTTGGCCACTCATTCACTCGACTTATGCTAGTGACAAACTTCCGGCCATGTTGGCCTTATTGTTCGGCCATGTTGGCCACTTCAATGATATACTTGCTACTGTTCATGTGTGATAATGTTAACCGAATAAAAGCTATTCAACTTCACCTTGCCTCGGCCTCCCTCTCCACTGCTATTCCGTGCTATCGCGCAGCTAGGGAGGCACCAGGTGTGGCTGACAAATCCTGCTTGTCCTAGGAGAAAACTGGGTTACTTACCTGTAACGGGAGTTCTCTGTGGACAGCAGGATGAGTCAGCCACACATTCCCGCCCACCTCCCCAGGCCGAGCTCAGCCTCTGCACGCCCCTAGCCACGGACACGCCGGGCAAAGCTGGAGACTCACTGGCTGGCTAGGGGCAGGCTAGTGGGTTGGGCCTCTGGCTCATGCTCAGAAAGATTCTGAGTTCTAGAGAGCACTTCCGTGTACGGTGCCCTCGGAGACGTCACCAGGTGTGGCTGACTCATCATGCTGTCCACGGAGAACTCCCGTTACAGGTAAGTAACCCATTTTTCTCTTATTAGTCTTAAATAGGTTACCCTGTAGCTTCATTGCATGTCCCCTAGACTTTTTATATTCTGATGATGTAAACAATCGATCTACGTTTACCCGTTCCACTCCATTCATTAATTTATAGACCTCTATCCTATCTCCCCTCAGCCATCTCTTTTCCAGGTTGAAGAGCCCCAACCTTTTTAGCCTCTCTTCATAGGAGTATCCTTTCATCCCCTTTACCATTTTGGTGGCTCTTCTCTGTACCTTTTCTAATAACTCTATATCTTTTTAAAGATACAGCGACCAGAATTGCACACAATATTCAAGGTGCGGTCGCACCATGCAGCGATACAGAGGCATTATAATATCCTTCGTTTTATTTTCCATTCCTTTCCTTTCCTTATGATACCTAGCATACTATTTTCTCTCTTGGCTGCCGCTGCACATTGGGTGGAGGGTTTTAACATGTTATCCACGATAACGCCTAAATCTTTTTCCTGGGTGGTGGTTCCCAATGTGGAACCTTGCATCTTGTAACCATAGTTTGGGTTATTCTTTCCTAGGTGCATAACTTTGCACTTGTCCACATTATATTTCATTTGCCATTTGGATGCCCAGTCTTCCAATTTATCAAGATCTTCTTGCAATTTTCCACAATCCTCTTGGGTTTAACAACTTTAAATAGTTTTGTGTCATCTGCAAATTTGATAACCTCATTCGTTATTCCCTTTTCCAGGTCATTTATGAATATGTTAAAAAGCAGCGGACCCAACATAGATCCCTGGGGTACTCCACTATTCACTTTTTTCCGTTGGGGAAAATTGGCCATTTAGCCCTACCCTCTGCTTTCTATCTTTTAACCAGTTCCTGATCCACAATAGTATATCACTTCCTATCCATGACTTTTTAGTTTTGCCAAAAGTCTCTGATGATGGACCTTGTCAAAGGCTTTCTCAAAGTCCAGATACACTATATCAACTGACTCACCTTTATCTACCTGTTTATTCACACCTTCAAAAAAAATAACAGATTAGTAAGACAAGATCTTCCTTGTCTAAACCCATGTTGGCTGTCTCCCATTAACCCATGACTATCTACATGCTGAGTAATTTTGTTCTTTATGATGGTTTCTACCATTTTTCCCAGTACTGACATCAGGCTCACCGGTCTGTAGTTTCCTGGATCACCCCTGGAACCCTTTTTAAAAATTGGCGTTACATTGGTGATCCTCCAATCTTACAGATGATTTTAATGATAGTTCACATATTACTAATAGCAGATCTGCAATCTCATATTTCAGTTCTTTCAACACCCTTGGATGTATGCCATCCGGTCCAGGTGATTTGCTACTCTTCAGTTTATCAAATAGTTGTAATACCTCTTCCCGGTGTAGCGATATTTCTTTCAATTCTTCTGCAGCATCACCTTTAAATACCACTTCAGTCATGGGTAAGATCCCTACATCTTCCTCAGTAAAGACTGAAGCAAAGAATTCATTCAGTCTCTCCACTATAGCCTTGTCCCCTCTTACTGCCCCTTTTACTCCTCTATCATCTAATGGTCCAACTGACTCTCTCTCACAGGTTTTTTGCTATGAATGTACTTGAAAAAGTCTATATTATGCATTTTTGCTTCCACAGCAAGTTTCTTCTCAAATTCTCTCTTTGCCTGCTTTATCAATGCCTTGCATTTAACTTGCCAGTGTTTGTGCTGCTTCCAGTTTTCGTCATTTGGCTCTTTTTTCCATTTCCTGAAAGAGGCTTCTTGTCTGGCCCTTCTCAAATCCAAGCTGAGCGCTCACCTCATCATTGCCGCTGTTGGATCTGATCCGCCTCATAACCCTTGTGTTTCCTTATCATTTCCCCTAGATGTATCCTGTCCACAGCTGCTGTATTGTCTGTTTTGAATAGATTGTAAGCTCTGATGAGCAGGGACCATCTGTGCAGTGCTGCATACATCTTATAGCACTATACTAATGATCAGTTGTAGTTGTAGTGGTAGTTGTAATGCCCTTCTGACTATGGCATCTGATTCCCACATATCTGGCTCTGGCATTTCTCACAGCAGCTACACCAGTCCCATCATGGCATATGTATACATCCTCTATCTGTGGGGCAACCCTGTCTGCCTTCCCACAGTCTGCTTTATGGCACTGCTTCTATGGTCAGGCCTGCATGGGCATGGGCATGGGAGGGGGGACACCTGTGCCACCATACCCAGGTAGCCAGCGTCCAGATATATCACCACTCTTGCAGCTTGCATAGATCCTGGACTGGGGAAGGATGTAGGCTTCATGGCACAATCTGGGGGATGTTGGCACAACATCAGTTATGTCTCCCAATGACTTGTGCATCTGATGTATGGCTGCCTATCACACTGGCACCAAGTGACACTGCAGTCATCCATATGGTCCAGGTACCGGCTAGCAGCACATCAGATCCTCCTGTACTACCTACAAACCACACACTCTCACTTGTAGTCACAAAAGACATCATTCTGCCAAACAGAACCTATAGTTAACAGCTTCTATACCATAATAGCATGACATCCCAGGACTACACATACGATCAACATGATTTGTTTCCAGACTCACTCAGATACTATTCTTACATCAACACTCCCAGTTTTCAGAACACAGAATTTGTTAGGGTCCACTGGTTTAGCTCATTTGACACAAATAGTACATTTCATAATAGCCAGAATAAACACTATTGCTCTTCCTAATATTTCTGCAAGGGTGTTTATTAATGTTTCTTTATCTTACAACATTCCCTCACCTCTGCTTTTTGTTCTTTATAACTGCATCTTGTGTTTTTCCAGACTGCAGTCATAGCAGTTCAGCACATACTTGTCACAGCCATTCTTCAATATGAGACAAATTGAAGAGTACAGCAGAATATTTTCTAAGTCCTGGCCTTATTGCACGTTTCAGCAGGAATAACGGGGACATCCGCGGGCATATCGCAGAACATACGCGGGCCATTCCGAACTATACTATGCACATCTCAGTGGCTGATCATGCCCCCATTCTGCCCCTTCTGGGCACATTCTGAGATCCCCGTGCTAGCGCCATGGACATGCATGACAGCAATGTTTCAGAACAAAGTCAGGGACATTTTCAGCACATAAATGTCCCCGCCGCATGTACAAATCCCTTATTCATGTTCTGGAATGCCCTCCACAGTATTTACTTACAAAGGAGAAAAAAGGTTTGTCTGAGGTAACAAAAAAACAGACTGACTGTGTTTTTTAGACTTCAGGAAAAAAATTGAGCTGGAATGAACCTATTCAAGGTGAGATACTGTACAGTCAATCTAATTATTAATAATGATATCTTACATTTCCAGATAGATGCTTCCCAATTTCCAGGTTTTGACTGCAGGTGATAAGATCGAATAAATGTTGGATTCACAATGCTGACTGCAACCTCAAACTCTGCAATTTCAGCCCTAAGGCAATCAAAGAATCCCTGTGTTGCATGTTTTGAAGCAGCATCTAAGGAGAAAGCAAAAAAAAAAAAAAATCCACTACATGTTCCAGAAAGTGAAAATGCAACAGCAACAGAAATATTCCAGAATGGTTTTTGTCATGCTATTGACATAAAATAGCATCTCCATATTGATACAGCAATACAGTGCATGGATATTAAATGAAATAACTTCACTCCAGTTAGAGATGAGTGCAGAGATGGGGGATGGAAAGACCAAACAGTTAATGACAGAAACCCAGTTCTGAGGAAGGACATAATTCAGAAGCAGAATTCAAAGGAAGTCACCAGTGAAATTATTCTGAATATATTCTTGCAATGATTGAGGAGCACAAGTGGCTAAAGATTTGCTTGAGTAAGTAAGCAGTCATCCAGGTAAATTTCCTATGCCGACAATTGCTTTCCCCTCACCTCAGTGGCTAAAAGCTAAAGTTGGATTGTTATTTCATCGTAGGAAGAATGGGCAAAGTATGCATGGATATGTAATTTCAAAATCCTGCATTTTTCTGTACTTACTTTGTATCTACTTTAGCACTTCCAAGCCCCCCCCCCCCCCTCCTGCACACACACACACAGAATTCCCCTTGTAAATTATAACCTGCAAGAAAGACTGGGCACACATTGGGTCATATATATGCAGGATCTTGGTATTCTCTGTTCTTCACATGCACAAATTCAATTTCTTATATTTCTTAGAGGGCTTTCCAATGTGTTTTTTCTTAAAACCCCAACACTCCCAGCTTGTGGCTACTCTTACACAAGACCAGGTCACACAAAAGAGACACCAGTCCATCTGTCATCTTAAAGCCTGACTTTCTTAGCCTGTTCTTGTCTCTTTCTGCCAATTTCATGATTCTCAGGCAGCGGATAAGCTCTACATCGGTTCACCAATTACACAGGTACACTACCAAAAAACTGCCTCCAGTTTTGCAACTGATTCCTAGAGATTTTGGGGTGCTGAATCCAGGAAAAATAGCCAAAATGTTCCATCACGTCACGTTTTCTTGCAAAATTAGATTTCTTACCCATATAAGGAATGTTCACATAATTTCTTTTTAGCCGACTGCAGTTTATTTTCTTGGCCCAAAATAGAGGTTGTAATGGTTAACTAACTAGAAACACTCCCTCATGATATTTTAGAGTGTTTTGTATTCATTTTATACATTAACAGGACAATTGGGAGGCGGGGGGCTAAATCCAGTACTCGCGCTGGCGCATGTTCTTTCCTGTTCGCCTCGCCTCGTTCGCTCGCTCAAACACGGTGGTTGCGACATGAACGTTCCTGTCAAATTTCAGTTTCTTGCAAGTTCATTATTACCTTTTGTTTGCTCAGTCGTAATCCAGCTTTATTCCGAAGTGGTTCACTACAGTTGTAGTTTGCAGTGCTGTGTATTTGTGATGGCTCACAGAGCCAGAGGTTGCGTCAACTCTCCGGACAGTTTTTGTTTTATTTGTGGGGAATATACCGTGAAAAAGCGGCAGAGGAACATTTCTGCATTTATTAAAAAAGTATATTTCGCCTATTTCGGTTTGAAGTTAGGCGATCAAGACAAACCGTGGGCTCCTCACAAAGTGTGCAAGACATGTGAGGAAGATCTACGCTTATGGATGAAAGGTAAAAAACAAGCATTTCGTTTCGGAATACCTATGATGTGGCGTGAACAAAGAGACCACAGCAGTGACTGCTATTTTTGCTCTTTCATTGTGAAGGGATACAACTTAAAAAATAAGAACGTAATAAGTTACCCCAACCTTCCCTCAGCAATTAGGCCTATGCCTCATAGCAACGAAGTACCTGTGCCTGAACCACCAAAATCTTTGCATCATATTTGTGTGGACGGTTCTGATCATGATGAGACTCATCAGATGGCTTTTCCCGATGAGTCCAGTACTTCCGAGTTTGAAACTGAACCAGATCCGAAACCTGAACTTTTCTCTCAAGCTGAATTGAATGATTTAGTCCGGGATTTAGGACTCCCAAAAGATGCTGCCCAACTGCTAGGTTCTCGGCTTAAACAGAAAAATCTATTGTCACCAGGAACAACTTTTTATTGGTACCGCAACCGCGAGACACAATTTTTGAAGTATTTCAGCAAAGAGGAAGATTTGGTATTTTGCAACGATATATACGGAGTGATGGAAAAGTTTAAACTCAAGTATGATCCTGCTGAATGGCGGCTGTTCATTGATTCGTCAAAAGACAGCATAAAAGGTGTTCTTCTTCATAATGGCAACACATTCGCTTCAGCTCCTATTGCTCACTCTGTTATTCTCCAAGAAAAATACGAGAATTTGGCCCTGATTCTTCAGAAGATTCGTTATGATGAGCATAAGTGGATGATTTGTGGAGACTTTAAAATTCTATCCATGCTATTAGGGCAGCAATCCGGTTTCACCAAATATCCCTGCTTCCTTTGCTTGTGGGATAGCCGGGCCCGCGACCTACACTGGGGGAAAAAAGACTGGCCAATTCGGGAGTATTTGAGACCCGGTGAGAAAAATGTTCTTCAAGAGAGCTTGGTACCTCGTGATAAAATTCTATTACCACCTCTCCACATTAAGTTGGGTCTCAGTAAGCAATTCATCAAGTCCCTTCCAAAAGATGGTGAGTGCTTTCGGTACCTTTGCTCAAAGTTTCCCCGACTTTCTGAAGCAAAGCTAAAGAAAGGATTGTTTGTTGGCCCTGATATAAGGAAACTCATTTCAGATGGAGCATTCGCTGAAACGATGTCTGAGAAGGAAAAAGAAGCCTGGGATTCCTTCAAGGATGTTGTTCTCAAATTCTTGGGGAACAGGCGGGATGAGAACTATAAGGATATTGTTGCCAGGATGCTCAATGCCTTCAAAGAACAAGGCTGTAACATGAGCCTGAAAGTCCATTTCTTGTACTCCCATGTGAACTACTTTCCCGAAAACTTGGGGGCGTACAGTGAAGAACAAGGTGAAAGGTTTCACCAGGACATCAAGGACGCAGAGAGAAGGTACCAAGGAAGATGGAACACCACTATGATGGCTGATTTCTGCTGGTTGCTGCTGCGGGAAACCCCAGATGAAAAATACGCCAAGCAGCGCACCAAAAGAAGCATTCGGGGGAAGAAGAAACGGGCCCACCAGGAGATTGATTGACCCAAGAATGACTTTAAAATCTAAACTGTGTTGACAAATATCGTGTTTTTACTAAACTTTGAAATAAAAATTTGCTAGTTATTACCACAGTGTCGGATCTCATTTATTAGAATTTTATTTTCACACCATCGGGTGTTTGTCTTCATGTATTGCAATGGTGCGGTTTGCGTTTTCTATTCTTACATACATACCTGTACAACATTTTTTGCACATTTCTTTGCTTTGCTTTGTGTCTAACCTCGCTCTTATATGCTCAATGTTTGTGCACATGTATGTGGCTGTTTTAAGTGCAGACAATTTTGCTACCATCACAGTGTGTTTTGTTGACATTACTCTATTCTTATGTGCTGCCTTGTTACAATTTTCTTTATTCTTATTTGAATAACTACTAAACAATTAGTATAAAGAATTCATCCAAGAAACTTTTATCTCGATCGCACTCAATCTGAAAAGTTCACCTCAAACTGCTAACCCAATGTAGCAAAAAATCTGTACGTGATGGAGCAAATTGGTTACCAGATTTGGATTCAGCGCACCAAAAAACGTAAAAATCAATCGAAACATTAGAGGCATTTTAAAAAAAAAATTTTTTAGTGTACCTGTGTTATCCAACAGAGCTCCCACTTAGCCTGGAATGATTTGGAGGTCTAACACTGGTGGGAAGTGCAGGAGAGGAATGAAAACCTTGGAGCGCAGCCATAAAACATTCACTCGCTCTTCCCAGGATAGTTGATCTGAAAATGAAATGTCTGCAAAACGTGTGGCTAACACGCACTAACAACGCTTGCTGTAACCGCCCAGTACAGGCACACAACACCCTGCCCACTCACATAACTAAAGCACGGTCTGCAGATAGCGCAGAAAATCCATATACTATCTCAATTTGGCCTGCGTTAACTTACTACAGCACTCTTTCCCCACCTAAACAGCTAATGTGGCTTCATAAACATTCCCCTTAGCACCTATATATATAGTATTTGCATTTTTCTTGGAAAGCCCCGCTCCCTCAATCTAATTCCATCCCTTTTTTGCCTTTGGTAAAAGTACCTTCGCTTAGAACTTTTACCTGTGGTAAGGAAGCACAATTTCCAATAACCCATTTTACACAGGTAAACAAATTTGTAACTACACAGAAAAGTTTGAAAACTACCCTTGTTATAGAGGTCTCAGTTTTAGAGGGCAATTTTTATAATATTCATAGATGTGAAAATTCATTTTGGTAAGAAAAACCCACCTTGGAATGTCCTTTTATAACATAGGTCAGTGGCAGAATAAGTACTTTCTCTATCCCAAATTCATAGAAACATAGAAACATAGAAACATGATGACAGAAAAAGACCACATGGCCTATCTAGTCTGTCCTTCCATAACAACAACTACAACAGTCCACTTTTTACCTTTAGAGATCCTCTGTGTTGGTCCCATGCTTTTTTGAATTCAGTTACTGTCCTCATCTCTACCACCTCCACTGGGAGACTATTCCACGGATCCACTACTCTTTCTGTAAAGAAATATTTCCGCATATCACTCCTGAATCTATCTCCCTTCACCCTCATCCCATGTCCCCTCGTAGCAGAACTTGCTTTCAATTGAAAGAGGCTCTCTCCCTGAACATTTATGCCACGGAGGTATTTAAACATCTTAATCATATCACCTCTATCCCGCCTTTCCTCTAAGGTGTACATATTAAGATCCTTAAGTCTGTCCTCATATGCTTTATAATGAAGCCCATTAATCATTTTAGTAGCAACCCTCTGCACCGACTCCATCCTGTTCACATCCTTTTGAAGGTGCGTTCTCCAGAATTGCACACCATACTCCAAATAAGGTCGCACCAAAGACTTATACAGAGGCATTATCACCTCCTTTTTTCTGCTAGCCATTCCTCTCCGTATGCACCCAAGCATTCTTCTAGCTTTTGCTGTCGCCTTTTCTACCTGTTTAGCTACTTTAAGATCATCAGACACAACCACGCCTAGGTCCCGCTCTTCTTTAGTGGACAAAAGTACTTCACCTCCTATACTGTATTGCTCCCTTGGATTGCTGCAGCCCAAATGCATGACCTTACATTTTTTAACATTAAATCCCAGCTGACAAATTCTAGACCATTCTTCAAGCTTAGCTAGATCCCTCCTCATGTTATCTACACCTTCCTGGGTGTCTACTCTATTGCAGATTTTGGTATCATCTGCAAAGAGGCAAACCTTACCCGACAGCCTTTCCGCTATATCACTAACAAAGATGTTAAAAAGAATCGGACCAAGGACAGATCCCTGGGGCACACCACTGGTAACATCCTTCTCCTCAGAGTGAGCTCCATTTACTTGTACTCTTTGTCGCCTCCCACCCAAACAATTTCTAACCCAAGCAGTAACTTTATGGTCCATCCCTAGGGTGCTCAGTTTGTTTATAAGTCGCCTGTGAGGAACAGTGTCAAAGGCTTTACTGAAATCTAAATACACCACATCTAGAGCTCTCCTCGGTCCAACTCCCTGGTCACCCAGTCAAAGAAATCAATCAGATTTGTCTGACAAGACCTGCCTCTGGTGAATCCATGCTGCCTCGGATCCTGTAATCCGCTGGACTCAGCACATCCCTTTTTTGTTATGAGTAAAAACCTTCATGCTGTAGACACAGTGAGTACTTTTGCCTACTTTATTTTCACCTGCAGTTTTCATTTACCTTTTTCACTCAGGTGAACAGCTATTAAGCCACATAAATACTTTTGAAAAGCACCCTGCCCATGTACCACTTTTGCAATATGTAAATATTATCAAGTTACTAGAGTTTCTCAAAAAGCAATTTTTCCCATAAGAAGCTGCAAGTCTTTATCTAAGTATATCAGAATGTTTTCATTTGGTGTCTTATCTTCTTACTCATAAAATGTTGATTGCCTGTTGCCACGAGGGAAAAATTCTTATTTGAGATTTTAAGAGACTAAATACTCACAGGCTGCACGGAAAGGGACTCCCAACTTCCCCTGAATAGTGTTCACTACCACAATATGTCCACTTCTTCTTGATATCATGTTGGGAAGAATGGCTGAAAATAAGAGGGGAAAATGATCAGATAATATTTCATCTGGAAATTTTTACTGTACCTTATAATGAGGCCAAATTAGTAAGTCATGTTTCTTCAGTATTTCACCTCATCAAAGTTCCCCAAGGATTTACCAATCTATGGTACCTGAGTACTACAATTTAATAAATCCCTTGTTGCCAGCATCCAAGATCATGCATTATTGAGCTGGCAAGGGAACGCACAATTACAGGCCAGGAAAAAGCTGTATCAAAGCTCTGGACAGCAATCTTAAAGGGGTTGTACACCTGTATTGAAACCCCACCCCCATGCCCATGGCATCTCCAGAGGGCCAGTGATGCTCCCAAGGGAAAGAGAGATAAACCTATTGAGATATAATTAACTTTGCTGGATTAGTATGGGCACAGAGTAATTTTACAAGCCAAGCTACTTCATTGTGATAATAATGAGCTGCTTTGCTCTCTGGGGACAGGGAAATGCCTAC
Source organism: Ichthyophis bannanicus (assembly GCA_033557465.1). Lineage (NCBI taxonomy): Eukaryota > Metazoa > Chordata > Amphibia > Gymnophiona > Ichthyophiidae > Ichthyophis > Ichthyophis bannanicus. The sequence continues at coordinate 254,529,794 of CM066038.1, forward strand.
TGTACATTGATGTAACTTGCCTTGAGCTACCAATTAAAATGTGTGAGCTAAAGCTAAATAAAAAGAAATAGACATATACACTATGTGATGCAATTCACATTCTTAGACCTGAAGTGATTGATTTGTTTTGCAATAAGCCATAAAATCCTGTATAAGAGGCAAATAATGTATGGTCGTTATTGGCAGATAATGCAGGCTATTGTAAATTTGCAGATTAGTAAATTTCTCTCAGTACATACTGTATCAAAGACGTTGGATATTGTGCTTTATTTTCAAAGAAAACATAGTTCTCACTTGTCAGTACTTTCAGACTATATAGTCTCCTTTTACTAAAATGTTTTAGGGCTTTGCATTGCCGTGGGTGTTTTGCAAGAAAACCATATGGTAGGTGTAAAACCTGTGTGGTAAATGCAAGGGGGCGGGGAGGGATGCCCTGCATTTAACACACAGGGCTGCTAAATAGTGCCAGAGGGAAGCAGGAAGGTTGAGGAAGGAGCAGTAGTAGTGTAGAGCCAAGAGAATGGCCCTTATAGGACAGCTGTATTGTTATGTCATAAAGCTGTAGTAAAATCTGATGAAGCAGTAGAGCGAGTGAGGGGGATGAGTGGAAGAACAAGCTAGAGTGTGGCTATAGTCTGGGAGAAGTATTTCAAAAATACTAGCCAAATCACAGTCTTTATTAAAAGGATACAGGGGAGTGTACTGGTGATCAAACAGTTAAGCCTGCATGAGGAAGAGCTGGTTGACTATGAAAGCAATGTGCCTAGCTGAGTTTGAGACATGCAGAAGGAAGAAAGGCATAGATGTCTGGTAAAGAACTCGAAGATGTAGGGAGGTATAAATCCTGACTGAGGCAGGAGGCCTGGTTGAGGCAGGGCTTTGTTGAGAGAAGTGCACTGCTGCCTGGTAGAGACAGGGAAATGCATAGAAAAGGGAGGCATGGCTATCTCTTCCTCAAATGCTACCCGGAGGAAGGTACACCAACTCCCCTGCTCACAACATAACCACACGACCACATGTAACCACCCTCCATGTATTGTATATATGTGTAAATATCATTCTGTTATCCTTACAAATGTAAATAGTTAATACTGTTATGTTAACCCCCACCGTAAAATACCCCATGTTCCATGTAAACCGCACTGATGCTGAAGAGTGCGGTATATAAGCGAATTAAATAAATAAATAAATAAATAAAATATCTGGTAAATTGCTCTCAAGAGAGAAGGGAAGTAGTGGAAAGTTTGTTCCAAATTCTCAATATATGGATTATATCATGATGCAAATAAAGGGGATTTTGATTTGATTGGAACTCGCAATATTCTGGATAAGGTGGTCTATTCTGAAACAAAAACTCCACCTTAAGCAGGGTGAAACCAGGCTGCTGGTGCTAACATTCAAAAAGGAGATAGAGCAGCTTTTACCTTAGAACCTGGGGAGAGATGACAGTTGCTCAGGAGTGAATGGTTCACAGTGAGGTATCTTGAAGGATATTATCAAAACAGAGAACTTAGGGCATCCTGATAGGTTGCAATGAGGGCAAAAGTAGCCCAGGTGCTTTTAAGTAAAGAACAGACAGTGTTGAAAGATTAGAAATTATAATTACAAATTATAATTATCCATGTTAAATGCTAAGCAAGTTGTAAATATACACAAAATTATGTCTTTATATGAATGCTGAAAGTTTAAAAAATAAGATGGGAGAGTTAGAATATATAGAACTGAATGAAGAGGTAGAAATTATAAGCATCCCAGAAACCTGGTGGAAGGAGGATAACCAATGGGACACTGTGATACCAGGGTACAAATTACATCACAATGATAGGGTAGATCTAATTGGCTGAGGGGTGGCGCCATGTGTTGGAGGGCATCATGGAATCTTTAGAAATAGAAATTCCAAATGGGAAGGGAAAGAGGAAGCATACTAGTACAGTATCTACTGGCCAGACTGAACAGATGATGAAAGGTAACAGAAATTAGAGAAGTTGACAAACTTGAGAGCACAAAAGTAATGAAAGATTTCAATTACCCTAATATTTAATTTAATTTACATTCTCTTATATACCGTGCTATTCTGCATCAGTGCGGTTTACATTGAACAAACTGAAATTACATTGAACAGGGCATTATAACTTGGAGATAACTATTTTACAGGGAACATGGGCTATGGAGGGTTAAGTGGCTTGCCCAAGACCACAAGGAGCACCTGTGGGACTAGAAACCCCAGTCCTTCCGGCCCAAGGTTGCTGTCCTCTAGTGGGATTTGAACCCCTGACCTTCTGGCCTGAAGTACCTTGCCCCAACCACTAGGCCACTCCTCCACTAGATAAATGTCACATCAGGACATGCTAGGGAGGTAAAGTTCCTAGATGAAATAAATGAATGTTTCATGGATCAATTGGCTCAGGAACTGACAAGAGAGAAGGCTATTTTAGATCTAGTGCTTAGTGGAATGCAGGATTTGGAGTGAGGACACAAAGTAAATCTATTGCACTAGCATTTATTTAAAAGGATTTATATCCTACACAATCGCAGAGGCGGGTTATACATACACAATAAGTCATCATGTACAACAAGAACAAATACAAACATTATAATTAAAAGTAGCCATTAAAAAACACTGCTATATTATATCATAATTGCCATCAGAGGCTCAACACAGGTTATAAATGCCCACACACCACACTTGCCCATAAGACAAATTCAGGAAAAGCTTGTTTAAATAAATGGTATTTCAGGGTTTTGTTTTTTTTAAGTCATCAGTTCTACTTCGGCACACAAATCAATCGGCATTTAACTATTAAAAGGGAGATTATGATAAAATTAGGAAAATGGTGAAAAAAAACACTAAGGGGTATGTTTACTAAGGCGTGGTAATGTAGCATTGGTAATGTTACTGCGCGGTAATGTTACTGGCAGTGGTAACTGTCCCAGAGGGTGGAGAGAAGGCAGAGAGAAGGGGTCGATGGGCAGGGAGTGGGAGTGGAGAGGCTCCTGCTACATTAATGCTGGAACATTAACGCCGGGACATTACCGCCAGTGAAAACCTGCTGGTAAATGCACATTTGCAGGAGAGAAAGACTATTTCAATGTCAGCAATGTAGCGCACAGTCAGGGATCCGAAAAACAGTGATAGTAGTGCCCATTTGCAGCAACAGCATAGTGCTCAAGTATGAAAGGGCACTATGGTGATGGTGCAAATGGGGCAAAGGGAGCTGAAGGTGGGACATGCAGTGGGGGCAACTGGGACACAGGGTGGACTAGGCTGTCGCCTAGGTGGCACATAGGAACACAGAAACTGGAAATCAGCAAGACAGTGTCTGATCAAGGTCAAACATGCTCAGTACTCTGTGTTCCACAGTGTCCCATCCAGGGGACATGTACCCAGCAGGTACCCCAAACATCACACAGGAACCACAATGCCTGTAATGGGGCAAGCAGTGCACATCTGGGGACCACTCTAACAAGGGTCTACAGACCTTCCCAAGGATAAGTCCCAAACTGTCCGAAACCCAGCTAAATGAACACCCTTTACTACAGCCCCTGGTAAGGCAGTGCAGAGTGTGACCACACGTTGGCTGAAATATGTATACACCCAGTAATCCAAACTGAGTACACTATACCCACATTGCATGACCTAGCCCTTCCAGTCTGCTTGCATAACACAATCTGCCTACATTTACAGGTCCACCCTAGCTAATAGTTGCTAGATCACCAACTTGACACCCCCCAGTCATCTCTTCCCCATGTGGAAGGGACATAACATTGGCAGGCGGTGATGGGGGGGATGTGTAGATGTCCATGTATGCCTCCCCACCCCAGACCCTGCACCCTAGGCACTCACCGATCTGCACATTGGATGGCCTAGGACTGCGCACTACCAGCACCGACAACATATGGGTATGTCAGCATGTCGGGGGGAGGTGTTGGTGGCGGAGGGGGCATTGGCACCCGCCTGCAGTGGCCAAAGGCCATGCCCATATATTACAAACCACTTTGACCCTGAGAGGGTGGTATATGAGGCATTGCTATATAAACCACATGTGAGTCTTGACACCCCTCTGCCCTGATAATAGGTGGTTATGGCAGCTGTATTGTAATAGTGAGTATGCACTATTCTGGGTGGATAACAGTCCACCAGGGCTGGATGTAACTGAAACATACAGATAAACACAGAATAACTCTAGGTTCTACTGCAGGGAGCACTTGCAACACACAGAGAGTAATGAGGATCTGTAACAGAGCCTAGCTCTAACACCACAGGTACTGCAGACCTGATGCTGTGTGCCCATCCTCACCTTCAGGGTGAACACAGAACCTGCACAGTGGCATGGTCTGTAGCTGCTCTGTGCCAGTATCACACACTGTCAGTTTTTCATACCAAGCTGAGGTGCTGGAGAGGTGCATTCTCCATTTGGTGATCAGCTGTAGACTGCTGTTCTGCATGTGCATTGCATCATGGGTACTGGTGGGGTAACCTATCCTGGCACACACAGCAGACATTTTGTGCGGCGACCTGCAGTCTTTTTATTTCCAGCCATTGCTGTACAAAAAGCCATGGAGGTGTAGCCTACTGTTTAGTACTAATAGCTCCCTAGACAAGGGTCATGGGTTCAATTCCACTTTAGTCTCATTTTTTCTGCCTGTCCTACTCAAATCATTTTCATGCCTGTCACAGTCACATCTCTGCAGATCTGTGCTGCCAGCCCATAACATCCTCACCTCAGTTGCCAACCATCCTTCAGCTCATCTATCTGCCTCTGTCAGCTGTGTAGAGTCCTGTCTTCTTGTGCAGGCTGCTACCCCATGTCCTGCATGGGTACCCTTTTCTGCATTGCAGCTCTTCGTGCTTGCCTCGCCTGTGCCTGATCTGCATGACACCACTACTCCTCTGTCCTCCTATCATTGCAAATATTCTGCCACCTCTGCCTCCACTGGGGGACACGTATTCCCATCCTCTGCCACCCACTGTCATTGCAGCACTTTACATTGCCAACATCCTGTGCATCATTATAGCTGCCTCCAAAATGTTTGTCCACTTTACCGGCTGCCACATAGGATGCCCGCAGATATGGCAGGTCCATCAGCTTCCACCTCTCCTTTCTTCCATCATTTGTTCATTGCCTTTCCTTGGTGCTCTATACTGTGTTAGGGTTACAGCTATTTTTATGCCTTACAGTTCATGCTTGTCAACTTGAAGCACCTTACAGCTCTTAGGCACCTTACATTAGGGCACCTTACTGCCCTTAGGGCACCTTAACCTAAGGCACCTTGATGTCCTTTGGGCACCTTAACCTAAGGTGTCTTATAAGGCGCCTTAACCTAATGTGCCTTATAAGGCGCCTTAACCTAAGGTGCCTTAAACTAAGGTGCCTTATAGGACGCCTTAAACTAAGGTGCCTTATAAGGTACTTTAACCTAAGGCACTTTAAGGCCCTTAGGGTGCCTTGCATTAAGGTGTCTTAACCCAAGGCGCCATAATTCAAGGCACCCTAAGGGCTTTAAGGCACACTATGGGCTTTAAGGCGCCCTAACCTAAGGTGCCTAGGTTAAGGCACCTTACAGCCCTTAGGGTGCCTTAAATTAAGGCACCTTAAGTTAAGGTGCCTTAAGTTAGGGCGTCTTAAAGCCCTTAGGGTACCTTGTCAGCCTTGACGTGCCCTGTTTGTTAGCTTAACATGCAATGTTTCGTTAACATGCGTTAAACGGCCAAGGCGCCCTTTAACGCACGTTAAACAACCCATTGCTACCTTTACACCAGAATGCCCCCTGCCTGCCCACTGCCTTATATGGCGTTGCTAACATTAACGCTGCACTTTTCGCTGGTGACATTACCGCCACTTAGTAAACATACCCCTAAAAGGAACTGTTGTCAAGGTTAAGAGTTTATATCTAGTGTGGATGTTTTTCAAAAATACCATCTTAGAAGGTCAGGCCAGATGTACTGTGTGTATTAAAAGAGCAGAAGGAGGGTCAAATGACAGCTAGCATGGTTAATACTGTAGGTGAGGTAAAACATAGTCAAAAAAACATCTTTTGAAAAATGGAAAAGGATCTGAAATAAGTTAACAGGAAACAACATAAGCACTGGCGAGTTAGATACAAAGCATCAATAAGGAAGTCAAAAAAAGAATTTGAAAAGAAGTTTACCACAGAGACAAAATTTCATAATAAAAACATCTTCAGATATATTTGAAGCAAGAAGCAGGTGAGGGAGTCAGTTGGGTAAAAGAGGTACTCAGGAAGGACAAAGCTATAGTGGAGACTAAATGAATTCTTTGCTTTGGTATTTACAGAGGAAAATGTAAGAGAACCACCCATGCCATAAACTGTATTTAATGGTGATGATTTGGAGGAACTGAAACAGATCTCATTGAACTGGGAAGATATAAAACTCCAGATCAACAAACTAAAGAATAGCAAATCACTTGGACAAGATGGTATACATCCCAGAGTGCTGAAAGAATTAAAAAATGAAATTTTAGATATACTTTTAGTAATCTGTAAGATACCATTAGAATCATCTATGGTGCCTGAAGATTGGAGGGTGGCCAACCTAATGCCAATTTTTAAAAGGGTTCCAGGAGTGATCTAGGAAGCTACAGATTTGTGAGCCTGATGTCAGTGCTAAGAAAAAATGTTACAAATTATTAGGCATGTGAATTTCAGACTTGTTTGGGCACCTAAAAAGGTTTATGTTTATATTTTTGTTTATTATTTATCTTGATATACTGCTCCTTGCATGCAAACTATGCATGTGTATATCTACAAATTAATGCAAGCACAATCATTGTAACATAGTAACATAGTATATGATGGCAGATAAAGACCAGTATGGTCCATCTAGTCTGTCCAGCAAGGCGGCAAGAGTAGGTGCAACTGCTGCTCCATGCAGGTCACCTCTCCCCATGCCTTTGTTTAAGGGTGTACCCACCACTCCATGTAGATCACCCCTATTTGATGAGATATAAGAGATAGTTATGTTTATTTTGATTTTATCCTGTTGCCATACAGGGATTCACTGTGTCTGTCCCATGCCATTTTGAATTCTGTCAATGTGTTTCCCTCACCACTTCCATTGGCAGGGCATTCCAAGCATCCACAACCCTTTCAGTGAAAACGTATTTCTTGACATTGCCTTTCAGTTTACCCCCTTGCATCTTCATGTTATGCCCTTTAGTTTTACATCTTCCCCGTCTTTGGAAGAGGTTTGTTTGTTCATTAATATTCTTTAAGTATTTAAAGGTCTGAATCATATCTCCCCCGTCCCTCCTCTCCTCCAGAGTGTACATATTTAGGTCTTCAAGTCTCTTCTCATAAGTCTTCTGATGCAGGCTCCAAATCATTTTGGTCACCTTCCTCTGAACTGTTTCCATTCTTTTTATATCCTTTACGAGATATGGTCTCCAAAACTGAACACAATATTCCAAGTGAGGCCTCACCAGTGACTTGTACAGTGGCATTAGTACCTCTTCCTTTCTGCTCTTAATTCCTCTCTGTGTGCAACCCAGCATCCTTCTGGCTTTTGCCACCACCTTGTCACACTGTTTCGCCACCTTGAGATAGTCAGAAACAATCACTCCTAGGTCTTTCTCCTGCTCCCTGCACACCAATCTCTCGTCTCCTATCACATACAATTCCCTTGGATTTCTGCTTCCCAAGTGCATGACACTGCACTTCTTCACATTAAATCTTAACTGCCAAGCATTACACCATTCTTACAGCTTTTGTAGATCTTTCCTCATGTTCTCCACTCCCTCAGGGGAGTCCACTCTGTTACAAATTTTGGTCTCTTTTGAAAAGAGACACTTTTCCATTCAGTCCTTCAGCAATATCACTCACAAATATATTGAACAGTACCAGTCCCAGGACTGAACCCTGAGGCACACTGATAATCACCTTCCTTTCATCCGAGTGAGTTCTATTTACCGTCACCTTCTGTCGTCTGTCAGTCAATCAATTTCTGATCCGTTCACCACCTTGGGACCCATCCCCGAGCTGTTGAGTTTATTGATAGGCCTCCTATGAGGAACAGTATCAAAAGCTTTGCACAGAATCAATTTCCACATGACAAAAAGCAGTAGTACACATAGTAGATTTATTTATTTATTTATTTATTTGCAGTCTCTTTTATACCGCGCTATTCAACATCAGTGCGGTTTACAATGAACATAAGAGTTGCACATCTCAATTTCGTGATTTGTGCTTACAGTGAAACAGGTATAATAACTTGGGTATACATTAAACAGGAAAATTAAACTTGGGTATGCATTAAGCAGGTATAACAGGTAAAATGGGGTATAAATAACCAGTCCCTTAACAAGGAGACACGATGAATAAATACAGTCTACTTTATGCAACAATATAATGAGTTATGCGGCACTGCATAAGTTTCTCATGGTGGTTGGAGGAGAAGGTGTGATTGCGAGTGATCAGTCTGGGAATAGATGTGCAATTACGATGAAAACAAAATGATAAAAGGGATGGTATAATTTTCATCTGTGAAAAGGCTAAAGAGGTTAGGGCTCTTCAGCTTGGAGAAGAGATAGCTTAGGGGAGATATGATAGAGGTCTATAAAATCTTGAGTGGAATATAACTCATAGTTCTGAATTGACTTCTTACTCTTTCATAAAGTATAAAGACTAGGGGGCACATCATGAAGATATTAAGTACTACATTTAAAACAAATAGGAAAACATATTTTTTCACTCAATGCATAGTTAAGCTTTGGAATTTGTTATCAAATGATGTGATGAAAGCATTTAACATATCTGGGTTTTTAAAATATTTGGATTAGCTATTGGAGAAAAAAATCAATATACTATTACTAAGGTAGACCAGGGGATGGTCACTATTTATCCTTGGCAGTAAGTAGCATGGAATCTAGCTACTTTTGACGGTACAGCCAGATAGTTGTGGCCTGGATTGGCCACTGGGCTTGATGGATCTTGGACTGACCAACTTTTGCATTTCTTATGTTCTTATGTAATAGGCCAGCAGAGACTTCCTACCTCCTTCACTGGTAGAGAGGAAAAGCAGCCATTGTTATAACTTCCAGCCCCACACCCCCACCAATCCCCTCGCGGGCTGGACAGCAAGAAGAGATCTCCTACGGGAATCCTTAGAGCCAGGGGTGTGGAAGGATCAAGGGAACTGAGTGAGGAGGGGGCGAGTAGATGGTGGGGTGGGAGGACAAGAGCAGGTGGATCAGAGTTGGGGAGCCACTGCAGTGGAGAGAGAGGGGTTATGGCAGCAACCTAAGTCTGGGGCGTCAGGGGGGTGGGGTGGGACAAGGTGACCAGTCTGTTATCATGGGGCTGCTGCAGAGCTTAGTACAGGCAGGGCAGGTGCAGTGCAGCCGGCGGAGGGGGTGCAGCAGGCAGTGGTGGGGCTAGGAGCTCCAATGCCCCATCTGAGACCCCCCCTCCCCTGACTAGAGAGGGCGGGCCTGCTGAGAGAGAGAGCTTGTGGTGGACAGGAGGCTGGCGGAATACCTTTGCATTAAGAATGCCTTAGATAGTCACTTGCCCACTTCCTAGAAGGAAAAAATCTGGAAGGGCGAGTACGTGGATATTTTTTCCCTGTTTGTTAGGCAGAACTATGAACATTGTGAGTGTTTGGACTGCTGCAATAAATGCAAACTTACGTCCAAGAAGGTTGACAGCGTCCCAAGGACAATTGACAACTGGTGTGCAGCTTTTTGGGTTCTCGCCAGCGTGGTTGGCGAGAAGCACTCAAAATAATGTCATGGGCTCTTCAAATACCGGGACAGTATTTGTGAGGCCTACAGGGTGTACGGGGGCACAGCATGGCTGGAATATGATAAGCAATTCCTGCGGAACTTGGGGTTCGGTTGGGACAGGAAGGACATAGACTTGTGGATTCAGATAATGACCCAGGGACAATGGGGCACTAGAACTAGTGGGGCCCCCATCAGGGAGAGGTGTGGGAGAATTGCAGGGACACAGCAGCAGCCAATTTGGTGGGAACAGGTCCGTGTCTGGGGAGGGCAGCAGCATCCCCTTTCCTCTTTCCACTGCTGTTCACCGGGGGGTATGCGGGAAAGGACACCCACAAACAAGATGCGGGAAGAAGCAGAGAAGAGAACTACAACAGCTGTAGTGAAGCTGGCGAGCTGTCGTTTGCCTCCACGCCCATTAAGCTGGCGGCATTGCAGAGGAACTTAGTAGGGTATAATGAATTCAGGGTGGAATGGCTAAAAACAGTTTCATACAAGATTTTAGGATTCCTTACACTGGCCTCCCTGGGTCCATGGGCAGCGAGGAATTTGAAATTGGCAATTGAGCATGAAGGTGTGGTGTGGGAAAAAATTGATAAACAGCAGCTATTGGGCAGGATAGCCAACCCATTTAAATGCAGAACCATCACGGATCTGATAATTTTGCCCTTGGGGCTTGTCCAAAAGAGGGAATAAGGGAAGTACTGACTGATTCAGCACTTGTCTTACCCGGATAGGGAATTGGTGAATGACCACCTAGACCCGACGATATGCTCATTGAAGTACGCTTCGGTGGATCAAGTGCTGGAACTGCTTCAGGGTCTGGGCTGTAGGGCATGGCTGGCAAAGACGGATGTGAAGGCGGCCTTCAAGCTGCTTCCCATTCATCTGGAAAGCTTCTACCTGTTGGGTTTCTGCTACAGGGGCTGGCACTACTTTGACAAGTGCCTCCCGATGGGATAGAAACAGAGAAATATAGAAACATGATGACAGAAAAAGACCACATGGCCTATCTAGTCTGTCCTTCCATATCAACAACTACAACAGTCCACTTTTTACCTTTAGAGATCCTCTGTGTTGGTCCCATGCTTTTTTGAATTCAGTTACTGTCCTCATCTCTACCACCTCCACTGGGAGACTATTCCACAGATCCACTACTCTTTCTGTAAAGAAATATTTCCACATATCACTCCTGAATCTATCTCCCTTCACCCTCATCCCATGTCCCCTTGTAGCAGAACTTGCTTTCAATTGAAAGAGGATCTCTCCCTGAACATTTATGCCACGGAGGTATTTAAACATCTCAATCATATCACCTCTATCCCGCCTTTCCTCTAAGGTGTACATATTAAGATCCTTAAGTCTGTCCTCATATGCTTTATAATGAAGCCCACTAATCATTTTAGTAGCCACCCTCTGCACCGACTCCATCCTGTTCACATCCTTTTGAAGGTGCGGTCTCCAGAATTGCACACTATACTCCAAATGAGGTCGCACCAAAGACTTATACAGAGGCATTATCACCTCCTTTTTTCTGCTAGCCATTCCTCTCCGTATGCACTCAAGCATTCTTCCAGCTTTTGCCGTCACCTTTTCTACCTGTTTAGCTACTTTAAGATCATCAGACACAACCACGCCTAGGTCCCGCTCTTCTTTAGTGGACAAAAGTACTTCACCTCCTATACTGTATTGCTCCCTTGGATTGCTGCAGCCCAAATGCATGACCTTACATTTTTTAACATTAAATCCCAGCTGCCAAATTCTAGACCATTCTTCAAGCTTAGCTAGATCCCTCCTCATGTTAACTACACCTTCCTGGGTGTCTACTCTATTGCAGATTTTGGTATCATCTGCAAAGAGGCAAACCTTACCCGACAGCCCTTCTGCTATATCACTAACAAAGATGTTAAAAAGAATCGGACCAAGGACAGATCCCTGGGGCACACCACTGGTAACATCCTTCTCCTCAGAGTGAGCTCCATTCACTTGTACTCTTTGTCGTCTCCCACCCAAACAATTTCTAACCCAAGCAGTAACTTTGGGGTCCATCCTTAGGGTGCTCAGTTTGCATAAGTCGCCTGTGAGGAACAGTGTCAAAGGCTTTACTGAAATCTAAATACACCACATCTAGAGCTCTCCCTCGGTCCAACTCCCTGGTCACCCAGTCAAAGAAATCAATCAGATTTGTCTGACAAGACCTGCCTCTGGTGAATCCATGCTGCCTCGGATCCTGTAATCCGCTGGACTCCAGAAACCTCACTATTTTCTCTTTCAGCAGCGTTTCCAATAATTTACTCACCACTGAAGTTAAACTAACCGGCCTGTAGTTTCCAACCACATCCTTACGTCCGCTTTTGTGTAAAGGTACCACATGAGCCTCTCTCCAGTCCTTTGGCACCACTCCTGACTCCAATGAGGCATTGAAAAGGTCAGTCAGTGGAGTTGCTAGAACGTCCCCAAGTTCCCTCAGTATTCTAGGGTGTATCCCATCCGGTCCCATCGCTTTGTCTACTTTAAGTTGAGCTAGTTTCTCACGAACAGTCTTCTGAAAATTGTTCAAGATGTCCCTCGCTTCTGTTCTTATTTGTGGGTGTTTTCTGAGGTCCTGCTCCTGGTTCTTCATCTGTGAACACAGAACAAAAATATTTGTTAAGCAATTCCGCTTTATCCTTATCAGCTTCTACATATTCCCCCCCTGCACCCTTGAGTCTGACAATACCACTTTTGCCCTTCCTCTTCTCACTAATATATCTGAAAAATGTCTTATCCCCCCATTTTATTGCATTGGCTATTTCCTCCTCCTTTTGAATCTTTGCCTTCTTGACTACTTTGCTAGCTTCTCTAAGTTTTTCCAAATACAGATGCCTGTCTTCCTCTCTCTGTGATCTCTTGTATTTCATGAAGGTCTCCCTCTTTTTCTTCACTTTTTCAGCTACTTCCTTCGAAAACCTTTTCCTTTTGCCTTTATTTACCATTTTAATAAAAAGGTTGGTTGCCCTTAAAATATCCCCTTTCAGTTTTGCCCACTGTTTTTCAACATCCCCCAGCTGTTCCCATCCCACTAACGACTCCCTGAGGTATTGGCCCATCTTCGCAACGTTAGTCTTCCTAAAGTCTAAGATCCTCACCTTGGAATGGATTCTAACAGCCCTAGTCCTAATACTGAACCACACCATCTGGTGATCACTGGATGCAAAATGATCTCCCACTACAACATTAGAAACACTTTCACCATTTGTAAGCACCAAGTCCAGTATGGCCCCTTCACGTGTGGGGTCTGTTACCAATTGCCTGAATAGTTCTCCCTGTAGAGGATGCAGGATCTCCTTACTTTTAGATGATACTGCAGCAGGAATGTGCCAATCAACATCTGGCATATTGAAATCTCCTATCAGTAGCATTTCCCCTTTCCTAGCAATGCTGTGTATTGTGACTCTACACCGCCCCTATTAGGCGCCCGCCTAGGGCATGCGATGCAGGTTTGCCTTCTGAAAGAATAGTCTGTAGCCGTGTGGTCAGGCAAAAACAATAACTGGGCTTTATTCCCTTTCCCTTATGGATTTCCTTTTTTATACAGCAATAAAGAATGACATAAATAAACTGTTTCTTCACAGTAAAAATAAAGATGAACCTTTTCCAAGCAATTATAACACTGCTTCAGCTTGCTTCTTTAACAGAGAGATTCTATCTCATCCGAGAGACATATCGCGCAATCCATGGGACTGGATTCTACCTCCTGGCTAGTGCTTTCCCACTGCATTTGTTCACAGTCCAGACCTGTAAATGGATAACACTCTTCAGGGCTGCTATTGACACAACTCTTTCTTTGGGATGCAACAGTTCCTATAGCAGGAAGCTGCTCTGCATAAACAGGGTCGTGGGGACCTGTGTTTGGGGCTTCTCTTAGGTTCCCTCTTTCTCTCCAATAAGGATTCTCTTCCCCACTGTTAGCTTTAGTTCTCCTGGCCGGGCCCACCTCTTGCCCTTTAGAGAAAATGGTGTACTTAGCTTTTCCTCTGGGGTATATAGCTTCCACTCCTTCCTCTGTTAACCAGGCCTTTCTGTCTGGGCTGTAGCGTGCCTTTCCCCGAGAGTTCCAAACACCATTAGTTTGAGCTGGGCTGTAGCCACTTTCTGGAAAGGTTTTACTCCTGCTGCTCCTTGCTACCAGGATATATTCAATGCTTCCTGGATCCCGCAAGCTCTCCTGTTTGTGACGTCTGCCCTCTACCTGCTTGGTCACTCTTCTCGGGTCGATGCCCCCTCTGGCCTGGGAGACTCCTGCACTGGCTCTTCCAGCACTCTCTGGTTCAGCTGTCTCCTCTCTCACTGGCTCGGCATCTGTGACTCCTCTAGCCACACCCACTTCTTCTCTTCCTTCCAACTCTCTGCCTTCCCTTGCTGGGATTTCCCAACTGCATTATTCTCTTGTCTCTTGCACGTCGTACGTGCTTCCCTGCTCAGGTGAACCTGATTAGCTCTCTGACTTTCTGCTGCGTCATATCTGGTGTGGGGAAAGTTTGTTCTACTATTCTTTGGCTCATTGTAACCTGAATGTGTTTGCTGCTTATGTGACTGCAAGGTAAGTTCTTCTTTTTCCCCTATTATCATAGGTTCTGTTCTGGCTACTGCATCACAGTATGTCTTCAATTAACTCTCTGTCCACCTCTTCCTCTTGTGAGGGAGGTCTGTATATCACACCAATGCAAATAGATTTCTCTTTCCCTCTTTCTAGTTTAACCCACAATGCCTCCTCTCTCCCTTTTAAGCTCTGTAATTCCAAAGCTTTAATAGTAGTTTTTACATATAGTGCCACTCCTCCTCCCCTTCTTCCTACCCTGTCCTTTCTGAATAAAGTATAGCCAGGTATAGTTACATCCCAATCATGGTTTTCTGAAAACCATGTTTCTGTAACTGCCACTAAATCCAAGTCAGCCACTCCCACCAAAGCTTCAACATCAGGGATCTTATTTCCCATGCTACGGGCATTTATACACACTGCTTTCCATATGTTACCCCTGTTACCCATTTCCATAAAGGTATTTAATGTATCGCCTACCTGGGGGCTTTCACTTACCTGGGGGCTTTCTTCACCCATCCCCAACGAATCTAGTTTAAAGCCCTCTTCAGTAGATTAGCCAGTCTACTACCGAAGATGCGTTGACCTTTCTTGGACAGATGGATGCCATCTCTGCTCTGCAACCCTTGGAACAGCATCCCATGGTCTAGGAAACCAAAACGCTCTCGATGACACCATCCACACCATCCATGCTCCATATCCTGCGCCTACTCTGAGGAATTCAGCTCCACCATCCAATGGATGGTAGAAAAGGAAATAGGCCGGGGAATAATCATATATTACCTAGATGACTTTTTGATCTAGCCTGGAGAGATTCCAACACAAGGTAGATTGCAAGAGGATCTTGATAAATTGGAAGACTGGGCATCAAAATGGCAGATGAAATTTAATGTGGACACGTGCAAGGTTATGCACCTAGGGAAGAACAACCCAAACTATGGTTACACGATGCAAGGTTCCACATTAGGAACCACCACCCAGGAAAAAGATTTAGGCGTCATTGTGGATACCATGTTAAAACCCTCGGCCCAGTGTGCAGCGGCGGCCAAGAGAGCAAATAGAATGCTAGGTATGATAAGGAAAGGAATGGAAAATAAAACAAAAGATATTATAATGCCTCTATATCGTTCCATGGTGAGACCGCACCTTGAATATTGTGTGCAATTCTGGTCGCCGTATCTTAAAAAGGATGTAGCGATTTTAGAAAAGGTACAGAGAAGAGCCACCAAAATGGTAAAGGTGATGGAAGGATACTCCTATGAAGAAAGGCTAAAAAGGTTAGGGCTCTTTAACCTGGAAAAGAGATGGCTGAGGGGAGATATGATAGAAGTCTATAAATTAATGAACGGAGTGGAACGGGTAAACGTAGATCGATTGTTTACCTTATCAGAATATAGAAAGACTAGGAGACATGCAATGAAGCTACAGGGAAAACTATTTAAGACTAATAAAAGAAAATATTTTTTCACTCAACGTGTAATCAAACTCTGGAATTTGTTACCAGAGGATGTAGTAAAGGCTGTTAGTGTAGCTGGGTTTTAAAAAAGGTTTGGACAAGTTCCTGGAGGAAAGGTCCATAAACCATTATTAAGAAGTGACCGAAGATATCAATGCTTGACCCAGTACAAGCACTGTGGAACTTGTGTCTCTTGGGGAAACTGCTAGGTACATATGACCTAGATTGGCCACTGTTGGAAACAGAATACTGGGCTTGATGGACCTTGGTCTGACCCAGTATGGCATATCTTATATTCTTATGTAGTGGAACTTGGGATACCACGTGCCGATAAGAAGATAGAAGGGCCAGCCCAATGGTTGTCCTTCTTGGGGATCGAGATTGATACGAAGGGAATGTGACATGCCTCCCAGAGGGCAAGGTAGTGGCCATGAAGGCTGCCGTCCAAGTGATGGTGGCCACTAGGAAGGTTACTCTGAGGCAGATGCAGTCGCTAATAGGGCATCTGAACTTTGCCTGCAGGGTGATGCCTATGGTCAGGGCATTCATTCGCTGACTGGCGGATGCTACAAAAGGTATGCACAGGGGACACTACTTCATTAGAGTCAACGCATCTATGAGAGAGGATCTGTTGGTGTGGCAGCAGTTTCTGCTGCAAAACCATGGTGGGAACATTTGGAGGGAGGCCTCTATGTAGAATAGGTATCTGGAGCTCTTTACTGATTCAGTCAGTGGGGTCGGTTTTGGGATTTACCTCTGGGGGCAATGGTGCCAGGAAGGATGGCTGGTAGAGTGGCACCAAAGGGTATAACCAAGGCTGTCGCGTTTCTTGAGATGTTCCTTATTGTGGTCACCATAGTGATATGAAAGTCCCAGTTTCAGAATAGAAGGGTAGTGTTCCAATTAGACAACACGGCAGTCATATTCACCAGCAATAGGCAAACAGCCAGGGCGGGCAGAGTAATGGGGTGTTAAGGAAACTGGTGCTGCTGAGCTTGGAGCTTAATGCATTCATCACGACCAGCTATGTGTCAGGTGAGAGCAATGAAATTGCTGACATTCTTTTTTGCTTCAGCATTTCAGGCAGCGCGCCCTGACTGCAGTGCCCAGGGCAGCAACCATTCCGGAAGAGTTATGAAACCTTGGATGCTGAGTGCCAGCAAAAGACTGATAGTGTCACTGTCGGCCGGCACTTGGAAGGCATACTTGAGAGCCTGGGGTTGGCTGGGTAGTTTTGCAGGGCATCAGGGATGTGACCTTGAGCTGGGCATCACCACTGAGCTCTTACAGAAGTTCCTGATGGGCCTGCGGGATGAAGGCACATCGATGAGACAGGCTAAGATAAAGCTGGCCAAGGTGCCCTGCTTCTTAAAACTGGGAGGCATGTGGACGTGACAAAGGAGTCTGTAGTTAAGAAAGTGATGAAGGGCTGGGCAAGGGAGGTTGCACCATAGCCAGACAGTCACAGGCCAGTCTCCCTGCTCATGCTGAAGGGGGCCATCCTGAAGGTGGCAGAGGTGACCAGGGATGGGTTTGAGGAAAGGCTGTTCAAGTTAGCAGCCCTCTTGATGTTCTTTTGCACCTTCTGGATGAGTGAGGCTATACCTCGGTCCACTTTGGATACAGTGGGCTCCACTGTGTGGATGGAGGATGTAGCCATAGTGGCGAATAGGGTGTGCCTGTTCTTGGTCAGGTCAAAGACCATCCATCTTAGTAGGGGCAGGGGGATGTGGCTGAATGCCACAGCAGTGCAGGCTCTTTGTCCCATGGCAGCTATGAGGGAATATCTTCTGGTTGCCAGCCAGGAGGGGTCATGCCTGTCACAATATCAATTCAGGGCCATATGGTTGAAGGCAGTGGAAAGGGAAGTTTCGAGCTCATGGGCTGACACTGCATTAATTTAGAATAGGGGTGGCAACTACAGTGCACAAACTGTGCTTGAGAGCAGGACAGATAGAGCCTGATTCTGACTTGGATGCCCCAGCCCTCTGTGCATCCAGTCAGAACTGGACGCACAGAATTAACCTGGATTCTGATCCCGCAGGGCACATCTAGCCCTATGGGATCAGAAGAGCATCCAGACGATTAAGTCTGGCCTGCATGTACAGGCCTTGCCTGGCTAGCTCAGTCAGGGCCGTGGCGCCATGCCGTCCGGTTGCCATGGCACTGTGGCTTCATTGAAAAGCCATAATCCCCCGCCGCTAGCTCAGAAAGTGCTTTACCCACAGCCCAACCCCTGATCTGGCTTCCCAAGGCCAGGGTCGGGCCGTGGGGAATGTCCTGTGCCCTTCCTGTCCTTTCAGAGTCCAGGGCCCACCGTTCCCCCCCCCCCAACTAGGGGAACTTATTCCACCATTCAGGTCGCCGGCTCCAGACATAAAGGGCCAACATTGGAATCGGCCCTATCCATCCAGGGCCAATGATCACCCACTGCTCCCCTAACGCTACCCCCAATCTGCCCCTTTACTGCCCCAGTCTAGCTTCCCCATACAATGAGTGAGGAGGTTAGTTCGGGTCAGGAGGAGGCCCGAATAATGGGGATGGACGTGCCAATGGGACATCCATCCTCACTTTTCTTATCTCAGAATGACCCCTATACAGAGTATTGGGAGATGGGCCTCAAATAGATATAGGCTGTACATTAGGCCTTGATGGCACAAGTAGCACGTTTTTTTTCCTCTTGCCCAATAGGTTGCGGATTTATCTCAGTCTGGATCATGGGTCATTCCTTTATCTACTCGGCAAGATGGAAGGCAAGCAACTCGGCTTCCACTATGACATCGTACACATACAGTGGATAGGCAAGAGGGGGATGCAGTGGGACCATCTGCATCCCATGCTCGGCAACCAATACTTGGTAAACCAGCCACTGGATTTTATGGTCCTCCACTTGGGAGGGAATGATCTAGTGTCAACAAAGGGCATAGATCTTATCATCTGGATTAAGGCAGACCTGGCATGGATACGTGCCAAGCTGGGGTCGGGCATCAACTAGTCCCAGATCCTTCCATGGAAAAAATGGCCTGGGGTGGTGTGGCAGTAGGGAATTGAAAAGAGCAGAAGGAAGTTGAACAAGGTGGTTAGGAACTTTGTGCAGGCTTTGTGGGGGGTAGTAGTTGGACTCGAGGGTATCCTAGCAGGTAAGCAGCAGTTTACTAAAGGGATGGGGCTCACTTGAATGAGATTGGCCTGGAATTGTTCAACACAGGCCTGTAGCAAGCCAACAATTTGGTATTCACAATGGGGTGAGTTGGGTTGTGGGCCCTCCTGGTGACAAGATCTCATTGCAAAGGGGAGGGAGGGTTACCACATAATAGAAAAGAGGGGGCCAGGTACTACATGGAGGGTGCCTGGGCCCGATGACAGGGGGAGGAGGGGGGCCAGGGGGGCCTGGTCTTGGGCACCTGCACATAGAAAAGCAGGGATTCCCGGGTGCCAACACGGAATGGTCGGTGATGGGAAAAGGGAAGGTCCTGGTGACAGAGCGGGCCAAGGCCACTGAACCAATGACAGATGCGGTGGTACCCCTCCACATCAGATCGGGGATTTGGGTAGTTAGTGCTGTTATGTTATATAGTTGTTGCAAATATTTTGTGTGCATCCAGCAATGTTATTTGCTCCACAAGCTGTGGCCGTTGAAACCCACTAATAAATGCGTGTTGCAAAAGGTGGCGTAAGCCTGTTATTAGGGAAGGGGGGCAGCTGGTGGGGTGAAGGTAGGGGAGGGGGAGGATGCAGCCCAGAAGCCAATCTGACTTGCCCTGGGTTATTGTGGGGCCGGTGGCGAAAGGGTGCCGTCCCCATAACTGGGCTAGCGGATGTGGGAAGGCCCCTAGCCTGGGATAGGTAGAAGGTTGGAGGGAGGGGGAATCACAAGGGAATAAGAGGAGGGGGGAGTAGGAGCCCCCTTCCTCTTTCCAGGTTGGCGGCTCAAGCCTCACCCTCCACTTCCAAAAGGCAGGCAGGGGGGAGGGCCAGGTAGGGGAGAAAGGGGAATTTGTCACCGTGGACAGGACCTCACTGAAAAGGGGAGGAAGGGGTACCACAGAACAGAAAAGAGGGGGCCAGGTACCATATGGGGGGGTGCCTGGGCCTGGTGACAGGGGGCCAGGTACCAGGGCCAGGGATGCCAGGTCTCAGTCACCTGCACATAGAACCCGCAGGGATCCCCTGGCATCAACACGGAATGGTCAGTGATGGGAAAAGGGAAGATCCTGGCCGTAGAGCTGGCCAAGGCCATAGAACCAATGATAAATGTGGCAGTACCCCTCCACATCCGATCGGGGATTTGGGTAGTTAGTGCTGTTATATTATATAGTTGATGCAATTATTTAGTGTGTATCGACTAATGTTATTTGTTCCGCAAGCTGTGGCCTTTGAAATCCACTAATAAATGTGTGTTGCGAAAGGTGGTATAAGTCTGTTATTAGGTAAGTGGAAGGGAAGATCTGGAAAAAGGGGTGGGGGGAGGTAGGGAAAGGAGGAGGATGGAACCTGGAAGCCAGTCCGGCATGCCCTGGGTTATATTAATAGAAAGACAAGTAATTCCTCTTTCCCTCCCTACAGCTTGATTAGATGGTCTACACAGATTTCATTATTTCATACTGCAAGTAGCCAGGATTACAAAGACACAGAAGAATAATAAAAAGTACCTTTGGTTACTGTTATGGGTCCAAAATAGTTGGCATCCATTATCTTTTTATCTAGTTCCAAAGTAACACTTTGCACAGGCCCTTTGATTTTCATGCTTGCGTTGTTGATGAGTACGTCCACACATCCGTAGCAGTCCAGGATTTTTTTGGCTGCATCACGAACACTGCCTATGTCACTTAGATCCAGGAGAACAAGTTTTGGTGTAAATGTCTGGTAGAGAAAAAAGAAAGCTTTGCTGCGTGTGTCTTTAGTTTTCCACTTTACAATGAACTTTTGATTTGCATTTGTATGGTTCAGTGTCATTAAAAAGAAAATTGCACCACCTCTGTCCTGAATATCACTCAAAAAAAATATGCATGCAAAGTATTGTAGTAACTCTCACAATGTGTTTACAATGTGGTCTTTCTTTAAACTTATTACAAGTAATTTCCCTAAATGGATGTTAGCAAAAGAACAAATTGCCTCACACAGATACACAGTAGCCTGTCTATAAGGGCCCCAGTATGGATTTTCTTTCCTCATCCTAACCTTTCCCTGTCCCCCATGATGCAGCCTTTCTCCTTCCAAGGATTACTTGCTGTGTATACTTTCTAAATATTACATTACCTTGTACACATAGTACAACTAATTGTTTTTACAATTAAAGAGAGTTAAAAAATTCTATATGAAAAAAATGAAATATCCAGAAAAAAGAGGAAAGGATAGCACTACTATACAGTAGATATAGAGAATTCCAAAAAACAAAAGAAATCTTCAAGTATAACAATTTCAGACAATAAAGAACATTGAACATTGGGAAGGAAGGAAAGGAATATACTGTAAGAAGGGTCCATAGGTGCAGTACCCATTTTCATTGGGAGTTTTTCTATACTGCCCCTTCAAACAAATATCAGTTATATAGAACAATGTTGCAAATTATAATATAATTGAACTATTTACATACCAGCTATCCACATATGTAGGAGTACAGTGGAAATTGGTTAACTTAACTATAAACATGATAGCTAGGCAGTGACATGTAGATAGAAGGAATTAATCATGTCAGGTAGATAGATACTGGGGAGAGATTGGTTTAATTGGAGTGGGTAGGAAAGATGGAATGAGTATAGGTATAGCTGGGGGGGGGGGGGGTAGATTTATATTATTAAGAGAAAAGTAATGTTTTTAGTTCCTTTCGGAATATCTGAAGATTTTTGATTGATCTGATAGGGCCTGGAAGGTAATTCCAAAGAGTGGGTGCTGTATACCTGAAGGCTCTGTTGCTGGTAACTTGTTTAGAGTTCTTGTACAATTTCCAAAATCCACATGAAAGGTATTTTTGAAAATTGCCTACCTCATTTGTGGATAAACATATGCATGTAGTTCCATAATGCATTTAATTTGGCCTGGATTGTAAATGGAGGTATTCCTGGGGTTTGGTTAGTCTTGGGGAGATAAGAGCATACATAAGCTTCTATTTTCTAAACACTTTGAGGCCAATTCCACATGGGGCCCGTCTAGCCCATCCAGACATCCAAAATCTTGATGGACCGGTTGTGCACCCGATTCTGCACCCATGGGAGCGACTGCAGAATAGGGTGCAATGGGCTTGGACGGGCAGGACGTTCCCTGATTTTGGCTCACTGCATGTCCAGCCCCCTCCCCTGGCAAACCACCCAAAGCTTCTGCATGGAGCCCCGGTGCCATGGAGTCCCGTCGCCATGGCACCAGGATGTCATGCAGGAGCCCCAATCGGCCACAAAGGATCAAAAGTCCCTTTCCCTGCTGCCTGATCCCCCAAGAGGCCTGCCAAGGATGGGATCGTGCGGGGAAACCCATGGTGCCGCTCAGCTGTTCCGGTGTTTCCCCCGCGTCTGTCCTGCAATGTCAAAGGGACTTATTCCATCTCCGAGGTGGAATAAGTCCCCCGTCTAACTCAGCAGCCCTAGACATACAGGGCCAAGACTGGAATCGGCCCTGTACGTCTGGGGTCAGGATCACACCTCTGGCCACCCATGCTCTGCCTCTGGGTCTGCCCTCATCCCGCCCACATCCAGAGCTCCCCGCACATATTCTCTATATGTGTGGAGAGCTTAGGATAGGGAATCAGCCCCTGGCATTTAGCAGGGGATATATGTCCAATCAGGACATATATCCCTGCTAAACGTGGTGCAGAATGACCCCCTTTAAGTTTTTAATGTAGGTTTCATGCACATTAACTGTTTACATGGAGCTAAAAGTAGTTAACATACCACATTAAAAGCATGTACACTGCTGCATTAAACATCTAGGGGTCAATATTCAATGATGGAGGCCAGCACATTTAAAGTGGCTAGCTGTCGCTGCTTTAACATAGACTCAGATATTCAATGCCAAGGTCATATCTGGCCACTAGCATTGAATATCCAGTCTGCCCGCATAAAGTTTTAGCTAACTGGGCATCAGCGATATTCAGTCACTGCTTGGTTTGCTAAACTGGATAAAGTTAGTTCACCCTTTAAAGTGCTGGCACCAGAATACCCTCGGGATGCCCTAATGCTGTATGGTTAGCATGGGGGTGTTTAGTGGAGTTGGGGGGGGGGGATATTCAGTGGCACAAAATGGCTACCAGCTAGGAAAAGAGAGCTGAATCCTGGACCCAAACGGCAGAATCAGTGTGACAAACCTACCTTAATGTGGTGGGTGGCTTGCCATGCAGCTTCCATTCCAGGCCCAGTGGCTATTCCCTCCCAGTGGATGTCTCGTGGTAGATGCAACTATATAAAATCACTCTCCTAATGTAGAATTACATGTCGGCAGTAGGGAGGAGACTGGTATGCACCTCATAGCTCATGAAGATAACATGACTGCTATACCTTAAGGGCAGGTACACCCCCTAAAATTACTGCTGAGATTTTGCAGCTCCTGTGGGTTAGTCTTTGCAATTAATATGTTAACCACAAAAACTTAATGCACACTAGCAGCATGACAAGCTAAACAAAATACGGCATGGATTAAACAACAACCATTCACCATTGTAATAAAAGGAGAAACATGTATTATTCCTTCACCACAGACCTCTCAGATCCCACCCAATACAGCAATTGTTTTGGTTCGTGCTTTCTTCTGGGGTGAACATACAAAGATGTTTAATCTTTGTGCTGTAATGTCATTATCTTGCCATGGATTTTTGTATACACATGAAGACTCAATATCCTACTAGCTAACCCAATATGCACCCCTGAAGAAGGCACAAACTCAAACATTGCTGTATTGAGTGGAATCTGAGAGGCCTGTAGTGAAGGAATAATAAATTTAACTCCTCTAATTACAATCTTGGTTAGTCATTGTTTAATCACCTTGTTCTTTGGTTTTGTTTAGTAAATTGAAGCCATAGTTTTTCAAACTACATACATTGCTATTGCTATTGCCGGAAAAAGTCCTTCCAGAAAAAGTAGTTTCAAATTTTTGTGGGTCCTCTTTCCTTTAGAATTTTTCAAAAGAAAAGTATAATGATACTTTTCATTTGTGAACTGGTACAAATGCCACTGGAAAACAAAAGAAGAAAGTGATGTCCGCAAACAAGAGCACCCAAAGGAGGAGGAGGAGAGAGACTGCAGCCACATGAGATGGTCTTCTATTAATATATTTTCTTGAAGACCCATCTTGGCCAAGTTTTGGCATCTATGCTTGCATCAGGGGTCAAGAAATAGTTCAGCTGATGCAATATAAAGGAATAAAACATCAAAATGAAAAGCCGGGAACAAACAAGTATACAGCAACATTCCTTGGAATGGCAATTATTGTATTCACAAACTCGAAGCAAAAGTAAAAACGCCATATCTACCTTGCTGCATCTATTGCCTGGAATAGACTACCTGAGTTCATAAGTCAGGCTCCATCTATGGTCTTATTCAAATCCAAGTTAAAACCCCACCTCTTTGAGGCTGCTTTTGGATCCTGACCTACATATTCTCTTGTTTACCACCCATGTGTGTCATAACCATTTCCCCTTAGTTTTACCCTAGTCTCCTGTTTGCTGTATTTGTCCATCGTGAATAGATTGTAAGCTCTATTGGGTAAGGATTGCCTCTTATATGTATGTGTACAGTATTGCGCTCGTATGCCTCACAGCGCTATACAAATGATTAGTAGCAGTAGCAGTAAAAGAAGAGCCTGCAGACTTTGAACATTTCTAAACAATTTTGAAAACTTCCCTCTAAGATGGTAATTTTATAAGAAAGTGCCTAAGCAAAGCAGGATTATAGGAACATACACTGTGCCTATTTTATAATGGCAAAAACAACTTGTCTTGATGTTAAAAGGAAGTTACATGTTCATTGACAGCTGGTGAACATATAAAATTAAGGTTGCCAGATTTTTTGCAGACAAATCTGGGACACTTAAAGAGTGTGTGTGTTTGTGTGTGTGTGTGTAGGGGGAGAGGGACAGAGGGGGGAAGCAGAATTTGAGCAATAAGGTGTTCAGAGGGGAAGTGGAATCATTACCCTGCCCTCCTATCCATCCCATGACAGCACGGGCACTTGATTCAGCATCGGGGGTGGAAGTGGGAGCTGGAAGCCCCTCCCACTCCCCACACCAAGACCAATCAGGACAAAGCCCACCTCAGGAAAGAAACTTCTAAATAAAGCGCGCCTTCCTACAAACCATCCTCTGCACTGGCACCCGATTCAGCATCGGGGGTGGAAGCGAGAGCTGAAAGCCCCTCCTGCTCCCCCCACCAAGGTCAATTGGGACAAAGACCACCTCAGGAAAGAAACTTTTAAATACAGTGCGTCTTCAGGCACACCTGCACCTGAGGGCCCCATCTCCCCCCCAAACATATTTTCTAAGTGACTGAAATACAATGTCTATGTCCCAAATATTTGTTGAAATCATCAATGTTGGCCACCCGGTGATAGGCCCAACCCCAGAATTTGATTATTGTCCATCCCCCCCCCCCTTTTTAATGTTATGCCGCTTTGACCCAGTGAAAAGCGGGATATAAATACAGTTAAATAAATACATATATATATATATATATATATATATATATAAATAAATAAAGAAGACTGAATACCTGCTCAACCACACCTAAGAGCTCAAGGTAATATCTGAAGTACCATTAACACTGTCACAATGAAGAAACTGTTAGCTAACATTTCCTGCCTCTCCTTCCTACTCATAATTACCCTCACCGCATCCAACCCACTCTCACTCCCCACAGACACACTTCTATACATACCTATAATTTACATACACCCAGTACACACAGCCCCCTCCTACTCCTTCAGACATAAGCCCAGACACATGCAACACCTCAGCCAAATCAACCTCAGAATATATAGCACCAAGCCACCCATGCCAGACTCCCCAAGACAAGCAAACCAAATAAGATGTACCCTCTTAAATGCAAGATCTGCAAGAAACAAAATGTAACTCTTAACAGATATACTACTTGACAAATCAATATCCTAAACATAACTGAAATATGGTTCACCAAAAGGGATATAGTCCTACTAAATCAACTAGCACCACAAGGTTACCATCTCTTCAACTCTCCATGGACAAAGCAGTGAGATGATGGTGTCTGCATTCTAACAAGGACGTACCTAAACTTCCACATCATCTCAAGAACCTCTGCCAATGGTCTAGAGATATTAACAATTACCAACAACAAAATCACCACACTCCATGCTTACAGATCCCCAAATGACAATCCTGATAGTTTAGAGACCATCACAGAAACCATCTATAACAACAGCTCAAACAATAAATACCTTGTGATCTAGGAAACCTCAATCACCGAGAAAGTTTCTCCAGGGCCATGTGCCCATGAGGGAAGGGTTAGGACAGCCATTATAGTTGGTGATTCGATCATTAGGCATGTAGATAGCTGGGTGGCTGGTGGACGTGAGGATCGCCTAGTAACATGCCTGCCTGATGCGAAGGTAGCGGACCTCATGTGCCACCTAGATAAGGTCATAGATAGTGCTGGGAAGGAGTTTGCTGTCTTGGTACATGTCGGTACCAGTGACATAGGAAAAATGTGGTAGGGAGGTTCTGGAGGCTAAATTTAGGCTTTTAGGTAGGAAGTTGAAATCCAGAACTTCCAGGGTAGCATTCTCCGAAATGCTTCCCGTTCCACGCTCAGGACCCAAAAGGCAGGCAGAGCTCCGGAGTCTCAATGCGTGGATGAGACGATAGTGCAGAGATGAGGGTTTTGGATTTGTTAGGTACTGGGGAACATTCTGGGGAAAGGAGGGGCTCTTCCAAAGGGATGGGCTTTACCTTAACTGGGATGGAACCAGGTTGCAGGCATTAACCTTTAAAAAGGAGATAGAGCAACTTTTAAACTATATAATAGGAGAAAGCCGACAGTCGCCCAAGAGCGGATGGTTCGGAAGAATGTATCCTTGAAGGATACTACCAAAAGCAGAGAGGTTCCAAAAAAGAGTAAAGTAGCCCAAATGCCCTCGAGTATGGATCAGACAGAGCTTAAGGATCCCAAATTACCCATGTCTACCAATAGCCAAATTACTATGAATAAAATACAGTCTCTAAAATGCTTGTATGCAAATGCTAGAAGTCTAAAAAATAAGATGGGAGAGTTAGAATATATAGCATTAAATGAAAGGCTAGATATGATTGGAATATCAGACATATGGTGGAAGGAGGACAACCAGTGGGACACTGTGATACCTGGGTACAAACTATATCGTAATGATAGAGCTGATCAAATTGTTGGAGGGGTTGCGCTCTATGTTAGAGAGTGCATTGAGTCAGAAAGGATTAAAGTTTTGCAGGAAACAAAATTTGCTGTAGAATCTCTATGGATTGAAATTCCATGTAAAAAGGGGAAGGCGATGGCAGTGAGGGTGTACTATCGACCGCCTGGACAGAATGAACAAATGGATGATGAAATGCTCAAAGAAATCAAGGAAGCTAACAAAAGTTACAGCAAAGTAATAATAATGGGTGATTTCAATTACCCCGGTATCGACTGGGTCAGTGTCATGGCAGGACATGCTAGGGAGATAAAGTTCCTAGATGAAATAAATGACTGCTTCTTGGAGCAGCTGGTTCATGAACCGACCAGAGGGGAAGCCATATTAGACTTAGTCCTTAGTGGAACACCAGATCTAGTGCAAGAGATAAGGTTGTTGGGGCCACTTGGAAATAGTGATCATAGTATGATCAACATTGATTTAATTAGTCGAGGAGGGATAGTAAGGAAATCCACAGTACTATCTTTTAACTTTCGAAAGGGAGACTGATAAAATGAGTAAAATAGTTAAGAAAAATCTAAAAGGAGAAGTTGCAAAGGTTAAAGACTTACATCAAGCTTGGGTGTTGTTGAAAAATACTAACTTGGAAGCCCAGACCAGCTGTATTCCACGCTTTAAGAAAAGTGGAAGGAAGTCCAAAAAACTGCCAGCATGGTTTAAAGGTTAAGTCAGAGAGGCTGTTGTTGCCAAAAAAGCATCTTTCAGGAAATGGAAAAAAGAGCGAAATGACGAAACCTGGAAACAGCACAAGCACTGGCAAGTCAAATGCAAGGCATTGATAAGGCAGGCAAAGGGAGAATTTGAGAAGAAGCTTGCTGCAGAAGCAAAAATGCGAAATAAAGACTTTTTCAAGTACATTCATAGCAAAAAACCTGTGATAGAGTCAGTTGGTCCATTAGATGATAGAGGGGTTAAAGGGGCACTAAGAGGTGACAAGGCAATAGCGGAGAGACTGAATGAATTCTTTGCTTCGGTCTTTACTGAGGAAGATGTAGGGATGTTACCCATGACAGAAGTGGTATTTAAAGGTGCGGAAGAATTGAAGGAAATATTGATACATCGGGAAGATGTATTACAACTGTTAGATAAACTGAAGAGTAGCAAATCAGCTGGGCCGGATGGTATACATCCAAGGGTGTTGAAAGAACTGAAATATGAGATTGCAGACCTGTTATTGGTAATCTGTGAACTATCATTAAAATCATCTCTACTACCTGAAGATTGGAGGATCGCCAATGTAACACCAATTTTTAAAAAGCGTTCCAGGGGTGATCCGGGAAACTACAGACCGGTGAGCCTGACGTCAGTACTGGGAAAAATGGTAGAAACCATCATAAAGAATAAAATTACTCAGCATGTAGATAGTCATGGCCTAATGGGAGACAGCCAACTTGGCTTTAGACAAGGAAGATCTTGTCTTACTAATCTGTTATGTATTTTTGAAGGAGTGAATAAACAGGTGGACAAAGGTGAGTCAGTTGAAATAGTGTATCTGGACTTTCAGAAAGCCTTTGACAACGTCCCTCATCAGAGACCTTTGGCAAAACTAAAGAGTCATGGGATAGGAGGCAATGTACTATTGTGGATCAGGAACTGGTTAAAAGATAGAAAGCAGAGGGTAGGGCTAAATGGCCAATTTTCCCAATGGAGAAAGGTGAATAGTGGTGTACCCTAGGGATCTGTGCTGGGTCCACTGCTTTTTGACATATTCATAAATGACCTGGAAAGTGGAATAATGAGTGAGGTTATCAAATGACACAAAACTATTTAAAGTTGTTAAAGCCAAGAGGATTGTGGAAAATTGCAAGAGGTTCTTGATAAATTGGAAGACTGGGCATCAAAATGGCAGATGAAATTTAATGTGGACAAATGCAAAGTTATGCATCTAGGGAAGAACA
The DNA here is from genome assembly GCA_033557465.1 of Ichthyophis bannanicus. Taxonomy (NCBI): domain Eukaryota; kingdom Metazoa; phylum Chordata; class Amphibia; order Gymnophiona; family Ichthyophiidae; genus Ichthyophis; species Ichthyophis bannanicus. The sequence goes on from CM066038.1 coordinate 254,558,866, forward strand.
ACCCAAGCTATGATTACACGATGCAAGGTTCCACATTAGGAACAACCACCCAGGAAAAAGATTTAGACGTCATTGTGGATAACATGTTAAACACTCCGCCCAGTGTGCAGCAGCAGCCAAGAGAGCAAATAGAATGCTAGGTTTCATAAGGAAAGGAATGGAAAATAAAACAAAAGATATTATAATGCCTTTATATCGTTCCATGGTGAGACTGCACCTTGAATATTGTGTGCAATTCTGGTCGCCGTATCTTAAAAAGGATATAGTGATTTTAGAAAAGGTTCAGTGAAGAGCCACGGAAATGGTAAAGGGGATGGAAGGATACTCCTATGAAGAAAGGCTGAAAAGGTTAGGGTTCTTTAACCTGGAAAAGAGACGGCTGAGGGGAGATATGATAGAAGTCTACAAATTAATGAATGGAGTGGAACAGGTAAACGTAGATCGATTGTTTACGTTATCAGAATATAGAAAGACTAGGGGACATGCAATGAAGCTACAGGGTAAACTATTTAAGACTAATAAAAGAAAATATTTTTTCACTCAACTTGTAATCAAACTCTGGAATTTGTTACTGGAGGATGTAGTAAAGGCTGTTAGTGTAGCTGGGTTTAAAAAAGGTTTGGACAAGTTCCTGGAGGAAAGGTCCATAAACCATTATGAAGAAGGGACCCAAGATATCAATGCTTGACCCAGTACAAGCATTGTGTAACCTGTGTCTTTTGGGGAGACTGCTAGGTATGTATGACCTAGATTGGCCACTGTTGGAAACAGAATACTGGGCTTGATGGACCTTGGTCTGACCCAGTATGGCATATCTTATTTTCTTATGTTCTTAATCTCACATCAACCCTACCAAGCAAGCCAACACCTTCCTGAAGCAATGGAATCTATAAACTACATTCAAACTATCAACCATCCCACCCATTGCAAAGGCAACACCCTTGATATGATTTTTCTACCTCTCAAAAGACTCCAGCAGCACAAGATACCAGCACCTACCACCACCGATGTTCCATGGTCAGACCATAAAAAGATATCATTACAAATCCCTTCAGAATCAAAGGAACATAAACAGCACACCACAGAACAGTGCACATGTAGGTTCCAAAGCGGGGATAAAAAAAATTTCTAGCAAGTGTACTCCCAAATCTGCAAAACATCCCTGATGACTTGGACTCACTAATCCAAAATTGGAACAAAACCATAGTTGATACTGCAACAAAGTTAACTACTAACAACCAATGCACCAGACAAAACACATTAGCTTGGTACACACCCCTATTAAAGGACCTGAAAGAAAACGGAGGAGCACCAAATCAGAAGACACCCTCAACATCTACAAACACAAGTTACAATTATACCAAGCATCCATCACTCAAGCAAAAAAGGCATACTACACTAAGCTACTTCAAAGCTCCTTAAACCACCCCTCAGAGCTCTTTGATATAACAACAAACCTTGAAGAATCAGTTGATAACTGGAACAATATAATCTCCAAGGCAGCAGAACACATACCAACTGCAACACAACATAATAATAAAACCAATAAGACCAAAAATGTTGACGCACCATGGTATAATAACACAATCAAACAGATTAAAAGAAAACTGAGAAAGTACGAACGAGAATGGAGAAATTCTAAAACGGTACCTAACCATGAAAAATATTTAAACACACTTAACAATTACAGAAAAGCAATTCATACAGCTGAGAAACCATTACTCCAACATACTAGCTAATTCTATGAATCGACCAAGAGAACTGTTTAGTATAGTTCAGAATTTGATCAACAAAACCCATAACACACATTGACATTTCCCCACAAGAATTAGCACAATACTATATAAACAAAACTAAACCACAAATGACACCCCCAAAATTATATACTGAGATGATTCCTAACATCTCTGATACCTGGTCAAACTTCAACCTAGTAACAAAATCCACTCTCAAAACCATTATAGCTAATATTAATACAACGACCTCTCATCTCGATCCATGCCTAGTAAAATGGATAAAAAAAGACTCTCCCAACACTCTCATCCTTCATCCTCCCCATAGTTAACATTTCATTAGAAAAAGGCTATCTACCTCCTTCCCTAAAGCACGTTCAAATAAGACCAATTCTCAAAAATAAGACCCTTGACAAGACATCCCCAACATCGTATAGACCCATATCAAGTATCCCTTTCATGGCCAAACTCATTGAAAAAATAATCCAAACCCAATTACAAGAATTTGTTGATACAATAGATCTCCTTGACGAACATCAATATGTTTTCCGCCCATATCATGGAGTAGAAACTCTACTGACAGTACTCATTGACACATTAATAAGAGGAATTGACGATACAAGACAAGCATTTATATTAATCTTTCTAGACATCTCCGCAGCGTTTGACAGTGTTAACCACACAACAATGTTAAGCAGACTCCAACAAATTGGAATAACATCCACCGTATATAATTGGTTTAAATCCTACCTAACAAACAGAACCCAAACAGTGAGGATTGACAATCAAACATCAAATATTTTCAACCAAACCCAAGGCCTTTCACAAGGATCTGCGCTATCAGCTATTTAATATTTACCTCCAACCAGTCTGCAACATCTTTAAACGTCACGGCATACATTATCACATTTATGCAGATGATATTATGTTTTATCTACCATTCAAAATCCCTCACCCACCTATACAACAAATAAAAGATTGCTTTAATGACCTAACTTCATGGCTCATCGACCACAACCTATATATTAATTTTACAAAAACCGGTATCCTCTATGTCACAAAAAAACAAACATATACACCTCCAAACTCCATCACCCTAAATAACCATGAGATTAAAACAAAAAAAGAAATAAAATACCTAGGTGTAATCCTTGATGATAAACTTAATATGGACTCACACATAAAAAATCTCACAAAAACTATACATTTCAAAATCAAGACCTTGAAACAAATATGTCCATTAATTCATTTACATGACTTCATATCGATAATACAAGCAATCATCACACCACACTTCGATTTTGCAAATGTAATTCTCCAGGGAATCACACGGCAAAACATTAAAAAGATCCAATTAACCCAAAATATTGCTGCAAGAATTATAATGAATGTAAGTTCAAAAGAACACATTACACCAATTCTTGCTAAACTCCACTGGCTACCAATTCACGAAAGAATACACTACAAAATACTAGTTACCACCTTCAAACTGATGAATAAACTCGCACCATCCGCACTTAATAACCTAATCAACATAGAACCAAATAAGCGAACTCAAAGAAGTAGAAACACAAACACAATATCATTACCTAAAGATTATAAAAAAGCTGAAAAACTAACCAATAACAGGGCCTTCTCTCACTGTGCACCGTCTCTCTGGAATAACCTACCTGACAATATTCGCCTCCTAACTGAACTTAAAGAATTTAGAAAAAAACTAAAAACACACCTAAATATCTTACATTACACACCTCTGACTAACGAAACCATACAAGGGGACACAGGGTAATAATCTTTAAATGGCATACACCTACATGATAAAAATAAATGCAAAATCTGATATTAAAAGGTCGTTCTCATGTATCTCAAATTGTATAAAATTAATGTAAATATGTAAAACGTTTGACTACATCCACACAATACCTCTGGATGTAACCAATGTTTGTATATCTTTAATTACACTGTTAATTGTAAAAAGTTATATCTGTTCCCTGTAAACAACTAGGATATGATTAATCATGTACCTTGAATTTTTTCTGTTCACTGTAAACCGCACTTGATACTTGGGAAAGAGCGGTATATAAATATGCGCTAAATAAATAAAATAAATAAATAAATATAGTTAAAGCCCTAACCAAAGATCCTGCACACCAAATGGAAAAAAACAATCTCTCACCTCAAGCAATGGCTGACTACTTTAAAATCCTAACCTAAGTACAAGCTAGCATACAAGCTCACCCCAACAGTATAAGCCAACATGCAAACATAGCAAGTGAAACCAGACATCAAAGCGCATGGACATCATTCCCGAAAATCACACTAGAATATCTAGAAAATATTATCACAAGCATCAACACAACCACCTCCCTGCTGGACCCCTGTCCAGTCAGCTGGATCAAGGCAACCAAACAGTTGGTCATTCCAACAATGCTAAGAATAATACAACCATCGCTAACACAAGGATATGTCCCACTGGAACTCAAGTCAACCTCTATCTGCCTATCAAGCAAGGAAAATCTAGCAACATCAATCAGCCATCCTCATATAGACCCATAGCCAGCCTCCCATTCATGACCAAGGTCTTGGAGAAGATCATATACAGGCAGCTCAAGGACTACATTAATAGAAGTTGCCCACTGGATAACCAGCAATATGGCTTCAGGCCATACCACGGAGTGGAAACACTCATGACTGGCCTACTTGACAACCTAATTAAGGGCACTGACAAGCCCAAATCCAGCTTCATTCTCATTTTCCTGGATATAAAAGCAGCATTCAACTCCATCCCAGACAACCTCATAGTTCAATGCTTCAAGCCATTGGATTATATCAGATACCCCCCTCTCATGGTTCAAGTTCTACTTGACAGACCGCAAACTGCAAGTCAGGATAAACCAGTCAACATCATCTCCCTACAATCAAACCCAAGGAGTCCCACAGGGCTCAACCCTCTCAGCATTGTTATTCAACCTCTTCCTGCAACCATTATGTACCATAATAAAGTCCTGCAACATTCTCTACCATATCTATGTGGATGACATAATGATTTGCATACCTATTAGTACAACAAACCCCAACAGCACACCCATAACAAGCTGTTTCTCCACAATCTGCAAATGGCTCAAAAGACACAACCTGACCATAAATCTAAAGAAGACTGAGACCATGTTTATCACCAGAGACACCTGCTTCATACCACCGACCTCCATACTTATTGAGGGAACACATATGCAAGTGAAACAAAATATAAGATACCTTGGAGTTACACTGGACCAACACCTCAGCTTCAAAGAACACATACAAAATGTAACTCAGAGCATATATTACAAGCTCAAAACAATCAAGAATCTTAAACCACTCTTACCTGACCATGACTTCCACTCAGTTCTCCGAGCAACCATATTCTCACTTCGACTACTGCAATATCATCTTTCAAGGCATACCAAACTCAAGCATCTACCCTCTCCAGCTTGCACTCAACAGCTGCACGAACCTTCTTAAACGCATGAAGAACAGACCACATCACATCTTTCCTCAAACAACTGCACTGGCTTCCCATTATAGAGCATTCAAAAGTCAAAGCCATTCTTACAATATTCAAAGTCCTCAATGACTCTTCATCACCACACCTACAAATCCTACTCCAGATTATACCTACCACAGAGAGCGATGATCGACCTCAAGGAAAATGCTGCAAACACCACCGATATTCACATAAACCAGCACTATCACATCTAAGAGATCCTTTTCCCTCTATGCACCACAACTCTGGAACTCCATTCCTGAAAAGCTAAGGACCACAACAGACTTATCATCCTTCAAGAAAGCCCTTAAAACCCACATTTTCAGAGAATGCTACTCACAAACCTAGCCTACCTCTCCCACCCTCCACAATTTCCCTCCTTCCCCACCTATCCCCACCCCTCACTTTCCCCTAACCTCAACAGCTTCATACCTTTTCATATTACATAGTTACTCCCCAAAAACATATATCAATGCTTCCAAGCTATATTCCTTATTTAATGTAAACTGTTCTGTTACAATGTAAACCGCTTTGACCGTAGGATAAAGCAGTATACAAAAACTGTTAAATAAATAATAAATATCAAATCCAAGCAGACAAATCAACAGAGAAACAGCAACAGTCATACATTTCCTCCATACTGGGCACAGTATTTATTTATTTATTTATTTACAGTCTCTTTTATACCGCGCTATTCAACATCAGTGCGGTTTACATGGAACATGGAAACTTACACATTTCATTGGCTGATCTGTGTTTACAAGGAACAGGTACCAAAACTTGGATAACTAGGGGTTACTATTTACATTTAGGCGACATGGCGAGTCGTATTTCCCTAGTCGTAGTCATGGGTGTTTTGTGTGATAAGGTTTAATTGTACTGCATAGGCTAGGTAGTGGGAGGGGCTATTGTAGTACTGTCTGCCGGATAGTACAGGAGGAAGAGATGGTGCTTCAAGGCATTCCTAAACTGGGATAGGTCAGGGATTGCCCAGATGCTGGGAGGTAGGGTGTTCCAGCATCTGGGCGCACAGAATTTGAACGCCCTGTTTGCTGCTGCCTGGGTGCATTGGGTTATTGATTTTGGGACTACCGGTGTATTGACCGCTACCGATCTTCTGGACCTGTTAGGGGGCACGGTCTGGATAAGCTCTTCTAGTGTTGTGGAGGATAACCCATTGGTGACTTTGAAAGTCAGCAGTAAGGTTTTGTATGTGAGTCTAGCATGTATCGGGAGCCAGTGGAGATGTTTTAGGATGGGCGTTATGTGGTCTTTCCTAGATGCGCCATGTAGGACTCTCGCTGCAGCGTTCATCGAGAGTTGCAGCGGGTTTAGGGTGACTTGAGGGAGTCCCTGCAGAATTGAATTTCCATAATCAAAATGTGGTATGATCAGTGCTTGATAAATTGTACGGAAGTCGTCTGGTTCTAGCAGGAAGCGTAGGTGCCTGAGGGTTCGGATATTATGGTACACAGCTTTCACTATGTTGCTTCTAAATAAATTTTCTTTCCAATATTCAATATAACTTGTGACTAGCACTTAGCTTCATGAGTCTTCAAGTCTCATGAAGCTAAGTGCTAGTCACAAGTTATATTGAATATTGGAAAGAAAATTTATTTAGAAGATACACAAAGTTAAGTGCAAGTGCAAGCACCTGTTAAAATCAGAAAATTTGATACACAGGAGGAGAGAGGGTACATGGAAAGTTTTCACAAATGCCGGAAGGTGTCATTGATGTACTTAGGCTGAGCTGGTGTTAATGACGAGTTCTCTCAATCCAGTTATTTTCAGCCGATTAGTCTGAGACAACTTCCGTGCAATAGTATTAATTATTGAAGTATAAAACCCTCCGAGTTTTTCTGTTAAAGTCTGTTTGATTGGAGTAATTTTCACAATTTTATTAGTAATTTTGTACAATGGCTTAACAGTTGTGATGTTAACATCCAGTTTACTTATGAGAGCAGTGACGAATCCATTGCGTTCCTGGATTTGCGGATATCCAAGGGTATCAATAAATGGAATACATCAGTATACTGTAAACCCACCGATCGCAACACTTTGTTGCATTACACCAGCGCTCATCCAAAAAGGTTGAAGGACAGCCTTCCATTTTCGCAGTTTCTGAGATTTCGTCGCAATTGCTCAGACATGAATGAGTTCAAAACACAGGCAAAGATGTTAAAAGAAAAATTTCGGATACGAGGATACCCGCACCAAATAATTGAAACAGCATATAAATGTGCTTTATACTATAATCGTTATAGCTTATTGACCCCCCGACCCGTATATGCACCATCTCAAAATTGTGTTAATCTTATCACGAAACATTCTCCGTATAGCCACAATATAATAAAAATATTGAAGAGACACGCAAATGTTTTTCGCAGCATACCTGGATTGGAAAATCATTATGCGCGTTGTGTCTGGCAAAGACAACGAAATATGAAAGAGCTCCTTAGTCCAACTGTTTTACGTTCTGAACCAGTGAATGCTGCACAAGAAAATTTTGGTCACCATAAGTGTGGTTCTTGCGATATTTATTCCTTAACTTTAGAATTGGACGTTTTTGAATACAAACAGAGGAAATTTTGCCTGAGACATTACACGTCTTGCAGTTCCACTCATGTAGTGTACTGCATTTTATGCCCTTGTCAGCTAGCCTACATCGGCAAAACTACACATCTGTTTCGAGTACGCATGAGGGAGCACAGAAGTAAACTTAAATGTGGCTACACGCAAGCTCCTATAGTCCAACATTGTTTGGATTTAAAACACAGTTTTGATTCATTAAAATGCTTTTGCATTGATTTATTTGAACGAGGTTTGGAGGGAAAATCCAGGGATCTCACGTTGTCACAAAGAGAGCAAAAATGGATTTTTACTTTGGATACTGTGCATCCGAAGGGCTTGAATTCACACATAGAGTGGGGCATATGTCATTGACAAATTGAAAGCCAGGAACGAATCACATGTATATCCGCTCAGTCTTTAAAAATCCCCAGTGAGTCATAGTTCGCATGCGCTGTGTTTTTTTGATAGAAGACACAACAGCCGTCATGGGGTGAGTGCCATTGAATTGAGTATTAAATTGTGTATTACAATTAACCAAAAGAATAAGATGGTGCATATAATAATATTCAGTGTTGTTTCAACATTACAGATAATAAATGAGGACCAATGCTAAGTTTGAGCAGCTGTGATGAGCATTCCCTGACGAAACGTTGGATTGCGAAATGCTACGGTGCTATTGTTCAGGCGTTGGGAGTACACTCACCATGTTTCAGATAAGCATCCTCAGATAATGATTTTTCAATAATATTACATCTTTTTTATCATTGATTAATAAATAAGCAACCAGTTGGGTCATTGATGTGAGGTTTGGGCGCTGTTTCCATATGAATATATGTGTTCAGTAAGTCACCCCATTCTGGTTCTGAGACCCAGTTGCATATTTATATGAAGTTATGGATGTGTTGTAACACAAGGAAATTCTTCAATATATATCATCTTGAAGGTGAAAAGTAGAGCTTAATATATAGATTGGACTGAGAAGTTGCATATAGCTCTGAGAAGTGACATCAAGGCATATTTATTTATTTATTTTATTTAGCACTTCTTCTATACCGCGCTATTAACATCAGCGCGGTGTACATCGAACAAAAGTACTGCAATGCATACAAGCAACATTGAGTTTACAGAGAACAGGGAATTGAACAAGGGATAGAAACCGGGGAAACTATATACATATCAACTTGAAACTATGTACAAAAATCTAATGTAAGTGGGCGTTGCATTGAATTTGTGGAGAAGAAGATTAGTGGTTGGTTGGGCTTGAGTGGGGACTACCTATTGTCTGTGGTGTTGACGTGCCGGGGCGACTGGGGTATGAGGGAAGCTTGCTGGTTGCGCTTCTATCACCAGACGTTTCTGGGTAGCATTTTGTGAACAGGTGGAGTTTTAAAGCTTTTCTGAATAGGATGAGGCTTTTAATTCCACGGATTTCGTGGGGGAGTGCATTCCAGTTTAAAGGGGCGAATATGGAGAAGGCTCTGTTAGAGGTAGCCTTTGTGCATGTAGTCATTAGCTTGGGGACTACTAATGTGTTCAATGCAGTAGACCTTCTGTTTCTATTTTCCAGGGTACTATGGACTAGCTTGCTGATTGGCATAGGGGGGTAGTTATTTAGGACTTTGAAGGTGAGGACCAATGACTTATATTGGAGCCTGGCATGTAAAGGTAGCCAATGCAAATCCTTCATGATGGGCGTTATGTGATCGGATCTTGACGATCCGGAGAGGACTCTTGCGGCTGCATTCAAGCTATTTGTCTTGACGAGAGCGAACAAGTCATGCGGTTTGTTCAGTGATCGTTTTAGAGTGTCTGTATGGAATCGTCTCATATTCTCCATTACTGCTTCACGGTGTGTTGCCAGGTGGGAGTTATATGCCCTTTGATCGACTGCAGAGTATGATCGACGCCAGCGTCTTTCCAGCTTCCTTAGGAGGTTGAGTGAGGATCTCAACTCAGTGGAGTACCAAGCTGCAGTGGTTCGCTTCCCTGGAGGCTTGTTAGATGATGGACGTAGAGCAATCGTACTGAGGGTTTTATTGCAGTCAGAGACCAGATCCTCACGATTGTGTGCTGTCGAGGTGAGTAGTGGGTGAGTCGTACTTAGAATCATGACCTTGTTGAAGGCCTGGAATCTTCGTGGTGGTGCCTTGGCGGTACTGTTCAGTCTTCTGGCTTCCTTCTGACTGTTGCTGGGCAAGGGTATTTGGAATATGATCAGTCTGTGGTCAGACCAGGTGACTGTGGTAATGGACAACTTGGGGATGTTGGTTGAATTGAAAGTTGTCTGTGGGGCGAATACCAGGTCCAAAATGCCTCCTTTCGCATCAGTGGGTTCCTTGACCAGTTGCCTATATCCTAATTCCTTAAGAGCTTCCAGAAAGGCTGACGCATGAGAATCTTGCAGGGAAAGCAGGTTGAAATCTCCTAGGACCCAGCTTCGTGTGAATGGGTTCTGGGTATTGGGGACAAGGTCAATTATTGTTGAGAGGGTGTCTGGGTCCGTTGATGGGGCCCTGTATAGTAGGCTGATAGAGCAGTGCTTGTTGGCTATCGTGATTGTGTCGAGGAGTGTTGTGCTGGTTGCGTTGCTTAAGCGGAAATGGAAGTCCGTCTTGGTGATGGTGAGTACTCCTCCCCCTCCTTTGCTGCTTCTATGGCATGTGTGAATTGAGAAATTGGTAGGCAAGAGCTGATTGAGGAGGACATTATCATCACTGGAAAGCCATGTCTCTGTGATCAGGAGTATGTCAAGGTCATGGAGTGATATCATGTCGGAGATAACTGGCCATTTCTTGCATATTGAGCAGGCGTTTATGAGAGCGCAACTCAGAATTTGGGAGTGGGGGCTTTCTTCATGCTTTGCTTTCTTATTGTGTTGTATTGCGACGTGTAATAGGTGGTGGTGGAGTGTGCGGGAAGCTCCCTCTGATTTGAGGTAGGAAGCATTTGAGCATCTCCTCCTGTGATTCTGAAGAATTGGTATGTGATATTGGTTAGTAGGTAAATCTGTAATGCAATTTAGCCCTATGGAAAGGAGATAGAGGGCAACTATGGCGATGCTTGACAGTATAAAGATAATTGATGTAAATTCTAAAAACCGACATATTCCAATTAATAAATTGATTTTTTTCTATCCCCTCTATCCCCATTGTTGGTGGGAGTCAGAGACACAGATTTAAAATCGGGGACAATCCCCGAAAATGAGAGATATCTAGTAACCTTAATAAAATTCCCTATCTATTGAATTTTCAGCTACTATGCACAGAGCATTGGCCAAAATTCTCTCTAGCCAGCCCAACACTATACATATAGTGAAAGGGGGAAAGAAAAGAGCACAGCAAGGGAAGTGTGTATAAATTATTCATAATATTCAGATGCTGATATAGTTTAGGCCTGCTGAATTGCAAATCTGAATTAAACAGATAGTAGCAGTAGTCACCGCATTATAAAGGTATTTTTAGAAAGGATTTTCATACATAAAAGACTTTTATACAGGTAACAGGGTTTTTACAAAATCACACAAGGAATTACACAAAGAAGTATATATGCATGGTGCCAAGGAGGGATATACTTTTATGGGATTGGTGTGTAGGCATGGTCAGGGACGGAATTTAGTGTAGCTTCTTCTGCTCTTGAACTGGCTCTCCTCTGCTGTTTTAGGTCCTTCTAGCTGAACTGGGTGTTGTGCTGCTCTTCCTGGCATAATTTAGGGTCTTCCAACTAATCTGGGTGCGGTGCTGTGTTGGTCCTCTTGGCATAATATAGGATCTTACAGCTGATCTGGGTGCTATGCTGATCTCCTTGCCATTCTACTCCTCTCAAAGTGCTCTGGTGTGCTTGCACCAATTGTGGTGCTACCTTGCCCTCTTCCCCTATCTGAAGTGTTCCCTGTGCTCTTTGTACCACTTTGCCTTCTGTTAGTGGCTTCTGGTACTCATCCTGCCACTGTCTGTAGTTTTGGCTTTTCTTCTGGTGCTCGGGTGTTTTGTAACACTCTTGATGCCTGCAATCAAATTTGAAGCGGGTTTAATTGATAATATTTATTTATTTAGCTGTATTTATATCCCACTTTTCATCAGGTCAAAGCGGTCAATTGGGGAATACATTTAACACAAGGGGATATGAGACACATACACTAATACTTACAGGGAACATGGGCAATGGAGGGTTAAGTGGCTTGCCCAAGACCACAAGGAGTGCCTACAGGACTAGAAATCCCAGTTCCTCCTGCCTGAGATTGCTGTCCCCAGGTGGGACTTGAACCCCCGGCCCTCCGGCCTGAAGTACCTTGTCCTAACCACTAGAGCACGCCTCCCAACAATAGATGGCAACCTGACTATTTCATTGCAAAATAGTTTCCCCCATAGACTTTAATGGGGATTAACAGGACAACTACATGAATAGTTTTGTTCCTATAGACCAATCCTATGGGTGCATTCTGATGAATAAACACAAGCCTAAAAATCTCTATTGCATACATGCCTACTTTCTTTTAATTCTACAACTCTACAGGGTGTCCCAAAAAAAGTGAGAACATCTCGTAAATTAAAAGCTTAAATAGTTTACTTATTAACCTTTTTTAGCTATATAACGTCTTTATTTCGACAATTTCCGGTCGCCATCTTTTTTTTTTAATTTGTCAATCGTTTACATCTGTCTTTTTGAATTTTTAAATAACTTATATGCTACGAGATGTTCTCACTTTTTTTGGGCCACCCTGTATGTTCTAAACATGATATGCCACATCTGACACTTTCTACAGTATATGTTGATGTAGGTGTAGATATGCCTCCAATATAACCCATGGCTTCTGACATCTGTGAGGACCCACAAGGTATTTCATGCCTTCCACCCTCCAGCAGATCATAGAAAATATCTAGAGGCCAGGGATCATAAAGTTGTTTGAGAAAGACCATATGGATAGCTGAATCATCCAAACAGAGGTTAACATCTCAGTTGCTCTACGTGTTCAAAGGTTGCTATAGCAAGAGTCCATACATTTCTGTAGTGACAGATGTCTCTGGCTGGGTGTATCTGTGTTGTCATGTTTGTGCTGGAACACCTGTAGGATGTTAGGAGTGTTGCTGATGTTGTCAACTAGTGACAGAGAATGCAGGCCTCTCCAGAAGTGCCATGGAAGCCAAATGGACACCAGTATGGAGTGTCTCCAGAGCTGTGAGGCACACATCACTATTTTGATCATACCAGTGTGCATGAATAGTGAAGGTAGCCTCATGTCTTGGATGAGACTGGAATATAGGTGAAGTACCTCACTAGCTTTGCAATTGTGCATTCACTGATGGAATACTTATTCATGTGGATCCATAGCGGCTATGAAGTTCCTGGGCATGGCCCCAGGGCACAAGGGGTAGGCAATAGGTGGAGGATAACTGGCTAATTAACGTGCCAAAGGTTTAGAAATCAGAAAGCCACTGGAGAGCAGCAATACCCCAAAAATGTCTAGAAACCAGGCATACCCCCAAAATACAAACTTGTATTGATGCCACAAACATTTTTGTAAAAATACCACTAAAAGACCTTTTACTCCTCCTCCTTCCTCTCTGGATTGGCTGGAATACATGTTATATGGGTTCTCCTTTGGAAGGAGAAATGTTCTTCCTATTACACGTTATTGTGGTGTTAAGTCTGGCTGCTTGAACAATTGTTTTTTTGCCAGGTCTTGATGGAGTGATGTTAACTATTTGAGCCAAATGTTGGTCACTCCATCTGAGTCATGGCTCTTTCAGTTTGGGGCTCTTTTAAACCTGATTTCCATTTATTTCGTTGCTTCTGCATGTCATTCCATAGGTTTGGTGTTTTCCTTTTCTAAATGTTCTCTTATGCAGGATTCTGCTTCTCTACTGTGCTCTATGGGCAGGGCCGGTGTGGCCTACTGTGCAAACCATGCACTCACATGGGGCAGCAGCCATAAAAGGGCAGTATGGTTTACACAGTAAGCCAGCCATAACCAGCCATTGGACAGCATCAACAGGTGAAATGCAATGGGCCGCGAACAATTGGTCCAATACAAGTAGAGACAGTGCAGGGATTTGGAGACAATGCATGCATCCCTGCCCCCTCCGATACAATTTCCTGTTACTGAGGGGCCAGGGATGCATTACAGGCACAGCAAGCACATGGATTCTAAAGCCCCTCCCCTGTCAGCAATGACCCAAAGCCACCACTTTAAAATAGTTTGCCAGCAGGGACCCCATCCCGTCTCTGCAAAATGGGACCTTTTACCCCACCAGTAGCAAGGAGTGAAGGCTGCCACTATGGCGGAGAAGTGCCTCTCCATCAGTAGGGAGTTGCTGCTGTGGCTGGGAAGTCCCTGTCCGTCCCACCAGATTTTAAAGCCATAGTAATAGAGTAGGAGGGGATCAAGGTGAGAGGCGAGGAAGTGGGCAGAGGTTAATGTAAGGGGTGGGCTAGAGGAGGAAAGTCTGGGGCATGAGTAGAAGGGCAGAGGTAGAGGAGGTTGAAGGGATGGAGCCTAAGGAAAGGGGCAGGGTTGAAAGAGAAAATGAATAGAGGGTGGAAGGAAAATAGAGTAAAGTTGAGTGGGGGGGAGAGTTCATGAATGGGTGGGAGGAATGGAGGGAGGCTATTGAAAGGCAGGAAGGGGTAATAATGCAGTAATAATAATTCCACTGTCTAAACCTTCAAAATCATTTGATACCAAACAAATACTGTAACAACTACTTTGTAACCATCCTTCTATGTAATGTATTAACTACAGTATCAAAATTATTGCTTTTAAGATTGCAACACTTTACTTAACCTCCTTTACCTCCTTCAACTGAACTTTCCAACCAGAAAAACTGAAATAACCTATTGTACAGCTATTGCTCTAAGAACAAAGTATAATTTAGCCATGCACTCCCTCTACCCCTCTACCTCTCAATATACCCACTACTTGCACTCATACTTCTTGCATCAACACACAATAAACTAAACACACCACAGTTCCTCAACCATCACATAAGATACAGCTACCTTACAGCACCCCTACCATGCCTACTCATATCGCCCAACCATATATAACAACACACAACAAGGCATATCATAATCATACAACCATCTCCCTACATCTCTACAGATACTACTACCTCAGTCAAAGAAACACAGACAATCTGATGTGCCATAATCAATGTCAGATCAGTCGGAAACAAAACACAGACCATTGCAGACCTGCTCACCGAATATCAACTAGACATCCTGTGTATAACAGAAACTTGGCTCTTTTACACCGACAATGTCCTCATCAATCAAATAAAAACAAAGGACTACTCTCTATTCCAGTGCATAATGTCATGAGGTGCAGCGGTCAGAGCCCATGGAGATAGGGGATTCTGAACAGAACGGAGCTAATTTTGACAGCTCAGAGATACACATGGCCAAAGGTTGCCATAGGAACTATACACAAGCTATTTCACGTGGTGTAGGGGAACGCCCAGACCCAAAGCTAGCTCGTGGCTCATCAGGGGATGAGGGGCAGCTGACAAGGGGAGGAGCCAACATCACAAGCTACGCAGTTAAAAATCACTCACCTGAGAGCAGGGGGAGAACGGCCAGAGAGGGAACTGCCAGGGAGAGAACTGCCAGAGAGGGAACTGCTAGAGAGAGAATTGCTAGAGAAGGAACTGCTGAGGAGAGACGTGCTGGCAGGGAGAGAAGTCCCGATAGCAGGAGAACTCCAAGCAAGGAGAGAAGCTTGAGAGGCAGGAGAGAAGGATCTCCATGCTGGTTAAAACCTATTTCTGACCAAAGGAGACTACCAGGGAGGTGCAGTGCTGAGAAACCCAGGAAGGGCTGTTTGGAAGAGCAGTGCACAGCTGACCAGTGCTTCCGAGAACCTTGCTACAGAGGAAGCAGAGGTAGTAGCTCTGAGGCCAGGCTAAGGCAAGACCAGTCACCCAGCACAAGGTACCAAGCAGGAGAAAAACATTATTCTGAAGATAATTTGGTGCCAAGGAGAAAGCCCAAACAGACACGGAGTGAAAAGCCTTCCCACGAGCAGAGCTGTGCTCGAGGGAGGAACGTTGAAGGGAAACTGCCAGAAGGTAACCTTATTCTTCCTAATAGGAGAAGCTTAGACTATAGCAGTCAGCCCTGTACTTACTAAGAATTATGTGCCACCTCTGAGAGAGAATATAGTAATTACGGTAATTACCCATTCACCTCTAGGCTGGTGGGGGAAGGGAACTCCCAGAGCTATAGAGAGGAACTCAGCAGTCAGAACAGAAGTTTCACTCACCGGGAAACTTACCCCGATATAGAAGATATGCAATGTGATCCGTGTGAGGGGTCTAATGGTGATATTTACATGGACTGTACATATACCTTATCTGATAGCATATCTTCTCTATGCTGAAGAGCTGTAGGAGCTAATTCATAAAGAAAACAGACAGGAAGAGTTTGGGAAGGAAACTGTTTTCTTTTACCATTTTTGCCTCCGTTGTGAAAGCTGAAGATAAGCATATCCTTTGTTCAAATGTTTCTTTAATTTGGATACCAGAAGTATGGTTTTGTGTTGCCTTATTTCATTGTGTGAAAATCCAACCCTGGGAAGGGAATAAATCCTGTTTAAATCCTTATCACTCCGACTACAACTACTTTCTTTTTGCTGAAGTTGTGGAACTACAAATCCCAGAGGGCATTGCCAAGCCTCTCTACTATACTCCACAGCTATTAAAGAACTTACCCTGCTAATCCACCCATGCCTATGGCCTCTGGGAGGTGAGTGGGCGACAATAAGAAACAACAGAAGAGGAGGAGGTGTACTGATCCTAACTAAATCACACCTACGCTTCCGACTTCTATCAACTAACAGCATGGACGAAGTTGATAGTCACTATTACAAACAACCTTATAACCATCATCCTCAACTACAGAATTCCCCCATCATCATCAACAAATGGCATATCCGCCATAATTGCAAATTGCATTGAACACTCAAAATCCAAAAAAAAGGCATGATCATACTTGGAGACTTCAATATCCCTTCATTACCTATAGCAATAGCGGACATTTTCCTCACAGCAATGGAATAAATGGAACTCACACAAAGAGTTACACAATGGAACTCACAACAAAGGAAACAACCTAGATTTAATCTTTACCCCCACCCACCCTATCTACACCAGTCCCCCCCCCCCTCCCTGAAAACACATCCTCTAGTATGCTCAGACCACAGCCTCATCACCTTCTCCATACCTCTAAAATCAACAATAAAAACAACAGATCGCCAACAAACGACACGACGTTTACCATATCTAACCACAGACTCAACAGACATCACAATACTAACAGACAATTGGAACAAAGTGATCGGATCCACAGCAAAACTACCAGCAAAACAGCAAAACCCCACCAAAAAACATATCTATAAATCTCTCTGGTACACCCATACCCTCCGAAAACGAAAAACAGAACTGAGATGAACTGAGCAAAAATGGCAGAAAACCACATTAATTGAAGATCAGAACAACTATCTCAAACTTCTACAAAAATATCAGACTGCCACGGATCGAGCCAAGAAAGAATACCACTCAAAAATCATCAACACTGCAATAAATTGCCCAAGAGAACTATTTGACCTAATAAGACAACTCACAGAACCACCCACATATCCCAACCAAACAATCAACATCACTCACCATCAACTAGATGCACAATACAAACAACTGCACCCAGACCCCATCCAAACCCCCTGCCCCCCGCCCGCACACCGACACAGCTCCTATCAAGACCAGCTGGCTCGCATTCCAAACAATCAATAGTAAAAAAATTGAGACCATACTAACCAAGCTTAACACCATCACATCACTGCTTGACCTATGTTCACCTAAATGTATCAAATCAACAAGTATCAAAATCAGCCCATACATAGCCAAGATAGTGAATGAATCACTACAACAAGGAATAATGTCTAACAATCTTAAGCTCTCCTCCATCTGCCTCACACTGAAGAAACCAAACCTGGACCTATCAGACCCAGCATCATAACAATCTATTGCCAGTCTCCCATTCCTGGCTAAAACCATAGAGAAAACTGTACAACTCCAACTACAAAACCACATAGATGAAAACCATCTACTTGATCCTCAACAACATGGATTTTGCCCAGTACATGGGGTAGAAACCCTCATGACCTGCCTCATTAATACCATAACCAAAGGAATCCAAGACCATATACAAACCTACATTTTGTTATTCCTTGAGATTTCTTCAGCATTCAACACAGTCAACCATAACATCTTACTATAGAGACTATACCTATTTGGAATACAGCATACAGTATTAAAATGGTTCAAATCATATCTTATAGAGAGAAAACAGCTAATAAAAATTGGCTCAAACAGTTCCAAGCCCTACCAACAGACGCAAGGAGTACCACAAGGTTCCACCCTATCCACAACCCTCTTTAATCTATACTTTCAACCTCTATGCACAACATCTATTATCACATCATAAACACAACATCCATTATCACATATATGCTGATGATAAAATGCTGTGCTGCACACTCCTCTCCAATCAACCTGATTACCCACAAATTCAAGATTGTTTCGCAGATGTTACACAATGACTTTCAACCAGCAACCCATCCATCAACTTGAAGAAGACAGAGGCTATGTTCATCACAAGAAATACCTCTTTCACGCCCCCACCTTCCATAAAATAAAACAACATAGCAATTAATGTAAAACCTGAACTGAAATACCTCAGCTTCATAAATGACCAGCATCTATCATTCAAAACCCAAATAACAATGACAGCAAAGACAACCTACTTCAAAACAAAGAAACTGCAGCGACTTTGCCCCTTCTCAAGCCAACAGATTTCAGATCCACACTGCAAGCTCTCACCCTCCCTCATGCAGACTTCTGCAACAATATATACCAAGGTCTACCTCAACCAACACTCCTCCCTCTACAAACTGCACTACATACCACTGCACGTACCATACAAGGCACAAATAAATACGACCACATCACCCCCACGCCACTGACCAATAGAATAAATTACAAATGCATCTTCCTCACACAAAAAGCACTTCATTCCCAACAAGAAACTTTCTTAAAATCCCTACTACAAAAAACACAAACTTCCAGACCATGAAGACAGTCTACAAATCAACAAGCTCAACATACCACAAACCAAGCATAAATACAGTCAACAAATATGTCACAGAGCAGGCGCAGCTCAAGGCAATCTGCTGCCTGAGGCGCAGGATGAGATGCCCCCCAACCCATAGAGGGGGCGGGGCTTTTTCAAAACTCCAATCAGGGACTGAACCAAACCAAAAAGCTGATTTGATTATATGGAGGAAATGCAAGATGCTTGCAAACCAAGGAACTAAAAGAGAGCGAGAACCGCAGCACAGTTTATAAAACTAAATTATAACTCATTTTTATTTTGTTGTTATAAACTGCATTATGGTTATTGCTTTTTCTTTCTCAACATATATTTTGCATCCACAGAATCTCCTTCAACAGTGGGTGCAGAGCAGAACCTGGACATTCACCCACAGAACTCAATATCTTAAAAAAAAATTTTTAAAAATCTGATTCTGATCATCTCACTAACAACAACAACAAACATTCTCCAGTACCAGGCATATCCTCATAGGCGACTTATAAACAAACTGAGCACCCTAGGGATGGACCCTAAAGTTACTGCTTGGGTTAGAAATTGGTTGGGTGGGAGGCGACAAAGAGTACAGATAAATGGAGCTCACTCTGAGAAGAAGAATGTTACCAGTGGTGTGCCCCAGGGATCTGTCCTTGGTCTGATTCTTTTTAACATCTTTGTTAGTGATATAGCAGAAGGGCTGTTGGGTAAGTTTTGCCTTTTTGCGGATGATACCAAAATCTGCAATAGAGTAGACACCCAGGAAGGTGTAGATAACATGAGGAGGGATCTAGCTAAGCTTGATGAATGGTCTAGAATTTGGCAGCTCGGATTTAATGTTAAAAAATGCAAGGTCATGCATTTGGGCTGCAGCAATCCAATGGAGCAATATAGTATAGGGGGTGAAGTACTTTTGTCCACTAAAGAAGAGCGGAACCTAGGCGTGGTTGTGTCTGATGATCTTAAAGTAGCTAAACAGGTAGAAAAGTTGACGGCAAAAGCTAGAAAGATGTTTGGGTGCATACGGAGAGGAATGGCTAGCAGAAAAAAGGAGGTGATAGTTCCTCTGTATAAGTCTTTGGTGCAATCTCATTTAGAGTATAGTGTGCAATTCTGGAGACCGCATTTTCAAAAGGATGTGAACAGGATGTAGTCGGTGCAGAGGATGGCTACTAAAATGGTTAGTGGTCTTCATTATAAAGCATATGAGGACAGACTTAAGGATCTTAATATGCACACCTTAGAGGAAAGGCAGGATAGAGGTGATATGATTGAGATGTTTAAATACCTCCATGGCATACATGTTCAGGGGGAGAGCGTCTTTCAATTGAAAGCAAGTCCTGCTATGAGGGGACATGGGATGAGGGTGAAGGGATTCAGGAGTGATATGCAGAAATATTTCTTTACGGAAAGAGTGGTGAATCCGTAGAATAGTCCCCTAGTGGAGATGGTAGAGGTAAGGACAGTAACTGAATTCAAAAAAGCATGGGACAAACACAGAGGATCTCTAAAGGAAAAAGGGGGTCTGTTGTAGTTGGTGATATGGAAGGACAGACTAGATAGGACATGTGGTCTTTTTCTGTCGTCATATTTCTATGTTTCTATGTTTCTATATTGTGAATTAATACAAAACCCTACAACAAAGTTGCTGAGTATCTATAGAGCAAATCTACCATACCATACCATATCAGCACCAACTTACAAAACTCACATAAGGAGCCTTGAAAAAAAGCATCACTGTAAATACTACAGTGGGCCCTGGAACATTCATACACCTATTTGAAAAGCTGAACATTACTACAGTACCATATACTGTAGATCTTTATGTACAAACTCCATGTTAACAGAACACCTTGCTCAGTCACACACTCAGAACACAGACCCTCACCAAGTACAGAATAAGTAACCACAATCTAAAGTAAAAATAAAAATATGCAGACAAATTTTAAACTGAAACCCCAAGAAGCCAGACTCCTCAAGCAGTGCAACATCAGATAAATAAGAGATGCAGTTCCCCCATACAGTGTAAAATATAAAGATAACATAAAGTCCAATCACTAAAATGAAATACAATTATTTTTTCTACCTTTGTTGTCTGACTATTTTATTCTCTGATCATGCTGGTCCCGATCTGAGGCTTCTGCTTTCCTTTATTCTCTTAGCTCTTTTTCTGTGGTCTATGATCCATCTGCCATATCTTATTTCTTTTGTTTTCTTCACTTCTTTATATCAGCCTATTTCCAGACCCATTAACCCTTCCCAGTATCAGCCCCTTTCCAGTCCTTCCTCACAGTACCTTTAAATGTCAACTTGCATTCCCATGACTAGCCCTTCTGGTTCAAATACCATGGCAGCCCCTCTCAGCATCCACTCCCTTCCAGTTCCATTCTCCCATCAACCCATTTGTAGCCCTAGCCCCCAGTTTTCTTCCAGGGCCAGCAGCTTTATCCTCCCCTCCCCACCATCAGCCCATTTCCAGTCCTAGCCTCCCTGATCAGTCCATTTCCAATGCTAGCTCCCCATCAGTCCATTACCAGTTCTAACTCCCCCCATCAGCCCATTATCAGTCCTAGCCTCCCCTAATCAGGTCATTACCAGTCCTAGCCCCCCCCCATCTGCCCATTTCCAGTGCTAGTCCCCCCAATCTGCCCATTTCCAGTGCTAGCTCCCCCCCCCCCCCGATTAGCCAATTTCCAATGCTAGCCCCCATCAGTCCATTACCAGTTCTAACCCCTCCATCAGCCCATTTTCAGTACTAGCCTCCCCCTTGATTGGCCATTTCCAGTGCTAGTCCCCCCTCAACCCATTGCCCCCCTAATCATCCCATTACCAGTCCCAGCCCCCACTTGATCAGCCCATTCCCAGTCCTAGCTTTCCCTAATCAACCCATTACCAGTGCTAGTCCCCCTAAAATCAGCCCATTACCAGTCCTAGCCCCCCCAATCTGGCCATTTCCAGTGCAGATCCCTCCCAATCTACCCATTTCCAGTGCCCGCCTCCCCCCAATCTGCCCATTTCCAGTGCTATCCCCCCTCCCAATCTGCCAATTTCCAGTGCCAGCCCCCCCCTCAATTTGCCCTTCCAGTGCCAGCCCCCTCCCAATCTGCCCATTTCCAGTGCCATCCCCCCTCCAAATCTGCCCATTTCCAGTGCTAGTCCCCCCCCCCCCCAACCTGCTTATTTCAGATCCTAGCCACCCTTCCTCGCCCCCACAAGAAGACCTGCATGCCTGGTGGTTGGCAACCCCAGCATCGCAGAGCCATGAGAAAGAACTGCCTTTCCTTTCTTTCTCATGGCTCTGTTAAGGTTGAGCCCAGCAGCGCCGCTGAGGGTTAACAACAGCATTTCCTGTGCTGTTGTTAATCCTCAGCGGCGTCGGGCTCAACTTTAACAGAGCTGCGGGAAAGAAAGAAAAGGCAGTTCTTTCCCACGGCTCTGCAGAGCCGGGGCCGCCGACTGCCAGGTGTGCAGGGCCTCCCGTGGGGGCGGGGCAGTGGCAGGGGGTTGAATCTGCTGCTGGGCCGCTGACCGCCAGGCATGTAGGACCTCCCGTGGGGGCGCGGGGGGGACAGCAGCAGGGGTTGAATCTTTTTCACCCTTTTTTTTTTAGTTTAAAGGTGGAGTGAGGCATTTGTTTTGGGGGCATTTGTTGCTGCCCCCAAAACTTTGCCACCCGAGGCGACCGCCTCACTCTGCCTCATTATAGAGCAGCCTCTGTCACAGAGCATTTGAGTTCTCTGCTCCCTCCCTATGGAACACCCTCCCTAACACACTAAGAAATCTGGAAACTCATCTATTCACCAAACACTTTGGCCCCCTCACCTAACCCTCTCTAATCTCATAACTCAACTGAAACAGATCCTCTAATGTAAATAGAGAAAGGTTTGATTATATTAGATGTTAAATGTTACCATATTATTTGTTCAACAAATGTTTTCTGCAAAATATTCTGTTCTATGGAAAACGCTTTGACCTGGTGAAAAGCAGTCTCTACACCTAGTAAATAAATAAATAATGCAAGGGAGAGAGGAACCTACATGTCACAGCCACACGATGCATATGCATACAATCTCCCTATACATGCAGCTTTCCAACACATACACCCACACCAACATACACACAGATGCAGCTCCCAACACATACATACCCCACCCTGCCAATCCCCCCTTGATAAACATACCCCAGTTCTGACAATCCCTCACCCCCATCTCCCAATATATACACCTCCACCTCCTGAACAAACGCATGCACACACACACACATCCTCCCACATCCCAACCTCATATCTCCCTTAAACAAACAGCTAAACTCTCCCCATGGAAATAGATATGCACATCATACCATTGATTCACATCCACATATGCACCTCCTGTACACCATCAGTCTGTATGCCCATTCAGATACATATGCCATGCTACCCTATTGAGTAACATTTTCCCATGTCTGTTGTATCAAATTTTCCACACAGACATACCCGAGTAAATAGAGTAAAGAGGAAACGTGCCATTTTGTCACACTATATGGGTGCACTTTTCAACTTTTAATTTCTAGAACTAGTGGCAGTGGCACCGTGGTGGTGGTAAGAAGAGGAGGGAAAACGGAAATGGAGCAGGGGAAAGGGGGCAGGAAGTTGCTGCACTACCAGGGGATAGCATTGAAAATTGCTGCTACCCGCTTAGCCCTTTTCCTCCATCCCTTCCCAACTCCACCCCGGCATGCCCCCAACATGCCCTGATCTGGGTGCATTAGCGACTTAGCTGTGATTTTATAATGACACTACCTGTGTAGGTGCCTTTGGAAAATCCCAGTTAAAGCATTTACATGGGTAACTAGAGCAGTTACCTGTGTAAATGCCTTCAAAAATGCCACCCATAATTTTTAGGCACTGGCTGGGACTGTGCGAATGACCCTGGAGATAAGGAGGTGCTGGACCTTGCTACTGTGTTGTCTGTCTTGACTAGATTGTAAGCTCTGATGAGCAGGTACTCTCTCTTACATGTCTGTGCAGCGCTACGTACACCTTGTAGTACTATACAAATGCTCAGTAGTAGTAGTAGTAGTCGTATATAGATAAGCTGAGGACTTATAGACACTACCTCACAACATGTACTGTGGAGGTGTCCACACAACTAGATCACACAAAGACACCGAGACAAGGCTTCTGTGGGGCACTTGCAAGCCAGTGTCCACAGTGGGGGGCTCTCCTGATAACCCATTTTTGCTGGACTATATGTTTGTTAATGTTTTTTTGTTTGTTTGGGGAGTATGAATGCCAGGGAGGGCTTGGGTGTGGGCAGAGGACTCTTGGTACTTTATGGGATAATGAGAGCCAACAATTTGGGCTGCGAAGGGGTCCTTTTGAAGTCTTCTCTCTCTTTATTGATTTACCCTCCCCTCACCCAGATGGATAAATGTGGTGCACTTATTGTGGTGCAGATGCGTAATGAGGTAGAGAGAGGAGTGGTTGTAGATGTACAGAACATGGGAGACGGGGGTGTGGAAACTGTTGGGCAGAGAAAGATAGTTGGAGAGGAGTTGAGTTATATCTATAATCTTGAAGATATGATGGGGGGTTCTGTGGGCTGTATAGGGGATTTAACAGTGGAAGGGAGGAGATTATCTTGATAAGAAATGTGCTAATTGACCTATGCATTCTGGCCATGTGACCCACCCTTCCTTTGCAAGCTGTTTACCTGGGGAGAGGTCATCTGGGATTATATGCATTTTCAATGCTTGTTGGGTCCCCAGTTCGACTCCCCATATGAATGTGACAAGGGTGTTTAATCCTCTGGCTCGCGGATGGGTGCAGAGGGTCCCGACCCTATCGCTGGACATAAGACAATTTAGTGTTTCAGATATATAGATCCGGGGATAGGTTCCTCTGCGCCTTCCAGTTTGGCAGACAAAATGGGAGAGAACTAGGCTGCCCACCGCACTCTAGTTTTGGGTTCATGGGTAGGAGGCAAGGACTGCTTCTTCCTAAAATGGTGGGGCAGAGCACAAAAGCCAGTGAGCATGGCATGTCCCTCCCCCCCCCCTGCAAATCTTGACTGGATGTGGGCTGAGTTGTGGAGCCCCCGCAACCAAAAACACTGGGAGTAACCTCACATTTGAGGTCAATACAGATTGAGAGTTGGAGGAAGGGAGAGGGTGGCTGATGAGGGGAGGGGAAAGGGTGGAATATGGGGGGGGGGGGAGGAGAACAGGAGGATGAGGGACAAAAGGGGTGGGTTCTATATATAGCAAGCTGTGAGTGGCAACAGGGGACACACCTGGTTGGAGTCCAGGGCCCTAGACTGGGAGGGCCCATCTGGACTATACCATGTTATGTGTAAGGAGTGTTGGAAGTAATGTGTGCGGGACTGGACACCCCATTAAGCACCACAAATTGCTTAAGATGCTACGAGACAAGTGAGCAGATATTGTCCTCCTTCAGGAGACACATCTCATGCTGGTGGGTGGTAAATTATATGGAGCCTCCTCAGGGGATTGGAAGGGAAGTAGGTAAATCTCCAAGTTGAGAAGGCCCATGATGATTCTGGGGGACGCTTTCTGTTTTTGTAGGGGAAACTTCAAGACCAAAAATTATGGCTTGGTAATGTTTATGGTCCCAATACCTATGATGGTCAATATTACTGAGAGACAGATGACACATTACCTTTTAGATATAGACCACATGTGACTTCTCCTAGGAAGAGACTTTAACTGTGTATTGGAAGAGACCCTAGACTGCACAATACAGATGGGGCAGAATGCCAGATGGGTCAGGGGGTGGTGCGAGGGCTACAAACTTGTTGACGCCTGGTAACTCATCCACCAATCTGAATGTGACTACATGCACATTTCTTGAGTGCATGGCTCAGGTTCCCAATTGGACTATTTCTTGATTGCAACATAATTAATGGACAGGGTCTGTACAGCAGAAATTGGCATCATCATAATTTCGGATCACGTTCTTGTGTTAGTAGACTTAGATTGGGGGGAGATCCCATCTGGCAGTTTCCTCTACAAGTTTATGAGGATAAAGAATTTTGGGTCTACCTCCGGGCATGTTGGGATGAGTATGAGTTGGATAATGCGGCGCATATTGATAATGAATCTTTTTATTGGGAAGCTGCCAAGGTCATCTTACGAGAATATATACTTGGATACTGTTGCTTTAAGCACAAAGAACAAGGGAGAGGGCCTTCAGTAATGCCCGATGTAGTTTTGCGGCACAACCGATGGCAGAGCGGAGAGTGACTATGTTTGCTATTCAAGCGTATTTGAATACTACACCAGAGGGCTCATAAGTCCATGTTTTACTATCGGTACAAAATTTATCATTATGGGAACAAAACTGGGAAGCTGTTGGCCTTGTTAGTTAAAGATGGTGGGGGAAAAAGGACAACTGGAGCTCTGCAAGACAGTGCTGGATCCCTTCAGAGTACTCAGTCAGGTATTGAGCGGGCTCCAAGACTTTTACAAGGGGCTGTACAGCACAGAGCCCTGTGACATGTGAACAGTGCAATCTTACCTGCAGGACTTGGCACTACCGCACCTGGATGTAGAAAAGGTGGCGAAGCTGAATGCTCCAGTGTCGGCCCAGGAAGTACAGGGATGTATCCGTAAATTGACAAAATGTAAAGCTCTAGGCCCCAACGGATATCGAGCAGAATTTTATCATTCACTGTCTGACAAGGTAGAAATACAGCTAGCTGATTATTTTTCTGATCTGGTCCAACTCTGGAAGTTCCCATATGAACCGAATAAGGTTCTAATCACCGTGCTCCACAAGCTGGGCAAAGATCCTGTGATGCCCGGATCATACTGACCCATCTAATTACTGAATGTGGATACTAAAATCCTCACCAAAACAATGGCAGATTGACTGGCGCCATTTTTGCCACTACTAGTAGGAGACTCCCAGGTTGGTTTTGTGCAAGGCCGAAATATCGCGAGGAACATATGCAAGATTTGGCAGCTCAGTATGTGACTCTCCAGAGATGTCTTCTGACATTGCTTATCAGCTTTGATGCTGAAAAAGCATTTAACAGAGTGCAATGGGAGTATATGTACAAGGTTCATGCCCTCGAGTATGGAGCAGACAGAGCTTAAAGATCCCAAATTACCCATGTCTACCAAAAGCCAAATTAATATGAATAAAATACAGTCTCTAAAATGCTTGTATGCAAATGCTAGAAGTCTAAAAAATAAGATGGGAGAGTTAGAATATATAGCACTAAATGAAAGGTTAGATGTGATTGGAATATCAGAGACATGATGGAAGGAGGACAACCAGTGGGACACTGTGATACCTGGGTACAAACTATATCGTAATGATAGAGCTGATCAAATTGGTGGAGGGGTTGCACTCTATGTTAGAGAGGGCATTGAGTCAGAAAGGATTAAAGTTTTGGAGGAAACAAAATTTGCTGTAGAATCTCTATGGATTGAAATTCCATGTAAAAAGGGGAAGGCGATGGCGGTGGGGCTGTACTATCGACCGCCTGGCCAGAATGAACAAATGGATGATGAAATGCTCAAAGAAATCAAGGAAGCTAACAAAGGTTACAGTGCGGTAATAATAATGGGTGATTTCAATTACCCCGGTATCGACTGGGTCAGTGTCACGGGAGTACATGCTAGGGAGATAAAGTTCCTAGATGACATAAATGACTGCTTCTTGGAGCAGCTGGTTCACGAACCAACCAGAGGGGAAGCCATATTAGACCTAGTCCTTTGTGGAACACCAGATCTAGTGCAAGAGATAAGGGTGTTGGGGCCACTGGACAATAGTGATCATAGCATGATTGCCTTTGATTTAATTAGTGGAGGAGGGATAGTAAAGAAATCCACAGTACTACCTTTTAACTTTCGAAAGGGAGACTATGATAAAATAAGGAAAATAGTTAAGAAAAAACTAAAAGGAGCAGTTGCAAAGGTTAAAGGCTTACTTCAAGCTTGGGTGTTGTTGAAAAATACTATCTTGGAAGCCCAGACCAGCTGTATTCCACGCTTTAAGAAAAGTTAAAGGAAGTCCAAAAAACTGCCAGCATGGTTTAAAGGTGAGGTCAGAGAGGCTGTTGTAGCCAAGAAAGCATCTTTCAGGAAATGGAAAAAAGAGCCAAACGATGAAACCTGGAAACAGCACAAGCACTGGCATGTCAAATGCAAGGCATTGATAAAGAAGGCAAAGAGAGAATTTGAGAAGAAGCTTGCTGCGGAAGCAAAAACACGAAATAAAGATTTTTTCAAGTACATTCGTAGCAAAAAACCTGTGAGAGAGTCAGTTGGACCATTAGATGATAGAGGAGTAAAAGGGGCATTAAGAGGCGACAAGGCGATAGCAGAGAGACTGAATGAATTCTTTGCTTCGGTCTTTACTGAGGAAGATGTAGGGATGTTACCCATGACTGAAGTGGTATTTAAAGGTGCGGCAGAATTGAAGGAAATATCGATACATTGGGAAGATGTATTACAACTATTAGATAAACTGAAGAGTAGCAAATCACCTGGGCCAGATGGTATACATCCAAGGGTGTTGAAAGAACTGAAATATGAGATTGCAGAACTGCTATTAGTAATCTGTGAACTATCATTAAAATCATCTCTAATACCTGAAGATTGGCGGATCGCCAATGTAACACCAATTTTTAAAAAGGGTTCCAGGGGTGATCCGGGAAACTACAGACCAGTGAGCCTCACATCAGTACCGGGAAGAATGGTAGAAACCATCATAAAGAATAAAATTACTCAGCATGTAGATAGTCATGGCCTAATGGGAGACAGCCAACATGGCTTTAAACAAGCAAGATCTTGTCTTACTAATCTGTTATGTTTTTTTGAAAGTGTGAATAAACAGTGGACAAAGGTGAGTCAGTTGATATAGTGTTTCAGAAAGCCTTTGACAAGGTCCCTCATCAGAGACTTTTGGCAAAACTAAAGAGTCATGGGATAGGAGGCAGTGTACTACTGTGGATCAGGAACTGGTTAAAAGATAGAAAGCAGAGGGTTGGGCTAAATGGCAATTTTCCCAATGGAGAAAGGTGAGTGGTGTACCCCAGGGATCTGTGCTGGTTCCGCTGCTTTTTGACATATTCATAAATGACCTGGAAAGTGGAATAACGAGTGAGGTTATCAAATTTGCAGATGACACAAAACTATTTAAAGTTGTTAAAACCCAAGAGGATTGTGGAAAATTGCAAGAGGATCTTGATAAATTGGAAGACTGGGCATCAAAATGACAAGTGCAAAGTTATGCACCTAGGGAAGAACAACCCAAACTATGGTTACACGATGCAAGGTTCCACATTAGGAACCACCACCCAGGAAAAAGATTTAGGCGTCATTGTGGTTAACATGTTAAAACCCTCGGTCCAGTGTGCAGCGGCAGCCAAGAGAGCAAATAGAATGCTATGTATCATAAGGAAAGGAATGGAAAATAAAACAAAATATATTATAATGCCTCTATACTGTTCCATGGTGAGAACGCACCTTGAATATTGTGTGCAATTCTGGTCGCCGTATCTTAAAAAGGATATAGCGTTATTAGAAAAGGTTCAGAGAAGAGCCACCAAAATGGTAAAGGGGATGGAAGGATACTCCTATGAAGAAAGGCTAAAAAGGTTAGGGCTCTTTAACCTGGAAAAGAGACGGCTGAGGGGAGATATGATAGAAGTCTACAAATTAATGAATGGAGTGGAACGGGTAAACGTAGATCAACTGTTTACGTTATCAGAATATAGAAAGACTAGGGGACATGCAATGAAGCTACAGGGTAAACTATTTAAGACTAATAAAAGAAAATATTTTTTCACTCAACGTGTAATCAAACTCTGGAATTTGTTACCGGAGGATGTAGTAAAGACTGTTAGAGTAGCTGGGTTTAAAAAAGGTTTGGACAAGTTCCTGGAGGAAAGGTCCATAAACCATTATTAAGAAGGGACCCAGGATATCAATGCTTGACCTAGTACAAGCATTGCAGAACCTGTGTCTTTTGGAGAAACTGCTAGGTACGTATGACCTAGATTGGCCACTGTTGGAAACAGGATACTGGGCTTGATGGACCTTGGTCTGACCCAGTATGGCATATCTTATGTTCTTATGTTCTGGAGGTTTAGTAACGTGGGCTACTTTGTAGATGTGGTACGGCTTCTATATGCGAATCCCTGTAGTTCCCTATTAGTTAATGGAGTAATGACTGCTGCCTTCCTGTTGGAGTGGGGTACACAGCAGGGTTGTCTCTTATCCCCTCTGTTATTTGTATTACAGCTAGAGCCTTTGCTAGAGCGGATCTGCACCCATCCTTTGTTGGGCGTCGTATGGGTGGGGAAGAAGGACTTTTGGCTTTCGGCCTTTGCTGATTTCATGCTGGTGGGGAATCCAGAAACCTCATTAGAGATTCTTCTCCAGGAATTCTAGCTGTATGGTAGATTTGCTGGCCTTAAATTAAATCTAGATAAATCTGACACACTCACTGTTCTCTCCAGCGTACAGTAGGTATGACTGGGATCTTTTGCGCTAAAATGGGCCAGTGGGGGTTTTAAGTATCTTGGAGTCCAACTCCCCGCAGACTCTGGTAGGCTGTATGATCTTAATGTCATTGTCTTGATGCAACTTGGCTGTTGGAGAGACTTGCCCCTGTCCTTGAGTGGTCGAATCAGCTTGTATAAAATAGTTATATTTCCCCAATGGCTATATGTGCTCCAAGTGTTACTCCTTTTTCTCCAGACCGGTGATTTGAAGTGTATGGACCACCAGCTGGGTTCTTTTCTGTGGAGGGGGAGGCACTCATGCCTTAAGATTGGGGCAATGAAGCAAACTTTGTAGAGGGAAGGTTTGTGTCTCCCCGACATGTTGACTTACAATCTGGCATGCGTGGGATGACATATACGGGACTGGCTATTTGGCACTTTGGAATACACTTCTATGGATATGGAAACGTTTCTTTTGACACCACTGTCTCTTCTCTAAGTGCTACATAGTGGACCACCACGGGGTCACATCTCAAGTTCTGGTAACATCCTGATTCCTTTTGTGTGTCAGGGGTGGAGACACCTGTGCCATCGATTGCACTGGCCAGCTCGGACCTCACCCTACCTGTCCCTTAAGGGTAATCCTGACTTTCTGCTGGTCTTATGGGGAGGGCATTTGCTCGATGGGAACACTGGGTATAGACAGTATGGAGAAACTGATAACAGAAAAGTGATATGCTGCTTTTTGATAAGATGCGGAAGTGTTTTGAACTCCGTATTCCCAAGCAATTCATGTACTGGCAGGCGAGAAGCTATGTGTGCTCCCTGCCTCAAACGGCCTTGCAGAGCAGTTTACCAGATGGACAGACTTGGATTGCAGTTCTCCACAGGGCCATCATGGAAATGGAACCTCCGGTATCTTTAGAGATGTTGGTGGAATTATGGAAGGAGGAGTTGGGCACTCCTATCACAGGGGTCAAATTACTAGAGGTCCTGTCTTGAACCCCAGTACTGAGTATAAGCACAAATCTCTGAGAGACACAGTTCAAAATAGTTCAATGCCTCTATTGTGCTCCTAATAGAGCCCACCACGCTGGCTTGATGATGTCTCTGGGGTGTCCTCGCTGTTCTGAAGATCGAGCGACCCTCGGACATGTGTTTTGGAAGTGCCTGGTGATATCCTGTTGGAGCCAGGTTGGCCACTATTTTTATCATGTTCTTGGTGAGGTGATAGCCTTGTCACCTTGGATGATGGTTCTGGACCTAGGCGACCATGGTGATGACTGGTGGGAACCAGACAGGCTTTGAGTCTGACTTGCTTTGCTGCTTTCACATAAAACTATACTGTGTTCTTGGTTGGAGCATAGAGGGCCAACACTACAACAATGGAAGATGGCCTTACACCGCCTTCTACTGATGGAGCGGGAATGGGCAAGAATGAGGGGGCAATCATGGGAGTTCTTCATGAAGGTGTAGGGCCTCTATAACCAATCCTTATCCCCCCCCCCCCCCGGAGTAGAAGTCAGGTCTTAAATCACTACCCAGGTTAAGACTATTGGGTTTGGACCTTGGAGTGGGGGGTCCCTAGGAGATCGTTGTGGATGTGGGGGAATAGGTTGGTGTATTGCATGATCTGTGTATGTGATGGGGTCCTGGATGGATGGCAATGGATAGGTTTGTGAACATCAGGTATCTTGATCCCTTTAGATGGGAATAGTTTTCAATCATCCTACCTAACTGCTACTGAAGACTTTCTTTTTTGGGATAGGGGAGATGGTATATGAGCAGGAAAGTGCATTAGTCAGGGGACGGTATAAGAGTCAACACAGTCCTCGACTGAATAGTATATCTACTAAGAGTAGTGTTTGTGCTTGTCTGCCTATCTCAACTCTTTGATTGCTTTCTTCTTTCTGAGTTATGTAGGGGGGAGAATAGAAAAAAGGGAAAAAAGGGAAATCTGTAGGTGTAAATTTGACATCTAAAGGGTACTGCAGTTTAGAGTTATATAGTTTTTAACATTTATATCTGATGTAATGTAGTTCCTGTATGTTCTTTTGTTTCAATATAAAGAGTTGAACATAAATACAGTATCCTAGGAATAGACCCTAAAGTAACTGAGACCCTAAAGTAACTGACTGGGTTAGAAATTGGTTGAGTGGGAAGTGACAAAGGGTACAGGTAAATGGAGCTTACTCTGGAGAGAAGGATGTAACCAGTGGTGTGCCATAGGGATCTGTCCTTGGTCCAATTCTTTTTAACATTTTTGTTAGTGATATTGCTGAAAGGCTGTTGGGTAAGGAAGGAGTAGATAACATGAGGAAGGATCTCGCTGAGCTTAAAAAATGGTCAAGAATTTGGTGGCTCAGATTTAATGCTAAAAAACGCAGGATCATATATTTGGGCTGCAAAAATCCAAGCGAGTGGTATAGTATAGGGGGTGAAGTACTTCTGTCCACAGAAGAAGAGTGGGACTTAAGGGTGATTGTTTCTGATGATCTTAAGGTTTCTAAACAAGTAGAAAAGGTGACAGCAAAAGCCAAAAGGATGCTTGGGTGCATAGGGAGAGGAATGGCCAGCAGGAAGAAGGAGGTGATAGTGTCTCTGTATAGTTCTTTGGTGAGATCTCATTTGGAGAATTGTGTGCAATTCTGGAGAGTGCACCTTCAAAAGAAAATAAATAGGATGGAGTCTGTGTAGACGGTGGCTACCATAGTCAGTGGACTTCATCATAAGGGATATGGGGACAGACTTAAAGATCTCAATATGTATACTTTGGAGGAAAGGCAGCAGTGAGGAAATATAATAGAGATGTCTAAATACCTCCATGGTATAAATGCACAAGAGGAGAACCTCTTTCAATTGAAACAAAGCTCTGCAACAAGGGAGCATAGGATGAAAATGAAAGGCATTATACTCAGGAGTAATATGTGGAACTATTTCTTATTGGAAAGAGTGGTAGATATGGGGAACAGTCTCCCAGTGGAGGTAGTAGAGATCAGGACAATATCTGAATTCAAGAAAGTATGGGACCAACATAGAAGATCTCTAAAGGAAAAAAGGGACTATAGTAGCTGGTATGGAAGTTCAGACTGGATAGGGCATATGATCTTTTTCTGCCATCATGTTTCTAAATCTCTACAGAAGGAGTTAATAGATTTACAAGACCAAAAAATCCAGTTAGCATTTTACATAGGGCTGCAGATCATATAAACTTTGGTCCAATCAGGTACCAGGAAGGAACATCACCAACAATACCGCAATGCTTGCTAGAGCCAGCCCCCAACCCCCCCCCCCCCCCCCCAACAGAAAGATGATGGTGGCTCATCCACAAAGTCCCTGCATTGTAAGTGAAAAGTCACTGGCTTGAGACCATTCTCTGACTGAGGGAGGGAAGCATTTGGAGGTTTTTATTTGCCTGAAACCTCTAGTAATCTTTCAGCTATGTTTTTCATTTGGGCAGCATCCACAGTTCCTCTTTAATTTAAAAAATTGCCCTTAAATGAAAATTTATAAAAACAAAATGAAAATGTATTAAAATGAAAGAAAAATTAATGAAAAAACTTGCAAATTATATTAGATCTTTGATATTAGTGTGCTGCCCTTTATGTTTTTAAGTAAATACATGAGGTAGATTTCATTAATAGAAGACCCATTGCATGCAAATTTCTCGTGCATATTAACTTTGATGATTCTGAAATTCTAGCTGGCTAAGCATGCCTCGAGGAGAGGGACGTGATGCACAGTTCTATGTGTGTGCTCACATATTTTATATAATTCAAGCATATAGCTATGATCCATCCAAACTATTCACCAGGGAATGCCAACACTTGATAGACAAGTATGTGACATCTTGTTTCCACCCCTGTTTATACATGCATAGAGCACCACACAATTTTATAAATGTCCTTTTCTATGTATAAAACAGGCTTTACTGTACATGCAGAACAACCTTTATAAACTTACCCCCTCATGGGTTGATGCAGAAAAGTACACTAGGCTATCAATGCAGAAAGGAATTTTGTACATGAACTAACTATGGGTAAAGCATTGCACAAACAGCAGTGCACAGCACATCTAAATCCATAGTAATACAGCAATTAGCTTTTCAGTGCAAATATGGAGAAGTGTGCTAAAGACCAGAAGGATGAGTTTTGTATGTGTGCAAGATATAGCTGCTACTAACACGGATCCATGTACGCATGCATCTATCAGCATCTCCCTGTTTAGCACAGATTTTTAGTGTACAAGTTATTTGCATGCTTTTACTTATAGTACTAAAGTTCAAAATGTCTGCAGTGAGCTTCCATAAGAAAACAGTATGCTGAGCTTTAGCATATGGCTCTAATGCTAGCATACCAAAAACCAACTGCCCAAGAGCAATACAATAATCAAAAAGAACACAAAATACTCTTGAATCTAAGATTTACTCCTAAACCAATTTACCAAAAAGTTTCAATAAATACTATAAGATTTTACACAGGCATTAAATGATCTCAGGATGGCTCGAGCCCTACATGAAGTGATAAATCACTATAGGGAACAGCTGACACTCACATCACAGGGACTGCTTATGCCCTGCAAGTACCACGACGAGATGTTTCAGTTTCTTCCTCTGTAGGTCATGTGGCATGTCAACGCTGCTCCTTTTGTAAAATTATGGTTTCTGAAGTGTGTGAAAAGTATAGAAGTAAAGTTCGACGAATGTATGGGGAGACTACTTGTAATACTACACATGTTATATATGGACTATGGTGTTCCTGTTCATTACTTTATGTTGGGAAGACTACTCACCCGTTGCGAACTCGTCTCGCTGAACATAAATACAGTCTTCATAAATCTCGTGTGGATACGCCTTTGATTCAACATTGTATAGATCTTGGCCATGGTTTTGAAACACTTTCTTGTACAGTATTAGAGCATGTGCCCTGCAATGTTCGGCGGGGTGATCGCGATAAGCTTTTATTGCAGAAAGAGCAACGATGGATCTATTCGCTAAATACAATGTTTCCAAATGGCCTTAATGATAAAATAGAGTGGTCCTTGTTTTTGTGATCATTCTATATCTGTTAGTTGTTTTGGTTAGTGTGACTGTGGAGCTCCTTTCGCCTTTTTAGTTTAGTATGAAGGTGGTGACGTGGCTGGTTGTGATTGGGTATGTGGTCTTTTAAATATGACGTCAGACGCCGTGGTTTTTGGGAGTGGAGTGTCCTGTGAGAATATATTTGGATCTTTAAAATTGTTATCTTTCCCCTGATGAAGCCTAGTGGCGGCGAAACAAGAGCTTTCGTAGGGTTGTTATGTGAAAGACATTCGATTTGAATTCTTTTCAGGAATTCTCTGCTTCGTGATGTCTGGTTGAGTCTCTCAGCGTTCTGGTTGAGTGTCGAATGGAGCGATCGGCTTGCAGCGTTACTAAAGATAAGTGACTGTTGACCCCCTTTGTGGGCTTTTTTTATAGCTACTTACTTCTTTTTCCTTTTTTAGGAAACTGCGGTCAGTTCCTGTATTGCTGTATTGCTCATCTTATCGCTGTGACTCTACCACAGTGCTCTTATTGCTGTGATGTTTATGACGCTACTTGTGTGATTATGAATGGTGTGTATGTTGTATGAATGTAATGTAATTATCTATTTTCAGAAGTTCCCAGAAGTAATAATTGTGGTTTTAGGGTGTATATGTGGTGATTGAATATGGTGATGTGAGCGTCAGCTGCTCCCTATAGTGATTTATCACTACATGTAGGGCTCGAGCCATCCTGAGGTCATTTAATGCCTGTGTAAAATCTTATAGTATTTATTAAAACTTTTTGGTAAATTGGTTTAGGAGTAAATCTTAGATTCAAGAGTATTTTGTGTTCTTTCTAATGCTAGCATACCATTTTCTTATGCAAGCCTACTGCAAATGTTTTGAACTGTTGAGAAAACCATTTCAATCAGCACTTCTGTTTATTGCTGTGCCTTGGTTTCCTTCTGTGGGCTGTACCAAGCTATAATGTGCCCTGTACAACTTATGAACCTGGTGCCTCCCCCCCCCCCCCCCAACCCTGACATCAGCTGGCTGCTTTGGAAATGAGTATTTATATTGAAGAAATGTTTTCTTATTGGTGTTTTCCCTGTAGCAGAACTGTGCTAATTCACGAATAGTTCGAAACACAATGATTGACGCTTGGTTATTTGCAGTGTAATGCAGATTTTTAAGGAGTGAGCAATTATTAGAATGAATTAAAATTTGAAGTTATAATTTTTCAAGAAATTTGTCCATGAGTAAAATGGATCTTTATTGAACCAGCTGTATCTGGGCTAGATTCATGATTTTGTGGTCTGACAATTTTTTTTTTTTTTACAGCCAGCATTGAAAAAACTGGCAAAACAGACATATGCAGATTCATATCTGGCTGCAAATTTCTGATGGCAGAAAATTTCTATACAGAAAGACACAACAAAGTAGCACGCCTCATACACTGGAAATTCTGTAAACACTACAGTATCATTGTACCTGAAAAGCACTGGAATCATGACCCTAACAGAATTACAGAGAATGAAGAGGTTATGATCACCCGGGACATTCCCATTCTGATGGATAAGAAACTGGATGTGCGGAAACCCAACATAGTGCTAAAGGAGAAAACCACCAGAATGACATTGATAATAGATGTGTTGGTTCCAAGTGATTATTCTGTGAATCATGTGGAGAGGCAGAAGATCATGAAATACCAAGAAATGCAGTCAGAGACCAAGAAAACATGGCAGAAAGATACAGAAATATTTCCCATCATGATGGGTACCACAGGCTTGATTAAGAAGAATTTCCAAGCATATCTTGATAAATTACACATACATGTTACATCTTATGAAGTCCTTAAGGAGGCTCTCTTTGACACAACACAAGTACTATGCCAAGTATTTACAGTAAATTTGAGAGACTGAGATCATACTCCACATACCCTGGCTTAGAGGTGAGGTTCATGACCATCATGGTATGCATAAAACTAACTCATTTGAAGAAAGTGCCCCAAATCTACCATTCCACAATAGCACTAACTTTGAAAACTCACACACCAGAAGCCTACCTAAAAAAAGGACAGCATATTAAATATTGCCATGGGCCCTAGAAAATTCATACAGGGAAAACTGAACAAACCCGATCATTATAGATCCCTACATAGAAACTCCATGCTAAGAATATACCGGGCTTCAACCATACACTTAAAACATAAATACTGTAGATTCTCACCAAGTTTACCATAAGAAACCATAAACTAAAAATAGAAATATGTAGACCTCAAGAAGCCATACTCCACATTCAAGGTAACACCTGAGAAATAGAAACATGGATATATTTCCCCTGTACTATGAAAAATATAAAGAATCATGTTTATTAAACATTAGGATGCGCTATCTGCCACTGTGCCAACAGGAATAACAGGTTCTGCAGCAGATATTGTGTACCAATGTTTAGTAAACATGGCCCAAAGACAGCAGATGTAAATTGCAAAAAGTGGCTTATTCCAATCATCAAATTAAAAATAAAATATTTTTTTCTACGTTTGTTGTCTGAATGTTTTATTTTTCTAATTGTGTTGATTCGAGGATGGCTTCTATTTTCCTTGTCTTATCAATTCTTTTTCCAGTCTCCTGTCCATTTGTCATTTATTGCACTTCTATCTTCTTCACTTCCTCTCCACATCTGACACTGATATCTTTCTTTCAGCTTTCTTCTACTTGATTTTCTGCCTCTCTATCCACTCAGATTTCATTCTTTCTTACTATACAGTCTTCAATCTCCTTTTTTTTACTACGTTTACCTACAACTTTCCATCTCTTTCCCTCACCTCAGCCACCTCATTTCACAATCTTTCACTATTTCCCTTCTCTACCTAAAATCCAGCACCTCATCTCTATCTTCCCTCCCACCCTTGCCCAGCATCTTTCTCTTTCTCTTCCTCCAACTCCATCCACATCACCCTTCTGTTTCCTTGGTCATTCCAGGCTAAACATTTCCCTCTTTCTTCCTATTCTCCCAGTGTCCAATATCTCTCCTCCATCTTTCTAATCCTCTTTTGTCCAGTCTCCCTGCCACCCCCACCCCTCCCCCTCCCATGCCTATCATCTCTCTTGTCTGTGTGTTTCTCGTATCAAGTATCTCATTTGTCACTTTATTCACCCACCATGTCCAGCATCACCCCTTGCACCCTATTCCCTTCCTCCCAGCAGAAACATCCCTTTTTTGTGCCCCTATCCTTTATTTCCCCAGTCCTGAGCCAGTATATCACCTGTTACCCAAATTCCCCCACTATGGCTACTCCACCAAGTCACTATATCACCTTCCTTTCCCACAGTATTTCCTGCTTCTTCCCTTCCCTAGCAACTCTGTGTGTCCTTAGCCTTCCTTTCCCCATGCTTGAGCCTGCTTATTCCCTACCACCAAACTTCCCCTCCTGTGACTACCTCCCAAGTCAACCATCCATATCCTCTCTGTACCCCACACCCCTGATCAGGTGGCTCCTACATCTCCCCTCTTTGCTGCTGCTTCCTTTCACCCATGGGCCACAGCAGTAGAAAAATATATAGAAAGTGCTGACAAGTGACCTTTTCTCTATGTGTACCATGCACGCCGATAGCTCTGCCGGTCTCGTTTCTCTGACTTGCAATTCCTATCTTAAAGGAGCAGAACCAACAGAGCCAGCATTGGTGTGCAGGGAGAGAAGGTCCCCATGTGCGTGCCTTTAGAGAATTACCTACCACCACTGCAGGGGAATGACAATGGCAGTCGGGAGGTGTTGTAGCAGCGGCCGCAGGAGAATAGCGATGGGCCTGGCAGCAGCAGAATGGCAGAAGAATGGCAATGGGGATGGTGGCAGAAGTGAGAGCTTGGGAGGGCAGGAGATGCAATAGCGGGAGGGATGCCATGAATTAAAACTCATGGGGCCTATGGTGGAGTGGGGCCGTGTGTGGGCAATGTGCCTGCACATGCCTAGGGCCAGCCCTGGCTGTGCAGCATATGGCTAAGGCTCACAAAAGATGCAGGTATCAGGCAGCAGTCTCAGTGCAGCGCTCCTGCTTCCAAGCAGTGAGAGGCTTCTCTTCCGGTGGGGGGGTTTCTTCGACTTCTGGTCTGGGATCAAATATGCCCCTATTTTTTTGCACCCTGTGTGGCTGCACCACTTGCAGCAGCCTAGGTACTGTCCTGTTTCTTCTTCTTTTTTCTCTCTTCCCTCCATTATCTGAGACTTGATCTGTCCTGTCCAATATTTTTCACACCAGCATTTGTCTTTTTCTTTAAAGAGAAAGTTACCAATATGGGGAAAATAAAAGAGCTATTAAGTGTATACCCAGAAGCGAAGAAAACACAGTCAGTTTGAAAGATGGTCATGGCAATGTGTACTTTACTTGGTCAGATAGCTAAAAGATCAAGCAAGATGAGACCACATATTTAAAATACCTGTTCTTGGAGATATCTCTGCTAGCGAGATAGCTCCCATGAGAACAACAGTAGAAACTAAAAAAAAATATTGGCCTTCAGCCATGGTATTATGGTTTTGATATGCTTGTATGCCACTTTGATAGCATGGATAAATGTTATGTAAAAAATGGGCCTGGAGGGAGGGCCTCTTGTGCAACAAACAAGCAGGCTGAACCTCAAAGTCAATAAAAGAAAACCCTTTATTTTTATAAGCAACAAAACAAGTGTCCATCTACAGGCTATATAGCATTACATGCACTGTAAATGCAAAGAAACTTCTTAGCTGTTCGCTCCCCATCTCCTGGCCCCTTTCCCTGCTCTGACTAGACTGACTTTGAAGGACTGGGGGATGCTGATGTATATCCATTTTACATCATCCCCTTCAGCTCAACCTTCTCAGGTGGAGCACCTGCCTCTGCTGAGGCCACCTCCCGTAAAAGAAAATCAACATGGTTTATCTTCCTTGACTGTCCTGTGTTGTATTTCATACTTCTCAAGATGAATGCTTGCCTCTGCCAGGACCATTCTACTGTCCCCAGGAAAGGAAATCAACATTTATATGTTCCTTTTCTGCTCTGTGCCATTTCGTACATGAAAGGCCATAGGCTAAGCAAACTAAAGAATAATTCTAGATTGATTTCCTTATTATAGGTGATACACTTAGGTTATTTATTTATTTTTTTACATTCTTTTATATACTGTGCTATTCTGCATCAGTGTGGTTTACATTGAACAGGGCATTATAACTTGGAGATAACTATTTTATAGGGAACATGGGCTATGGAGGGTTAAGTGGCTTGCCCAAGACCACAAGGAGAACCTATGGGACTAGAAACCCCAGTCCTTCCCGCCCAAGGCTGTTGTCCTCTAGTGGGATTTGAACCCCCAACCTTCTGGCCAGAAATACCTTGCCCCAACCACTAGGCCACTCCTCCATTCCAGGTTGCTGGTGGTAGGTTACATAAGACCATAAGATTTACCATAGTGGGTCAAACAAAAGTCCAGTATCTTGTTTCGAACACTGGTAATCCAAATCACAAGTATCTGGCAGGATCCTAAAAGGCAGACAGATGACATGCTGTTTATCCTAAAAAATATATAATTACCTTCCCTCTGAGCTCAAACAAAGTGTCCACAACAAAAACCCAGTGGATAGAAACCAATAAATGTGAAAAAATATTTTTGTCGGAGTAGCCAGCCAAGTAAGGAAGAAGAACACCTCCTACCGCTGTGGCCTGTCCTTTTAATCAGAATTAAATTTAAAACAGCTCATATACAAAAAAAGCTGATACTTAGCTTTGAAAAGCAACCAGGCTGGAAAGATGCTGAATTCCACAGTATGTCAATTGCAATACGACGTGACACGTTTCGGGGGTATATCCCTGAGCCCCCTGCTTCAGGTAAGACAACTGTATGATAACGTCAGCCTTAAAAACATAGCCTAGTGAAAATGGTTTTATAACCCAGGCTGCTAAGTCAGTAATCCCGAATGGGACCTCCCCTTCAGGTGTAAGTAATACAGAGGAACCAATCAGAGAGGGATAGAGGAACCACCAATCAGACGCCTCTTCCTAATCTGAATGGTTAAAAAATAGAGTGCCAATCAATCTGCTGGTTTAGACCTTCAGGATGTACAGAATTTAATCGGAAGATCCATTTTTGCTCCAAATTCTGAAGGACCTGAGTCCTGTCTCCACCTCGAGGATTAAAGGGCACATGATCTAAGATCCGCCAGCGAAGGTCCTCAAACAGATGTGAACAGTCCACGCAGTGTTGAACTATAGGAGCAGTAAGCTGTTGTGTACGTAAACGAGAGGCATGTTCCCCTAATCGTTGTTTACAAGCACGTGAGGTACGGCCCACATAAAACAGTCCACAGGGACAGATAATTAAATAGACCACATAAGAAGTGGTACAGTTCGTATGCCATCGAGTGTAATAACTTCTCTGAGTATGGATATCTAGCCAAACCACCCCTGGTAATGTAGTCGAGCATAAAGAACAGGACCCACAAGGGAAATGGCCCGCATTTGCATGTCCAGAGGAGGGTCGATCCAAGGGAGCCGTAGTCTTCACCAGTAAATCCCGCAAATTTGCCTTGCGGGAATATGCGATTTGTAATGGTTTCCGAAAACATGAATGAACAGCTAGGATAGGCCAGAATTTATGAATCATCCGAACCACTGCTGAGGTACCCCTCATAAAAGGGAAAAGGGATAAGTCCGACTATGATAACAACTGTGTATATAATTGGCCTTCTCGGTCGAATCAGAGGCAAAATCGCAAGAAGGTTTCCTTTGCTTATAACTCTGATGATTGTTCGGATACGGACTCTAGTGAGTCAGGTCAGCTTTCTGGGGCTAAAAAAACTCAACAATCGTCTGAATTTGTGCGAGGAAACTCATCTCGTAGCCGGCGACCCCGTGCGACTTATCAATCGGATTTTTGGGAAGGACCGGACACCAGATCCAGGACACGGAATCGACAGTAAACCTGTCGGGCGCGATTCTCCCATCCGATCAGCTGCAAA
The DNA here is from genome assembly GCA_033557465.1 of Ichthyophis bannanicus. Taxonomy (NCBI): domain Eukaryota; kingdom Metazoa; phylum Chordata; class Amphibia; order Gymnophiona; family Ichthyophiidae; genus Ichthyophis; species Ichthyophis bannanicus. Next base: position 254,601,277 of record CM066038.1, read on the forward strand.
TTTTAGAACTAGGTCTATCTTTCATTCCCTCACCATGGTATGATGGTTTTCAAATACGGGTAGCATTACAGAAGTTTTTTCGAAAGTTACGTGTGGTCCATTATATGGTTGAACAAGCAATTCCTTCGGATGTTTCACTGGTGAAGAATTGCTCTCGTTGGCAACCACCAGGCCAACTTGATGCGGCTATTTCAACTTTTCAACTCCTGATTCTACAGGATTTATCGCGTCTGGAGAAGTCGACTTTTCCTGCTTACAATAATTTTTCTAAAGCTCAATACAAGGCATTACAAGAGCTGGCCAACTCACCTTTGATAACCCATAGCGATTCCATAAATCTGTATATAGAATTGCTGCTGATATAAGAAAAAATGTTGATTGAGTACCAAGTCCAAAAGTTCAAGAAAAAATTGTTTCGGAATCCGATCCGGGAGTGGAATAGGATAATCCAAGAGACCAGACATCACCTCTTTTTGATCAATGTTAGTATATAACGACTGAACGTCTAAGGTGACCAAAAATGAACAGGCAGACGTATCCGTATGAAGTGATAACTGGTTTAGAAGATCCCCAGTGTCTTTAATATAGGAAGGTACCAATGCTGCTATAGGTTTCAAAAAAAGGTCACAGAACTGAGACAGCGGTTCCAATATTGAATCCCGGCAAGAAACTATGGGCCTCCCCGGGGGGTCCATGAGCGACTTATGTATCTTAGGTACAAGGTAAAAAATGGGAACCTTGGGATGTTTGTTAATCAAAAAGTCGGCTTCTTTTTGAGTTAGCCAGTTGCTCAAAAATGCCTGAGACACCAATTGAAAAATGCGATCTTTAAGATTCAGAGTAGGGTCGTCAATTAGAGAGTAATGTCGGCGGTTGTCTAAATGAACATGCATTTCTCGATCGTACTGTTCAGCTGACAGAACCACGGTTGCACCGCCCTTGTCAGCACGTCTAATTACACAGGTACACTACCAAAAAACTGCCTCCAGTTTTGCAACTGATTCCTATAGATTTTGGGGTGCTGAATCCAGGAAAAATAGCCAAAATGTTCCATCACGTCACGTTTTCTTGCAAAATTAGATTTCTTACCCATATAAGGAATGTTCACATAATTTCTTTTTAGCCGACTGCAGTTTATTTTCTTGGCCCAAAATAGAGGTTGTAATGGTTAACTAACTAGAAACACTCCCTCATGATATTTTAGAGTGTTTTGTATTCATTTTATACATTGACAGGACAATTGGGAGGCGGGGGGCTAAATCCAGTACTCGCGCTGGCGCATGTTCTTTCCTGTTCGCCTCGCCTCGTTCGCTCGCTCAAACACGGTGGTTGCGACATGAACGTTCCTGTCAAATTTCAGTTTCTTGCAAGTTCATTATTACCTTTTGTTTGCTCAGTCGTAATCCAGCTTTATTCCGAAGTGGTTCACTACAGTTGTAGTTTGCAGTGCTGTGTATTTGTGATGGCTCACAGAGCCAGAGGTTGCGTCAACTCTCCGGACAGTTTTTGTTTTATTTGTGGGGAATATACTGTGAAAAAGCGGCAGAGGAACAATTCCCGCTTTGCCTGCCTTATCAATGCTTTGCATTTAACTTGCCAGTGCTTGTGCTGTTTCCAGTTTTCATCATTTGGCTCTTTTTTCCATTTCCTGAAGGTTGCTTTTTTGGCAGCAACAGCCTCTCTGACCTCACCTTTAAACCATGCTGGCAGTTTTTTGGACTTTCTTCCACTCTTCTTAATGCGTAGAATACAGCTGGTCTGGGCTTCGAGGATAGTATTTTTAAATAACACCCAAGCATGCTGTAAGTCTTTAACCTTTGGAACCGCTCCTTTTAGTTTTTTCCTAACTATATACCTCATTCTATCATAGTCTCCCTTTTGAAAGTTAAAAGGTAATACTGTGGATTCCTTTACTATCTGTCCTCCACTAATTAAATCAAACATGATCATACTATGATCACTATTGCCAAGTGGTCCCAACACCCTTATTTCTTGCACCAGATCTGGCATTCCACTAAGGATTAGGTCCAGTATGGCTTCCCCTCTGGTCGGTTCATGAACCAGCTGCTCCAAGAAGCAGTCATTTATTCCATCTAGAAACTTTATCTCTTTAGCTTGTCCTGCCGTGACACTGACCCAGTCGATACCGGAGTAATTGAAATCACCCATTATTACTACTCTGTTGTGACTTTTATTAGCTTCCTTGATTTCTTTGAGCATTTCATCATCCATTTGTTCATTCTGGCCAGGCGGTCGATAGTATACTCCCACTGCCATCACCTTCCCCTTCATAAATGGAATTTCAATCCATAGAGATTCTACAGCAAATGAGCCTGAAAGTCCATTTCTTGCACTCCCATGTGAACTACTTTCCCGAAAACATGGGTGCGTACAGTGAAGAACAAGGTGAAAGGTTTCACCAGGACATCAAGGACGCAGAGAGAAGGTACCAAGGAAGATGGAACACCACTATGATGGCTGATTTCTGCTGGTTGCTGCTGCGGGAAACCCCAGATGAAAAATACGCCAAGCAGCGCACCAAGAGAAGCATTCGGGGGAAGAAGAAACGGGCCCACCAGGAGATTGATTGACCCAAGAATGACTTTAAAATCTAAACTGTGTTGACAAATATTGTGTTTTTACTAAACTTTGAAATAAAATTTTGCTAGTTATTACCACAGTGTCGGATCTCATTTATTAGAATTTTATTTTCACACCATTGGGTGTTTGTCTTCATGTATTGCAATGGTGCGGTTTGCGTTTTCTATTCTTACATACATACCTGTACAACATTTTTTGCACATTTCTTTGCTTTGCTTTGTGTCTAACCTCGCTCTTATATGCTCAATGTTTGTGCACATGTATGTGGCTGTTTTAAGTGCAGACAATTTTGCTACCATCACAGTGTGTTTTGTTGACATTACTCTATTCTTATGTGCTGCCTTGTTACAATTTTCTTTATTCTTATTTGAATAACTACTAAACAATTAGTATAAAGAATTCATCCAAGAAACTTTTATCTCGATCGCACTCAATCTGAAACGTTCACCTCAAACTGCTAACCCAATGTAGCAAAAAATCTGTACGTGATGGAGCAAATTGGTTACCAGATTTGGATTCAGCGCACCAAAAAACGTAAAAATCAATCGAAACATTAGAGGCAGTTTAAAAAAAATTTTTTTTAGTGTACCTGTGTTATCTGTCCCTGTGGACTGTTTTATGTGGGCCGTACCTCATGTGCTTGTAAACAACGATTAGGGGAACATGCCTCTCGTTTACGTACACAACAGCTTACTGCTCCTATAGTTCAACACTGCGTGGACTGTTCACATCTGTTTGAGGACCTTCGCAGGCGGATCTTAGATCATGTGCCCTTTAATCCTCGAGGTGGAGACAGGACTCAGGTCCTTCAGAATTTGGAGCAAAAATGGATCTTCCGATTAAATTCTGTACATCCTGAAGGTCTAAACCAGCAGATTGATTGGCACACTATTTTTTAACCATTCAGATTAGGAAGAGGCGTCTGATTGGTGGTTGCTCTATCCCTCTCTGATTGGTTCCTCTGTATTACTTACACCTGAAGGGGAGGTCCCATTCGGGATTACTGACTTAGCAGCCTGGGTTATAAAACCATTTTCACTAGGCTATGTTTTTAAGGCTGACGTTATCATACAGTTGTCTTACCTGAAGCAGGGGGCTCAGGGATATACCCCCGAAACGTGTTACGTCGTATTGCAATTGACATACTGTGGAATTCAGCATCTTTCCAGCCTGGTTGCTTTTCAAAGCTAAGTATCAGCTTTTTTTGTATATGAGCTGTTTTAAATTTAATTCTGATTAAAAGGACAGGCCACAGCGGTAGGAGGTGTTCTTCTTCCTTACTTGGCTGGCTACTCCGACAAAAATATTTTTTCACATTTATTGGTTTCTATCCACTGGGTTTTTGTTGTGGACATGCTGTTTATCCTAGCAATAAGCAGTGGATTTCCCTCAATCTGCTTTAATAATGGTTTATAGACTCTTCCTCCAGGAACTTGTCCAAATCTTTTTAAAACTCACTAGCATCTTTTACTACATCCTCCAGCAACAATACCAGAGCTTAATTATGCAGTCGGTGAAAAATATATTTCCTCTGAGTCTTAAACATACTACTTAGTTAGTAGATTCATTGTGTGTCCCCTAATCTTTGTACCACTAACAAAGACTAGGATTCTGCAGCACTAACCTTGTATGCCTTTTCTCAAAGGGGGATCATTCTATCCCCTTTATCATTTTGGTCACTATTCTCTGTGAAACTGCTCCCAGCAGGTAATAATGGAACACCTCCAGTACCCACTTGATTACTAGGTCTTCTTTCTTGATTATGGCATAATTATTTTCCCAAGACAGTAGATTTTCACATATAAAGGCCAGAGGGTGCTCATTGCCATCTCTCTCCTGGGCCAGAATTGCTTCCATTTGCATGGCAAAAGACTGATTGAAGTAAGGGCTCAATAGAACTGGCTCTGAGCATGTCCTAGTGCACTCTGGGATGTCTAAGTCAGAACATTTGAAAAAAAGCAGGTGCATCAAGGTGCAGACACGATTTCACAAATGTGGATGTGGCCGATACGAACATCTGTGGGGGCATCTACATAAATGTCCCTAGACATCTAGGGCAGCCAAGTGGTTAGAGTAGTGGGTTAAGAACAGGGCAACTAGGGTTCAAATTTCACTGCTGCTTTCATTGACATTGTGCTGAGTACTGGGGTGATGAGTGTTATCTTCTCTACACCCTTAGGATGTTTTTCACCCAAATATAGTACTTTTTAGATGCCTGTTTGTGCCTCGAGTTGGTCTAAACTTAACGCAATGTCAGATGCCCATGATGTTTCTGAGATCAGCCGGTGATGGCCAGGTTCCTGGGAACTCCCTGGCCATGCCTCCACCAAGCCCCCATTCACACTTGGATGTCATCATACTAGTGATGTCTCCAGATCCAACTTCTAAAATAGCTCTGGAGATGTCTCTGTGCCCATTTTCAGATGTCCAAAGCACAAATACGGCTTCCAAAATGACCCCCATAGCCTTCTTCAATCCTTGGAATGCATCTTCCTACTCTCGTGACCAGGAAATGTTCTCCAATCATCCTTTATACTTGGGTGCATAGAGAGAGGAATGACTAGCAGGAAAAGGGAGGTGATAATGCTTTTGAATAAGTCTCTGGTGAGAGCTCATTTGAACTCTGTGTACAATTCTAGAGACTGCACCTCAAAAAGATAGAACCAGGATAGACTTGGTTCAGGGGGTGGCTACCAGTGTCTTCATCTTAAAGCATACAATTCTGGAAACTTCCCTTCAAAAAGATATAAACAGGATGGAGTTGGTCTAGAGGACAGCTATTAAAAAGGTCAGTGGTCTTTATCTTTAATATGTATACTTTAAAAGAAAGGTGGGAAGGAGAAATATGATAGATTTATTTAAATACTTCTGTGGCATAAGTGCAGAGGAGGGCCTCTTTCAATTGAAAGAAAACTTTAAAACAAGAGAGCATAGGATAAAGTTAAAGAGAATAGAATCAATAATCTATGGAAATATTCCTTTACAAAAAAGGTGGTTGATGCATGAATGGCCTTCCGGATAGCTGCTGGAATCGCCCCCAGTCCACCCACAGAATGCGTCAGGAATTTTTCCTGTGGTCTGTGGAGATATTCAGTGGCACTATCCGGATACTGCTTCTGAATATCGGGATCACTGGGCCCGACATTCAGTGGTGACAGCTAGCAGTGCTAACGTGGCTAGCCATTGCCACTGAAAACTAACCATATCCAGCCACCGACAGGGAATATCCTGGTTGCCGCAGCCCCTGAAGCTAAGCAGGCATAGTAATATCGAGCCACTGCCCTGTTAGCCTCCATGCTGCACTTTACTTTACCCATGGTTTGCTAACCAGACAGCGTCTCAATATCACTGCTGCGTGGTTAGTGATGGGTGCTGCCTCCACTCTGCCCTGGAATGACTCCGTAATGCCCCAGTGCTAACCATGTAGCATCAGGGTGTCTAGTGGCAGCATCCGCAGATATCCAGATGCACTAACCATGTTAGTGCTGCTGAATATCCCTCTTGGTGGCATTTGAATAGTTTGCAGTTATGCAAACTGTGTAAATGCCTTTGAATATTGGGCCCACAATAATTTAGCCAGTTAGCAGGTCCTGCTATCTGGCTAAACCCTTTTGAATATTTTCCCCAAGACATATTTATTTATTTAGCTGGTTTTATATACTGCCTTATCAAAGTGTCAAGGCAGTTTACATGTAACAAGTTAAACCTAACTTAGTGTACATGGAACAGAGTAGGTAAATTTAACTTAATGTACATGGAATAGAGTCGGCAAACTAGAACATTATGAAATAATGCGGAACAGCAAAAACATTGGTAAGGCTGATGTTACAGATCTGCATTGAAGAGGTGGGGGAATTGTGGGCATGGGTAGGCGGGGGGGAGGTAAATAGGGAGGGAAGTGGGTAGGAGGGGGAGAAAGTGTAGGTGGGGGGTGTCAGTGTGCTGGTATGGTCTTATACTTTATGTGACAGTTCCACCAAAGTGTTCCCTGAAGAGGTGTGTTTTCAGTATTGTCTGGAAGTCTTCAAGGTCACTCATGGCTCAGATGTTGTAATGTAGCTTATTCCAGAGGTGTGGAGTGTAGAGCAAGAGCACTCATTTTGATGCCACATGGCTGCTGTTCCCTTGTGTTGGAGGGATGGAGAGAGTGAATTATGTGTTGGTTCTTCTTGGCCTGTCAACTGGTGTCTTCTGAATTAGTGAGTGCAGGTATTCAGATGAAAAATTGTGGAATGCTTTGATGGTAGTGATGAGGGGTTTGTATATGGTCTGTGATGTAATGAGGAGCCAGTGGCGATTGTGGAGTACTGATGTTATGTGTTCATGGGCAGAGGGTCCATGTAGGATTCAGGCAGCAGTGTTCTGGACTTCTTGTAGAGGGTGGATTGCGCAAGCTGGTAGCCCCTGCAGAATAATGTTGCAGTAATCCAGGTATGGGAGTACCAGTGCCTGAAAGACTGTGCGGAAATCATAGTTGTCTAGTATACAGTAGGTTGAAGACCACGGAATGTTTTTATCTTGTGGTAGGCAAGTTTGAGATTGTTGCTGATACTTGGCTGAAGAGTTAAGCCCTGGTCTAGGATAATTCCCAGGTAGTGCACTTGCAACTTACTTGAAGTTGTGTGTCTGATGCATTTGGGCTGCAGCAATCCAAGGGAGCAATATAGTATAGGGGGTGAAGTACTTGTGTCCACTAAAGAAGAGCGGGACCTAGGCGTGATTGTGTCTGATGATCTTAAAGTAGCTAAATAGGTAGAAAAGGCAACTACAAAAGCTAGAAGGATGCTTGGGTGCATAGGAAGAGGAATGGCCAGCAGAAGAAAGGAGGTGATAGTGCCTCTGTATAAGTGCAACCTCATTTGGAGTATTGTGTGCAATTCTGGAACCACACCTTCAAAAGGATATAAACAGGCTGGAGTCAGTGCAGAGGGTGGCTACTAAAATGGTTAGTGGTCTTCATTATAAAGCTTATGAGGACACACTTAAGAATCTTAATATGTACACCTTAGAGGAAAGACAAGATAGAAGTGATATGATTGAGATGTTTAAATAACTCCATGGCATAAATGCACAGGAGGAGAGCCTCTTTCAGTTGGTGATTGATATAATCTTAATTGATAGGGGTCCCGCCAATGGTAATTTGTTAAGAAGTCTATCCTTTCTTTATATTATAATAACTAACCTCATATCATTCTAACTCATTTATACAGTAACATGAACTCTAAGGAATTATCTTTATAATTGTGCCAAGAGAAAGGGATGTAGATACAAAAACGCCAGAATTTGGGTGGGAAACAGGAGATGGAGAGAGGAAGGATAAAAACAAGGCACCCGGACAGAACCACCAAACCATGGAGCATAATGAATGAATCACCAGACAAATATATCTCATATAACAACATACCTTAAGCCAAGCTTTTAATCATAAAAAAGAGACTATAGTTTAATATGCTCGAATTTAAAGGGAGATCGTGAGACTACCTCTGTGATGTAAGTCATTTATTATTCAACCCATATGGAAGTGCGGGCCGGCCAGTCGAAAAGACATTCTGCATCGCCGGTTTGGCATAAGTTAAAAACCATTTAACAGTCCTATGTTATAAAGAATCGGGAGGGGGAGAGGGAAACCGGCAAAAATACAATTGAACTCCACCAAAAAAGGGGAAATACATGCCCATAAGAGATTTTTTTGACGGTCTTTCATCCTATAATACCAACTATCTATATCCTTTCTAAAATTCACAAATCACTAGTAAATCCGCCAGGCCGTCCTATCATTTCTGCTATCCGATCTCTTTTCAAGTCCATTTCTCAATTTCTTGACAATCTCCTATGACCTTTTGTTTATAAAATTCCTTTCTAACACGAGAAATTCAAACCATATTATACAGCTTTTGAACAACTTTCAGGGTTACCATTCTGGTTTATTATTGGTTACCCTTGATATAGTTTCACTGTATATTAACATACCGCAAGAAGAAGCCATTGAAGTGATCAAACTGACTTTATTACAGCGTGAAAACCGGTTCAAACAATTACCTTTGTTTTTTTTCTTATGCTATTGGCTGGTTTGGCCTTGCAGAACAACTTCTTTTGATTCGATGGGTTGGTTTATCATCAGATTAAAGGGGTAGCTATGGGGTCCTCTATGGCACCCAATGTTACCAACTTATATGTTGCGGAGTTTGAATCCAAATTTTTATTTAAACATCCATACAAGGATAAAATTAAGATGTGGCAAAGGTATATTAATGATGTTTTTTTCATTTGGGATGGTGAGCATCAACATTTTTTGACATGGATTAATACACTTGATACCAATTTACAATTTCATGGATCTGTTAGTGACAATGAGATACCTTATCTGGACATTTTAATTATTAAAGATACCAATGGGTTTAAGACAACCCTATATTGGAAACCTACTGACAGGAATCACTTTTTACATTACCACAGTTTTCATAATCACTCCTTGAAGAGAAACCTTCCTGTCAGTCAGTTTGTGAGAGCCAGACGGATATGTACGGCAGATGGAGACTTTGACAATCATACTGGCATATTACATGGGAGGTTTGCAGAAAAAATGTATCCTTCAAAATATATTGAGTCAACATAAGAATACTAATTGCACTGTCCTTCTAGAGAAGAAAGAGAAACAGAGTTTAGATAAGATGGTTTGTCCTATTTTGTTCTCTAATCGGTCCAAAAAGATTGCTGACATTATTTGCCGTGAATGGCATATCATACAGATCATTCCCTTCTTTGCTGATCAAGTAGTTCTTTTTACTTATAGAAGGAATCCTAATTTTTCTAATATTTATTTATTTAGACAGACTTATATACCACCTTATCCTTCAATCAAAGTGGTTACATCACATCACAATTGGGTTACATTTAACATTTGGGTGCTTTACAACATTTAACATGAGGGTATTTAACAACATCAAGACAAAACATTAAGACAACACAATTTGAGGGTTACATTTATCATTATATTGTCGTGGGTTTAGCTGTGTTGGTTAGGTATTGATTTTTCACGGGTGTTTACGTTGCTATCCCGCTCGGGTGTGGGCTGTTGCGTGTCTGGTGGGGACTGTTGTCAATCTGCTTGTATGTTTCTGTAAAGAGCAGGGTTTTAAAGGCCTTGCGGAAGTCTGTGATGTCCTCTAATTCCCTTAGGCACGTTGGGAGGGACTTCCATAGTGTGGATGCCATTAATGATGGAGCTCTTCTTGATGTATTTTGTTTAGTCTTGTGATATCCTGAAGGTGTGCTGATCATGTTGGTATTGTTGTTTCTCCTTGGTCTATTACTAATGTTTCTTGTTACGATTTCTTGTAGTGCATCTGCTGAAAGATGGTGGATGATTTTGAAAATGATCAAGATATTAATTCCTTCTGCCTTACCAGTGCCACAACGTAGTGCCCCTACCAAGGGACATTTTCGATGTGGATCTTGTTCTGTGTGTGATCATGTCCTCACCTGTCGAGGAACATTCCAACATCACCTCACAGGAAAACAATTCTCTTTGAGTAAATTTAAAAACTGTATTTCAGACAATGTTATTTATATCATTGTCTGTCCATGCAAAATGCTTTACATAGACAAGACCAGCAGGACTGTAAAAACATGTATTATGGAACATAGAAGTTGCCTTAGATGTAACATTGTTGAAAAACCTCTTGTTGACCATTGGATTAAAGCTCAACATAACATTTCAGATCTTAAATATCTAGTTTACAGGCAGGTACATTCTCACTGGAGTGGCAGGGATTTGAATAAAACTTTTCTTAGATTAGAGCAAAGGACAATATTTAATATGGACACTGTGCATCACAGAGATCTTAATCAAAAGATTGACTTTTCTGTTTTCTTGTGAGATCAATTATTTTTTCAGCCCTTAGTTTGTGCGCTCTTTTTTTCTAATTGATACTATAGTCTCCGATCCTCATATACATTTCCTCATTTTACAAATACTTTTTATATGGACATCTCCCCGTGGTTTTATGGTTTTAATTATTTATCATTTATGTTATAATGATTTTATTTCTGTTTTTATCATTTTAATTTTTTCTTCCCCCTTTTTACCCAATTTTATGTCATATGTTTTTTAAAGGCGTTGGGCGCCTGATCCCATTGCTTCACCTTATATGGTTTGGCTCCCCTATGACTTTGGCTTTTCATATGTGCCCTTGCTATTGTTAGTTAGTATTTTTGATTTTATCATGATATGATGCCTTTTTAAACTGGCTTATTATATGCTTTTATACATATCACATATAACTTTATTAATTTAGTGTACTGATCGTTTCATGGTTTCTATTTTTTTATTGTGTAATATTCAGTGGCTTGGTTTAGTGGCTTTATAAGGGTATCCTTTTACTGTTTTATATCACTCTACATTTATCTATTGTTTATTACTATTGTCTATATATGGGTTTTAGTTACACTATACTGTTTTTAAGTATTGTCTCCCTTTTAACATTCGTGCCCTCCTTGGTTTTCCCGATGCCCCTCTAGTTTGGGCCTCTCTCCAGAATTTGTATTTTAGTATTATGATTTTATTTATAGATTAATATTTTTGTACAAGTCTATTTATACCATGCTTTTTCACTTGATCTGTTTTATAGATTAGTTCTGTTTACAGTTCAAGTGTTTAGAATCAGCATGATTTCCTTATTAATAGGATGGTTAGGTAAACACTTTTAGAATGCAATCCATTGTGATTCTAATAATTGTGCCCTTTAGGATATTGGTCATGGCTGTATGCAGCCCAATTCCTCCAGGCTGATCTATGACGATACTAATCAACCTATTTTTCAATCACAATAATTATAAAATTTTCATTATTATACTTTTTTAGATAGCCCTTGTGGACTTGTTTTTCCCCTTTTTTTGGTGGAGTTCAATTGCATTTTTGCCGGTTTCCCTTTCCCTCTCCCATTTCTTTATGACACAGGACTGTTGAATGGTTTTTAACTTATGCCAAACCGGTGATGCACAATGTAATATGTTTTATTAAATGTATGGGTTTAAAAAATGATTGGTTTGATCTTTTTTTAGATATTATAAGATTTATTATGATGAATGTTACCCCCCCCCCTCCCACACACACACCATTTTCTGAAAAACCCTTTTCGTCTTTTCGACTGGCTGGTCCGCACTGCCATATGGGTTGAATAATAAATGACTTACATCACAGAGGTAATCTCATGATCTCCCTTTAAATATGAGCATGTTTAACTATAGTCTTTTTTTATGATTAAAAGCTTGGCTTAAGGTATGTTTTTGTATGAGATATATTCCTCTGGTGAGTCATTCGTTATGCTCCATGGTTTGGTGGTTATGTCCGGGTTTCTTGTTCTTATCCTTCATCTCTCCATCTCCTGTTTCCCACGCAAATCCTGGCGTTTTTGTATCTACATCCTTTTCTTTTGGCACAATTATAAAGATAACTCCTAAGAGTTCATGTTACTATATAAATGAGTTAGAATGATATGGGATTAGTTATTATTATAAGTTGAAGAAAGGATAGACTTCTTAACAAATTACCATTCGTGGGACCCCTATCAATTACAATTACATCAATCACCAATGAGACATATTCATATAATTTCTTTCTTGCTCTCTCACATACTCTATAGATATGCTCCCCAGGGGATTTTTTAACATTTATGTATGATTTTCTTCTAGCTTAATTGAACAAGTTACTGCTGCATTTCTCGGTAGATTGAATGATTGTCGTTACAGTGGTGAGTTCGAATTTTTTATGTTCTGCTATAAAATGACCATCAAGTTGGCTTTTGCCTCTTATATTGTTTCTTGGTGGATTGTGTTCTCTGCTTTTCTTGATATTCTCTCTGTATTGTATAATTCTATCAATTATCCATTGTCCCTATCACCAGTTGTATGGTATTTGTTTTTATTGCCTTTATTGTTATAATGTATGCACTTTTTATTTATTATTCCTAATATGGTTTTTATTTTACCAATTTCTATTTGATTTTCATGTATAGGATTTTTATTCGGCTCTATATATTTTATATGTGTTTTAATATTATTTATTATTTTAATGGTTTCATTTGATGTGCCATTTAATGTATGTATGATTTTTTTTAACTTTTCTTTATGTATGGTCGCCGTTTTAAGGTCGCAGTCCCCTGATTAAGGCTTTGTGCAGAAACACGTGTAGGAAAGACCTCTGACACATGAATAAAGCTCTTTTCCAGTGGTGTGGCTCTCCAGAACAGACTAGATAGGCCATGTCGTCTTTTTCTGTCATCATCATGTTTCTATGTTTCTGAACAGATGCTGGGGTAAAGGACAGATAGAAGATAGGACACACACTGACAAAACAAAAATATAGACAGAACAATAAGCAACAAGCTAGATTCTAAGCAGGCACAGGAAAAGGCTTGAACAGAACATACAAAGTTAGCAGAGGCTTGCAATGAGGGGGCTCTCACCAAGCAGGAACCTCCAAATGAAGGGTGAGCAGCTCATGTGCTCAGAGACGAAAGTATCTGAACAAAGCCCCAGCAGGGGGAAGGACTGGGCAAGTGCTGAAGGCAGGTAAGTGGAAGCAGGCAGATTACACAGGAAGTGCCCTAGTAAAACTCAGGCAAGGTAAAACAATCTTAAGACTTTAAATACCTCCAAGATAGGCTTTGTAGAGGAATAGGGAGGAGAAAAAAAAGAAAGAAAAAAACCCTCCTAAAGGTTCAGACAGATAGTACTAGTCAGAGAACAGAGGCAATAAAATGTTGAGAAGGGAGATATAGCACTGCAGAGAACAGGAGCTAGGTAAAGGACAGACAGAAGATAGGACACATTCTGACAAAACAGTAATATAGAGAGAACAATAAATAACAAGCTCAATTCTAAATAGGCACAGGAAAATTCCTGAACAGAGTCTACAAAGTTAGCAGAGGCTTGTAATGAGGGTGCTCTCATCAAGCCGGAACTTCCATCCTTCTTTTTCTATTTAATTTATGCAATCAGGAAATAAAATAAAGCCTTTGTCACATTGTCCTAAATATTCTCCTTGCCACTGACATCTTAATCATACTATTCCTTAACCCTTCAGGTGGTCATTCTGATCAGGGGATAGAGGGGTTAGATGTCTTGGTTGGACGTCCAACCCATGCACAACCACTGTTTGCAATTCAGCACTCAGTGCTCCCTGCAAGTACTGATCGGTTGTGCGGGGAGCGCTGGACAGGGGTGGGAGAGGGCAGTCCTGGGGCAGAATGTGGGAGAGTCGGGGGTGTGCCAAGATGACAGGATGTACAGAGGCAATTTTGGTCATGTATCTATATGTCCACCACCTGGAGGTTAGACACCCAGCATATTCCTACCCGAAGGTAATGGAATTTTTTGTGCACGGCTCCCAGCCTCCCCCTGCACCTCAGAAATGCCATGGGAGGGTCTCCGCCACTCGATCCCAGCCTTGGGGTCCCCCGCTGAGGGTCAGGCAGCAGTGTGACAAGACTGCAATGATTTTGGGGAGGCTGTTACACCAGCTGGATGTGCCAGTGCCATAACAACAGGATACCACTGCACCGGCATACTAGCTAGAGTATTGAACGGTGGGGACGGGCAGCTCCAGGATGTCTCCCCACTTGGAATGGTGTGAATGCCAGGCCATCTACGTGGTCTGACCCTGCAACCGTTGGAACATATAGCCACTGCGGTTGCAGAATCAGCTACAAAGTGATCCCATCCATTTTTTGGGCATCCAGACGGCCCGGACGTGCACAGTTCAGAATCTGCCTCTTATTCTATAATTCCACCATCTAATCCAAATCTTCCTAAAGTTGTTCTGTCCAGGGGATAAGCAAACAAGAATAAAAAACATACAAATTACAAGCAAGCCATCCAAAAATTGCTGATAGTCTATGTACATACATGCATTCAGTTCGTTCAGGTGCCTAAAAATTTAAAGTGAGTGTAAGTCTCATGTATACCTATGAATTAATGGGTACAATCAATTTACACACTTCTAAAAGTTCTGGTTACAAACAAAATTTACACCTAATAAACATAAAATATCAGACAAACAGAAACAACTTTTTTGCCCTTGCAAACTCCTAATAGGCTCCTAAATCTAGGCAAATAAATGGCAGACATAAATTCAAGAGCATAATTTTAAGACAGACCTGGATATACAATGCAACAGCGACCTAAAGGACTTTAGGAGAAAACTAAAGACCCACCTCTTCCAGGATCATTACAACTTAACATAAACAATCCAGAATGAACATTACCTCACAACCCAAACAAACAAAAGTATTAAGAACCGATTTGTTGTAACCAAAATGTATATATTGCAACCACTGAAACAAAACTGTACATGTTTAAATACTATATAGATGCCTTACACTGTATAAATTAAAACAAAATTTCAATATTCAAATCTGTAAAAAAGCAAGCAAAACAATATAAAATGTAAATAAGTATAAATGTACAGTCAAGTACACCTGAATAAAAATGTAAATTGTTGATTTTTACCATATGTAACCAATGTTTGATGTGTAGAGTAAACCGCTTCTGATCTCTGGAAGTAACAGTATACAAATGAAACCAAATAAATAAATATCCGGCCACTAGTATTGAATATCTGGGTTGGCTGGATAGAGGATTAGCGATGATATTCAGCTGCTGGCCAGATATCCAAACCGGCAAAAGTTAGGCCAATTTATTTTTTGGCCTCACTTTAGTCAGTTTAAGTTAAAAAGCCAGTGGCTCTGATATCGCACGGAGGCCACTACCGCTGCTCTGTAAACATATCCCTTAGTGTTTGGGCATTCAGTGATTCAGTGGTAACTAGGAATATTCTATAACATTAACTGCATTAGTGTCACTGAATATCCCAGTGAATGCCATTTACATGGGTTGCAGGTCTGCAAACCATGTAAATGCCTTTAAATAAACCCCCCTCCCCCAATCAGGTTTCTAAATTTAGGTGAATTTCAGCTGAAAATGTGTGAGTCAGTATATAAATCATGCAATCTGGCTTTTGTGTGGTGTAAATTAAAGCACTTAACTATGTGGACAGCAACTGAATATCACTGCCACCCCCACCTCCCCATAGTTGGGCAAAACATCCTCACTCTGCCTCCATACTATACATATTAGGGGTAATTTTATAAAAAGTCACACATGTATATAAATCTAGGTAGTTTAGTTATATACATGCCTAAAGGGGTCACTATTCTGAAAGCACATGCATCGGGTCAATTAGAGTATGCATACTTTTACTGTGAGGGTATAGAGGGGCAGTGTTTCAGTGAATTGTTGGTGGAGCACAAAGTTAAATGGGTAAATAATAATATACTATAATTTGTGTGCATTCTTGAAAAATCAAAACACAGGTATTTACATGGGTCATTGGACTGGCTTGTGGTTTAAATTAATGCATGTTGTCAACCATTTCTGCATACTTGGCTTTATAAAATCGGTGTGAAATAGGTGCATAACAAAAAATGCAATGTATGCCTTTGAGTCAATGCTGACTCTGGGCGACCCAGCAGCTCCTGGGTTTTCTTGGCAGTGTGACCGGAAGTAGGTTGCCTGGCCTTTCTTCTGAGGCAATGGAGGGTTAAGTGACTTGCCAAATGCATTAATCTAGGCACAAATTATAAAATTACTCTTATAATGCCATGGCAGTCTATGGTACCATTCACAGAATGCCATTGAAAATTCACAGGTAGGGCACTTATACGTTTAGGGGGTCATTTTATCAGGAGCTTCCTAAATTTGCAGATTTGTCATATATATACATAAGTGGGCACTCACATGTGCATATGACGTGGCCACTATTTTGTAAGTGTATGTACATATCTGTCATTCATACTTTCACTGTGGGTGTGCAGAGGGACAGAGTTTGGTGAAGCATGGCCAGAGCACAAGGTTACTCAAATAAATGATAAAATCCTACACTTTAATGCAAGGTCCTTACATATTTAGGCATGGCCATTTACACCAGCCCTATGGCTACTGCATCTTATATTAACACCCTTTTCAGCCATTTATGCTAGTGTTACAGTAGATGCTTCCTTGCAGCCATCCTGCTCTCCTGATGGACTTCATGAAGCACTGTGAGCACAAAAAGTTAATTTCCTCCATGCCAGCAAACTCTCACCACCAGCACCCTTGCATGCCCTGCCACCCAGTAACTTCCTCACACACTTAATCACTCTCACCTGCACAGACACACATCCGTCCGCAGACACACACACATACTTATACAGACACAGACATCCACAAACACATATACACAGTCACTGACACTCACACCCACACAGGGGTTAATTGACAACACAAGCACCGGGCAGGAAATCACACAGACACAAATGAGGAGGGGGGGGGGGGGTAGACAGTGTCAGTGACTGTGTATATGTGTTTGTGGATGTCTGTGTCTGTATAAGTATGTGTGTGTGTCTGCAGGCGGATGTGTGTCTGTGCAGGTGAGAGTGATTAAGTGTGTGAGGAAGTTACTGGGTGGCAGGGCATGCAAGGGTGCTGGTGGTGACAGCACAGCACAATCACAGAGCACATGTAGCTACACAGACACACAACCTTATGGAACTTCAGCCACAGCTCACAGGAAAGACCAGCACAGGGAGGGTTGCTGATAGGACATGCATGTGCACACAGATGTCAGTCAGGCAAGTGGTTCAATCACCAATCTCCTCCAATCATCACTAGTGCAGTCAGTCCAAGCAGACAGCAAAGTCTCCAGCTTATTCATCTTTATTGCAGATCTAGCATGCCACATGCAGGAACAATGCCCCATATGTATCCAGGTGCTTCAGAAATACGCTCTGGACGTGCACCCGGAGTGCCCCACGTAGATACATCTGCACATGAATATACTCATGGCACATATGTCTATGCTGCCTTCTTTCAAAAATGGTCATTTGTGCATGCCCATAATTTGCACATTTTTCCGGCATCACTAACATGTCCCAAATCACATTTATCCAAACTACAGGAAGGAAAACAGGTTGGGGCAAGGTACTTCAGGCCGGAAGGTCGGGGGTTCAAATCCCACTAGAGGACAGCAACCTTGGGCCGGAAGGACTGGGGTTTCTAGTCCCACAGGTACTCCTTGTGGTCTTGGGCAAGCCACTTAACCCTCCATAGCCCATGTTCCCTGTAAAAAATAGTTATCTCCAAGTTATAATGCCCTGTTCAATGTAATTTCAGTTTGTTCAATGGAAACCGAACTGATGCAGAATAGCGCGGTATATAAGAGAATGTAAATAAATAAATAATAAATAAATAAAATCTCATACCTATGGGATCCATATTATAAAAGTATACATCATGGAATGAGGAATGATAAGCCTCAGACGGGGGTTCCTGGCAATGCAGAGCAATATAACCTTGCTAGCAGCTAATTTCTCCACCGTTACCGTTAGAAAGTCCTGATGTAGCCCGATTGAATGAGAAGGGTGAAACTTGAGTTGATGGCTATCTCCAGTGTGGTTGGCATCTCTGGAACCTGCAAAGAGAAAGGGCTCTTGTTGCCAGATAAGTACTTTGGTTTGGTTTATTGATAGTTTTAAATGCATTTGAAAAATTGAAAAAAACTGACCCTGCATTATAAGTCTATGAATGACACCAGGGGGATTTCCTATGAGCTGTTAGCAGGGTTATATTGCTCTGCATTGCCAGAATCTCCCATCCGAGGCTTATCATTCCTCATTCCATGGTGTATACTTTTATAATATGGGTCCCATAGGCATAAGGTTTTGACTTTTCAACCAGGGCCTTGTTTATTGTTTTCCTTCCTGCAGTTGTTCGGATAGTTTCGGTTCTAGAAGGACAGGAGTTTAGTTTATTAGTAGAGACCAAATCACATTTAGTCTTTCTAAAATGATCCTGTTCTTCTATTTTCTTTCCTTCTCTGCTATGTAGTTCTGTCTGGTATTTGTGTCTCTTTCCTTTTTTGATTTTGGAGTTCTTTTAATGTTCTAACTACCTGTTGTTGTTATTGTAATCTGCCTTGCTGGCCCGATATGGAGGTATATCATAACCAAATGGAACTCAAACCTATCCAAAGCTGCATCAACAACTAACAAAGAAAAGACACACACTCAAAGGAAAACCAATGCCCCCTGGTACTCAGATGAGATCCGGGAGGCAAAACGCACGCTCAGAAAGCTGGAGAGGAAATGGAGGCGTACCAAATCACATGAGGCTGCTCTCCAATACAGAACCAAACAACAAGCATACAACAACCTAATCAACAACCACCGGCAACAACACCACACCAACCTCATCCTGAAATCAGCCAACAAACCAAGAGAATTGTTTAACATAGTACAACAACTCACAAAGGACACCCCACCACCCAATGAACATCAACTAGACCCCCAAGAATTCACAAGCTATCTGATAAACAAGAACACAAATCCAACAAACACCACATCTACCGCAGAACACACCCCAGCATTGACGGATCACAACCAGACCTGCGAAGAATCACACCAAACCTGGAATGACTTCTCCATACTGACAACACAGCAAATAGAAAACATTGTGGGCTCCGTTAACACGACAACCTCACCTGCCGACCCATGCCCAGTGGAGTGGATCAAGGCTTCAAAGAACCAACTAAGCCACCACCTACATAAAATCATGCAGCAGTCCCTCCAGCAAGGGCACCTCCCACAGATTCTAAAGCAAGCTACCATATGACCAATCCTTAAAGGCAACTCGCTAAACTCCTCTGACCCGAAATCTTACCGTCCGATCTCAAGCTTACCATTTATCTCCAAAATCATCGAGAAAGTAGTACAAAGACAACTACAGGATCACGTGGACCTTCATGCCCCACTAGACTTGCACCAACATGGCTTCAAACCACATCACAACGTAGAGACTCTGCTCACCTCCCTCTTTGACACCCTACTGAAAGGAATAGACAACATAAAGAACGGTTTCCTACTAATTTTCACTGACATCTCAGCTGCCTTTGACACGGTATCCCACAACATACTGCTACAGTGCCTCCAAGAAATGGGATTATGCAACAACACCCTGAAATGGTTCACCTCCTACCTAAACAACTGCACACAGCAAGTAAAATGCGGGGAAAAGAAATCAGCTCAATTCACCACCACGCAAGGAATACCACGGGGATCGGCCCTTTCATCAATACTATTCAACATCTATATATAGTCCATATGCAGCATCATCAGACAACACAACATACAATATCACCTGTATGCAGATGACATAATGGTGTACACCCCAATCGACCTGAGCACCACTGACATAACCTCAATCACTGAGTGCCTTGAACATATGAACAGCTGGCTCGCCGACAATAACCTCAAAGTAAACTAAGACTGAAGCAATGTTTATTTCCAGGAGCACAACATTCAACCCACCCCAAGAAATCAATATACTCCACAGGACAATCGCAACAAAGGACGAAGTAAAGTATCTCGGTGTCATCATAGACAAGAACCTGAACCTCCATTCCCACATTAACAAGACAACAGCAAAAGCGCACCATTGTTTAAAGATCATCAGATGACTCAAGCCACTCCTCAGCCTAAAACACTTCCGCACAGTATGCCAGGCGGTCATTACCCCCATACTGGACTATGGAAATTCACTATATCAGGGGTTACCCAAACACTCTGTACACACACTTCAATTGGTTCATAACACTGCAGCACGCATAATCACAGGCACGTCCAAATATGAACACATAACACCAGTACTCCGACAGCTGCACTGGCTACCCATAATAGCACAGGCAAAATTCAAGGCAACACTAATCATCTTCAAGACCATACACCATTGCTCAGCAGAAATTGTACAGACCACAATAACCAAAGACACAAGCAGCAGACCCAGGCAAACCTAAGGCAGCAACAGACTCCTCATCCTGGCTGCATACCACAAAATGAAGCAATCAACTTCCAGAAGAGCCTTCTCACTCTTGGCGCTGGACCTATGGAACTCGCTCCCTGAGGAACTAAGAGCACAAAAGGACCTCAAGGACTTCCGCAAATCCCTCAAAACCCACTTATTCATGGCCTCATATGAACAAGCACCTTAACTCCCAATCCATGTAGCCTTGCCGACACAGCCGCCATACCCCAACATCTCAGACCTGGGACTCAACCCCCAGAAATATATGTAAGTCTTGTCACCTATGTTTAATGTAGACCCCTTGTCATATCCCCAACCACTTTGATTGAAGGATAAGGTGGTATACAAAACTAGCTAAATAAATAAATAAAATAAAATAAAATAAAACTCTCATAGCGTCCAGCCATGTTTCTGTTTTGGAGCCTTTCTCTATATTTGCTGACATATTTCTAAAACCAGTTGCTATGCCATCTAAATTATATGTTCAAGACACTACCCTTATGTTGAACATTCTAGATGGTATGGACAATTTACCTGATGAAGCTTGGTTAATCACTTTTGATGTTCTCTTTATGTACTAATATTGACCAAAGGGAAGCTTTAGATTTTATCAGCCATATGCTGATTGAATAGCATGTTCATCTAAATGATTGATTTTGTCCTTTTTGGAGAAAGCTTTGATCATAAATTATTGTTGCTTTAATGGGGATTATTTTTTGCAGGTGTATGGGGTGGCAATGGGTTTTACAGCAGTCCCTTCTGTTGCCACCCTATATGTATTGTGGCGCTCGAGCCCCTACCAGGCGGCCGCCTAGTAGGGATGGGTAGCCACCTCTTATCTTTTCCTAAGCTTGTAGTTGTGTGAGGAATAATGAGCCAAGTGGTTTATCAAAGCGCACAGGAATTTATTCAGCTTCCTTGCTGGTAAGTGGATACAAATTCTTCAAGTACATTTATTCTCCAGACAAAAGAAAAATAACGGATAACTTCTCTCATAAACAAATGTCCAAAACAGAGTAACAGCGAATTCAACCATACAAGCTTCTGCCCCAGTCTTTTACTGTTCAACTGTTTCTGGCTTACACTAATTCACCTTAGTGCATGCATCACATTCCATCTCTGAAACACTGGAAGTTACATCACCCTCCTTGGCTTCAACCTCCATGCTCTCAGCTGAGCTGTAGCAGGGTTCTGCTTGGAAACGCTCAGGAACTTTCTGTTTTAAAGTTTTCAACAGGTCAAACAACCTCTCCCACTTTCTTGCCCTCCCTTCTCTGGGCAGGTCTCCTATGGGTAGGGTTGCCAACTGGCCGGTTTTCAGCCGGCCTGGCCGGTTTTTCCACGGCCAGGCCGGCTGCCGGCGCAGAGGCAAAACCGGCCCTTTAAAAGCCGGTTTTTTTGCTCTGGCCGCAAGATCGGGAGCGGCCAGAGCAAAAAAACCGGCTTTTTCTCCGCTTCAGAGGGAGCCGGGGAAGCCCGCGCGAGGCCCCGGCTCCCTCTGTACAGCCACCAGCGTGAAGAGCCTTTACCTTCACGCTGGCGGCTGTTCCTGTGAAGCCGCGAATGCTGGGAAAGGTTAAAGGTTGCCCTTTAACCTTTCCCAGCATTCGCGGCTTCACAGGAACAGCCGCCAGCGTGAAGGAAAAGGCTCTTCACGCTGGTGGCTGTTCAGAGGGAGCCGGGGCCTCGCACGGGCTTCCCCGGCTCCCTCTGAAGCCTCAGACAGCCGCGATGCTGGTCAGGGGGGGGGGGGCAAGGACTGCATTGGCTGTGATGGGGGGACCTGGACTGGAAAAGGGCTAAGGGGGGGGGGACTTGGACT
This sequence comes from Ichthyophis bannanicus, assembly GCA_033557465.1. Lineage (NCBI taxonomy): Eukaryota > Metazoa > Chordata > Amphibia > Gymnophiona > Ichthyophiidae > Ichthyophis > Ichthyophis bannanicus. The sequence continues at coordinate 254,623,595 of CM066038.1, forward strand.
GGATAAGGGCAAAGGGGGGGGACATGGACGGGAAAATGGCAAAGGGGGGGGGACCTTGGACTGGAAAAGGGCTAAGGGGGTGGGGGGACTTGGACTGGAAAAGGGCTAAAGGGGGGGACTTGGACTGGAAAAGGGCAAAGGGGGGGACTTGGACTGGAAAAGGGCTAAGGGGGGGGGACTTGGACTGGAAAAGGGCTAAGGGGGTGGGACTTGGACTGGAAAAGGGCTAAAGGGGGGGGACTTGGACTGGAAAAGGGCTAAGGGGGGGGACTTGGACTGGAAAAGGGCTAAGGGGGGGGGGACTTGGACTGGAAATAGGCTGTGATGGGGGGGGGGACCTGGACTGTAAAAGGGTTATGGGGGGGGGGGACATGGACTGGAAATGGGTTGTGATGGGGATGGAGGGGACCTGGACTGGAAATGGGCTATGGTGGAGGAAGGGGGATCTTGGACTGGAAATAGGCTGTGATTAGGTGGGCTAGGACTGCAAATGGGCTGTGATGGTGCGGGGGGACTCGGACTGCAAATGGGCTGTGATGGTGGGGGGGGCCTAGGACTGGAAATAGGCTGTGATGGGGGACTTGGACTGGAAATGGGCTGTGATTGGGGGGGGGAGCTAGGACTGGAAATGGCCTGTGATGTGAGGGCTAGCACTGGAAATGGGCTGATGAAGAGCTGGAATAGGACTGGAAATGGGCTGATGTGGGGCATGGGAGAATGGGACTAGAAGGGAGTGGATGCTGGGTGGGCCTAGAACTATAAGGGAATTGATTTGGGGGGAGGACTAGAATGGATGGGGAATGAGAATGGAGAGGGGAAAAATATTTTGTGTGGAAGAAAAGTCTATGATGGGCCGGTATTGGGAGAGTAAGAGGGGCTTGAGAATGGAAGGGTGAAATTTAAACGGATGATAAAGGAATAAGGAAAGAATTGGGGGAAAGAGCAAAAGGGAAACAATCAGTATGTTAAAGCAGAAATAGAGAGAGAATGGAAAACATCTAAAAGAGAAGAAAGGACAAATGGATAGCTCGCAGAAGACACGAAGAAACCAGAAGAAAGTGACTGGAGCAATTGCAACTGAAAAATAAAACGCCCAAACAGAAGGTAGAAAAATACTTTTTATTTTGAATTTATTAACTGGAATATGTCTGGTCTGGGAAGTGTGTATTGCTAACATCTTTGCGTTTTTGTTTAGTGCAAGAGGAAATTACTTTATAGTTTTATTTCTCCAGTGTTGTACATTTCATGTTTGGCTTTTGGGGTTCCCAGTTTAATTATTATCTGACCAAGGAAGTTAGCCTACACGTATCCTCGGTAATTTTTGTGGGTGGGGCTGGGGGCGTGGCAGGGGTGGGACTAGGGGCGGAGAATGGGTGGAGCATGGCAAGCCACAGGTGTCGGGTTTTTCTCGGTGAAAAAGTTGGCAACCCTACCTATGGGGTGTTCTTGTTTAACCTTCTTGGGAAACATTTCTTTCTACGCTGTGTTATCTGGGGTACAACAGTTTCATCAGAGTCAGAACAGGAAACTCACTTTGAAGGCCTTACTGCCTCGCCTCTCCTACCTTGGGGTTTTGGTGCAGTATTCTCTTGGTTGGAACTTCGGCCAGTCAGGACTCCCTCTGCCTTAGAGTAGGGCAGAGACTTTTGGTAAAACTTTCCCGCTCTCTTGCCAGGGTAGGTGGTTCTCTCCCAAGAACCTTCCCTATGTCCTCTGTGGCTACTGTGCTGACTATTGTGGCTTCCTTTGTACCTTCTTTGGCTGCCTTTATAGCTGTTCCTTTCTCTGCTGCTCCCTTTGGCTGCAAAGCTCCTTTGTCCTTTGGCTACAGGGTTGTTCTCTCTGGACCTTCTGGAACTTGGACTGGAACCTGAGCTGCAACTCCTACTTGGACCTGGACTGCAACTCCAACAGCCACTGCCACTGCAACTGCAACTGTGTCTCCAACCGTGTTTCGCCCTGTGTCTCCAACCGTGTCTCCCCCTGTATCTCTAACCGTGTCTCCCCCTGTATCTCCAACCGTGTCTATCTCTTGTGTTTGTTTGCTTCAAGTTAAACACTGAGCAAGGCAACTCCCTTCCTGGCCCCGCCCACCTGTACTTCCCACTCCTATCTATGGTTGACCTGGAGTGTGGGCGTGGCTTACAGCTAGCTCTGCCTTCTAGGTTTCTCTCCAGGCTTCTGCTGTGGACTATGTGATTCTGTGCGCCCATCCCCCGCAAAGAGGAAAAATTCTTCTTTCCTTCACTTTCTCCTGGCTGGGCTGCACTCTCCTTACCACATATCCCCCCCCCCCCTTAGACTATTACGGGCTGGCGCCAAAACCCGCGAACAGCACATAATACGAGATAAGGCCTGAGAACTATCACCTGATTTTTGGGCTAGCTGGCCATCCCCTACACGCTCGTGCCATTGCCGCAATAGATTAACGTGGTATACTTGCTGTTTCCCTCGTCCAGTATCTACCGCATAAGATACCGGTCCAAGCTGCTTTGCTACTCTGTAGGGACCTTTCTATGAATTCTCGAACTTGGAATTTGCTGCGGCTATCAGTACCATGACCTTATCTCCGACCTTTAAAAGACGAGGCCTTGCCCTCCGGTCGTGATAGGTTTTCTGTTTATACTGACTCCAAGAGAGTCTTTCCCCAATCCTATAAGCAGGATTTACCTTGCCTTTTCCAAGTTGGGGTCCTAACTCATCTTCTTCCTTTTCGACAGAACAGGACGTTAACCCCTCTATTTCGGCTATACCTGTGGAACCAAACCCCTTGGAGTCCCGGGTGGTGGAGGAGAGCTCATCCACCTCTTCTACGGGTGGAAAGCCTACCCTCTCACAAATTAATTGTGCCACCCTATCTCCGATGTTCACCTTGAAGCTCTCTTGAGAGAAGTTAAACAAGAGGACTTTCAATTCCCCCCTATAATCTGGATCTACGACCCCTGCGCCTATATCTATAAAATCTTTAAGGGTGAGGCCGGACCTGGGCGCGATCCTTCCATAACACCCAGGTGGTATTTCCACCCTAAGTCCGGTGTTGACTATGGCCTTCCCTTGCTTAGGTATAACTACCTCTACGGCGCTATATAGATCCAGACCAGCAGCTTGTTCAGTGGCCCGCTTGGGAATCCTAGCTTCAAGGGTGATCCTACAGAACCTGATAACAAACTTCGGTTTGGGTGCCTGTATTTCCCTCTGAATGACTGCTAACCTTCCTGAGTCTACTCTTTTCCCAAATAGGGGAGCAGGCACTATTCCTCCCGTACCAACTCTGGGACGGACAATATTCCCGCCTTTACCTTCCTCTGAAGGATTTGTGGGGGTGCGTGTGGTTATCAGGCTCACTTTCCCTTTCAGCTCTTTCTCCACCCCTTTCCTAAACTGGGACCAATCACGGCCCAGTATTATATCATGAAGGAGTCTAGGTATTACTGCCACGGCTACCGCCCCTCCACTACCTAAACCCTTTATCTTAACCTTTTGGAGTTGGTAGGTGGAGGTAGCCCCATGAACACATCTAATTTTAACGTGCCCCCTTGGGGACTCTTGGGAGTACTGCCTCTGGGCTTCTATCTCTTTCCATAATTTGTTAGAAATCATGGACTGACTAGCACCTGAATCTAGAAGTGCCTCTGTTGGTATCCCTTCCACCTCTATCGATAGGAGGAATCCCTCACCTATCTCTTTGGGATTTGTTATTACAAAAGCCTTCTTTGTTTTGCAGTTTTTCTTGAGATGACCTCGCTCACCACAGGAAAAACATTTTCTCTGCAGGTTAAATCTTTCCTCTAGGGGTTTATCTTTTCTATCCGCCTGGTGTCTAATAAAGGCTGAATTCTTTTCCTGTATTCCTGTCCTCCGAAAAACGCCCTCTTTCTTTAGGCTCAATTTCTGGGCCTCCAGAAAGCACTCTGCCAACGCAATGGCTTCTTGGGTGTTTTTACAGTTTTGCATTATTAGAAAACTTTGCATCTCTGTAGGGACAGCTTCAGTAAACTGTTCCAGTATTATCATATCAATAATGGAATCCACATTACTCTTTTCAGGTACAAGCCACTTACAGACTAAGCTCCTTATCCTATGATACAAAGCCTGGGGTGTTTCACCCTCTTTCAGTATACATACTCTTAGAGACCTTCTATAGACCGAGGGACTTAACCCCACCCGATCCTTTATGGCCTTCTTCACATGCTCATACTCATTAATCAATGCTACTGGCATTTCCCTACAGGCTGCTAACGCCTCACCGCTAAGGATAGTAGCAAATCTCATAGCTAATTGCTCTTTTGGACACTGAGTCAACACAGCTATCCTCTCAAAGGCCTCTATGTGGTCATCAAGGTTGTCCTCCTTAGTTAGGCGTCCACATGAGAAAGGTGCAAAACCCAGTCCTTCCCAACCTGTACCAACAGGCTGTGTCTTTGGAACAGTCTGTGCTGCCTTGGTTGCCTCCTCCTGGGTCCGGATCCACCTTGCCATCATCTCCAGCAGGGGTTGCTGCTGAGCCCGAAGCATGGCAGCTGCTTGTTCCTGGCTCACGGCTGCCATCTCCCTCTGCTTGGCGAACTGGTCTGCCACCCACGACAACACATCTGCCGTCTCCATCTCGGACTGCAGTCTCTGCAACACAAACACAGAAAAACACATACAAAGTGCAGCACTTTTTTTTTCCACTCCCCTTCTAGTGAGTACCTGGTGGCCCCCCTTACACCAGAATCCAGGCCTACCCCTTCTAGCCTACGGGTTACCTGATTCTGATGCAGGTCTCGGCTTTACCACCAGTCACAGTGCTCCCGATCCGATTCCAGTCCGGATTTTCCTCCGCCTTCCTTGGTCGGTCAGCGCCTTCCTGGATCTTTCCTGTCCAGAGGTATGGCTTGGAGTTGCACCGCTTGACCGCTGGAATGCTGTATCCTGCCAACTACGCCACCTGTGGCGCTCGAGCCCCTACCAGGCGGCCGCCTAGTAGGGATGGGTAGCCACCTCTTATCTTTTCCTAAGCTTGTAGTTGTGTGAGGAATAATGAGCCAAGTGGTTTATCAAAGCGCACAGGAATTTATTCAGCTTCCTTGCTGGTAAGTGGATACAAATTCTTCAAGTACATTTATTTTCCAGACAAAAGAAAAATAACGGATAACTTCTCTCATAAACAAATGTCCAAAACAGAGTAACAGCGAATTCAACCATACAAGCTTCTGCCCCAGTCTTTTACTGTTCAACTGTTTCTGGCTTACACCAATTCACCTTAGTGCATGCATCACATTCCATCTCTGAAACACTGGAAGTTACATTACCCTCCTTGGCTTCAACCTCCATGCTCTCAGCTGAGCTGTAGCAGGGTTCTGCTTGGAAACGCTCAGGAACTTTCTGTTTTAAAGTTTTCAACAGGTCAAACAACCTCTCACACTTTCTTGCCCTCCCTTCTCTGGGCAGGTCTCCTATGGGGTGTTCTTGTTTAACCTTCTTGGTGAAACATTTCTTTCTACGCTGTGTTATCTGGGGTACAACAGTTTCATCAGAGTCAGAACAGGAAACCCACTTTAAAGGCCTTACTGCCTCACCTCTCCTACCTTGGGGTTTTGGTGCAGTATTCTCTTGGTTGGAACTTCGGCCAGTCAGGACTCCCTCTGCCTCAGAGTAGGGCAGAGACGTTTGGTAAAACATTCCCGCTCTCTTGCCAGGGTAGGTGGTTCTCTCCCAAGAACCTTCCCTATGTCCTCTGTGGCTACTGTGCTGACTATTGTGGCTTCCTTTGTACCTTCTTTGGCTGCCTTTATAGCTGTTCCTTTCTCTGCTGCTCCCTTTGGCTGCAAAGCTCCTTTGTCCTTTGGCTACAGGGTTGTTCTCTCTGGACCTTCTGGAACTTGGACTGGAAACTGAGCTGCAACTCCCACTTGAACCTGGACTGCAACTCCGACAGCCACTGCCACTGCAACTGCAACTGTGTCTCCAACTGTGTTTCGCCCTGTGTCTCCAACCGTGTCTCCCCCTGTATCTCCAACCGTGTCTATCTCTTGTGTTTGTTTGCTTCAAGTTAAACACTGAGCAAGGCAACTCCCTTCCTGGCCCCGCCCACCTGTACTTCCCACTCCTATCTATGGTTGACCTGGAGTGTGGGCGTGGCTTACAGCTAGCTCTGCCTTCTAGGTTTCTCTCCGGGCTTCTGCTGTGGACTATGTGATTCTGTGCGCCCATCCCCCGCATTAACCTTTAAAAAGGAGATAGAGCAGCTTTTAAACTAGATATTAGGGGAAAGCCGACAGTCGCCCAAGAGCGGATGGTTCGGAAGAATGTATCTTTGAAGGATACTACCAAAAGCAGAGAGGTTCCAAAAAAGAGTAAAGTAGCCCAAATGCCCTCAAGTATGGAGCAGACAGAGCTTAAAGATCCCAAATTACTCATGTCTAACAGACAAATTAATATGGATAAAATACATTCTCTAAAATGCTTGTATGCAAATGCTAGAAGTCTAAAAAATAAGATGGGAGAGTTAGAATATATAGCACTAAATGAAAGGTTAGATATGATTGGAATATCAGAGACATGGTGGAAGGACGACAACCAGTGGGACACTGTGATACCTGGGTACAAACTATATCGTAATGATAGAGCTGATAAAATTGGTGGAGGGGTTGCTCTCTATGTTAGAGAGGGCATTGAGTCAGAAAGGATTAAAGTTTTGCAGGAAACAAAATCTGCTGTAGAATCTATATGGATTGAAATTCCATGTAAAAGGGGGAAGGCAATGGCAGTGGGGGTGTACTATCGAGCGCCTGGCCAGAATGACCAAATGGATGATGAAATGCTCAAAGAAATCAAGGAAGCTAACAAAAGTTACAGCACAGTAATAATAATGGGTGATTTCAACTACCCCGGTATCGACTGGGTCAGTGTCACGTCAGGACATGCTAGGGAGATAAAGTTCCTAGATGAAATAAATGACTGCTTCTTGGAGCAGCTGGTTCATGAACCGACCAGAGGGGAAGCCATATTAGACCTAATCCTTAGTGGAACAACAGATCTAGTGCAAGAGATAAGGTTGTTGGGGCCACTTGGCAATAGTGATCATAGCATGATCGCCTTTGATTTAATTAGTGGAGGAGGGATAGTAAGGAAATCCACAGTACTACCTTTTAACTTTCGAAAGGGAGACTATGATAAAATGAGGAAAACAGTCAAGAAAAACTAAAAGGAACAGTTGCAAAGGTTAAAGACGTACATCAGGCTTGGCTGTTGTTGAAAAATACTATCTTGGAAGCCCAGACCAGCTGTATTCCACGCTTTAAGAAAAGTGGAAAGAAGTCCAAAAAACTGCCAGCATGGTTTAAAGTTGAGGTCAGAGAGGCTCTTGTTGCCAAAAAAGCATCTTTCAGGAAATGGAAAAAAGAGCCAAACGACGAAACCTGGAAACAGCAAAAGCACTGGCAAGTCAAATGCAAGGCATTGATAAGGCAGGCAAAGGGAGAATTTGAGAAGAAGCTTGCTGCGGAAGCAAAAACGCGAAGTAAAGACCTTTTCAAGTACATTCGTAGCAAAAAACCTGTGAGAGAGTCAGTTGGTCCATTAGATGATAAAGGGGTTAAAGGAGCACTAAGAGGCGACAAGGCGATAGCGGAGAGACTGAATGAATTCTTTGCTTCAGTCTTTACTGAGGAAGATGTAGGGATGTTACCCATGACTGAAGTGGTATTTAAAGGTGCAGAAGAATTGAAGGAAATATTGATACATCGAGAAGATGTATTACAACTATTAGATAAGCTGAAGAGTAGCAAATCACCTGGGCCGGATGGTATACATCCAAGGGTATTGAAAGAACTGAAATATGAGATTGCAGACCTGCTATTAGTAATCTGTGAACTATCATTAAAATCATCTCTAATACCTGAAGATTGGAGGATCGCCAATGTAACACCAATTTTTAAAAAGGGTTCCAGGGGTGATCCGGGAAACTACAGACCGGTGAGCCTGACGTCAATACCAGGAATAATGATAGAAACCATCATAAAGAATAAAATTACTCAGCATGTAGATAGTCATGAACTAATGAGAGACAGCCAACATGGCTTTAGACAAGCAAGATCTTGTCTTACTAATCTGTTATGTTTTTTTGAAGGAGTGAATAATCAGGTGGACAAAGGTGAGTCGGTTGATATTGTGTATCTGGACTTTCAGAAAGCCTTTGACAAGGTCCCTCATGAGAGACTTTTGGCAAAACTAAAGAGTCATGGGATAGGAGGCAGTGTACTATTGTGGATCAGGAACTGGTTAAAAGATAGAAAGCAGAGGGTAGGGCTAAATGGCCAATTTTCCCAATGGAGAAAGGTGAATAGTGGTGTACCCCAGGGATCTGTGCTGGGTCCGCTGCTTTTTGACATATTCATAAATGACCTGGAAAGTGGAATAACGAGTGAGGTTATCAAATTTGCAGATGACACAAAACTATTTAAAGTTGTTAAAACCCAAGAGGATTGTGGGAAATTGCAAGAGGATCTTGATAAATTGGAAGACTGGGCATCAAAATGGCAGATGAAATTTAATGTGGACAAGTGCAAGGTTATGCACCTAGGGAAGAACAACCCAAACTATGGTTACACGATGCAAGGTTCCACATTAGGAACCACCACCCAGGAAAAAGATTTAGGCGTCATTGTGGATACCATGTTAAAACCCTCGGCCCAGTGTGCAGCGGCGGCCAAGAGAGCAAATAGAATGCTAGGTATGATAAGGAAAGGAATGGAAAATAAAACAAAGGATATTATAATGCCTCTATATCGTTCCATGGTGAGACCGCACCTTGAATATTGTGTGCAATTCTGGTCGCAGTATCTTAAAAAGGATATAGAGTTATTAGAAAAGGTTCAGAGAAGAGCCACCAAAATGGTAAAGGGGATGGAAGGATACTCCTATGAAGAAAGGCTAAAAAGGTTAGGGCTCTTTAACCTGGAAAAGAGACGGCTGAGGGGAGATATGATAGAAGTCTATAAATTAATGAACGGAGTGGAACGGGTAAACGTAGATCGATTGTTTACCTTATCAGAATATAGAAAGACTAGGGGACATGCAATGAAGCTACAGGGTAAACTATTTAAGACTAATAAAAGAAAATATTTTTTCACTCAACGTGTAATCAAACTCTGGAATTTGTTACCGGAGGATGTAGTAAAGGCTGTTAGTGTAGCTGAGTTTAAAAAGGTTTGGACAAGTTCCTGGAGAAAAGGTCTATAAGCCATTATTAAGAAGGGACCCAGGATATCAATGCTTGAACCAATACAAGCATTGTGGAACCTGTGTCCCTTGGGGAAACTGCTAGGTACATATGACCTAGATTGGCCACTATTGGAAACAGAATACTGGGCTTGATGGACCTTGGTCTGACCCAGTATGGCATATCTTATGTTCTTATGTTCTTAAAGAGGAAAAATTCTTCTTTCCTTCACTTTCTCCTGTCTGGGCTGCACTCTCCTTACCACAGTATCTTTTTTTGAGGAAACTATTTTTGTACAGTTCAGCTGAAGATATTTTCTTGTTTGGTTAGAGACGCATCAGGAACCGCTTTTATTTCAGGAATGGATTAATTCCTGTAAATTTAAACTTCAATTTCAAATGAAATATAATCAAAATAGTACTGAATTTTTGGACATTCTTATTAAACACGACAAAAGGTATAGAACTATCTTATATAGAAAACCAGTGGAGTATAATAATTTACTGCATTTTCATAGCCATCAACCTGACACAATTCGGTCTGCTAGTGAATCAGTTTTTACGTTTACAAAGAACGTGTTCTACTTTGCAGGATTTTCATATGCAAGCCATAAATTTTGTATTTAGATTGGCTCAATGTGGATATCCAAAAAGTAGCATTTCTAGAGCATATCAATGCACTTTATTTGCTCAACAGTCTCTATTGTTTACTTACTGTTCAAAGGAATCCATAGATCAATTGATTTGTATTCTTCCATTCTCATCTAAAGGTGAACAGGTAGCTCAGTTTTTTCATTCCCATTGGGATATTTTGAAGCTACATCAGGATTTTGAATCTCATCCCCTAGAGGCATATTCAAGGGACAGTAATTCTTAGTATATGGTGTATGTCATCATTGGTCCCTGCCCACTCGTATATGTGGACTGAATTAGTAAAAAGTTGAGGTTTGTTTGCTAAAACACATCATGATTAATTACCAATTGTAGACTATTGTTTTACTCATTTTCATCAATTTGGTCAATTAAAATGGAAAATAATAGATTTTGTGGCACCTTAATAGAGAGGTGGCAGAAATACAATTTTGAACAGGAGCAAGTTTGGATTTATGCTTTGCACTGTGTCTAACCAAGGGATTTAAATGCCAAACTTGTTGGTTCTCATTGATTTGATATTTTGGTATATAAGGGGCTGTTCCAATTTGAGGATCACCTGGTCAGTAGGGGCTTAAATACAGATATCTGTAGCCTCGTTTTGACCTTAAAATGCTGCCACCATATTGGAAGTCATAGCTAAGTTAAGAAATAACGCCAGACTTGTGTTGATGAAAAAGGAGCCTACTAACCAGATAAGTGTTGATTTTGATGAGGGATTTGGTAAATTTAGCTTTTACCTGACACTGAACTAGTTAATCATGCAGTTCAAAACATGGCACTATGTTGGATAAAATGGCATTTTAATCAATGGTAGAAAATAATTGTTACAAGTTTTAAAATTAAGATAATCACTTAAATATAAAGCAAAATGGTCCATGTTATATGCTAGCAAGTTTATTTGCTTTGTTGTTACTGGGTTCCAGATAAAAAGAAAAAGAAAAATATTAATGGATATTACAACATATCTAGACTGTTTTAGTCACTGCTTGGGATCAGTTTTGGATTTTGTAGACTTGAGATCAGGGCATGTGGAGAGTAATTTTATAACAGATCTCCTAGGTTGGGAGGCCAAGTAGACTCATATTTTGAGGCTATTTTATAAAGGTATATTGGTGCCTATGGGCCTGATGCAGAGACGCGGGTTGCGGGGTGGCATGTCCCAGTGGGATATGCAGCTCCGCAAGCCATCCAGGCCTGATTTTCCCTCTGGCTTTCCCCACACACCCAGAGCAGCAGGACAGGGAGAGCTGGCGAGGGATGGGAGGGGGCAGGATCTGGGAAGAGCAGGGGTGGGCCAGCCTGGCAGGATATACATGGCTGATTCAGGTCACAGCCCATATATCTCCTGCCAGGTCAAAGGGGATGTGCTGCTTATTCCACTTCAAAGGTGGAATAAGCAGCACCAACCCGGCAATGGGCCTGGAAATCCCCCCACCCCTGGGGCCGGGGCCAGGTGCAGGGGGGTCCCTGCCGCCTGATCCAGATCCCAGCTGGCCAGCCATAGGTCAGGCAGTGGGGAAGAGAGAGGCTGAGCTGTGGCAGCCAAGGGATCCTACTACTACTACTATTCAGCACTTATAGAGCGCCACGCACGCAGCACTGCACAGCTAACCTACAAGAGGTAGCCAACATACAAGAGACAGTCCCTGCCCGTCAGAGTCATGCTCATCGGAGCTTACAATCTAGTTAAAAGAAAATAGTACAGAGCATTAGTCAGTTCTGCGCAAGGTACGGTGTGGTACAATTTGGTCTATAGTTTGGTCAAGAACGTTGAAGGGGGTTAGGGTAAGATGAGGATGGAGTCAGGATCTAAATTTTATTATTTTATTTATTTATTTATTTAATGTCTCTTCTATACCGCGCTATTTAGTATCAGTGCGGTTTACATACAACAAAGGATTTATACAGCGCAGGCAGCTGCACTGTATTTACAGAGAACAAGGTAGCATAAACTGGGACATTGCTGGGGTAACTATTTACAGAGTATAGATATCATTACAGGGTGTGGGTATAACAAGCTGCTATTTACAGGTATGCATCATCAACCATGGTAGGGATATATACTTGCTGCTATTTACAGGTAAGCATAGTTGATGCTGGCGCCCGGGGGTGTGGATGCCTTATCGCGTGCTGTGTGTGTTTGTGTGGTGGGTCTGGTGGAGGGGGGTGGCAGTATGTGTGCTGTCATCTGAGTAGTGTTTGAGGAAGAGGTGATGCTTTAATGCCTTTCTAAATTGGGCCAGGTCGGAGATTGCCCGTATATTAGGTGGAAGGGCATTCCAGCATCTGGGCGCATAGAAACTAAAAGCCCTGTTTGTCGTTGTCTGCATGCATTGTGTTGTTTCCTTTGGGATTATCAGTGTGTTGATTGCTGCGGACCTTCTTGATCTGTTGGAGGGCATAGGCTGGATAAGCTCCGCGAGGGAGGTGGAGGAGAGCCTGTTGATGGCCTTCAAGGTCAATAGTAGGGATTTAAACAAGAGTCTGCCATGGATGGGGAGCCAGTGGAGATGTCTCAGGATAGGTGTCACGTGATCCTTTCTGGAAGCACCGTAGAGAACTCTGGCCGCAGTGTTCATTGCTAGCTGCAGTGGATTAAGAGTGGATTGAGGGAGCCCTTGTAGAACTGCATTCGCATAGTCGAAGTGCGGGATCACCAGCGCTTGGAAGATCGTCCGGAAGTTGTCAGGTTCAAGCAGGGAGTGTAGGTGCCTGAGTGTCCGGATCTTGTGGTAAACTGCTCTTACTGTGTTGCTTATGTGGGCCTTCATGTCCAGGCGTTGGTCTAGAGTGACTCCTAGGTAATGGATTGTGGATTTGGTAGTTAGTTCTGCTTCTTTGACCTTTAAAGAGGTTGGAGGGGTGAAACTTTGGTTCCTCGTGATGAAGAGGACTTCTGGAAAAAGATTTAGGCATCATTGTGGATACCATGTTAAAACCCTCGGCCCAGTGTGCAGCGGCGGCCAAGAGAGCAAAGAGAATGCTAGGTATGATAAGGAAAGGAATGGAAAATAAAACAAAAGATATTATAATGCCTCTATATCGTTCCATGGTGAGACCGCACCTTGAATATTGTGTGCAATTCTGGTCGCCGTATCTTAAAAAGGATATAGCGATTTTAGAAAAGGTACAGAGAAGAGCCACCAAAATGGTAAAGGGGATGGAAGGATGCTCCTATGAAGAAAGGCTAAAAAGGTTAGGGCTCTTTAACCTGGAAAAGAGACGGCTGAGGGGAAATATGATAGAAGTCTATAAATTAATGAACGGAGTGGAACGGGTAAACGTAGATCGATTGTTTACCTTAGCAGAATATAGAAAGACTAGGGGACATGCAATGAAGCTACAGAGTAAACTATTTAAGACTAATAAAAGAAAATATTTTTTCACTCAACGTGTAATCAAACTCTGGAATTTGTTACCGGAGGATGTAGTAAAGGCTGTTAGTGTAGCTGGGTTTAAAAAAGGTTTGGACAAGTTCCTGGAGGAAAGGTCCATAAACCATTATTAAGAAGTGACCGAAGATATCAATGCTTGACCCAGTACAAGCATTGTGGAACTTGTGTCTCTTGGGGAAACTGCTAGGTACATATGACCTAGATTGGCCACTGTTGGAAACAGAATACTGGGCTTGATGGACCTTGGTCTGACCCAGTATGGCATATCTTATGTTCTTATGTCTTCTTGTGCTGTATTCAAAGGTTTTGTGTTTGGAGCCAGTTTGATACGGCGTCAAAGCAGTTTGTCAGTGGGGAGAGGTCCGGCTGGTCGGTTATGAACGGCATGTAGAGCAATACATCGTCGGCATATATCAGGCAGTTGACGTTGAAAGATCGGATGAGGGTGCAGATGGGCTGCATGTATATGTTGAACATCAGGGCAGAGAGGGAGGATCCCTGCGGTACACCCTTACCCTGGTGGAAAGGTTCTGATGTTGAAGCACCGGATCTTACGTGCTGCCATCTGTCAGATAGGTATGATTTACACCAGCTTAGGGCTGCATCATGAATACCCTTCTCCTTAAGTCATACCAGGAGGAGCTCGTGGCTTACTGAGTCGAATGCAGCGGCTATATCCATAAAGATGAGGGCAAACCCCTGGCGGATGTTGTTGACTCCAGTGATTATGTTATTGAAGAGGGTGGTGAGGAGTGTTTCAACACCGTGTGAATCCCTGAATCCATGTTGGCATAGGTCCAGCGGAGCAGCGGTGTCGATGTGACCCTGTATTTGGCGTTGGACTTCTTTTTCAATTATCTTGGCGAGTAGTGGTATGCTTGATATAGGCCTGTATGAGTCGACCTTCTGGGGGTCTAGTTTGTTGTTTTTGAGCAGAGGTCTGATAGATGTGTGTTTGAGGCTTCATGGGAATGATCCTGTTGAGAACGATAGTTCAATGATTCTGGCTATGAATGGGCTAAATTTGCTGCGTAGCGACTTTATCCAGTAGGCAGGACAGGGGTCAGTTTGTGTGGTGCTGGTGTTGATAGCAGCGATGGTGTCTTCGATGACTTTCTTTGAGGGTGTGGAGAAGGTGGTCAGTGGTGTAGGATAGGGTGACTCATGTGCGGTGGTGGTCGTTGTGGACTTACTGGTCCGGCATAACTTTGATTGCAAGTAATCAGCGAATTCCTAGGGTTGGATTTCGCTTTGTTGGATAGGGGATGGTTCTTTTGTTAAGTTACTGACAAGATTTAACAGGTCATGTGGTTTTGTTTAGTGATCGTTTCAGGGTGTCAGTGTGGAATTGCCTCATCTTTTAAGAACATAAGATATGCCATACTGGGTCAGACCAAGGTCCATCAAGCCCAGTATCCTGTTTCCAACAGTGACCAATCTAGGTAATTTATTTATTTTATTTTATTTATTTAAATTCTCTTATATACCGTGCTATTCTGCATCATTGTGGTTTACATTGAACAAACTGAAATTACATTGAACAGGGCATTATAACTTGGAGATAACTATTTTACAGGGAACATGGGCTATGGAGGGTTAAGTGGCTTGCCCAAAACCACAAGGAGCACCTGTGGGACTAGAAACCTCAGTCCTTCCGGCCCAAGGTTGCTGTCCTCTAGTGGGATTTGAACCCCTGATCTTCTGGCCTGAAGTACCTTGCCCCAACCACTAGGCCGCTCCTCTGCTCAGGCTGCTCATATGTGCCTAGCTGTTTCCCCAAAAGACACAGGTTCCACAATGCTTGTACTGGGTCAAGCATTGATATCCTGGGTCTCTTCTTAATAATGGTATATGGACCTTTCCTCCAGGAACTTATCCAAACCTTTTTTAAACCCAGCTACACTAACAGCCTTTACTACATCCTCCGGTAACAAATTCCAGAGTTTGATTACATGTTGAGTGAAAAAATATTTTCTTTTATTAGTCTTAAATAGTTTACCCTGTAGCTTCATTGCATGTCCCCTAATCTTTCTATATTCTGATAACGTAAACAATTGATCTACGTTTACCCGTTCCACTCCGTTCATTAATTTATAGACTTCTATCATATCTCCCCTCAGCCGTCTCTTTTCCAGGTTAAAGAGCCCTAACCTTTTTAGCCTTTCTTCATAGGAGTATCCTTCCATCCCCTTTACCATTTTGGTGGCTCTTCTCTGAACCTTTTCTAATAACGCCATATCCTTTTTAAGATACGGCAACCAGAATTGCACACAATATTCAAGGTGAGTTCTCACCATGGAACGATATAGAGGCATTATAATTTTCTGTCACTGCTTCACGGTGCTTCGTCAGGTGCAGGTTATACTCCGTCAGGTCAGCTGTGGAGCGTGACCGCCGCCAGCATCTTTCTAGCTTCCTTAGGCGGAGGAGTGACGTTCGTAGTTCCGTGGAGTACCAGGGTGAGGCAGCTCGTTTCCTTGGGGGTTTGTCTGAGGGTGGAAGTTGAACAATGGAGCCGGGGGTATTATCCCAGCATGAGATCAATTCGTCAAGATCCTGCGCTGTCGGGGAGAGGAGCGTGTGGGTTTTACTCAAGATAGCTTCTTTGTCGAAGGGTCGGAATCTTCGCAGAGGTGCTCTGGGGGTGCCAGCTAGACTTCTGGAGCTTATGTGGTGGTTGTTCTGTACGGGTATTTGGAATCTGATTAATTTGTGGTCTGACCAGGGGACTGTGGTAATGGACAGTATTGGATTGTGGGTTAGGCCAATGGCTGCCAGTGGGGCGAATATCAGGTCCAAGTTGTTTCCTTTCACGTGGGTAGGTTCACTGACTAGTTGTTTATAGCCTAGTTCCTTGATTGCCTCGAGGAAGGCAGAGGCTTGAGTATCTTGCAGGGCTGGCAGGTTGAAATTGCCTAGAAGCCAGCTTGGAGTGCGTGGGTTCAGGGCATTGCATGCAAGGTCGATTATTGCTGAGAGATCATCAGGGGAAGCTGATGGGGCTCTGTACAGTAGGTTGATGGAACATTGCTTGTTGGCTATGGTGATTGTGTCAAATTGCATTGTGCTGGTGGCATTGATTAGCTTGAATTGGAGATCCTCTTTGGAGAGGACAAGCAATCCACCTCCTCTTCGACTGTCTCTATGGCATGTGTGGATGGAAAAATTGTTGGGTATGAGTTGGTGGAGGAGGACCGTATCATCGCTAGATAGCCATGTCTCTGTGACCAAGAGTATGTTGAGGTTGTAGAGGGATATCAAGTCTGAGATGACTGGCCATTTCTTACGGATTGAGCGTGCATTTATGAGGGCACATTTCAGATTTTGGAGGTGGGGGTATTTCTCTTGTTTGGCTTTCTCAGCATGTTGCAGTGCAATGTGTAATAAGTGAGGATGTTGTGTGTGCATACCGTCTTTTGCCTTGTGATGGGGAGCGCTTGACCATCTCCTCCCATGGCTCTGTAGGATTGGTATGTGGTTGGGGGTAGGAGAATAGGCCGTTGTGTTGCTGAGCCATCCAGCAAGGAGGTAACAGCAAACTAGGGCCGTAGGGTAGGGCGTCATAATAGGTATTCACCCTGTTGCCGCGGTCAGGGGACTCCTGTGGGTTGGCAGGTGAATCAGGCATGCAGATTATACTATCACAGGCTGGTTTGTGCCTTAGGTGCAGGCAATAGTAGCGTGGACAGAATCACTGGCACAGCGTGACGAACACGGGCCAATATCACAGACACTGCGTGCATACGCGCAGGCAATTACCACGGGCACAGAAATACTAGCACAGGCAAATATCACAGGCACAGGATGCACTAGAAACAGTAAATATCACAGGCATAGGATGCACTAGCACAGGCAAATAACACAGGCACAAGATGCACAAGCACAGGCAAATAACACAGGCACAGGATGCACTAGCGCAGGCAAATAACACAGGCACAGGATGCACTAATGCAGGCAAATATCGCAGGCACAGGCAAGTCTCAGAGGCACAGGATGCACTAATGCAGGTAGATAAACCGAGGCTAGTTTGCACCGGTGTGGGCAGGAGCTATCTGTCACGGTTTAAGTGGTGGGTAACATAGTCAGCTGATATGCCGCAGACCACTTACTTTGTTGAAGGCGTCTTGTTTCGTTGGGGTTCTGACTGCGTCGTTGATGATCGGGATTCTCTTGGGCTGATCTGGGTTGTGATTCTTGGTCGTGCTCAGTTCCTGGGGCTGGTTGGACTGTCGGCTTTCGGTCAGGGTGGGGCGTCCTTGTCCCAGGATCCCGCCTAAAGGCCACGCCAAAGGGCCCTCTGGCGAGGCCCTCAGGTGCGGTCCCGCCAGGAGCGGGTGCACCCAATGGCGCTTCTTTTAAATGTGCCAGGCTGCCCCGATTGGGCAGCACGCTGGGGACGTCGGTTTCCGGCTCCGGCAAGCTCGGTCCCGCCTGGGAGAGCTGTGGCTGGGCCGGAGGGACAGGGAGGCTGCAGTCGGCTTCAGCACCCAATGGAGCTTCTTTTAAAATGTGCCGGGTTGCCCCGATTGGGCAGAGCACGCTGGGGACGTCGGTTTCCGGCTCCGGAAAGCTCGGTCCCACCTGGGAGAGCTGTGGCTGGGCCGGAGGGACAGGGAGGCTGCAGTCGGCTTCAGCGCCCAATGGCGCTTCTTTTAAATTGTGCCGGGCTGCTCCGATTGGGCAGAGCACACTGGGGACGTCGGTTTCCGGCTCCGGCAAGCTCGGTCCCGCCTGGGAGAGCTGTGGCTGGGTCGGAGGGACAGGGAGGCTGCAACGGTGAAGAGGTGGGTCTTCAACCTGGATTTGAAGAGGGCCAGGGAGGATGCCTGGCGCACAGATGCAGGAAGGCTGTTCCAGGCGTATGTTGCAGCAAGGTGAAAGGAGTGCAGTTGGGAGTTTGCGGTGCGGGTGAAAGGCATTGATAGAAGTAATTTGTTAGCAGAGCTCAAATTACGAGAAGGGACGTAGGGGGAGATAAGAGATAAGAGGTATTGAGGGGCCATAGAGTGAATGCATTTGTAGGTCAATAGGAGAAGCTTGAAATGGATGCAGAATTGGACAGGGATCCAGTGAAGCGACTTGAGAAGAGGAGTAATGTGGGCATGGCAAGGCTGGCAGAAGATTAGTCGAGCAGCGTGATTTTGTATGGATTGAAGAGGGAGGAGGTGGCTCACGGGGAGACCAGCGAGGAGTAGGTTGCAGTAATCGAGGCGAGAGGAGATCAAGGAGTGGACAAGCATTTTGGTAGTGTGTTCAGAGAGGAAGGGACGGATTTTGCTGATTTTGTAGAGAAAGAAGAGGCAGGTCTTAGTTACAGGCTGGATATGAGCAGAGAAGCAGAGAAAGGTGTCAAAGATAACCCCTAGATTGCGGGCCGAGGGAACAGGAAGGATAGTAGATCCATCCACATGGACTGAGAGAGGGGGAAGTGGGGGGGGGGAGGAGTTGGATGGAAAGACAAGGAGTTCAGTCTTGGCCATGTTCAGCTTCAATCGGCAATGAGACATCCAGGCAGCGATGTCTGAAAGACAGGCAGAGATCTTGGACTGGGTTGCCAGAGAAATATCAGGTGTAGAGAGGTAGATCTGGGAGTCATCAGCATAGAGATGGTACTGAAATCCATGGGAGGAGATAAGCGCGCCAAGGCCTTGGGTATAGAGAGAGAAGAGGAGGGGGCCCAAGAAAGATCCCTGGGGTACACCTACATGCAATGGGGTAGGGGAGGAAGAGGAGCCACCAGAGCATACACTGAATGAGCGATGGGAGAGGTAGGAGGAGAACCAGGATAGTATGGAGTCCTTGAAGCCAAGCGAGGAGAGGGTGGTGAGGAGAAGGTTGTGGTCAACGGTATCAAAAGCAGCAGAAAGGTCAAGAAGGATGAGGATGGAATAGAGGCCCTTAGATTTAGCCAGGAACAGGTCATTGGTGACTTTTATGAGTGCCGTTTCAGTGGAGTGTAGGGGACGGAAGCCGGATTGTAGTGGGTCCAGGAGGGCCTGGGAGGTGAGGAAGTCAAGGCAGCAATGGTGGACTGCTCGTTCTAATAGTTTGGATATGAAGGGAAGGAGGGAGATGTGTCGGTAGTTAGAGGGGCATGTGGGATCAAGTGATGGTTTCTTGAGGAGGGGTGTGACAACAGCATGTTTGAAGTCGATGGGGACAGTTGCTGTGGAGAGTGAAAGGTTGAGGATATGAGTGATGGAGGGGACAATGGTGAGGGAGATGGAACGTAGGAGATGGGTAGGGATAGGGTCTGATGAACTGGTGGTGGGTTTGGAGGAGGAAAGGAGGAGTGTGGTTTCTTCTTCAGAAATTGGAGGGAAGGAGGAGAGGGTGACAGGGGGAGTATGGATGGGGGAGGAGAATTGGGGAGGAGGGGAGGTAGATGAGGGGGTAGGTAATTGAAGGGTAATCTTGTGGATTTTGTCGTAGAAGTGGTCGACTAGGGTTTGGGCAGAAAGGGAGGGAGGGATCGGGGGCAGGGCACCTTGAGGAGAGAATTGAGGGTATTAAAGAGATGGTGAGGATCAGAGGCAAGGGAGTTGGTCAGATGGATGTAGTAATCTTGTTTGGCAAGTGCTAAGGCTGACTGGAAGGAGCCAAGCATGAATTTGAAGTGTAGAAGGTCTTCCGGGAAGCAGAATTTGGACCAAGCTCGTTTGGCATCCCCACAGGCAGGCAGGGGCATCCCGGGCCATCCTCAGGCCTGTTTCCATGTACCTTGGGAACGTTTTTTTCCCATGGTCCAGAATCGGGTCCTAACAGGCCCGTCCTGCACAGGGACATCCAGACATGCCCCTTTCGGAATCGGGCTCCGCATGTCTTTATAAAATAGCATCACAAAAGCAGCAAAATTGCAGCTAAAATGCAGTCATATATGTCACCACCAGCTGAGGCATGCACAAATATTTTATAACCTATGCATGTACTTTGTGCCTGTGCTCTGCCCAAACTCCTCCCCAAACAGGCCTATCCTCGGAATGTATGAAAGTGTGAGCCTTCTTGTCACATGCATACAACTAGATTTAATAATGAAAAATTCTTTATAAATTTACCCTCTAAAATGGCAAGTCAATTTAATGTGGCCAAGTCAAAATGATGCACATAGGGGGAAATAATCATAATCATAAGTACCCAATCCTAAATTCCATATAAGGAACCACCACCCAGGAAACTTGGCATCACTGCAGACAATGCATTGAAATCTTCAATCATTGTACAGTGGAAGTAAAAAAAAAAAAAACAAATAGAATGTTACGAATTATTTAGAAATGAATGGAGAATAAAACAAAGAATATTATAATGCCTCCACATAGATCTGAGGTGTGACTGCACCATGAGTATAGCATGCAGTTTTGATTGTCCTATCTCAAAACTGATAAAGCAGAGAAAGGCCACAAAAATTATAAAGGGGATGGAGAGTTCCCTTTTGAAAAAAGCAGGTCCAGCTTAAGAAATAAATCAGTAAGATACTAGCTCAGGGTGCTGAGGTTTAAGGGAGGTGAAAACCCGCCTCACTGGTTCATTCTCACAAAGGTGGAAGCTTGACTCTTCATTCCTGTCACTCTACTGTTCTACTAGAGCCATGGTATTTTTGAAATGTGAGAACAGACATGTCTTGTTTCTTATGAGAAGCAGAATATGCCTGTTCTAATGTTTCAAACCTGATATGGTGTCAGCAGAAGAACAGCACAGTGGTGGAAGCAAAGAAACAAGATTCTGCTACTATTTCTAGGATAAATCAGGGAGGCTGTGCCTGGAGTTGGACTGGGCTAGATGCTGGGATTATAAAGGAGCTGATGTTAGGGTTAGTTGGTGGATGGTACTTGGACTGGGGCTGGGACTGAAAGAGGGATGATACTGGTAAGAACTGGTGCTGTAGAAGGAGGGCTGATGATGGGCATGGAAGGGGGAGAGGATGGAGTTGTGACTGGGGCTGGAAGGGGGATGATACTGTGACAGGTAGGGGACTTATGCTAGAAATGGAGATGGGACTGGAAGGGGAATAATACTGGGGCTAGGACTGGAAGTGGACTGATGCTGGAGCTGGGAATAGAAATAGGCCAGTTCTGGGGCTCAAAGGGGGCTGATGCTGAGAATGGGAATTAAAAAGGCTGATAGTGTGGCTTGAAGGGGCTATGTTAGAGCTGGAAGGGAAATTATATTTGGGCTGGAGGGGCTAAGGCTGGGGCTGGCAAGCTATAGAGCTAAACTCTAAAAAATACTGAGACAATTTAGACATCATTCTGACTAAGACAGCTACTTTACAAAGTTGTAGAATCCTAAAATAATTTGGATGGTTGGCAATCCTAAGCACCTGAGTTCTCAGCACATCTGACAAATCTGGCTCTGCTTCCTCCGCAGGGGCCAGACAACCATCAATCAGGCAAAGCGAACCAATAGGCTGCAACTGACACTGCCAGCCAATAGGGAGCAAGAGAGGTGGGAGCAGCAGCTTGGATACAGAAACCTTCCTTTCTCCCTCGTCCTGCAGCTCTGCAGTATGGTGTGTTTATTGCTACAAGTATACAGACCTACAGGAGAAAATATTGGGGGTGCTCAAGCACCCACAGCACCTGCAGAACAGGCGCCTATGATCCTGGAGCCAACATCAGTATCAAGGTCCGTGATCAGCTGATTTCAATGATTCTGTCATCTGTGTAGGCTCTTAGCCTAGGGTGTGATTTTCTATTTTGTCTTTAGACTTTATTTTCATTTTAAAATGCCAAAAAGAAATTGTGTTTTTAATGACCAACTACAAAATGAATACCCGTTCATTAAGAAACATTCTGGTGATAGCACAGTGTTTTGTAACAAATGCCAGTCTTCCTTTTCAATCACATATGCAGGAAAGGGGACATTGTTCATCACTTAAGGACGGACAAACACAAGACAGCAGATGTAAGTGCTTCTTCAAGTAGAACTGTGACTTCTTTTTTTAAAAGTCAAACTTTTGTTGAGAAAACTGGCTAAAACTGAGGGTACATGGGCTTATCACTGTGTTGTCCACAACCATTATTTTGGGTCTGTGTTCTCATTGTGTTTAGCCTATAGATTCACTGTCTCTAGTACCCCCTTTCTCCCACATGAGGAACACGCTCCTTAATGGCTAGGCTGCTATCCCCAACCATATAAGGGGAGTGACAGAGAAGGAAATCCCAGAGCTGTAAACTGTGTAAATGCCCCTAAATGGGATATTAGCGGCACTGACACAATTAGTGCCACTGAATATCCCAGAGTAATGCTGCTATACACCCTGATGTTAACCGTTTAGCATCAGGGTGTGTCAGGGCATTCCAGGGTTGTACCTAGGGATAACCGTGCAGTGGCAATATTCAGCCACTGTCCAGTTATCACTCAGCAGCGAAAGTTAGGTGCAGCAAATGGTGTCCTAACATTTGCCACTGAAGTTAACTGGGAAGCAGTTGAATATTGCCGATGCAGAGTTAGTTTCTGCACCATGTGTGGCTGTGCGGCAAACCCAGATATTCAATGCTGGTAGCTGGATATGGTCCCGAATTGAATATCTGGGTTTAAAGTTCAGCAGCAACTCAATATTGGACCATAAGGGGTAGATTCTGAGCAGCGTTTAGTGGAGATGTACATCCGATTTGGACATACATCCCCGCTAAACACCAGGAACCAATTCCTGATCCTCAGCTCCCCACACATATAGAGGAGTTGTGCGGGGAACTCAGGATGGAGGCAGGAGGCGGCAGGTTGAAGGAGGAGTGAGGACAGGCTGAAGGTATGACCCTGACCCCAGACGTACAGGGCTGATTCAAGTCGCGGCCCTGTACATCCGGGGGATGAAGAATACATGGGGAATTTATTCCACCTCGGAGGTGGAATAAGTTCTGCTGAAGATTGCAGAGGACGAAGAAGGGACCCAGCGAGGAGGTGAGTAGGGGCAGGAGATTTCCTGCAGCCTGATCCTGGGCATGGCAAGCCCAATCGGGGTTCATGAGGCAGGAAACAGACCATTGGAACTGCTTGTGGAGGATCGGGGCTCCTGCATGGCGTCCCAGTGCCATAGTGACAGGACGCCACGGCACTGGACTCCATGCAGGAGCCTTGGGTGATGTGTACAGGGAGTGGGCTGGACACATAGTGGGCCTGAATCGGGGCAGGTTCTGCCTGGCGAAGCCCATTGCACCTGATTCTGCTCCTGCAGAATCAGATGCACAACCGGCCCATCCAGATTTTGGATGTCTGGATTGGCCAGATGGGCCCCATGGGAATTGACCTCTAAATGTTTAGAATACTTTAAGTCCAAAGACTGTGTAAGCAATGGTGTTTAAGTTACAACACCAGTTTCCTTCTGGTATGGCACTATTCCAGCAGTATGAGCCCTGACATCTGTGTGGTTCATACTACAAGACTGGCCCCAAGATGGGAACGCAAAAGCAAAGTTGGCTCAGGGTGCCACAGTCTTTTGAGCTGGCCCTTGAGGAAAGGCTAACCAGTTTAGGGCTCTTCAGTCCAGAAAAGAAATGGCAGAGATGGGATATAATACAGGTTTATAAAATCATGAATGGGGTGGAACAGATAGAGAATAGTTATTAAATAGTACTAGGACAAGGGAAAATTCCAAGGAGCCTATATTAAGAGCCCTTAGCCAGTTGGTGAACAGGATATTCGGCGACACTATTCGATTAGTGCAATGGTAGTCCATGGATAGAATGAAGACGTGCCGACGCTATCTGGATAAGTATCAGTCTGCACAATATTCGGCCAGCACCTATCCAGGCAGCTTGAACTGCACAAAAATTAGCCCTAAATTGCAATCCATATAAGTGCTAGCTGAATGTCGTGCTGACTGGATAAATGTCAGTCCTTATCTGGATAGCGCCGCTCAGCCTGGATATTCAGCAGCAGCTCCTATCCAGCTAATGCCACCAAATATCCCACCAATATTTAAGCACTATGGCTGACCACATGGCACTTGAATATAAACCTTTTTTGATATCAGGCCCCTATGGAACTAACCAACAGCAGATTTAACATACATTGGAGAAAGTATATTTTTCATTCATCACTGGGTTACATAGGATTTGGACAAGTTCTTAAAGGACTCCAGGTAGCCATGGAGAAAGCCATTGTTTATCCTAGGAGTCAGCAACAAGAAATCAATCTACTATGAGTGATCTGCGAAGTATGTTCTAGTAAGCTGGCTTGACTACTGTCAGAGAAAGGTTTCTGGACTCAATGGACCCTTGGTCTGACCCAGCATGGTACGTCATACTGTATATTCCTATATAACAATGAAAACAAAACCAGGGTACAGAGATTTGTATACTAAACAAAGTACTCACAACACTGGGGTCTGCAACACTCATTAAAGCATCTTGTAAAGCTCTTAACTTTTCCCATGTTCTACCACAAAGCACCAGCCGAGATCCTTCTGCATGAAATACTCTGGAACATTCTGCATGAATAAAAACAATTATAGAAAAAAAAGTTAATATCACAAGGGTGGAAATTAATTTGAAATCAGTTCTTCCCAGGATTTGAGGAAATGCTTAATAAAAAGCTTGCAGAAACAGATACCTATTCCAATGAGGTTGGGAAAGCCCAATTAAAGAAACTATTCTGCCAGTATAAAGACCTTTTTGCTACTGACTCTTACGACTGTGGCATGACTGACTTATATGTTACTTAAATGCCTACTGATCCTAAAGAATACGGCAATTTTTATAGTCCAGTACAAAATTTCTTTGGCTTCCTATGAAATAGTTCAAGAGATTCTCAATACCCTGGAGACCAAAGGAATTAGTCAACAATATAACAGTACCAGGGCCGTATGAAAGGCTGTGTGAGCGGTGTGGCCGCATAAGGCAGAAGTACAAAAAGGGCTTTGATATCATCACTGAGCTTTCAGGAAGCCCAAGAGTGAGTTCTGTATGGGGAGAAGGGCTCCAAGTTCATGAGTTGCACAGGATGTTTCTAGCTTGGTATGATCCTGAACAATACATATAAATATCTCTGTGGCTAATATTCAGCACACAGCCATAATCCAACTCGAGCAGCTAACTGAATTCAGTCGATCATTTCCATATGTAAATAATCACATTTAATTCTCAATGTATATAGTTCTGGGTTACGGCACGCTTTTTAGCTGCTTTTCTAATTTTATTCTGATGCTTATTTATGGGTTAAATGTAAAAAAAAAAATGTTCTGCAATTGTTATATGTAAAATAATCGTTTTCTATTATTAAGTTTTTAATGTTCATTGTAAACCGCCACTGATCTCTGGAAGAGGCGGTATAGAAAAATGTTTAAATAAATAAAATGTTTAAATAATATTGAAGAAGAATAAAATCTGGAGATTCATTCTAATCAACAGTTCAACAAGAAAATGCCCCTATCTACTGCAAGTGAGCCATAGTCAGGGCTGGCCCATTCACTAGGTGGGCTAGGTGGCTGCCTAGGGTGGCAGAACTCTGTGAGCAGTAGGTCATGTGCTTCGGCATCCATGGTCTGCCGCTTCTGACCCCCCCTCCGACAGAACATTGTGTCAGAGGGGGGTCAGAAGCGGCAAGCCATGTCTGCCAAAGCATATGGCCTGCCGTGGGTCGCCGCCATGCCAAGCCGAGCCATCCCATCGATCTTGCCAACTGAATCAGTAGCAGCAGGGGGCAGTACAGCCAGGGCTTCTACCTGGGGCAGCAGAAACCCTTGGACCAGCCTTGGCTATAGTCTATATGGATTAGAATTGAAGGATAAGGCGGTATACAAAACTGTCTAAATAAATAAATAATCAAAGATGCAAAATATTTCACCAGTCTTGACTTGGTCTCCAGCTTCTGGACTGTTCCAACTGATCCCAAAACCAACAGAAGTAAGTTTTTACCTTTGTTAAGAAGCAATACACAATGAAATAGAACTGTTTTGGGGGACAAGAAGCACTTTGGTGTACATGGATGATTCTCTCATTAATTGCCTTTCCAGCCCACTTGACAGCAACTGAACATCTCTATCAGCAGCAAAAAACAGCTGAGGCAAAGTGGTCACTGCACAAAGACCCTCAATTATTTAGAGCACAAACTTTCTGCTGATGGGCTGTGCCCTCAAAAGAAAACAATCATAGCTCTGCACAGGAGCAGCCCAGGGGTGATGCACGGCCAGTGTGGAGACTCATTGTGAGGCCTTATTTGCATATTCGCTGGACCTCATTTGCATACATTTGATTTATTTTATTTTAAAATGTACATGTTAACCATCTAGAAGGAGCCCTTCACAAGCTTCTTTTTTCTTCTGGCAATTACTTTGGAGCATGTTTAATAAATATTAATGCGTGTTAAGTGCCACTGCGCCAAAAGAAATAAATGGGGTTTCCTGTACTTAACGCATATTAACATTTGTGAAAGTGCAATAACGTTTAGTAAACATGCCTTTTAATGAGTGTCTGAATACCATTTTCATGGGTTGTGAGGATACGAAAAGGACACCAGATTTCTATATTACTATACTCCAGTGCCAATCTCCAGGCACATTAGGAAGTACTATAAATCCTGCCCATTTAGAACCCCTAGAGATCAAACAAACAAACCACTCAAAGGGTATAAAATATATACACACTTAAAACACTTTGTGTCTAAACCTAATCCCCTCAACAGCACTACCATGACACACAAAGCACCAAACCCTACCTATCAAAAGGCAACAGAGAATACCAATACATCTCATACTGGGGAAAGAGAACAAGTGGCATTGTCAAATAGAAACTACATGAATAGAATACCTCAGCTCAGTTACACATGGGATATAGATCCTCATCAATCACAATTTAGAAACATGAAGACAATAATTAAACTGGGAACCCCAAAAGTCAAATTTGGAATGTACAACATCATTGGAGAAATAAAACTATAAATTAATTCCCTTTTGTATTAAACAAAATGCAAAGATGTTAGTGATGCACATTTCCCTGAGTTGCATAGAAACATAGAAAAATGACAACAGAAAAAGACCACATGGCCTATCTAGTCTCTCCTTCCATATCAACAACTATAACAGTCCCCTTTTTTCCTTTAGAGATCCTCTGTGTTTGTCCCATGCTTTTTTGAATTCAGGTACTGTCCTCATCTCTACCACCTCCACCGGGAGACTATTCCACGGATCCACCACTCTTTCCGTAAAGAAATATTTCCTCATATCAATCCTGAATCTATCCCCTTTCACCCTCATCCCATGTCCCCTCGTAGCAGAACTTGTTTTCAATCGAAAGAGGCTTTCCCCCTGAACATTTATGCCACGGAGGTATTTAAACATCTCAATCATATCATATCTTTCCCGCCTTTCCTCTAAGGTGTACATATTAAGATCCTTAAGTCTGTCCTCATATGCTTTATAACGAAGACCATTAACTATTTTAGTAGCCACACTCTGTACTGACTCCATCCTGTTTATATCCTTTTGAAGGTGTGGTCTCCAGAATTGCACATTATACTCCAAATGAGGTCGCACCAAAGACTTATACAGAGGCACTATCACCTCCTTTTTTCTGCTAGCCATTCCTCTCCGTATGCACCCAAGCATCCTTCTAGCTTTTGCTGTCGCTTTTTCTACCTGTTTAGCTACTTTAAGATCATCAGAGACAACCACGCCTAGGTCCCGCTCTTCTTTAGTAGACAAAAGTACTTAACCCCCTATACTATATTGCTCCCTTGGATTGCTGCAGCCCAAATGCATGACCTTGCATTTTTTAACATTAAATCCCAGCTGCCAAATTCTAGACCATTCTTCAAGATTAGCTAGATCCTCCATTGCCCATGTTCCCTGTAAAATAGTTATCTCCAAGTTATAATGCCCTGTTCAATGTAATTTCAGTTTGTTCAAGGTAAACCACCTTGATATCATGAAAGACGGTATATAAGAAATCTTAAATAAATAAATAAATTATCTACACTTTCCTGTGTGTCTACTCTATTGCAGATTTTGGTATCATCCACAAAGAGGCAAACCTTACCTGACAGCCCTTCCACTATATCACTAACAAAGATGTTAAAAAGAATCGGATCAAGGAAAGATCCCTGGGGCACACCACTGGTAACTTCCTTCTCAGAGTGAGCTCCATTTACCTATACTCTTTGTCGCTTCACACTCAACCAATTTCTAATCCAAGCAGGAACTTTAGGGTCCATCCCTAGGTGTTCAGTTTGTTTATAAGTCTCCTGTGAGGAACGGTGTCAAAGGCTTTACTGAAATCTAAATACACCACATCTAGGGCTCTCCCTTGGTCCAACTCCCTGGTCACCCAGTCAAAAAATCAATCAAATTTGTCTGACAAGACCTGCTTCTGGTGAATCCATGCTGCCTCGGGTCCTGTAGTCCACTGGACTCCAGAAATCTCACTATTTTCTCTTTCAGCAGCATTTCCAATAATTTACTCACCACCGAAGTTAAACTAACCGGCCTGTAGTTTTCAACCATATCTTTACTTCCGCTTTTGTGTAAAGGCACCGCATGAGCCTCTCTCCAGTCCTTTGGCACCACTCCCGACTCCAACAAGGCATTTAAAAAGTCAGTCAGTGGTGCTGTTAGAATGTCCCCAAGTTCCCTCAGTAATCTAGGGTGTATCCCATCCGGTCTCATTGCTTTGTCTACTTTAAGTTGAGCTAGTTTCTCACGAACACAGTCTTCTGAAAATTGTCCAAGATGCCCCTTGCTTCTGTTCCTGTTTGTGGGTGTTTTCTGAGGTCCTGTTCCTGGCTCTTCATCTGTGAACACAGAAAAGAAATATTTGTTAAGCAACTCCGCTTTATCCTCATCACCTTCTACATATTCCTCCCCTTCACCCTTGAGTCTGACAATGCCACTTTTGCCCTTCCTCTTCTCACTAACATATCTGAAAAATGTCTTATCACCATTTTATTGCATTGGCTATTTCCTCCTCTTTATGAATCTTTGCTTTCCTGACTACTTTGCTAGCTTCTCTAAGTTTTTCCAAATATAGATGCCTGTCTTCCTCTCTCTGTGATCTCTTATATTTTATGAAGGCCTCCCTCTATTTCTTCACCTTTTCAGCTACTTTTTTCGAAAGCCATAGCAGTCTCCTTTTCCTTTTACCTTTATTTAAAATTTTAACAAAAAGATTGGTTGCCCTTAAAATATCCCCTTTCTGTTTTGCCCACTATTTTTCTACATCCTCCAGCCCACTATTTGCCCACTATTGTTCCCATCCCGCTAATGACTGCCTGGATCTCACCAAATTCCTGGAGGACTCACAAGATAATATTTCTTCTAGAGCCACTTTGGTGGTTTCTTTTCTTTCTGATCAGGATAGAGCTCTTGTTTTTCGTAGTTATTTCAAGAATATGTCTGTACCTTTTTGCGGTGCGAAAGTACAAATATTTCCTAGAAACACTTTCACCGTTGGTAAGCACCAAGTCCAGTATGGCCCCTTCACGTGTGGGGTCTGTTACCAATTGCCTGACTAGTTCTCCCTGTAGGGAATCCAGAATCTCCTTACTTCTAGATGATACTGCAGCAGCAATGTGCCAATCAACATCTGGCATATTGAAAACCCCTATCAGTAGCACTTCCACTTTCCTAGCAATGCTGTGTATGTCTTCAATTAACTCTCTGTCCACCTCTTCCTCTTGGGAGGGAGGTCTGTATATCATGCCAATGCAAATAGATTTATCTTTCTCTCTTTCTAGTTTAACCCACAGTGCCTCCTCTCTCCCTTTTAAGCTCTGTAATTCCAAAGCTTTAATATGCCACTCCTCCTCCCCTTCTTCCTACCCTGTCCTTTTTGAATAAAGTATAGCCTGGTATAATTACATCCCAGTCATGGTTTTCTGTGAACCATGTTTCTGTAACTGCCACTTGACATATTCCAGTTAATAAATTCAAAATAAAATAGGGTTTTTTTCTACCTTTTGTTGTTTGGGCATTTTATTTTTCAGTTACAATTGCACTTTATTCTGGTTTCTTTGTGTCTCCTGTTAACTCTCCATTGTCTGTTGTCAATTTGTCCTTTCTGCTCTCTTCTAGTATTTTTTTTTTAGTTTTAGTTTTATTTGCATTTGATACACCGCCCTATGTTACATCAGGGCGGTTCACAATTTGTTAACAATCAGAGAGAGGCACAGGGCCAAGAAAAGGAAAAGAACTACAATCTTTGACAGAAAAGATGAAATAATAAAGAGTATAGAGAGACGACATAAGGAAGAAATTTAGACAAACATAGATAAACCAGGTCAGGTTTGAGAGACTGGGAGATTATAAGCCGTGGTGAAGAGATGGGTTTCCAATTGTGACTTAAAAGTGAAATAATTTGCTTCAAGATGGAGTGAGGTGGGCAGGGAGTTCCACAGGGCTGGACCTTGGAAGAAAAAAGCACAGTGTCGGGTGGATTGAATGATGTAATATTGCATCACATTGCATAATACCAACATGCACATATCATCCAGAGTTGATTGCATTATTTCTGATGCAGTGCAACACTACTGCCAGACGGCTGCTGAAGCCATCTGACTTCAGCAGTGTACTATACACAATCGGAAAGGTTGAGCATTTAAAATATTTCAGACTGTGTGCGAGACAGTTTAAGCTACTGTTACATGTAACTTTTATTAATCATATAATTTTAGCCATTTAGGTACAATACAGAACAGTAATGCCACGAAAGTGCGTTAATACCATTGACAATTTCTGCTACATTTGTGGGGAAGTGACATTTTCCAACCAGAAGAAAAGTATCACTTCTCAACTGAAGAAGGCATATCATCTTTGCTAGAGTCCCCTTATACTCACTAGATAGTTGCTGCCCGCGTAGCAAATATGTTTCTTGAAAGTGACTCAAAAAAATGCCGCGCATGCGCGCTTGTGGTATCTGGGGGCTTTTTATACTCAATGCTCTTCGTCATTGGCGGGTTAACACACTGACGAAGAGCATTGAGTATAAAAAAACCCCAGATACCACCAGCACGCATGCGCGGCGTTTTTTTGAGTCACTTTCAAGAAACATAGGTGCTACGCGGGCAGCAACTATCTAGTGAGTATAAGGGGACTCTAGCAAAGTGTTATTCCTGACTGCATACATAAGAATGACTCAGAAATGGGTTATATACTTTTTAAATAACCACAGTGGATGGTTTTTAGAGGATGTTGTTACAATGTGTCTGTTCTTATAGATCCTCCTGAAGAAACTCCTACTTGGAGTGAAACGCTAATGAGGTACCGGAGGAAGCATTGAGGCGCTGAAGATACAAAGTTAAGATTTTCTTCTATCACTAGTAGTTTGGTGGAGGTGGAAACCAGGTGCAAGTATCAATCACATAAAAACCACATAAAAACCGAAACAAATCCAGGAAGGTTATTGATGTAACCAGAGCGCTATTGCTTTACCAAATGAGCATTTGCTTAAGCGCGGTATATGGTCTGAAACCTCCTGGTATTGTGGTAATAATTAAAAGTTTGATTATTTATTGGGACCCAGGTTTCCTGCCTCTTGGTTGTTAAGGATAAGTTTGATAGAAGAATGATATGAACAAACATTCAATTGAAA
This sequence comes from Ichthyophis bannanicus, assembly GCA_033557465.1. Lineage (NCBI taxonomy): Eukaryota > Metazoa > Chordata > Amphibia > Gymnophiona > Ichthyophiidae > Ichthyophis > Ichthyophis bannanicus. Next base: position 254,655,366 of record CM066038.1, read on the forward strand.
AGTAATACTTGGTTGAAGAAGATTTTTTACCACTGAGGTTAATTGTTTGAGTGGAGTGCTTCAGTTACGATTAGCATTTAGAACCCATAGCAAACCTGCCGTATCCTAACAGCACTACCAAGACTCACAAAGCACCATACCCTACCTATCAAAAGGCAACACTGCAAATATTAAACCAATACATTTCAGAGAATTACAATACATGACCTACTGGGGAAAGAGAACAAGTGGCAAAGTCAAATAGGAATTACATAAACAGAATACCCCAGCTCAGTTACACATGCAGAACACAGACCATCACCAAACAAGGAATCACAATTTAGAAACAGGAAGACAATTAAACTGGGAACCCCAAAAGCCAAACTTGGAATGTACAACAACACTGTAGAAATAAAACTATAAATTAATTTCCTCTTGTACTAAACAAAGCACAGATGCACATTTCCCAGAGCTGACATATTCCAGTTAATAAATTCAAAATAAAGAGATATCTTTCTACCTTTTGTGCATTTTTTTCAGTTGCAATTGCTCCAGCCACTTTCTTCTGATTTCTTTGTGTCTTCTGCTAACTCTCCATCGTCTGCTGCCCATTGTCCTTTCTTCTCTCTTCTAATTTTTTTTCCATTCTCTCTCTACATCTGCTTTAACATACTAATCTTTCTCCTTTTGCCCTTTCCTCATTCCTATTTCATCCACTCAAATTTTACCCCTCCATCCTCAATCCCCACTTACTCTCCCAATACCCAGCCAATTGTAGATTTTTCTTCCGTCCCACACAAAATATTTTTCCCCTCTCCATTTTACTCTCCCAGCCCCATCCCATTCTAGTCTCCCCCAACATCAGCTCCCTTCTAGTTCCAGCCCCACCCAGTATCCGCTCCCTTCTAGTCTCCGCATCAGTCCATTTCCAGTCCTAGACCCCCATCAGCCCATTTCCAGTCCTAGCTCCCCCATCCATTTCCAGTCCCATCCAAGTCCCTCCATCAGCTCATTTCCAATACCAGCCTCCCATCAGCCCATTTCTAGTCCTTTCCTAGCCCCACCATCGGCCCATGTCAAATCCTAGCTCCCCTCCACTCAGCCCATTTCCAATCCAAGCCCCCCATGAGCCTACTTCAAGTTCTAGCCCCTCCATGAGTCCATTTCAATCCAGCCCCCACCACAGCCCATTTCCAATCTTAGCTCCCCCCAACACCCAATTCCCAGTCCTATCCTAGCCCCCTCCATCAGCCCACTTCCTGTCCTAGCCCCCTCCCCTCACAACCCATTTCCATTCCAAGCCCCCCTCCCCATCAGCTATTTGCAGTTCAAGCCCCCCTTCCACTCAGCCCATTTCCATTCCAACCCCTCATCCCCATCAGCTATTTGCAGTTCAAGCCTTCCCTTCCACTCAGCCCATTTCCAGTCCTAGGAACCCCCCCCAAACCATTACCAGTCCTAGCCCCCCCCCCATAGCCAATTACAAGTCCTAAACCCCCATCAGCACACTACCAGTCCTAATCCTATCAGCCCATTTACAGTACTTAACCCCCATCACCAAATTTTCAGTTTAAGCCCCCCCCCATAGCCAATTACCAGTCCTAACCCCCCATCAGCCCACTCCCAGTCCTAACCCCATCAGCCCATTTCCAGTCCTAACCCCAATCACCCAATTTTCAGTTTAAGCCCCCCCATAGCCCATTACTAGTCCTAACCCCCCATCAGCTCACTTCCAGTCCTAACCTCATCAGCCCATTTCCAGTTTTAGCCCCCCCATAGCCCATTACCAGTCCTAACCCCCCATCACCCCATTTCCAGACTTAGCTCCCCATAGCCCATTACCAGTCCTAACCCCCTATCAGCCCTCTTCCAGTCCTAACCCCATTAGCCCATTTCCAGTCCTAACTCCCACCCCAACAACCCAGGGAAAATTTAAAAAAAAAAAAAAAGCTGTCTGCTGCCACTGCCACTGCCATGGCGGCAACGGCAGAATCGAATATCCCACGGGCCCCCCCCCCCTGCCCGATAGAGCCTGTCCTCCCTGCATCAGCTCCGTCTCTGCAGTCGCACCGGCTTTCAGAGCGCGAAAGGAGAGTTTCTCCCTCGCGGCTCTGTTAAGCCCGCGGGGGCTGATGGCAAAGTCCCATCAGCCCCTGCAGGCTTAACAGAGTCATGAAAGGGAAACTAGTCTCCCTTCGCGCTCTGAAAGCCGGTGCGACTGCGGAGACCAAGCTGATGCAGGGAGGGCAGGCTCTGTCGGGCAGGGGGCGGGCCTCACGGGATATTCGATTCTGCCGTTGCCGCCGTGGTGGCAGCGGCAGCAGCGGCAGCGGACAGCTTTTTTTGTTTTTGTTTTTAAATTTACTTTTAAAGCAGAATGTTCTTTGCGCGGGGCCCCCTGAAACACGGGGCCCTGTGCAAAAAACATTCTTGCTCAATGGACGGGCCGGCCCTGACTGGAGGGTGAAACCACCGAGAAGGAACGGGAGGATAAGAAAGAATGAAACCAGCGGTAAACTGTTCCCCTAAGCCCAGCATCCCAAAGACGTGAGAGGAGAAGAGAGTGATCAACAAGGTCAAAGGCAGCAGAAATATCTAATGAAACCACCATCAAAATGTCACCTTTGTCATGTGAGGAATGGAGATCATTGAGAAGTGCTACTAGAACTGTGTCTGTGCTATGGCCCTGACGAAAACCTGACTGTCATGGATGTAGAAAGTTTATGGAGTGTAAGTGTTGGGAGAGTTGGGAAAAGACAATTCTTTCTGCAATTTTTGTGATGAAGGGTAGGTTGGAGACAGGACGGTAATTGACTGGGATGAGTGGATCAAGAGTGGGTTTTTTCAAGATGGGATGGACCAATGCATATTTCCAGAGGCAAGAGAAGGGAAGGATCAAGAAGAGAAAGAGGTATTGATTATGACAAGAATGTAGGGTATGAGAGCAAGAGAAGGTTTGGTAAACCAGACAGAAGGGATAGGGTCAAGGGGGAAAGTGGTTTTTCGCACTGAGGAGATGAGAGTTAAGGGTTCTGATGAGGTAATAGAATAGAAAGACGACCAACAGTGAGAAAGAGAAGAAGGAGGGGAGGAGGGGGAGATGGAGAAGGGGGGGAGGACAGCAGGGGAGGGCAGGAAGGAAGGGCAGCATGCAAGTCTGAGATATTGGTTCCAAAGTACAAAGAAAGACTGGAGGGAGAACATAAGAACATAAGATATGCCATACTGGGTTAGACCAAGGTCCATCAAGCCCAGTATCCTGTTTCCAACAGTGGCCAATCTAGGTCATGCGTTCCTAGCAGTATCCCCAAAAGACACAGGTTCCACAATGCTTGTATTGGGTCAAGCATTGATATACTGAGTCCCTTTTTAATAATGGTTTATGGACCTTTCCTCCAGGAACCTGTCCAAACCTTTTTTAAACCCAGTTACACTAACAGCTCTTACTACATCCTCCAGTAACAAATTCCAGAGTTTGATTACACGTTGAGTGAAAAAATATTTTCTCTTATTTATCTTAAATAGTTTACCCTGTAGCTTCATTACATGTCCCCTAGTCTTTCCATATTCTGATAGCATAAACAATCGATCTATGTTTACCCGTTCCACTCCATTCATTAATTTATGGACTTCTATCATATCTCCCTTCAGCCGTCTCTTTTCCAGGTTGAAGAGTCCTAACCTTTGTAGACTCTCTTCATAGGAGTGGCCTTCCATCCCCTTTACCATTTTGGTGGCTCTTCTCTGTACCTTTTCTAATAATGCTATATCCTTTTTAAGATATGGCGACCAGAATTGCACACAATATTCAAGGTGCGGTTGTACCATGGAATGATACAGAGACATTATAATATACTTTGTTTTATTTTCCATTCCTTTCCTTATGATACCTAGCATTCTATTTGCTTTCTTGGCCGCCGCTGCACACTGGGAGGAGGGTTTTAACATGTTATCCACGATGACCCCTAAATCTTTTTCCTGGGTGGTGGTTCCCAATGTGGAACCTTGCATTGTGTAACCATAGTGTGGGTTGTTCTTTCCTAGGTGCATAACTTTGCACTTGTCCACATTAAATTTCATCTGCCATTTGGATGCCCAGTCTTCCAATTTATCCAGATCCTCCTGCAGTTTTCCACAGTCCTCTTGGGTTTTAACAACTTTAAACAGTTTTGTGTTGTCTGCAAATTTGATAACCTTACTAGTTATTCCCTTTTCCAGGTCATTTATGAATGTGTCAAAAAGCAGCGGACCCAGTACAGATCCCTGGGATACTCTACTATTCACCTTTTTTCATTGGGAAAATTGGCCATTTAGCCCTACCCTCTGCTTTCTATCTTTTAACCAGTTCCCGATCCACAATAGTACACTGCCTCCTATCCCATGACTTTTTAGTTTTGCCAAAAGTCTCTCATGAGGGACCTTGTCAAAGGCTTTCTGAAAGTCCAGATACACTATATCAACTGACTCACCTTTGTCTACCAGTTTATTCACACCTTCAAAAAAACATATCAGATTAGTAAGACAAGATCTTCCTTGTCTAAAGCCATGTTGGCTGTCTCCCATTAGGCCATGACTATCTACATGCTGTGTAATTTTGTTCTTTATGATGGTTTCTACCATTTTCCCCGGTACTGACTTCAGGCTCACCGGTCTGTAATTTCCCGGATCACCCCTGGAACCCTTTTTAAAAATTGGCGTTACATTGGCGATCCTCCAATCTTCAGGTATTACAGATGATTTTAATGAAAGTTCACAGATTACTAATAGCAGGTCTGCAATCTCATATTTCAGTTCTTTCAACACTCTTGGATGTATACCATCCGGTCCAGGTGATTTGCTACTATTCAGTTTATCAAATAGTTGTAATAGATCTTCCCGGTATAGCGATATTTCTCTCAATTCCTCTGCAGTATCAACTTTAAATACCACTTCAGTCTTGGGTAACATCCCTACATCTTCCTCAGTAAAGACCAAAGAAAAGAATTCATTCAGTCTCTCCACTATAGCCTTGTCTCCTCTTACTGCCCCTTTTACCCCTCTATCATCTAATGGTCCAATTGACTCTCTCACAGGCCTTTTGCTACGAATGTACTTGAAAAAGTCTTTATTTCGTGTTTTTGCTTCCATAGCAAGTTCCTTCTCAAATTCTCGCTTTGCCTGCCTTATCAATGCTTTGCATTTAACTTGCCAGTGCTTGTGCTGTTTCCAGTTTTCTTTGTTTGGCTCTTTTTTCCATTTCCTGAAAGATGCTTTTTTGGCAGCAACAGCCTCTCTGACCTCACCTTTAAACCATGCTGGCAGTTTTTTGGACTTTCTTCCACTTTTCTTAATGCGTGGAATACAGCTGGTCTGGACTTCCAGGATAGAATTTTTAAACAACACCCAAGCTTGATGTAAGTCTTTAACCTTTGCAACCGCTCCTTTTAGTTTTTTCTTAACTATATTCCTCATTTTATCATAGTCTCCCTTTCAAAAGTTAAAAGGTAGTACTGTCGATTTCTTTACTATCCCTCCTCCACTAATTAAATCAAACACGATCATGCTATGATCACTATTGCCAAGTGGTCCCAACACCCTTATTTCTTGCACCAGATCTGGAGTTCCACTAAGGACTAGGTCCAGTATGGCTTCCCCTCTGGTCGGTTCATGAACCAGCTGCTCCAAGAAGCAGTCATTTATTTCATCTAGAAACTTTATCTCCCTAGCATGTCCTGCCATGACACTGACCCAGTCGATACCGGGGTAATTGAAATCACCCATTATTACTACTCTGCTGTGACTTTTGTTAGCTTCCTTGATTTCTTTAAGCATTTCATCATCCATTTGTTCATTCTGGCCAGGCGGTTAATAGTACACCCTCACTGCCATCACCTTCCCCTTCATACATGGAATTTCAATCCATAGAGATTCTACAGCAAATTTTGTTTCCTGCAAAACTTTAATCCTTTCTGACTCAATGCCCTCTCTAACATAGAGCGCAACCCCTCCACCAATTTGATCAGTTCTATCATTAGGATATAGTTTGTATCCAGGTATCACAGTGTCCCACTGGTTATCCTCTTTCCACCATGTCTCTGAGATTGCAATCATATCTAACCTCTCATTTAGTGCTATATATTCTAACTCTCCCATCTTATTGTTTAGACTTCTAGCATTTGCATGCAAGCATTTCAGAGACTGTATTTATTAATATTAATCTGGCTATTGGTAGGCATGGGTAATTTGGAATCTTTATGCTCTGTCTGCACCATATTCAAGGGCATTTGGGCTACTTTACTCTTTTTTGGAACCTCACTGCTTTCGGTAGTATCCTTCAAGGATACCTTCTTCCGAACCATGCGCTCTTGAGCGACTGTCGGCTTTCCCATATTTTCTAGTTTAAAAGCTTTAAAAGGTAAGGACTGGGGTGGATCTGAGGAGGGATAACTGTTAAGTGAGGTAAGGGTTTGAAGTACAGAGAAGAGCTGTCTAGAGGGGATAGTGGCTTGGACTGGAAATGGGCTGATGCGGGGGATGGTAGAATGAGACTAGTTGAGAGCGGATGCTGGGTGGGGCTGGAACTAGAAGGGAACTGATATTGGGGGAGGACCAGAAGAGGGTGTGGCTGAGGTAGTGGGGATGGAGAGAGGAAAAGATATTTTGTTTGGGAGGGAAGAAAAATCTATGATTGGCCAGGTATTGGGAGAGTAAGTGGGGATTGAGGATGGAAGGGTGAAATCTGAGTGGATGAAAAAGGAATAAAGAAAGAAATGGAGGAAAGAGTAAAAGGGGAAAGATCTGTATGTTAAAGCACCCACCACGTTGTCGTATTACCCCCCTTACCCTTCAGCAGTTTCCTCCTGCTCATCAGCTGTTTCCAGATACCTTTCCTACTCTTTCTCCGAACACACAAGTTTCACTGTGGACTTCCACTTTATCTACCACTCTTGACCAGGTCGCACCCCTTCAGCCAGCTCAGTTCCAGCCCCACCCAGCATCCGCTTTCTTCTAGTCTCATTCTACCATCCCCCGCATCAGCCCATTTCCAGTCCAAGCCCCCCCAATCAGCCCATTTCCAATCCTAGCCCCCCATCAGCCATTTCCAATCCTATCCTAGAGCCCCATCAGCCCATTTCCAATTCTAGCTCCCCATCATCCATTTCTAGTCTTATCCTAGCCCCCCCCCCCCCAATCGCCCACCCCTAAAGAGCCCTGCGCTTGTCTGACCAGCTTGAAAGGGAGCTGGGGAAGCCCAAAGCCATGGCTCACCTCTGCACAACTGCCAGATTGAAGAGCGGCATGTTTCTTCATTCTGGCTGTGTTCGTTTGAAGCCCTTTGGCATGCCGAATGTTAAAGGGCATTTCCTTTTTCCCGGCATTCAGCACACTTCACAAGTACACAGCCACCGAGTGAAGGAACACACCACTCTTCACTTTGGCTGCTGTGCAGAGATGAGCCGGGGTCTTGGGCCTGCCCTCTCCCTTTGAAGCTGGACCTACAAACCAAACACAATGTGCAGAATGAGTTGGTGCGGGGCCCCCTGAAGTGCTGGGCCCTGGGCAAACAACATTCCCGCACAATGTATGGGCCGGCCCTGGCCTTTCAAAAATTTAGAAAACCTCCACCAATTTGATAGTTAGACTCTCTACCTTATTATTATTATTATTAATTTATTAAATGCTTCAAGGTATACGCAACACTGTACAAACACAAAGACAGCTCCTGCTCAAAGAGCTTATAATCTAAAAGACAAACAGATGTGACAATATATATCTGTCCTTGTACATGATGGCTTAGGTCCTGATTCCGTCCCGGACGTCTTTTTCTTCTGTACGTCCGGTCTGAGCGGGACGTACAGAGTGGATCGCGATTCTGATCCCGTGGGGCAGTCTATCCCCATGGGATCAGAATCGTGAACAGTCCTGCACATGCAGGCTGGGCCTGAAATTCAGTCCGGCCAGCACGTGCAGGACTGTCCCTGACTAACTCAGTCAAGGCTCTTCTATGAAGCTGCAGCGCCAAGGCATAATGTTGCCATGGCACCGCGGCTCCATTGAAGAGCAACAATGCCGTCCGCTGGAGAACAAATGCTTATTCCCCACAGCCTGACCCCCGATCAGGCCTCCTAAGGCCAAGGTCGGGCTACAAGGAATGTTCTCTGGCCCCCCTTGCCCCAACCCCACCCTGGCATTTAAATAAAATCACGTCCAGGGAAGTTATTCCACCTCAGGTGTGGAATAACTTCCCCGCACATGTTGGTGGCCCTGGATGTACAGGGCCAACATTAGTATCAGCCCTGTACATCCAGGGCTAGTGACCGTCCAGACTCCACCCATGAGCTGCTCATATCTAACTTTCCCGCACAACCGGGGTGGGGGGGAGGGGGAATTAGTCACGGCCGGATGAATGCACAAATAGCGGGGATGGACGTCCTGTTGGGCCATCCATCCCTGCTATTCGTGGCACAGAATTACCCCCTTATTGTGTATATATGTTATAACCAGCCTCTGCGGCTGTGCGGGATATAAATGCTTTTAAATAAATAAATAAAATATACAAATATGGCTTTGGGTAGAGGAGTCCCCTCTTTTCCTGGGAGTTGTCAAACCTCTTGTTCAAGGATCAGTGCAGATGGAAATGTGGATCTGTTCTAGGTTATGGCCTGCCTCTTGAGAGAATATGATTCCTGAAGAAAGTACACTATGAGGGGGGGGGGGTTATTTCCACTCTAATGCAGGCAAGGAAGAAGCCCACTTCTTTGGCATATATCCAGGTAAGGTGGATTATTGAGGCCTGATGTGAGACTTGGAGGATGCATATGAACTCCCTTGCTACCCTCTCCAGCTGCTGCCGCCACTGCCCTCTCCTAGCTGCTGTTGATTCCATCTCGGGAGGGGGAGGTGGTCAGTGTCAGCAGCAGTATTTCAAAAAGTGGTGGCATTTTGTTGCCGCTTTCTGGCCCGCAGCAGGCCATGTCCTTCAGCACACATGGCCTGCCATGGACAAAAAAGTGGCTGCAAAAAGCAACTGGTTTTGGAAATACTGCTGCTGCTGCCCGCCTCTTACCCCAACCGGAATCAGCGACAGCTGGATGGGCGGCGTGGCCAGTCACGTGTGCCACGGCCACTGCCCACCTGGACCAGCTGCCCTAGGCAGCCACCTAGCTCACCTAGTGGATGGGCCAGCCCTGCTTGCATGTGCAGATGGTTGCCATTGCCTGTTAGAGGGGCTTAGTCCAGGATTGCTTACTGGCAGCTCACTCAGATGTAAGCCATTTTTTGAGAGGGATGAAACATGTGTGGCCTCTGACAAGGCCATTGGTGCCCATCAGAAATCTGAATCTGTTTTTCTTAGAACTTGTGCAGGGTCCTTTGAACCTTTGCAATTGACATCATTAAAGAATTTGACCCTGAAGGTGATGGGCCCACTATTCAGTAGCAGTGGCTAGCGGTCACTGCTGATCTATAGACCCGGATATTCAAAGCTGGGGTCATATCTTGCCACCAGCATTTAATATCTGGGTCAGTCAGATAGACAGGAAGCTAAGTGTGCAGTGGCGATAATCAGCCACTGCCCGATTAGCTTCAGTGGCAAAAGTTAGGCCACCTTTGCTGTGCCTGACTTTCACCACCAAGTGATAAGCAAGCAGCTGCTGAATATCACCCCTGCCCAGTCACCCATGCCAGAAATGATATTTAAAGGTTATGTATCAGAGAATTGAAACAAATCTTGATAAATCCGGAAGATGTAATACAGCTAATTGATAAACTAAAGAGCAGCAAATCACCTGGACCAGATAACATACATCCTAGGGTGCTGAAAAAACTGAAATACGAGCTTGTAGAACTACTATTAGTAAACTGTGATCCATCATTAAAATCATCTGTAGTACTCGAAGATGGCAGAGTGGCCAATGTAATGCCAATTTTTAAGAAGGGTTCCAAGGGTGAGCCGGGAAATTATAGACCAATGAACCTGACATAAGTACTGGGCAAAATGGTAGAAACCATTATAAAAAACAAAATTACTGAACATACAGATAGCCATGGCTTAATGGCAGAAAGCCAACATGGATTTAGCCAAGGAAAGTCTTGTCTCACCATTCTCTTATATTTTTTAGAAAGTGTGAATAAACGAGTAGATAATAGTGAGCCAGTTGCTATATAGTGTATCTCAATTTTGAGAAAGCCTTTGACAAAGTTCTTCATAAGAGACTCTCAGGGAAATTCAAAAGCCATGGGTTAGGAGGTAATGTACTATTGTGGATTTAAGAAATGTTTGAAAAAGAGAAAGAAAACAGAGAATAGCGCTAAATGGCCAAATTTCTCAATGGAGAAAAGTGAATAGAGGAGTACCTCAGGGATCAGTGCTGGGCCCACTGATTTTTAACTTATTTAAAAATGACCTGGAAATAGGAATGAGTGAGTGATCAGATTTGCAGATGATACCAAATCATTCAAAGTTGTTGAAACACAACAGCATTGTAAAAAATTGCAAGAGGACCTTGATAAATTGGGAGACTGGATGTCAAAATGGCAGATGACATTTAATGTGGACAAGTGCAAAGTTATGCACTTAGGGCAGAACAACTCAAACTACAGTTATATGATGCAAAGTTCCAAATTAGGAACCCCCATCACTGAAAAAGATTTAGGTGTCATCATATATAATATCTTGAAACCCTCTGCCCAGTGTGTAGCAGCTGTCAAGAAAGCAAATAGAATGTTGGGAATCATAAAGAAAGAATGGAGAATAAAATTAAGAATATTAAAATGCCTCTGTATTGCTCCATGGTGCAACGTCACCTTAAATATTGTGTGCATTTCTGGTCACCATATCTTAAAAAGGATTTGCCAGAATTGCAAAAGGTACACAGACGAGCAACACAAATGGTAAAGAGGAAGGAAGGATATCCCTACAAGGAAAGGCTTAAAAGGTTAGGGCTTTTCAACCTGGAAAAGAGACAGCTGAGGGGAGATATAATAGAGGTCTGTAAAATAATCAATAGAGTAGAACGGTAAACATAGATTGGTTGTTTACTCCTTCAAAAAGTAGAAAGACTAGGGGACACACAATTAAACTACAATGTAGCAAATTTAAGACTAATCAGAGAAAATATTTTTTCACTCAACGCATAATCAAACTCGGGAATTCATTATCCAAGGATGTAGTAAAAGCTATTAGTGTAGCTGGATTTAAAAAAGGTTTGGACAAGTTCCTGGAGGAAAAGTCCATAAACCGTTATTAAAGAAGACCAGGGAAATCCATTTTTTACTCACTGGACAAGTAGCATGGAATCTGTATACCTTTTGGGAGCCCGACAGGTACTTGTGACCTGGATTGGTCACTCTTGGAAACAGAATATTGGGCATGATGGACCCTTGGTCTAACCCAGTATGGCATATGTTAAGAAGGTTTTAGGAATTCCCAGGTTACATCTTTCTCCTGTGGTGGGAAAGGCCATTTTAAAAGGAAATGTATGAGGAGAGTGAACATGTTGGGGGAGGACAGTTCCCAGTGGTTTACATAGTAAGGGAAACAAGGGTCAAACACAGATAAATCATATTAATTTACTAAAGCCCTGCCAGGAAAGAAAGATATTAGTGGCCACCCTCCATCAAAATAGCCGCAAACTTGTCCAATAAGGCAGGCATTAAGTGCAGCTCGAAAAACTTGTAATACTCTGAATCACAGCCAGGAGTCTTATGCAACTTTCCTTGCTTAATCACCTTCTGAATCTCTGTACCCGATAAAGGGGTACTGAGTACTGTGAGATCTCCCCTCCATCTTGCCCCTCTCTATTGGAAGTGCCCTGGGGAGCGGCCATCTGCTTTCCCATTAGCCCTTCCCTACTAGGTAGTATGTAGGAATAGGTGGGGTAAGGGTGACCTTGGAGCAAAGAGAGTCACCCACCCCTCCTTCCTATCATTTAAGAACAGGAGGACATGGATGTGACTGGAGCAGACACTGTAGAGCAAAGAGAAGCACCTCCACTAACTGCATCAGCCCCTTTCTTTCCTAACCTAAAATCAAAATGCAGAAGTTATAGATGAGTTACAGATGGCTATTGGGAAAGAAAGGAGCCAGAAATTAAGAAACTAATGGAGAAGCAATCTGCTTAAGGGGAGATGGAGAGCTGAGAGGTTCAAGTGTTGTGATAGGGAGAATTGCAGGGTGAAAGATGGTAAAAGAAAGAAGTAAAGGAGAAGAAAGGAGAGATCCAGTTGTGATTGCAAAGAGTCTGAAGAGATGATGCTGTAAGCAGGGGCAGCCCGACGGTCATGTGGAGCCATGTGCAGAGACTTACTGTGGGGGCTCATCTGCATAAATATTTACATAGTCATTGGACCTGATCTGCATAAATTTAATTTATTTTAACCCGTTTTGGACCACCCTAACACAAGAAGCCCCTAGATCTGCCTAAAGAGGTCTGGTAAACAGCATGCTGATATGGTATGTTCAAAGTGGTCTGTCAGTCACCCTGGTGATATGGTTGTGTGTGCATTTGCAGGTTAAAACATCTGCCCTATCCCCAGGAGTCATGAGACCTCATCAAAGTGATCAGACAGCCACCCTGGTGGTATGGTTTATGTTGCTGTTGATGTGTTATAATCCACCCTACCCCCAGGAGTCCTGAGACTTGATCAAAGTGGGCTGTCAGTCACCCTGGTGATATGGTGTATGTTGCTGATGAAGTGTGCTAAGACACCCTACCCCCAGGAGGCCTGAGACCTGATGAAAGTGGTCTGTCAGCCACCCTGGTGGTATGGTTTATGTTGCTGTTGATGTGTTATAATCCACCTTTCCCCCAGGAGTCCTGAGATCTCATCAAAGTGGGCTGTCAGTTACCCTGGTGATATGGTGTATGTTGCTGATGAAGTGTGCTAAGACACCCTACCCCCAGGAGTCCTGAGATCTGATTGCAAAGGTGGGTATGACATCCATAGATTGTGGTAGGTTATGCAGGATCAGGTCACACATTTGCCCTATTCCTAGGAGGCCCAGACCTCATTACACACATCTGTTATGGATCCTGATGGTATGGTAGGTGCAGCTATGGATGTGCTCCAAACCACCCCACCCCCAGGAGCCCTGAGACCTGATTATAAAGGTCTGTAACAAATCTAGATATCATGGAAGAGTATGCAGTTTCAGGTCACACATCTGCCTACTCCCCAGGAGTGCCGTACCTGTTCGCAGAGGAACATTATAGATGCTGGTGTAAGGGTACTTGCACCTATTGGGGTTTCACAGCTCTGTCGTAACTCCAGACAGGATCACAGATGTTAATAGGCCAGCTAGGTGTGGTGGGCCATGCTCCTGTTGTAGTCAGCCACAGCTGCCCTAATCACAGGAGGCCTTAGTCATGACCATAGAGGTATAGTAGAAAGCCAAGTGTCATGGTATTGGCACCTGGCAATGTGCACAGGGTCACCCACCTTCCGCTCTATGTCAGAACACATCACCCATGCGTTGTAGGATATCATGGTGCCATGGCGGGTGTGTCGGATGATGTGTGTAAGTCAGGCAAACACACATGTGCTTGCCAGACCACACAGGGAGTTAAGGAAGACCTCCCCTGGACACCAGCATGGCCAAACCACACGTGGCATGGTGCTGAGAGAGTGTAGGAACAGGGTATGGGGTGTCCGGGGGGTTACGCACAGTACACATAGGTGGCACCTCACACATGGCCAGACCCACAACCACACATGCAGGTGGCACTGGCAACAGTTAGTAGAGGACACACTGGCCAGAGGAGCAGGAGAAGCACGATGCTGCTCACAGAGATGTGTGATATGTGCTGGGCACCCACCAGAGATATATGGTCATTAATGCTCCCACCCATTGTTTTCCCTCCCAGGTAGAGGATCTACAGAAAAAGGGTCGGGAGTTGTGGCTGCACTACCCGGAGGTCCTTGCCCGCCTCCAAAGGGGGGCGATGGAACGAAGTGGAGGTGAGCGTTGCAGCCTCTGCAGCTCAGTACAAAATGTCACAGTGGCCCATCAGCCTGTGGGAGGCCAAACTATGTACATGTGGTATGTGACTCACATAATAGTGTGCTAATGACTGTCATCCCCCAAAGAGGATGCTGCTGCTGGCGAGGGCCCCTCCACATTGGGGCACCGCAGAACACGCCCCACAGCGCAATACCTGACAGAGGAGGAGGGGCCAGAGGGCGAGGAAGAAGAGGACACCATGGAGGGGGCAGAGTGTGGGGTGATGCCGGAGGGAAGGGAGGGGGAGCCTTATGTGGCAGGGGGTGAGGATGGCGAGGGGGAGATTGAGGAGGTTGAGGAGGGGGAGGAGGAGGAGAGCATGGAGGGGGGGCGATAGAGAGGGTGGTTGGGAGGGGCCAGGGGTGGAGGAGGGGGTGTGGAGGGGGGAGGGCGTCTCAGTGGGTGCCACGGGACACAGGACAGCACAGGGCACTGTGGGTCCCTGCCAGCTGCCACATGTCTGTGGTGATGGTGTCCGTCTGGGAGTTGCGTCCCCACCCATTGCCACAGACAGGCCCCATGCTCATGCCACCACCCAAACACCAGCCACCTGGCGGGGATGTGGTGGCAGGTGTGTGCGGGACCTGTATGTGGCCGTGGGTGGCATTCTGCAACAACAGCGGACCCAGAACCTCACCATTCGGTGGCTGGCAGGCGCCATTCAGTGGTTCGCTGCCGAGATGCACATGCAGTGTGCAGTTGCTATGGGTGGTGCATCTTGGCAGCCATCCCCTGATGGGCATCCCTGGAGCGCTTAAGGGGCATGGGGCGCCCACACACGTGTCCTGTGCTGTCCTGTCTACCGGCACAGAACATGGGTTGGTTTAAAGGTATGTTTAATACAGTTACAGATGTGTATGGCACCTTCCCCTCCAATAAAGGACGTCACCTTACATTTGAATTGGAGGATTTCATTTTAAAATAGGGTACGTGTAAATATTTAGACAGTACAATCACTGGTCAACAAATCTTTACAAAAGTCATGTTACTGAAATAAAAATAGTAATTTCTTATCAATGTTCCATATGACAGTGAAATTGCAAAGTTGGCTCTAGTGTTTTTGTAATCCACAATAATTAATGTTTACATCACGAAATGCATGTCAATAGTAAATATAATAGGCCTTCGGTTAATACCTGTAAAAAAACAAGTCATAGACTACTTCTTAGATTTTCACGCCTGTCTCTTGTACAGCTGTTCGGGAGCTTCTCTGGGGAGTGTCCAGTAGTAGTCAGCCAGCATTGTAGTGGACCATTTTCCCTGGTATTTTTGCTCCATCGTTGCGATATCCTGGTGAAAATGTTCGCCCTGTTCATCACTAACCATACCACAGTTGTCAGGAAAGAAACTGAGATGGGAATCAAGGAAATGGACCTTTAGAGACATATTGCAGCCCAGTTTCTGATACTGCATCAGCATGTCGTCTACTAGTTCCTTGTAGTTTTCTGCCCTGAAATTCCCAAGAAAGTTTGTTGACACTAGGCGAAAAGCATTCCATGCTTGTTTCGCATCACCCTGCAGCAAGTTGTTGAACCGGTCATCTTTGAAGAGCTCTCGAATCTGAGGACCCACAAAACCTCCTCTTTAATCTTTGCTTTGCTGAGTCGAGGGAACCTTTCATGCAGGTATCAGAAAGCTGGCGAAGTGCAGTCCATGGCCTTCACAAAGTTTTTCATCAAACCTAGTTTGATGTGAAGGGGTGGTTGCAGGATTTTGTGAGCCTCAACCAGAGCTGGGTGATGGATATTCTTCTCTCCAACTGTTACATTTTGTCTGCGATTCCATTCCTTCCGCAAGTAGTGCCAATCCCTTGCTCGGCTATCCCACGCACATATGAAACACATGTATTTTATATATCCCTCCTGCAGTCCCATTAAAAGGGCAACAACCTTCAAGTCACCATAGAGGTGCCAGCTGTTCATGTTATAGTTAATGGAAGTCAATAGATGCTTTAAGTTATCGTATGTCTCTTTCATGTGGACATTCCGTCTTGAAAGTTCTATATATTTCCTGTCAGTTAGACAATTCTACGAACTCGGGGTCTCAGATTTATCGGGCACTACATTCCAGACCAAGTCTCTCATGCGTGGCATTTTTGAAAGCCATTAGGCTCGGAGGAACGCATGAAGAGTGGAGAGTATCGGCACTAGTTTGTATCATAATGAAGGTATGTCATGTACAATTTACTGATGATTTGGTTTTTCTGGCTAAGTGGAATGCCATACTCAATAAGTGTGGATTTGACCTTGTAGACTTGCTGCTTGAACGTTCGGTGCAACAACAGGAAGTATTGTCTTCCCAGGCGGCTGATCTGAAGAAAAAGATTTTAGAGACTATGGAACCCCAGAGCTTTCAGTCGCAATGGGCTGATATGGAAAAACAGCTTGCCTCTTTTCATGAACATGTTCGGAGTCTCAAGATTAACAAATTTAAACGAGATAAATCTGACTATGACAACGATTGTGTTTACAACTGGCCATCCCGCACTGATCAGCAGCGGGGCAAGAAAGTGTCTTTCCGGTTGAGTTCTGACGAATCTTTGGACACTGACTCGAGTGAACCTATCACTAATCAAGCAGGAGCAAATAGGGATCGAAATACGCAGGGTAGCTCTGCACCACAACGGGGCAATTGGTCTCGCGGTCGTTGACCTCGGGGGTCTACTTATCAGGATTTTCTGGAGGGTCCGGATACTCGTTCGAAAACCAAGAATCGTCAGTTGTGAATCTCTCCGGTCAGACCCTTACTGCTGCACAGCTTCATGTTTTGGAATTGTGTCTTTCTTTCATTCCTACCTCTAATTACGATTGTTTTGAAATGCGGGTAGCGTTATATAAATTTTTTAAGAAACCAAAGGTGATCCATCATTTTTCTGCACATAGTGCTAATGTAGATGTTTCCCTGAGAAGAAAGCCCTCCCGCTGACAGCCGTCGGGACCTACTGATGCAGCGATCTCTACATTTCAGGACCTGGTTCTAACTGAACTTTCTCAGTTAGAGAAGACTGGTTTTTCTTTTTATAACAATCTAACTTTGGACCAACGAATTGCTTTGAAACAACTGTCCGCCTCTACTTTAGTCATCCGTAAGGCCGATAAAGGTGGTGCAACTGTGGTCTGGTCTTTGGAACAGTATGAGCACGAAATGCGGATACACCTTGACAATCCTGATCACTATGCTTCTATCTCTGACCCTACGGTTGAGCTATCTACCCGTATTCGTGAGTTGGTAAATCGGGCTTATCTTAACAATTGGCTCACACGTAATGAATCTGATTTTTTAATCAACAATCATCCTAAGGTACCAACTTTTTATTTAGTGCCTAAAATTCATAAATCATTATCCAACCCTCCTGGTCGACCAATTGTTTCTTGCAGAGATTCGGTTCTTGAACTCCTTTCTCAATTTTGTGATCTTTTTCTGCAACCAGCGGCGGCCACTGTTACATCTTACATACGAGACACCGGAGATTTTTTGAGGCAGCTGGCATCATGTACTGCTATGTCTTCGTATACCTATTTGGTGACTCTCGATGTCCAGACTTTGTATACCAATATTGATCAAAAGGAAGCATTGTTTTGCATTCAGGAATTTCCTTTACAGTTGCCTGACCGTATTTCCAAAAGTTTTTTGCTCGACCTATTGGGGATGGTACTTAATAATAATTATTTTGTGTACCAAAAACGATATTATCTCCAAATCTTTGGTATTGCCATGGGGGCAACAGTGGCACCCTCTGTAGCCACAATCTACATGGCTTGGTTTGAGGAGAGTTATATATATACGCATCCACACTACGACAAGATTCCCTTTTGGCGTAGGTTTCTTGACGACATTTTTTTCTTGTGGACCGGTACCAAGGCTGAGTTGGATTCCTTTCTGTGTAGCCTGAATACCTTCAAGCCGAACATACAGTTCACGGCCCAGATTGAAACACGGGCGATCCAGTTTTTAGATATCACCGTTATGTGGTCCTCAGCAGGTTTTATTACCTCTCTTTTTCGGAAACCGGTTCAGAGAAACACCTTGCTAAGGTATGATAGTTTCCATCCACCGGCGTTAAAAAGAGGGTTGCCTGGGGGGGCGGAGCCTGATGTCCAGCGGGTAGGACGCTTTGCGTTGAAGCTCCCGAGAGGCCTACTCAGAATCCTGATTTAATACCTATATAAATTTACTATTTCGCTCCGAGCTGACCGGGGCACCTCGGGGGGGATGGCGGCCCATAAACCAGCGCGCTTGGACTTCGGGTCTCCTTCTTCTTCTCACGGAAAACGCTCCAAAACAGAGGTGTCCTCCCCACAGAAGATGGTTCCATTTCGTGAAAAACCCCGCAATGCACCTGGAGATTTTGGAGGAAATACGCGGCGTGAAGGAATTGGTGCAGTCCAATGGAGAAGCGCTTCGAGCCATGCGAGAAGACTTTGGAGTGCTCCAGGACCGACTTGAAGGTCTTTCATTACGGCAGGACAATATGGCGGGGGTCCTCGACTCGCACGAGGTGCGCTTGGGCAAACTGGACAAGGCTGAGCGCCAGATACAGAATCTTCAAAAGGAGTTGGAAGATAGCAATAATCGAGCCCGTCGCAACAATGTGAGGCTCCTCGGAATGCCGGAGGGGGTGGAAGCAGGAGATATAAGAGAATTCTTGCTCAAAACTCTTCCCTCCTTGCTGAAGATCACTTTTCACAGAGAACTGGAAATCGATCGAGCACACCGTGTTCCTGCCCGCATGGCGCTCAACCGCACGACCCCCCGGCCTATTATCTTTAGCTTGCTACGATATCAACAAGTGGAACAAATTTTACATGCTGCCCGAGCGAATCATCATTTGGAATTTGAAGGTCGTAAGGTCTCCTTCTTTCCTGATTTGGCAAAGCCTACCGTTGACCGTCGGAAGAAACTCCTTGCTCTTCGCCCTCGACTTCAACAGCTACAGGCTCGCTTTGGCCTGTTGTATCCAGCGAAGCTCCGAGTGACTCTCCACAACCAGACCAGGACGTTCGAGGATCCTGATCCACTATCAACATTTTTGGACTCCAAAGAAGCAGAGCAGATGCGCTAATCCCAAATCTCGGACTCTTATCTGCCGGCTCTGTCCGCCATTTTGAAGGGCCCGACGCGGCGGTCATAGCCCAGCACAGAAATAGTCTGGACTTTCTTTCTTTCTCTGTATGACTTTTGTCTTTGGTCTCCTATCCCTTCATGATGTGTGCCTCGGTCGGATTCGGAGCACGCACAGTCCTACAGGTTATATGTTTTTTCAATTTCGGCCTTCTCTGGGGTTTCTCCCCGCAGACACATGGTCGCCAGTAATTTTGGGGTTTTGCTTCTCCTCTACCGTACTGCGGTTTTCTTTGTTAATGTGGGGCGCTTCATTGTATTATATTAGCTTATTTTTCCTATGTCATGTGTACAGCCAGATACAGTCAGTTTGAGGGACACAGTGAAATTATGTGTGCTATCATGCTTAGAATTTTAACTTTTCTGAATGGCCTTATGTAAAATCTTATTATTCATCGTCAAAGGCATTACTGGTCCACTCAAAGGAAAGAAAATCCTTAGCTATCTTAGTCACGAGCATGTTGATTTGGTGTTTCTTCAGGAAACGCATTACACTCTGCTGAAACACTGAAACTCAATGCTAGGCCTCACATGGTAGCTGCCTATTCTCCCACCGTTTCCAAATGGTACGGGATAGCCATTCTGGTTAAGAAGTCTTTGCACGCTACTGTACCTGATATTAGCGCTGACATGGGGGGTAGATGGGCCCGTGTACACCTTGCGGTTGGAGATAGTGAATTCACGTGTATTTGCACTATGCCCCGAATGTGGACAACCCTGCTTACTATGCAAGTTTTGCGCAGTTGGCCTCGGCCTCCGCCAATGCTCCATTAATACTTGGTGGCGATTTTACTCAAGTGTTCCCTCAATCTTTTCTTCTCAAACAAGGTGCTCGTTGTTTGGAAGATCCAGTACCGAGCAGACCTGTGTGGCTAGATATAGTAGCGGGCCTTTGCTCACCGATTCCTCTTACCTTACTCCCTGGTATGACTCTCCCATTAGACTCCCACTATCCACCAATGCTTTTCGACACTTTAGGTGCCTTTAATACTCTTATGCAACCTTTCGACTCCCGACTCTGGTCAGTGCAACTTCAGCATTGCATTCGGAGCACTAGAGTACTCCCGCCATCGGCACTCTCTGCATAAGGTTGATTGGAGACTTCCGATCTCTCGGTAGTTCACCGGGTGTAGCATCCAATTTTTACTAAACCTTATGTAATGCTATCACTAGAGATACCTCTATAGCGCAGAAAGTATGGGAGAGAGAATTGCATGTGACTTTAACCTCGGAGCAATGGAGCCTTATCTGGAGCAGAGGGACACGGGTTCCCGACCCGCCTCACTCACTCAGACCCTCTTCTTTCTAGCCCACCGGTGTTTTTACACTCCTCACAGATTAGACAAATGGAACACTACTCAGGGTAATGGTTGCTGGACACGTCCTGCGGCCATTGGTTTATTACTTCATGTTATGCATGAATATCCCGCACTACAGTATTACTGGCGTCGGGTCTGGGGTCGTATTTAGTCTATATCGCACTCTCAGGAGTCCCTTTCTTGGAGGATAGTGGGACTTCGCCCAGTTGCGGGGATCCCCTCTCTCCCAAAAATGGCTTATCTCCTTTTGAACTTTATGCTTGGCATTGCTATTTCCCTAATTAAGTAATACTGGGAAATTAGTTCCCATCTGAGCCTCAATGAATGGTGGAATCATGCCTGTCTCTACAGTAAATATGAACAAATACCTCGTCTGTTCGCTTCCTCCGTTCAGACTCCTTCTCATTGGTCTCAATGGAAGATGCTCAATGAATATGTACATTTTGCTAAATGCTCTCATCTGACTGTCTAACTTTGTATATATTTCTGTCTCATGATCATGCTGTATTGTGGATACTTTTTTGATCGTTTGATGTATAATCACTGTTAATTGGAAGCGCTCACATGCTGTTACAAACGGGTAGAGAAGAAGCACCGGGGTGGGGGGTAATGGGTTTACTTTTCCTTATTGTATACTTGTTTTGTCTCTTTTGGTGTGTTGTTTCTTTTGTTTGTTGCAAAATGAAAATAAAAGTTTAAAAAAAAAAAAAAAGAGGGTTGCCTTTTGGCCAATTTCTACGTGTACGCCGCAACTGCACGACTCTGAAAGACTTCCGGACACATGCGAAGGAACTGAGCCAGCGTTTGCTCTTGCGAGGCTATCCCCGAACTGAGATACATAGGGCCTATAAACGGGCTCACTATTACCATCGTGAGTGGTTTTTTGAACACTCGGTTCCTCTACAGCCTCAAGACAAGATCACGGGTATTTTCCCGTATATGAGGGGTCAGCAGCTGTCATGAAAATTTTACATAAATTCTGGCCAATATTAGGTTTACATGATTGTTTCAGAGGCCAACTCCGGATAGCATACTCACGTCGAGCAAATCTGAAGGACCATTTGGTGCGCACTGCTGCGGAGATTGATTGTCCTCTTACATCCCATGAGTCTGCCGGTCATTTTGCTTGTGGCTCTTGTCACTATTGTGAGAATACCATCTCTGGCACAAGTTGGGTAGATGGCCACACTGGGTTATATATTTTTCTCGTTGGTATACGAGTTGTACATCTTCTTTTGTGGTGTATTTAATTATCTGCCCTTGCCGGTTGTATTATATTGGCCGTACATCACGTCCTTTCAAGGTACGTTTGGCTGAACATGCTTCCCGATTGAGGACGGGGGCTTTATTGGCCCCTATGGTTGAATATTGCCTGCAATCATTGCATAAATTTTAAGATCTTAATTGGCGAGTGTTGGACTATGTCCCTATACACCCTAGGGGCGGTGATCGCCTCCAACGGCTCCAAAACTTGGAACAGAGGTGGATTTTCTGTTTAAATTCAGTACAACCGTATGGTATGAATATGCAAATCGATTGGCATACGGTCTATTGATCAATATTGGCTACTGTCGGCAGTATTCCTGGGCTTGTGTTTTCTTTGGGGGTGGAGCTTGTTACAATGATCCCTCCCCATAACCACTTCGATTGGCTCTTCTGTGGAACCACCGATTAGACTGATTTGATGTGATTGAGCAAATGACATGGGAGCACTGTATATAAAAACCGTTATTTTTTGGTTCTAAAAGTTTGACTGGCTGAGAAGTTAGTATACGGCAGCTTTGACCTGAAGCAGGGGACTACTCTACATACCCCGAAACGTGTCACGTCGTCTCTGCCTCTCCGCTGATTGCGACGTTCTCATACAGCCTTCTTTCAGCTAAGGATTCAGCTAAGTAACATTTTTTTTTAAGTTCTTTATTTCAGCTTTTAAAGAATCATACAACAAAACCAATACAGTTACACCACAATACAACCAACCACAACATAAAATAAAATAGAAATACAACAATGAAATGATTCCCCCCCACCCCCGGCTCTCTGGAAATGTTTACAAACTACTCCTCCACCGACCCCCAACACCGCCAATAATCCTGGTAAGGAAGAGGGTTGAAGTAGACCACCAAGACTACCCCCATATGTAACCTGCGAACGGGCAACATATTGATCCAATAAGGACCACCTTTTAAAGTTTAGCTCCCCATTCTCAGGCTGGTGAAGTTTACTGTAAATTTTTTCAAGCTTGGAGTAATAACAAACCAAATGCCACCATTTTTCCGAGCTCAGATTCTGGAAGTTTTTCCAGTGCTCCAGGATCGTCTTGATGGCAATGGCTAGCATATAGTTCAACAGGAAGCTTTCTGTGCTCGTCCTGTCTGAAAAGGTCTCCAAAGATCGAAAAAAGATCATGCTCCTTGTCATCTCTAAAGGAAGGTTTAAAACATTGTGCATTTTGGCCCAAACTTGCCTCCAAAACCTCTGCACTAAAGGGCAGTCAAAAAACATGTGTAGAAAGGTGCCAACCTCCTTCTGACAAGACCAGCACAGGCCCGTGGCATCCTTATCCCATTTGGACATTTTCACCGGCGTGATAAACGCCCTATGCAGAAAAAAAAAATAACGATTGCGTGATCGCGGCCGACCGGGAAGTTCTAGTAATGGGGCCCCATAAAAATTTCCAGTAGGAAATGGGTATCTGACGAGACAAATCAGACTCTCATACCCTAGACAACCCAAGCAATCTGACAGATGCATACTCTCTCCACAAGGCATAAAGTTTAGAAGTGACTCCCTGCTGTTCCGAAATAGCTTTCAATCCCTTAATTAAGAACCCTTCCGGAACCAACTCAGTCACTCTAATCTTAGAGGCGTCTACACAGTGCTTAAGTTGAACCCATTTAAAAAAACTGGAATCTGGCAGAGAGAACGTCCCCTTTAACGAATCAAAATCCTTCCATCCATTCGCCCCTACCAGCTGACCTAGCGTCCATATGCCACACTCTTGCCATTTCTTCCAAGAGAACATTTTACCACGAATTCGAAACTGCGGGTTCCACCAAAGCGGAAGTTGGCAGGAAGGTGGATCATCCATAGCGATCAAACGAGCAAGATTTAAGAAAGCGTCCTGCGTTGATCTAATCACCCGCCCAACAAGTGTCCATTCTGGATGCATAGAACCTAGCATATGAACCAGGGGGTAAGGGGCAGCTAGACGAACCTCAACCTCAATCCAAGTAGGTCGATGATCTTGATCCCCAAGAGCCAATCACCATGCCCCTTGCTTTAAAAGAAGGTCCTGATGATACCCATAGAAATCAGGAAAGTGGACCCCCCCCCCCCTTCTCCTTGGGGGCTTTTAATTTTTTAATGGCTATCCGTGGTTGACGACCATTCCACAAGAAATGTATGAGGCTTTTCTCTAACTTCCTATAAAGTGTAGATGGAAGCGTGAAAGGCATCATACCTACCACATAATTGATCTTTGGCGCTAAGGACATTTTAATTACTTCCAACCTGCCCCACCAGGACAACTGAAAGGGGGACCAGACAGAAGACTTTTGCCGAATCAATTACAATAAGTCCTCACCATTCTTTTGGATCATGGATTTAATACTATCCGTTTCCCACTTAAAGGGAAAAGGCGCCATCCCCGCTGAATTGGAATAACAAGTAAGTGGGAACGCCACTGATTTGGACCAATTAATCTTGTATCTTGAAACACTGGAGTAGGCATCTATCAAGGCCAACACATGCGAGATCTCAGAAGGCTGGGTAAACAGAAGTAAATCGTCGGCATAAGCGGAGATCTTTACTTGCAAATCCCCCACAGTTACACCCCTAATATCCTTATTCTGTCAGACGGCAATAGCCAGAGGTTCCAAAGCAAGATTAAACAGCCAGGGGGAAAGGGGGCAACCTTGCCTGGTACCTCTGTGTAGGGAGAAGGAACGTGAAAGAATGCCATTCGCACAGATGCGGGCAGATGTATTTGCATATAGCACCTTAGCCTTATTTATGAAGCCATCACCTAGCCCAAACCATTTCAAAATAAAAAACAGGAATGGCCATTCTAACCTGTCGAAAGCTTTCTCTGCGTCAAGAGAAAAAGCAACAAACAGACTACTATCCATCGACGCACTCTCCATCAGGTTGCAGAGAAGGCGAGCATTATCTGCGGTGGACCTCCCAGGCACAAACCCGCACTGGTCCGGGTGGACCAGCTCCCCAATGACCACCGATAGTCTCCTCGCTAAAATACTTGCATAGATCTTATAATCTGCATTTAAAAGAGATATGGGCCTATAACCGTGATAATAGCCTCTGAAAAATTACCTGTCTGAGACTGATCCTTCTCTAGCTCCGCAAAATATACCAACAAATAAGGGGCCAGCTCATTACTAAAGACTTTATAAAATTCAGAAGGAATCCCATCCGGCCCTGCAGCTTTCCCCGATGATATGGCCTTTATTGCCGAAACGAGCTCATCATATGAAAAGGGTTTACCAATATGCTGAGCTTGAGACTCCCCTAAGATAGGGTGTATCAAATTATCAACAAAACAAGAGAATTTGGTTGTGTCTGCCTTCAACTCGGAGGCATACAACTGACTGTAGAATTTGGAAAATTCGCCCACAATCTGATCATTGTCTGTTAAACGCTCATGACTACCACCGAGAATAGAGACAATTCTTGATTTAACTTGCTTCCCCTGTACCATGTTTGCCAACAATCTACCAGCTTTATTCCGCTCGACGTGAAACCTAGCCAACTGTTTTAATAGTAGATGCTCCACCTCGGAACTAAGCACTTTATTGTATTGAAACCTTAACCTTTGCAGTCTAGTCAAAATTCCAGGCTCCTTATGCTTAATCCACAGCCTTTCACCCGCACGAATTTGCATATCTAAAGCCAACAACTAATTTGTACATAGTTCTACAAAGTATAATAGCTAAAAGTTCAATTGTTAATGTACATAGTTCATGATATTGTTTAATGTAAAACAGAAATGCCTTTCTGTCTCCTTAACTGTTATATGTAAACCGCTCCTGATCATCGGAAGGTTGCGGTATATAAAAGTTTGTTAAATAAATAAATAATAAACAACTGGGCCTTCTGCTTTTTAGACTCTTTAATTCTATAACTAGTAATCGTTGCCCGAAGTGAGGCCTTGAATGCCTCCCACCAGGCCCAGCTGGCTGTGTCTCCAAGCTTGTTGCTAGCAAAATATGAGGCAATAGCGGTCCGAATTTCCTCCTGGAAACCTGGCTCCGCCAACCACGCCCTATTAAAAGACCAAGCCTGGCCAGGCCTCTCCAGCTCCGCAACATCCACTTTCAGCATTATGGCTGCGTGATCCGAAACCGTCCTACTCAAAATCCTTGCATCACAGCTACCAGACACCAGCGGTTTAGAAATCAGAAAAAAATCTATACGGGAAGAGGATTTATGCATGGGAGAAAAGAAAGAGAAGTCCTTCTCTCCCGGATGGAGCAACCTCCAGATATCCACCAAACCACAAGTGTCCATAAGGGCTGTAAGCACTGTGCTCGCAAGAAGGGGACGCTCCACCCTCCCAGGATTCCTATCTACCAAAGGGTCCCTTACCAAATTGAAGTCTCCCCCCATAATTGTAAGAGCCCCACTATCCCTCTGGATGACACCACTTAAATTACGAAAAAGCTAGGATCATCATTATTGGGTCCATATACATTTAAAAGAGACAATAGCACATTACCCACCATTAACTGTGAATAAGCCCACCTCCCATATGCATCATTGCTAGAATTCATAATCTGGAAGCCAAGGGAAGAACTCATCAAAGTGGCAACCTCATTTTTCTTATGAATCGCCGGGGAGGATCCCACCAACCTATAATGCTTATCTTCTAATTTTACCGTCTCTTGTGGAGAGAGATGCGTTTCCTGCAAGATAATAAAATCTGCATGTTGTCGTTTACAGTATGCTAAAATCTTCTTGCGTTTTATCGGGGACTTAATTCCCTTCACATTTAGAGACAAAATCCTCAGCCCTTTATCCATCCCAACAGGAAAGTTATATTACAGAGAAGGTCGGCGGTAAGAAAGATAATACCCATCTCCTCTTGAAATCCCCAGAGAGCCATCCCCAACCCCCACCCAACATAATAAGAAACAAACAATGGGTCAGACAGTGGGACCACTATTACAGCATACGGCAGCCCGGGCCCTAACAACCATCAATCAATCCCCACCACCCATCTAAAACAGGTACACAACACAGGAATCCAAGCATCCCTACCATTTAAACCTTTCACAATAATAGCAGATCCAAACACAAGCACATCAGGGCGTGCTTCCCACACCCAATACCATCATCAGCAGGCGCAAGGCCCAGAGAGCTTAATTTTGCTGCATCCATAGTGCCTCTTGTGCAGCAGTAGCAGTTCCAAACGCAGGCACGCCAGGGCACGCTCCCCACACACAGTAACACCATCCGCAGGCGCTAGACCAGGAAAAGCTTAATTTTGCTGCATCAATAATGCCTCTTGTTCCTCGATGAACTGTTGCAAAGCGCCAGGATTATCAAACGATTTGGTTGCATTGTTCAGAGTGACCTTGAACCTCGCCGGGCTGATCAAACCATACTTCACTTGCAAACGCTGAAGTCTGGGCCGCAAAGCCAGAAATTGCCTCCGTTTCTCCACCGTATGCTTACAAAAATCAGCATAGAAGAACACTCGCTGCCCCTCATGCTGCAGGGGCTGCCGCGCCTTGGCTGCAGCGAAAATTTGAATCACCTGTTGGTGTCGCAGCAGACACATAATTAACGGGAGTGGGCACTTGCTGTGCAAATTGGGGGAGGTTGGGATACGATGCGCCCTTTCAATTTCCAACGGGCGAGCAAACTCGATGTTTAACAGCTTCAGAATGAAGCTCTCCAGGAATTGAATCGTGTTGCTACCTTCCGCACCTTCCCCTAATCCCACAATTCGAATGTTGTTGCGCCTGGCCCTATTGCCCATGTCCTTCAAACTCTTCTCAAGCCAGTTCAGCTTTCGTATAACAGGAGAAATTATCTTGAATTGTTCCTCATGTCCGGCCACGGTCGATTCCACCTTGTCCACCCTGGTAGATAGAGAATGTAGCTGTGCACTCAATTCCTTCAAATCAGATTGTAGTTCCACTAGCGACTCCCCATTAGAGTCTACACGGCTGCGTATGGCTCTAACCTCCTTAAGCAGCTCCTGTATCCCCTCCGATGCTTCCTGCTGTGGCGCCATTTTGTTTGGCGAGAGAGGATCCATTTTGTATCTTTTAGACCCCGTCGTTGCGGGAGAGGTAAAGTCCAAACGTGTCTGTTTGCTCCCGGCCATCCTCCAACACTACCGCAGTGAAAATTACCTCTCGGAGGAACGATATGGTCGGTGGTACATAGGATTTAATACCTGGGGCCCAGGAGAGCAACTCTTACACCTCCATGCTGGGTCTGTGCTGGCTCCGCCTCCAGCTAAGTAACATTTTTGATGCTGCTTCCGAAGTGGTTTTAAAATGTTTTTCTTAAATTAAATAAAATGGACGGGCCACGACGGCTTGAGGCACGATCCTCTTAGCTTGGTTGGCCTTTCCGACAAAAAATTGGTTACTTAAAGTTTTTGAAGAATGGGTTTTTAAGCACCAAGGTTCCTTTTCATATATGAACAGATTATGGACAGCTTGCGTTTCATATGAAGCTTACAGCAACTCGAATAGAGATGTGATTCATAAGTTTGAAGCATATTTATTTTATTGACAGTGCTTTATCAAAAAGAACCCCCTAAAGAAACTCCTGAATGTGAAACACAGACACGGCGCCAGGGCATGGCGTTGGGGAAAGAAGAACAATTAAGTTAAGCACTTTTCCAGTTTGGAAAAGATTTTATCTTAAAGATGTGAGCAATTTGACAAATTATCAACGATGTTTAAGAATTGAACTGGGAGGTCATTGATGCAAATGGGGCACATTATTTTAAAGACTTGGTCTGGAATGTAGTGCCCAATAAGTCTGAGACCCCGAGTTCATAGAATTGTCTAACTGACAGGAAATATATAGAAGAACTTTCAAGACGGAATGTTTATTTAAAGAAATCTACGCAATAGGGAAATTGTAATCTTATAGATCTAATAGAGGGAAGATTATTGAGAAGAATAAGATAGACCTTCTGAAATCTGACCAATTGACAGAGTGTTAGAACACAAAATATGGATGGTCATTTTTCATGTGGACGGCATGTGCTACTGGAATAGATGGAAGACGGTTTCTATTGTTCAAAAGCACAGCCTTCAGACTCAGTTCCGAAGAATCTATAAATAGTCTCCAGTCTTGTGGGTCATGAGTGACTTTTAAGGCATTCATGAGATTTTCAATATCGGAACAGAATCCCAGATTACTTTCCTTTCCGACTGTGTATAGTACACTGCTGACATCAGATGACTTCAGCAGCCGTCTGGCAGTAGTATTGCATTGCAGCAGAAAATGATGCAATCAACTCTGGATGATGTGTGCATGCTGGTATTATGCAATGTGATGCAATATTATATCATTCATGGCATATTTGGAATGTTGTTGATGCCCTACTGGATAAATTTACACGGTGAAATGTCACAAATGAGCTACATGCAATATCTTCAGAACGACAGCCAATACAATTCCTTTAATGTTATATTTGTGTTTAGCTCACCAAGATACTACAGATTAGGGCCTTTTAAAGTCAGTAATGATTTCAATGTTGACCAGTGTTATTTACCATTGTGTAGATACTACAATGGAGGTAACCTGTAACATAAAGGTATTTTGGAACGTCGTATGATAGATATGTGTGTGTGGATGTGATGGGTATGTGTTTCGTTGGTGGAGGTAGTAGTGTTAATGTTTGGGTAGAGGATGTTGCCTGACTGCTCATACGTTACTATAATGAACAATGTCTTGAGGTCTCTGAGGATGCGTGTGAGGTCATCCAATGCCCTCAATCTTGGTGGTACATCTCTATATATGTAAAAATGTATATATGTAAATAAAAAAGTTTGTACGTATAGCACAATGGTCACGTGTCTCCCCCACAGACTGAGTGTGTACGTGAGCATGGGACATGTGTGTAGATCCCTATGTGTATGTGTGGTAGACATAAGTAACATACATGGACCATCTCCACACACAGGTGTGGGGGCTGCCCATGTGCGTAGGCATCTGTGTCCCATGGTGTCCCTGTGATGTGCCAATGTGGAGCGTGTCCCAAAAGCTATGGTCACATGCATGCTGTGTGCGATGTGTGGGCACCATATCTGATGCACCATGCTTGTGGGGCAATAGGGGAAAAGACTAGCAGCAGGTATGTGGCATGGAGGGTAAGATGGAATGCTGTACCCAGAAGCTGCACAGGGGGATAGCTGTTGAGGGCGACACAGGTTGATGCATGTCACGAGGATGAGCGGTGGGGGACTACAAGCGCTAGTGAACAGTGATCAGCTGATTGAAGCAAGCCACCTTTGTCTGCCTGTGCCACATGCAAGCCTATGTGGGAAGACAGCCACGTAGGCCCTGGTGTGGGCAGGGAGAATGGTCACACATGTGTATCCAATGATGGAGAGTATATGGGGTGGGAGAGGGTGACAGATCCTTACAACAGACATGTACCACCGTGAACATCTTGCTGGGCAACGGGAGAGGTTGGGTATACCCCCACGCATAGGTAGGGGGGTGACCACCTGCCACAGTCAATGGCACACAGGGCATGGTATGACCTATGTGTGATGATAGGTGGCAGTACAGACACCCCACCCCTGAGGGGCATGGGTAGGCACATGTGGGCAGGGAGACAACATGAGGTGCAGGGTACGTAGGGGACCACAGTGCCACACATTGGAAACAAACACATAGGTTGTAATAGTTTGTGATGGTTTTATTTGTAATGTTCACATCCTCCGTGGCTGGCCACGGCGACCACGGCTCAACCCACCCCTCTGTTGCAGGACTGCTGGTGCAGCCTCTGGTGCCGGTGCTGGCTGCTGTATATGGGCTGCTATGGCCTCCTGGGCATCCGCAATACGGAGGGGCGCCCCTGCTATTGTGTCTGCTGTGGCCTGCAGCTGGTGGATCTCTTGGTGAATGGCCAACAGAGCCTGATGAGTGCCTGTAGGTGGGACACAAGGTGATATGTGAAATACCTGTTTCACCCCCCACCGTGACACATGCACATGTCAGGCATATCCCACCAGATCAATCTGCAGAACAATCATGCATGCAACAACTAGCAACGCATGACCATGTTTAGATCTGTGTGTCCCATGAGCCATTCTCATGCCTGGAAGGGGTCTTGATGAGGAGTCATGTGAATCACAGATCTCACACATGGCACAGTGTCGCAGTTCAATCTGTCAATGCTTGATCTGCACACTGGTCATCTGAGATAGGTCAGATGACATGAGGGGTCATGGCACACACATACATATATCTGGGAGGCCCTCTTTTCTATAATGCTGGTGCACAGTACAGATTACGCTGACAAACTATGCTGCATAACAATACCAATGGGGAGGTGTCAGTCAAGTAAGGTGTCTGGGTGACCTGGGATAGGTGTTTTCCGCTGTACGCTTCCTTGGGGTATATGGCCGTGAACAGTGTGCGTGTGTCTGAGCCCCTCACACATGCTGACACCTGACAAGCCATGCTACAGTAGGGTGGAACGCACATGGCACAGAACACCCCCTCACATAAGAAACAATATGCTATGTTGACAACATATTGTGGTGCACATGCAATCTCCTTGTGGATGTTACATCAACCCCCATGGGGATTGTTGTATATGCTGTTACCCACCTTTGGCATCGTGCCATGCTGAGACACTGTGGGCCCGTAGCTCCACCAAGATTGCAGCCATGCTTGTGGGAGGGGTGGCTGATGTCCCTGGCGCCTGCACGGGGTGGTGATTCCCCTCCATCTCAGCACCCTCTAGAACCTGTGAGTGGCTGCCAGTGGCCCCCACTGTAGCGGTGACATCCGGGGGCGTGTCCTCTGCCTTGGCCAGCACATTGGTTCCTGTTGTGCCTTTGCCATTGCTAGCGGTGTCCATGGACATTGTGGCCTCTGGCCCCTCCCCATCCTGAG
This sequence comes from Ichthyophis bannanicus, assembly GCA_033557465.1. Lineage (NCBI taxonomy): Eukaryota > Metazoa > Chordata > Amphibia > Gymnophiona > Ichthyophiidae > Ichthyophis > Ichthyophis bannanicus. The sequence continues at coordinate 254,686,884 of CM066038.1, forward strand.
GCTCTACCACATCCTCCTCCTCATATGCCTCCATGGTCCTGTAGTCACCTGGGTTGTGAAAAAAGGGTACACAGCACAGATAAATTTGCACAGTGCACCTATGCACACCTGTGTAGTACATCCACCCCACAATCAATGTGTTGTCCGCCTGTGCCTGCTGTTGTTGCGCCTACAATAGGGACAGCACAGGTGTCTACAGTGTGCTGTGCCTGGCAGGGGGTGGGGGGTAGCAGGCTCATTCCCTGGTGTAGCTGTGACCACATGGGATGCGGTGTGTGGGGGATGGTATGTTGAGTGCCGTGCCCCCAATCTGCAGTATCCAATATGAACTGTCCACCTGACCTTGTATGTAGCCTCATCAATACATGTGGCCGTGGCACATGTGGAAGTCCTGAGTGGGATTGCGTGTCGTCATTGTGTGTGTGAGTGATGTGTTTGCATTGCCCTGAGTGGCATGTATGTTAGGAGTTGCAGGATGTGTCCATGTCAACCAGATGTGTGTGAGGGCCCTCCGCTTTGCAAGACACTGTGCGGTGTGGGTGGACAGCTATCACATACTCCATGGGTGTAGTGGGGTGTCTGGGGGATGGGTGGAGCACTGCTGGGTATGGGGTTTCACAGTGTGCGGGGACATGAGAATATATGTGTGGCACTGCAGGACATGCATATAAGGAGGGAGGAGTGGCTTAGTGGTAGGGACAGGTTACCTCAGGCCAGAAGGCCAGGGATTCAATTCCCACATGGGGACAAGCAACTTCAGGCTGGAGGGACTGGGGTCTCTAGTCCCATGGCCACTCCTTGTGGCTTTGGGCAAGCCACTTAACCTACATTTCCTCAGGTATACTTAGATTATGAGCCCTTCAGGGACAAGGGAATAAAAAGTACCTTTTAGTATACATGTAAACTGCACTGATTCTAAATAGCACGGTATAAAAAAATAAATAAATATATGGGCTGATCATGGGGGTTGTGCTATGTGCATTTTGTATGGGAGTGGCGATGTACCGTCCAAGGTCTGGTGAGGGTGGGTGGAGTATCCCCACTTTATGTGTGCCCCGACAGAGTGTTAAGTGTGTGACGTGTGTTATGTTTCTGCTGCCTTTTCTTTGCTTCTACATCATCATCCCCGTGTGTTAGGCCCCTCCCTGTCAGTGGTCTGGGATATGTCCCTGGATAGGTAGGTGCATACAGACATCATATGTGTTTTGGTGGGGTGTGTGGGTATCCACAGGCCACTGTGTTCTGGGCTAGTTGTATGTCCCTCTTCTATGTCTCCCCCTGTCTCATTGTGTTCGGTGACTGGCTGCAGATGTATGATGACTGGCTGTGACCTATATGCCAGATACTATATTAGCAAGTAGACCTCAGAGGGACAGACAATGCAGGCAGGTAATGACGTACATACCCCAAATGGAGTGGGCACAGAAATTAATTAAATGTAAGCCCTCATAAGCCATATGTGAGGATGGAACGCTAGACCATTCTGGGTAGGGTTACTCCAGTGGTAGAGGCATCTGACCTCAGTTAGTCCCCCAACCACCCATCCTTACGAGGAGGAGTACTTAGAAGGTCAGACCAACCCTGTAATTTCATGAACTCTGCATACATCAGTGGCCAAACTTGCCTATATGAAAGGTCCCAAGGGTCCAGCAGCACAGCCAGACTTCACAGCACTAGAAAGCAACAATGTAGAGGTGATAGCAGGAGGTTATCTGCATACTGTTAAATGATATCCCAATGTGGCTCGTTACTGTTACAGTGCTGCTCAGGTATGCTGTGCTTCTCGTTGATTACAGTGGGATATTATTAGCCACTCCTCAGATAGGTCCTTTACATCTCTGTTACATTGATGATCTGTGGTGCTGTAAATTGTTGTTATGCAGCTTAGCCCTCTGGGCTTTGCTTATCTGTTGTCTGGACCATGAATGTATGCAGTGTTGAATAAGATATGGGTCTGGTCTGCCACGCCCCCTGCTTCACCATTGCTTTGCAAACCTCGAATACGCTTAGGTACCTGTCACACACACCCTGTACCTACCCTGCCATGTGCTCCTGTGTCATCACCCCACAGTCGCCTGTGTTAGGGCACACATGCTCTCAGGACATGGTCCCCCACCATTCCCCTCCATGTGCCACATGTGCTTGGGCATGTCCTGTACATGTGCTGCATATCTACTACTACTACTCCTACTACAACTACTACAACTACTGAGCATTTTAATGGGCACTACCAAGTGCACGCATCACTATGAAAGTGAACACACAAAAAGACAATCCGTGCTCAGTAGAGCTTATAATCTAAATAGACATAGCACTAACAGGTGTGGAAAGAGGTTTGGAGCAGGAACAAAGAGACAGGAACAGGGGAGACAGGACAAAGGATGATGTAGGAACACTTGTGAGAGGCAGACAGAAACGTGTAATTTAAAAGGGGTGGAATGGCGAACAGCACATTCATGAGCCAAAGGCAGAGGCAGAGATATGAGCTATGAACCCAAGTGTGAGGAGGGGCAAACATGATGTCTGACACCTAGACAAAGGGTGTTTATTCCAAGCGCAAGGAGCAGCAAGGTATAAGGGGCATACCTACCTGCCTGTGGATGGGCAGTGTCCAGCGCTTCTGGCAGTCCACGCAGGTAGATGGGCCCAAGACAGTCTGCTAGCTCCTGCTCCAGGGGTGTGACAGTTGGGGCAAAGGGGGCACCCCCACCGGTGCCCATGGCATGTTGCCTCTCAGTCACCATGTGTGCATGCACACCACGCTTAATATCATTAAATCACTTTCTCAGGCTGTCCAGGTCCCTGGTTGGTCCCCCTGCCTGGGCTATGGCCTCCTGCACCTCCTCCCACATGTGTGTACATGTTGCCACAGTGGTGCTGTTGCTCAGCCAGCCATAGAGCACCTCATACCGCTCCAACACACTGGCCAGCAGGATGTGGTTTTCTTGCTGACTGAATCTCACAGCCCTCCTCTGTTCCTCAGCTGGCAATGGTATACGCCTTCCTTTGGCACTGGGTGGCCCCTGTGTGGGCTGGGACACACCCGATGGGCCTGAAGCCACCGCCAAATGCCCAACACTCCCTGCCGTCTCTGGGTCCTGCTGAACACGTGCCCCCTCCTCCCCCCCTGCCATGTCCTGCTGCTCCTTCTCCCTGCCTTCTGTGCCCTCTCCCTCCCTGTCACACATCCCTGCTCCTCGGCTCCTCTGATACACCTCACACCTGCTCCTCGCCCCACCTCCTCTCCCTGCTGCCTGCTCCTCAACTCTGATGCTGTCTCTCTAGACTGCACTTAGCCTCCCCTCCTCTCTCTCTTGCCTGCTTTGCCACACACCTCTCCACACCAAACCTGCCTCTGACACCCTTCACCACCACTCACAACCCAACCACTCTCCACGACACACCTGCCTCACTCTCCTTGACACTCTCCTCGCTTCACCAACAATGCACGCCTTTTCTCCCTCCTTCAAAATAATAAACAACATAGCTCCAACATACCTCAACACACTAATAAACATGCAGCAACACACTAGAACAAGAAGAGATAACTTGAAAAACATGCTAACCATTCCAAAGAATATCAGAAAAGTAAACCAAACCACAACTAACAGGGCATTCTCATTCTATGCCCCAGTCCTATGCAATAATCTGCTTAACTTTCTAAGAGAAATTAAAGACCTAACACAGGTCATAAAACATCTGAAAACATTCTTCTTTGCAGACTACTACTGGGGTAAGCAATTCACCATAGACCACATAAACATTCAAAATCAAATATCTCACTGAATGCCAACGCATCACCTGGCACCATTGTTTACCATTCTGTGCTGTACATAGTCTTGTTAAATGTTCCTTGTACATAATTAGTGTCTCGTGTATTTATTTATTTATTTGACATTTTTATACCGCGTTTTCCATGTGATCAAACGCGGTTTACAATTAACAACATTGTAGATTGTACAGGAACAAACTATATTGTTATTTGTTACTTGTAACCGTTATCTGTAAACTGCCTTGAGCAGTAGTTGAAAATGTTCCATGTAAACCGCCTTGATTACCTATATAAAGTGGTATATAAAACAAACAAAATGAATAAATAAAATAAACAAACATATGGAAAAGGTGATGGAAAAAGTCAGAAGGATGCTTGGGTGCATAGGAAGAGTAAACCAAAACGTTTAGTTTACTTTTAAAACCAGCAGAGAGCTTTTAGTTTAAATTTACAACTCAGCAGAGAACGTTTAGTTTATTTTTAAAATCAGCAGAAAGGTTTTTTTTATTTTATATTTATACAATTTAAACAAAATAAACCAAGAAATTAATCTTGTACAGAAAATGAGAATATTACAGAATTTATGCAGAAATACTGTGAAAATACCAAACTATTCCCTCAGTCACTAATTAAAGTAATACTATCTAGCCTGCAAATCCAAAGGGTGAGTGTCAAGGAAAATGTTTAACTTCTAAAGACGATATGTACTAAAAAACATTACTAAGTTTTACAACACAAACAAACAAATTAGCCACAGACCACCAGAGAGTCAATGGGGGTCTCCAGAAGATGAGCATTCACAAAGGCCAGCAACTGAGAGGGTTCATAAAAAAACATAAGAAATAAACTAAAACTTAATCGGACATTTGCAAGGATGCTTGAGATAAAAGAGCTCTCCCAGCTGTTGGACCCCCGGTCGAAGGAGAAGAAATTCACACTGCCTCTTGGGTGTCTCTTTAGACAAATCAGGATATATCCGAATCATTAATCCACAAAACAATATATTCCTCTTTTTATAGAATAACTTTAACAACCATTCCTTGTCTGAAACTAACACAAAAGTCACCAACAATGTAGATAGTGTTACAACCTCTGAGCCAGACGTTTCCAGAAAATCTGTAACATTTAAAACATCTAAACGCTGATTCCCAATATCATGAGACAATGGCTTCTTCTTCCCTGAAGGTAACTAATACAGTTTTACTAGCAGTGGATGTGATTCCCCCAGAATCGCCAAAGCTTCAGTAAGATATTCCCTGATCATTTCACACACTGATATCATTGAACACTGGGGAAAATTAATTATCCTCAAATTCGTCACTCTTGAAACATTTTCCAAATGTCAATCTTAGCATGTACAGCCAGAGAACTCTTGATATTGGTTTGAATCTGATCCTCCAAGATTTCTGATTTTTGCTGTAACTCAGTAAGGGAAGTCTGCATTGAAGTGACTTGAGCATTAATAACTTCAACCACGCTAAATTAGAAGCAACTTTAACAGTCAAAGTAGACATTTGTGGCAGTAAAGCATTGCCCAAAGAGACTATAGTAGACCAAATAGTCTCCAACGTAAAGGTTTTGGGGTGAACTGGGGTGAATCTAAGCCAGTCAGCCCCTACAGAAATCCCCTCCTCCATACTGCTCGGAATCTTGTCTCTGTGTACCAAAGCAGCTGCTCCCACTGCTGCCCTCTCTCCTGATGTGCTCCCAAAAGTTATGTGCTGAGAGGATGTCAGAAACTCCACTCCAACGCCCTGACTTCTGGCATCGGACCCTCGTGGCTTAGCACCATTCCCAGACCAGGAAGCACTTCGCCGCAGACCACCTTCAGAGTTTTGTTGGAAGCACCGAACCTTGGAAACCTGTCACGAGTCAGGGGAGAGAGGTTACAGTCCCAAAGCAGATGCTGAGCCCTTCAGCCCCAGTGCACCTGCAGCCTGGCTTACCTCCCCTGTAAATGCCGGTTGCTGTAGCAGCCAAAAAAAAGCATCCAAAGGCCCTAAAGCCATTGCAGGTAAAGGCATAGAGGCTACAGGAGAACAAGAGGGCACCACCATCCCCTTCGTCTTACACTTTCTCCCCATGAAGAAAAAGCCGCCACTCAGACAAACTTAGCAAACCACCATCTTGGTACCACCACCCCATAGTGACTCAGCAGAGAACTTTTAGGTTACTTAAAAACCATAAGAGAGCTTTTAGTTAAGAGAGCTTTTACTTTACTTTTAAAAGTAGAAGAGAGCTTTTAGTTTACATTTGAAACCAGCAGAGAGCTCTTAGTTTAAATTTCAAGTGCAATCAGGGCCTAATATCAGCAAAGAGCTTTAAGTTTAAATTTAAAACTCAGTCTGGGCCTAGTATCAGCGAGCTTTTAGTTTAGTTTAAATTTAAAAACAGCAGAGAGCTTTAAGATTCCGTCAGGGCCTAGAATCAGCAGAGAGCTTATAATTTAAATTTAAAACTCAGTCAGGGCCTAGTATCAGCAGAGAGATTTTAGTTTAAATTTAGCAGAGAACTTTTAGTTTAAACTTAAATCTGTCAGAGCCTAGTATCAGAAAAACGCTTTTAATTTAAATCAAATCAGAGTATAGCTTAGCATAGAAGGAAGAATAGGGTAAAACATTCTATGAGTTGAAAGAAATAAATTATTTCTAAATACCTTTACAAAGAGGCCTTCCACTTAGGTGGCAAGAGATCTGGGAATTTGTTTTAAATAGGTGTTAAAGGCAAGTGAAAGGGGAAATTTGAAAGGCTCCCACAGATTACCTTAGAAGCACAGGTCTGGGACCTGTATAGCAAGCCAGCCTTTACTAAGTGTTAGCTCCCTCCCACTCACCCTGACTCCCGCTCACCTCCAGCATAATCTTAGCTTTATAGGCTCTTGAATCTATTAAAGGGCAAAGGGTAGCCAAAGTCAATTTCAAGGTTCAACTGGTTATCATAATCAGGAATAGATTAAAGCCTTGAAGTTAATTAATCTTGAGGTGAACAAAGTCCCTTAAAGGTAATTGGTATATTTGTATCAGTACAAGTATCCCTAGCAACTTTAAGTAAACAACTTAAATAGCTAACCAAAACCTTAAAACTAAGATGCAGATAGAAGTCCAGCAACAAGATGGGGGCTATCCAGTCTTTTGCATTGAGTGTCACATGTACAATTTTCTTTCAGTTGATGAGGGGTCTTACATGTGCACAAGGTGCAATGAGCTCTTTGCCCTGAGGAAACGAGTCTGATCTCTGGAGGCTAGAGTAGCAGACTTGGAGGACATAAGGAAGACAAAGAGGTACCTAGACTAAATCTATAGGGACATAGTACTGAAGTCCCACCTCCAATCTGGTAGCCTCTTAGTTTCCATGGAGGAGAGAGGTTACATGAAAGGAAAGCATTACCTCTGTTTTGCAGGAAGTGATCCTGTAGCTAGAACCTGTCTGCTGGGAGATGTAAAACCCTCTCACACCGAGAGGTTTCTCCAGGGCCATGTGCCCATGAGAGAAGGTAGGATAGCTGTAATAGTTGGTGATTTGATCATTAGGCATGTAGATAGGTGGGTGGCTGGTGGATGTGAGGAACGCCTGCTTCAGTGTGAAGGTAGTGGACCTCACGCACTGCTTAGTCAAGTCTCTTGGTACATGTTGGCACCAATGACATAGGAAAGTGTGGGAGGGAGGTTCTGGAGATCAAATTTAGGCTTTTAGGTAGGAAGTTGAAATCCAGAATTTCCAGGGTAGCATTCTCTTTAATACTTCCCGTTCCATGCACAGGACCCAAAAGGCAGGCAGAGCATCGGAGTCTCAATGCGTGGATGAGACGATGGTGCAAGGATGAGGGTTTTGGACTTGTTGGAAACAGGGTAACATTCTGGGGAAGGGAGGGGCTCTTCCGAAGGGATCGTTCCACCTTAATGGATGTAACCAGGCTGCTGCCATTAACCTTTAAAAAGAAGATAGAGCAGCTTTTAAACTAGATAGTAGGAGAAAGCCGACAGTTGCCCAGGTGCACATGATTTGGAAAGATGTATCCTTGAAGCATACTAGCAAAATAGGGAAGTTAAAGCATCCCAACAGAGAAATTCCAACAAAGATAAAGGTAACCCAGAGGTTCTTCAGTACAGAGTCGAAAGATTCAAAATTACACATATCAACTTATAACCAGATGAATATGAATAAAATACAATTTCTAAAATACTTGTATGCCAATACTAGAAGTCTAAAAAATAAGATGTGAGAACTAGAATCATATCTAATTTTTCCTTTAACAGAAAGGTTAGATATGATTGGCATCTCAGAGACCTGGTGGAAGGAGGATAACCATTGGGACACTATGATACCTGGGAACAAACAATATCACAATGATAAAGTAGATCAAATTGGTGAAGGTGCTATGCTCTATGTTAGAGAGGGTATTGAGTCACATAGGATTAAAGTTTTGCAGGAAACAAAATACACTGTAGAATCTCTATGGATAGAAATTCTGTGTAAAAAGCAACAGGGGATGGCAGTGGGGGATCTACTACTGACCTCCTGGCCAGAATGAACAGATGGGTGATGAAATGCTAAAAGAAATCATGAAAGCTAACAAAAGTTACAACACAGTAATAATGCGTGATTTCAATTACCTCGCTATCAACTGGCTCGATGTCATAGCAGTATATGCTAGAGAGATAAAGTTCTAGATTAAATTAATGCCTACTTCTTGGAACAGCTGGTTCATGAATCAACAAGAAGGAAAGTTATTCTGGACCTAGTCCTTAGTGGAACACAGGATCTGGTGCAAGAGATAAGGGTGTTGGGGCCACTTGGCAATAGTGATCATAGCATGATCACATCTGATTTAATAAATAGAAGAAAGACGGCAAGGAAATCCACAGTACTACCTTTTAACTTTCAAAAGGGAGACTATGATAAAATGAGGAAAATAGTTAAGAAACGACTCAAAGGAGCAGCTACAGAGGTTAAAGATTTCCATCAAACGTGTGTTGTTTAAAAGTACTATCTTGGAAACCCAGACCAGAAATATTCCATGCTTTAAGAAAACTGGAAGGAAGGCCAAAAAACTCCCAGCATGGTTTAAAGGTGAGGTCAGAGAGGCTCTTGTCAAAAAAGCATCCTTCAGGAAATGGAAAAAGGAGCCTAATGATGAACACCACAAACAACATAAGCAATGGCAAGCTAGATGCAAGGCACTAAGGCAGGCAAAGAGATAATTTGAAAAGAAGCTTTCCATGGAAGCAAAAATGCATAATAAAAACTTTTTCAAGTGCATTCATAGCAAAAACCCTGTGAGAGAATCAGTTGGACCATTGGATGATAGTGGGGTAAAAGGGGCGCTAAGAGATGACAAGGCCATAGCGGAGAGACTGAATGAATTCTTTGCATCGGTCTTTACTGGTATATAAAGGTGATGTAGTAGAAGAACTGAAAGACATATAGATAAACTGGGACGATGTATTGCAACTGTTTGATAAACTGAAGAATAGCAAAAGTACATCCAAGAGTGCTGAAGGAACTGAAATATGAGATTGCAGACCTACTATTAGTAATCTGTGAACTATCATTGACATCATCTGTTATACCTGAGAATTGGAGAGTGACCAACGTAACTCCAATTTTTAAAAAGGGTTCTAGGGGTGATCCGGGAAACTACAGACTGGTGAGCCTGATGTCAGTACTGGGCAAAATAGTAGAAACCATTATAAAGAATACAATTACTGAACATGTAGATAGTCATGGTTTAATGGGAGAAAGCCAACATGACATTAGCCAAGAAAGGTCTTTTCTTACTAATCTGTTATATTTATTTGAAGGTATGAATAAACAGGTAGACAAATGTGAGCCACTCAATATAGTATATCTGGATTTTACAAAAGCTTTTGACAAGGTCCCTCATGAGATTCCCTTGGTGAAATTAAATCCTCATGGGATAGAAGGCAGTATATTATTGTGGATCAAGATAGAAAGCAGAGAGTAGGGCTAAATGGCCAATTTTCTCGATAGAGAAAGGTGAATAGTACTCCAGGGATCTGTGCTAAGTGAGATGATCAAATTTGCAGATGACACAAAAATGCAATGTGTGCACAAAATTATTCAAAGTTGTTAAAACACAAGAGAATTGTGAAAAATTGCAAGAGGACCTAGAAAAACTGGACATTTAATGTGGACAAGTGCAAAGTTATGCACCTAAGAAAGAACAACCCAAACAATGGTTGCATGATGCAAGATACCACCTTAGAAACCATCATCCAGGAAAAAGATTTAGAAATCATTGTGGATTATATGTTGAAACCCTCTACCCAGTATGCAGCGGCGAACAAAAAAGCAAATAGAATTCTAGGAATCATAAGAACAGGAATGGAGAATAAAACAAAGGATATTATAATGCCTCTGTATCGTTCCATGGTGCAACCGCATCTTGAATATTGTGTGCAATTCTGGTCACCATATCTTAAAATGGATATAGCTGAATTAGAAAAGGTACAAAGAAGAGCAATAAAAATGGTAAAGGGAATATAAGGATACCCCTGTGAGGAGAGTCTTAAAAGGTTGTGGCTCTTCATATTGGAAAAGAAACAGTTGAGGGGGGATATAATAAAGTTCTATAAATTAATGAAGGGAGTGGAACGGGCAAATGTAGATCAGTTGTTTACACCATCAAAAAGTAGAAAGACTAGAGGACATGCAATGAAGCTAGAATGCAACCCATTTAAGACTAATAAGAGAGCTATTTTTTTTACTTAATGCATAATCAAACTCTGGAATTAGTTACCGGAGTATGTAGTAAAAGCTGTTAATGGAACTGGGTCAAAAATGTTTGGACAGGTCCTGGAGGAAAGGTCCATAAACGATTATTAAAGAGGACTCGGGAAATCCACTGCTTGCCCTGGGACAAGCATTGTGGAACATGGGTGCCTCTTTCGGAACCTGCCAGGTACTTGTGGTCTGGATTGGCCACTGTTGGAAATAGGATACTGGGCTTGATGGACCTTGGTCTGACCCAGTAAGGCATTTCTTATGTTCTTATGAATGGCCAGCAGCAAAAAGGAGGTGATAGTTCCTCTGTATAGGTCTCTGGTGCAACCTCATTTGGAGTATTGTTTGCAATTCTGGAGACCACACTTTCAAAAGGATACAAATAGGATGGAGTCAGTGCAGAGGGTGGCTAAAAAAATGGTTAGCGGTCTTTGCTATAAAGCATATGAAGACAGACTTATAGATCTTAATATGTATATATTAAAGGAAAGGTGGAATGTGGGATATATAATTTTATTTTATTATTTATTACATTCTCTTATATATGGTGCTATTCTGCATCAGTGTGGTTTACATTGAACAAACTGAAATTACATTGAACAGGGCATTGTAACTTGGAGATAACTATTTTACAGGGAACATGGGCTATGGAGGATTAAGTGTCTTGCCAAAGACCACAAGGAGCACCTGTGGGACTAGAAACCCCAGTCCTTCTGGCCCAAGGTTGCTGTCCTCTAGTGGGATTTGAACCCCTGACCTTCTGGCCTAAAGTACCTTGCCCCAACCACTAGGCCACTCCTCCACTCCAATAATAGAGACTTTTAAATACCACTGTGGAATAAATGCATGAGAGGACCCTCTTTCGATTGAAAGCAAGCTCCACTACAAGGGGGCATGGGATGAGGGTGAAAGGAGATAGATTCAGGAGTAATATGCGGAAATATTTCATTATGGAAAGAGTGGTAGATGCATGGAATAGTCTCTCAGTGGAGGTAATGGAGACAAGGACAGTATCTGACTTTAAAAATGCATGGGACCAACACAGAAAATCTCCAATGGAAAAGAGTGGACTATTGTAGTTGATATGGAAGGGCAGACTAGATAGGCCATGTGGTCTTTTTCTGCCGTCATGCTCTGTGTTTCTATATCTAACCTCCTGCCTCTTTTTACCCTTTTCTAGATCATTCATTGTCCCTTCCTTTTCCCCATGCTGCTTTCACTCCTTCCCCAGCATCTGCCCATCTATCTATTTCTCTAATATTTATTAACTTTGCCTTTCCTCCTTAGCCCAGCATCCATCACTCTGCCCTTCCCTTTTCACCTAATTCCTGCATATGTCCTTGCTTCTTCCTCCTTACAATATATGATCTCCTCTTAATTTTGACTCTTCCAGCATCTACCAGCATCAGTCTCCTTCTATGAGCTCCAGTCCTAGCAATAGCATCAGTATTAACCCCCTTCCAGCCTCAACCCCAACATCAGTATCATTCCTCATTAAGTGCCTTCTAGCCCCTGCCCCAAATCTAACCTCATCAACAATATCAGTCCCAGCCCCAACCCACTAATTAATGCTGGATACAGTAGTGGGAGATTGTGCCTTTGTTTCTGCAAATATGGTTTTCTAAAGCCACTGCTGCCAATACCTTTATAGAAGTTTTGAAACATGACAAAGGGTACTTCCTTATGTTTTACAAAATGCCTTACAAAGGAAGAGGCATTTCTTTGCATTTCAAAGGACTGTGGTGCTGGTGGCAGGAGTGACTTTAGAAGAGCTCCCACCATTCTAAAGGGTTAGTCAGTAATATGGCTTCGGTGCTCCAAGTCAGTGCGTCAATGGTTGACTCTTTAAGCCAGCCCTGAAAGCTAGCATAAAAGAAATGTAAATATTTGGACATTGTATATATGACAATAGAGTAGCTATGGACCCAGAGAACATGTCTCATATGTGAGAAATCCATTCATTAGTTAGAAGGGCATCATTCACAGCCAGAAATGAGAACAACCCACTTATATTCATTCTAACAAAGCCAAAATTAGATGCACGTGAGCAGGGATGTATTGAAAACGTGTCTTATACAACTTTGATCTCAAAATTGTGTCTGGTCCTAGCAATATAATATCTGACTGTTTGAGCCATCCCCTTTTTGTAAAGAAGTGACCAGCAAGACAGCTTCATGGACAATCATATCAAAGGCTGTTAGCTGATGCTGAAGATGTCTAGAATGGTATGGTGCATAGGCTCATTTGTCCATGAGCCATCAGAACAACTTTCCTTATGAAGAAGATAAGGGAAAGAAAACTAAAAAAAATCAACCCACAGCATTATCAGCAAATTCATAAAGAGAGGCAATATCAAGGAATTAACTAATTACTGAATATTTGGATGAAGGAGTACAATTTCAAGCAGTGGCTGTTATTCAACAAACAGGAAAAATATTAGACAGCAAAGAACATTACTATGATATTCACACAAGGGTCTCCAGGAGAAGCAATAGTCTAATGATGTTATCTCTAAATTTATTTATTTATTTATTTATTTAGAAGTAAGAGGAATTCTTTGAGGAGCTAGTTTCAGCAGTTCTTGAATATTTTATGATGTTTTTAATGTTATGGTCACTGGATGGTTTAAGATCAGCAAAGCTATATGACAAAGCTGCATACTTTCCCCCTATCTAATTTATATGCAGAGCAAATCATCAGAGAAGCAGGATTGTATGAAGGCAACAGAGGTGTGTTGATTGGTGGAAGACTCATCAACAAACTTCGCTATGCTGATGAAACCACAATACTGGCTGAAAGTGAAGACGATCTGAAACATTTGCTTCTCAAGATCCAGGAACGTAGTCCTAAAATGGGACTGCACCTTGACAGAAGAAAAGATACTGACAACTGGCAAAATCAATAAATTCATTGTTCATGTAGAAGAAATTGAAATAGTGGACAACTTTAACCTGTTTGGATCAATATTCAATAAAGAAATGACAAGTAGTCAAGAAATCTGACGACACATTGCACTTGGCAGAATGGCTATGAAGGACCTAGACAAGATTCTCAAGAGAAGAGCTGTCTCTCTCTATACAAAGAGTAGACTTGTCCAAGCCATTATATTTTCAATAACATCTTATGGATGTAAAAGCTGGACAGTGAAAAAGACAGGAAAAAAATGATGCCTTTGAATTATGATGCTGATGAAGAATACTTTGTATACCATGGACTGCCCAAAGAACAAACCAGTCACTGCTAGAGGAAATCAAATCAAAGCTTTTCTTAGAAGCTCAGATGACAAGACTTTGATTTTCATACTTTGGACACATCATGCGAAGAGAGAGATTAGAGAAAGACATCATGCTTGGCAAGATAGAAGGTCAACGCAAAAGAGGAAGGCCAGCAATGAGATGGATCGATACAATAACAGCAGCTACGGGTACCAGTCTGTCAACAATGAGCCGCCTGACTGAAGACTGAACACAATTTAGGATAGCTATCCAGAGGGTCGCCATGAGTCGACTCCGACTCAACGGCACTTAACAACAACAACATACAGTCTATGTTTTAATGGAATGCACTGCAGACTTTGGATTAGAGATCTATAATGTATGTTAAATAAATAAATAAATAGTCCAGTTCAAAAGATTCTGAAAAAATGGGAGAATTGCAGTATTGAGATGGCATTCTGTACCAGGTATTCAAAGATTCTGTTACTGCAAACCATATGTCATATCAGAGTTCTTAAGGACAGATGCTTTTCAAAGAGCTCATGACAATGCACGATACCAGGTTCAGATGTGTATCTGACTAGAGAGAGATTTATTTGGTCCATCATTAAACAGGATGTAAGGAACTATGTTCATCAATGTAGGTGCTACGTAGTGGCTAAAACACTTGAAGCACAGGAAAGAGCATCTTTGGAATCTATCAGAATTAAAGCTCCCCTGTAACTCATTTGTATTGATTGCTGGTCAGCAGAAATGCTAAAGTGGTCCATCATGTGGTAACTAATCATTTCCCCAAGTATGGCACTATGTTCCCCTGTATAAACCAAACTGCCAAGCAGGTGGCATAGAAATTGTAGTGCTATTTCTTTTCCATTTATGGATTTCCCTAAAGGATATGTGGAAGCTGATTCCAAACTGTGCACGCCTAAAACTTGGACGGGGCCAAGTTGGACCAAATTCCACAACGGGGGGGGGTCTGGACGCAACTGCGATTATGGAATCTGGCAGATAGATGGCCTGGTGTGCACCATATTCTGAGGTGGGAGACGTCTCCAAGGCTGCTTGTCTCCACCACACAACACTCTGGCTAGCGTGCCTGTGCATTGGTGTCCCATCGTCATGGCACCGACATATCCATCTGGCAGAGCAGAATGCCCTGCTTGACAGCAGCTCCTGCACACCACCATCTAACCATCAGCAGAGGCCCCCCAGGCCTGGACTGAGTGATAGGTGCTGTAGGGCATTATCGCCATGGGGTACGGGGAGCTACAGCCCCCCCCCCCCCAACTTTGCAGCAACCAGCACTTATTCCACCATCGGAGTGGAATAGGCTGGACGTCCATGTAGGTGCTGGGGTGCATACAGAGGCCTTTCCTGAATAGCCTCTGTATGTCCTAGACACCTGGCCACTCCCTCACTCTGCCCCCACTCTGCCCCCCCCTGTCCATGTACAGCGCTCCCTGCACAAACGGTGTGTACGTGCGGGGAGTGCTGGTGGCAGGATAGGGCTGAGGAGCTGGGTGCGGGTTGGATATCCAGCCCGCACATAGAACGCTGTTATTTGGTGTTCAGAATGGCTCCCATAGTGATTAAGGAACCTATTTTCAGTTTCAATTGTTTGTAAACTGTTGAAAATTGCAGATGTTAAAGCAGATCTCACACAACATTTAGCACCCAGTTTGTAATGTCATTTTGAGAGAACAAGATCAGATCCTTGCCACCACAAGCTACAGTATTTTCTTCAATTTTGTTTGTATGTATTCCACAATAGCACTGTGTCTAAATTAGAAAAAAGAATATTGTTAGCCAGTAGGAAACAGAAGGAATAGTAGAATCTTGCTGAAATATGAGTGTTTGTAATCTATAAAGTGGTAGAAGAAAATCTCTAAATTCATATAAACAGAATTCACAACATTGTAAATGGGAAGAAAATATTCTTCATAGGAATTTGTATGTTAGCTAATTTTCTTTCATTATTTATTTATTTATTTAACTGCTTTTTCTATACCATTTTCTACTAGTCAAAACAGCTGACATACAATGAGATTTGAAATTACAGAAAACCTCTAACAGCATATGGGAGAGCAGATCATAGCGTGGTATACAGAAGGCTAGAACAGCAAGAGGGTGATATTAGATAGTAAAAGGGATGGCATTAGAAAGGTAAGGTATTGTAACCCTGATGGGGTAAGATAATCAGCATGGAGGGGGGGGGGGGTGGTAGTCTGTCTTGGGAGTCTGAGCTGTAGTGCTCCTGGAAGAGGTATGTTTTCAGGTGTTTTCTGAATTCTTGATGGGACTGGATGTTTTGCAGGGTATGGGGCAAGGCATTCCATAAGGTAGGGGCATAGAGGGTTTAAGTTCTTAGGCAAGCATACTGGATGCTTTTTCGTATTTGGGGTGACAGACTGAGGAGGTTCTGTGTGCTCTGCGTTTGTGGTCTTGTAGTGCTTGGTGTGCTGATAAGTGTTTGTAGGCAAACAGTGGTGAGGCTATTGTGGGCTTTGTGAATAATGGTGAGGACTTGTGTTTGACTCTGGATGCAATGGGAAGCCAGTGGAGTAATTTCAGTATGGGTATAAAGTGCGTGTGCCTGGAGACTCCGAGAATGGTACATGCAGCTGTGTTTTGTGCAAGTTGTAGTGGTAAGATTGTTTGATTGGGTAGCCCCTGGTAGATGACGTTACAGTAGTCAAGGAGGGGTGTGATGGTGGCCTGGCACACTGCACAAAAGTTGTCAGTGGAGAGGAGGGGGCATAGGTTGCATAGTGTTCTGAGATTATAATATACTGTCCGGATGTGGGGTTTGAAGCTTAGTTGCTGGTTGAGAGTTACACTGAGGTACTTGACTTTAACTTGGAGATCTGTGTTATTGATTCTAATGGTTGTCTGTGGCGTGAAGGCTGGATCTTTGGTGATGTGTAGGATTTCTTTTTTACTGTAGTTGACTGCCAAGTTGTGGAGCTGAAGCCAGTTGACAATTTCTTTGAACCAGGCCAAGATACTAGAGTAATTGGGAGCTGATGTAGTGAAAGGAGTGTACAACGTGATGTCATCTGCATAGATCTTGTAGCTGATGCTGAACGTCTGGAAGGTTGCGCATAACGGTCCGATATATATATTGAAGAGCAGGGAGGAGAATACAGATCCCTGGGGTATTCCTTGAGTCAGAGTGTAGGGGGAGGATGTGCAGTGTCCAACTTTCACTCACTGGCTTCAATGTGTGAGATAAGATGGAGTGCCTAGTATTCTGATATCATGGAGCTGGTTTAGCAGTAGCTGGTGGGACACTGTGTCAAATGCTGTGGATATGTCAAGTAAGAGTAGTATGAAACCATTGGATATTTTATCTACCCCTGTGATCAGTGCTGACAGGAGGGAGGTCATCAGGGTTTCAGCACTGTGACTGGGGTGAAACCCATACTGATGTTGGTACAGAGGCGCGTGTTGGTTGATGTGCTCCTGGAGCTAGATTTGGACTGCCTTTTCTGTGATTTTTGCTAGAAAGGGTATGCTGGTTATGGGTCTGTAGAAGGCAGGGGAGTTTGGGTCCACGTTGGGCTTTTTCAGAAGGGATTGGATAGAGGCTTGCTTGGGGGGTGGGGGTGGGGGGGAGGCTGGCTTGTGAGAGAGAGGTGGAAAATGGTTGATATGAATGGGAGGAGGTGCATCTTGGTAGTCTTTATCCATGATACTGGACATGGGTCAAGTGGGGAGGTGGTTGTATTGATGTGTGATATTATCACACATCATACCCACCTTCAAGGGGTATGTCCCTGAAGGTGGTCCAGATCTGGTGTGGATGATGGTGTTATGTTTGGTCTGAAGGTAGTCTGCAATATCTTGAGAGTTGATGGTGTTGTCTTGTCTTGTTTGGGGGGGGGGTCCTTTGTGAGGGATTTGACGAGATTGAAAAGCTCCCTGGATTTGTTGAGAGTGAGGAGAAGGGTGTTACTGTAGTATTCTCATTTTGAGTCAAGGGTGTCGTTACTGTAGGTTTTAAATTTGTCCAGGCATTGGGTCCGCAGCTCTAGGTCCTTGGATTTTCTCCACAGGCATTAAATTTGGTGAAGCACTTGTTTTTCTCTCAGCTCAGTAGAGTACCAGGGTGCTTGGTAGCGTCCCTTAGAGGTTGGAGTTTGCATGGGTGTGGTGGTGGCTGCAGATATGATGGAGTTTGACTTGTTGATCATAATTTCAAGGTCTGTTTCCAGTGGATTGTCCTTCAGGGTAGGGAGTGTTTTATGGAGGAATGTCAAAACCATGTAAGCATTTAAATTCAATTCTAACTAGAATAGGTAACCAAAGAAGTGGCATTAACAATGGCATAGCTCTATCATTATCAGGGCCTGTGCTAGGATTGGAGGTGCTCTAGATGAGCACCTTCATCCTGCCCTCCCCCAGGTAGCATCAGAGTGCGGATGGAAAGGCATTGCAAAGTGCAGGAACCGTGGCAGCAGTTCCAGCATCCTGAGGTAAGTGCTGCCCCACGTTTACTGAGCCATTGTCACTGCTAAAGGTCCCGGAGAGGAGCAGCAGCAGAGGCAATGGCACCCTCGGAGGGCCAATGCTCCAAGAAACTGCCTAGTTCACCTAAAGGTAGTGCTGGCCCTGCTCATTAGAAGTTTGGGAGCAGTAATTTATATAGTCTGAAGTCAAATGAGAGCATGTTGAGATAAATCAAAATATATAGCATTACAATAATCTATATGAGAAAGAAAAACTGCTTGTACTAATCCAAATAGATGATCAGAAAATAAAACTTCCAATATGACGTATTATAAAAAGATTGAAAAGAGAATTACATACTACTTTCCCAATATGCTGTTCAAAATTGAGGGCCGAGTCCTCAGACTTTGTGCAGTCTGTTGCAGGTCTAAATGCATGCCATTAATTGGTATGAAATTTTTATCAGCAATCACCCACAGTAACACAATTTTATTTACATTTAATTTAAGTCAGTATTTCATAAAAACATAAGATCTGCCATACTGGGTCAGACCAAGGGTCCATCAAGTCCAGTATCCTGTTTCCGACAGTGGCCATTCTAGGTTTCAAGTTCCTGTTGGGTTCTCAGATATATACACATTCAATGCTGCTTGTCCCAGGGGTAAGCAGTGGATTTCCCCAGTCCTCTTTAATAATGTTTTATTGACTTTTCCTCAAGTAACTCATCCAAATCTGTTTTGAACCCAGCTACACTAACAACTTTAACTACATCCTCTGGTAACGAATTCTCGAGTTTGATTATGTGTTGAGTAAACAAAATATTTTCTTTGATTAGTCCAGGCCGGCCCATCCATTGTGTGAGAATGTTGTTCGCACAGGACCCCACGCTTCAGGGGGCCCTGCGCGAACTTCATTCTTGCACAAATGGACAGCTTCAGAGGGAGCTGGGAAACTCCGCGCAAGGCCCCGGCTCCCTCTTTCCCTCTGCATAGCTGCCAGCATGAAGAGTGTTTTCCCTTACGCTGGCGGCTGTTACTGTGAAGCGCGCGAGTGCCAGGAAATGCTCTTTAACCTTTCCCTCCATTCAGTGTGCTTCACAGTAGCAGCCGCCAGCATAAATGAAAACACTCTTCATGCTGGCGGCTGTGCAGAGGGAGCTGGGGCCTTGCGCGGGCTTTCCCGACTCACCTCTGAAACCCCTTAGGCCGTGGAGTTTTTCGGTAGAAGGGCAGGTGGGGGTTCTAGCATTGGGGGGGGGGGGTCTAGGGCTGGAAATGAGCTGATGGGAGGGTAAGCTGGGACTGGAAATGGGCTGATGGGAGGGGGAAGCTTGGAGTGGAAATGGGCTAATTTGGAGAGGGCTAGGACTGGAAATGAGCTGATGGGAGGGCAAGCTGGGATTGGAAATGGATTCATTGGGGGAGGAGCTTGGACTGGAAATGAGCTAATTGAGGGGGGGTTAGGACTGGAAATGAGCTGATGGGAGGGTAAGCTGGGACTGGAAATGGGCTGATGGGAGGGGGAAGCTTGGAATGGGAATGGGCTGATGGGGGGCTGGAATACGACTGGAAATGAGCTGGTGGGGGCTAGGACTGGAAATGAGCTGATGGGAAGGGTTAAGACTGGAAATGGGCTGATGGGGGGAGCTTGGACTGCAAATGGGCTGATGGGGGGGGCTGGAATAGGACTGGAAATGTCTGATGTGGGTCTAGAGCTGGAATTGAGCTGATCTAGGGGAGCTTGCACTGGAAATAGGCTGATGGGGGGCTGGAATAGGACTGGAAAGGAGCATTTGGAGGGCTAGGACTGGAAATGGGCTGATGCGGGGGCATGGGAGAATGGGAGAATGGGACTAGAAGGGAGCGGATGCTGGGTGTGTCTAGAACTAGAAAAGGAGCTGATTTTGTGGGAGGACTAGAAGGGGCTAGGGATGAGGAATGAGGATGGAGAGGGGAAAAGATATTTTGTGTGAGAGGGAAGAAAAATCTATGATTGGCTGGGTATTGGGAGAGTAAGTGGGGATTGAGGATGGAAGGGTAAAATTTGAATGGATGATAAAGGAATAAAGAAAGAAATGGGGGAAAGAGCAAAAGGGGAAAGATCAGTATGTTAAAGCAGATATAGAGAGAGAATGGAAAAAATCTAGAAGATAAAAGAAAGGACAAATGAACAGCTCACCGAAGACACGAAGAAACCAGAAGAAAATGACTGGAGCAATTGCAACTGAAAAATAAGACGCCCAAACAAAAAGGTAGAAAAATACTTTTTATTTTGAATTTATTAACTGGAATATGTCAGGTCTGGGAAATGTGTATCACTAACTTCTTTGTGTTTTTGTTCAGTGCAAGAGGACATTAATTTATAGTTTTATTTCTCCAGTGTTGTTGTAAATTTTATGTTTGGCTTTTGGTGTTCCCAATTTAATTATTATCTTCCTATTTCTAAATTGTGATCCCTTGTTCTTGGTGTGGTGACAGTCTATGTTCTGCATGTGTAACCAAGCTGAGGTATTCAATTCATGTAGTTTCTATTTGACAATCCCACTTGTTCTCTTTCCATCAGTGAGATGTATTGGTATTCTCTGAGATGTATTGGTTTATTATTTGCAGTGTTGCCTTTTGATAGGTAGGGTTTGGGGCTTTGTGAGTCCTGGTAGTGCTGCTATGCAGGGGCGGCCCAAGGGGGGTGCAGGGCCATGTGCGGAGACTTGGTGCGGGGCCTCATTTGCATAAGGGGCCTCATTTGCATAACTATTTGCATAATGTTACCATACACTAACTTTTAGTAAACATGCCTCTTAATGAGGCATGTTTGGGACAGGTGGTTGGGACAGGTTACTTCAGGCCAGAAGGCGGGGGGTTCAATTCCCACATGGGGACAAGCAACTTCAGGCCAGAGGGACTGGGGTCTCTAGTCCCATGGCCACTCCTTGTGGCATTGGGCAAGCCACTTAACCCTCCATTGCCTCAGGTACACTTAGATTGTGAGCCCATCGGGGACAAGGGAATAAAAAGTACCTGTTAGTATACATGTAAACCGCACTGATTCTAAATAGCGCGGTATAAAAAAGAAATCAATAAATAAAGAAATCAATAAAATGAGTGTATGGATAAAGAAAGACTAAGAGATTTCTACATTACTATAATCCAGTGCCAACCACCAGGCACATTAGGAACTACTACAAACACTGCCCATTTCGAACCAATAGCAAACCCACCGTATCATAACAGCACTACCAGGACGCATAAAGCACCATACCCTACCTATCAAAAGGCAGCACTGCAA
Source organism: Ichthyophis bannanicus (assembly GCA_033557465.1). Classification (NCBI taxonomy): domain Eukaryota; kingdom Metazoa; phylum Chordata; class Amphibia; order Gymnophiona; family Ichthyophiidae; genus Ichthyophis; species Ichthyophis bannanicus. Next base: position 254,708,349 of record CM066038.1, read on the forward strand.
ATATTAAACCAATACATTTCAGAGAATAACAATACATGACCTACTGGGGAAAGAGAACAAGTGGCAATGTCAAATAGGAATTACATAAATAGAATACCTCAGCTCAGTTACGCATGCAGAACATAGACCATCATCAAACAAGGAATCACAATTTAGAAACAGGAAGGCAATAATTAAATTGGGAACCCCAAAAGCCATACTTGGAATGTACAACAACACTGTAGAAATAAAACTATAAATTAATTTCCTCTTGTACTAAATAAAGCACAGATGTTAATGATTCACATTTCCCAGAGCTGACATATTCCAGTTAATAAATTCAAAATAAAGAGATATTTTTCTACCTTTTGTGCATTTGTTTTTTTTCAGTTGCAATTGATCCAGCCACTTTCTTCTGGTTTCTTTATGTCTTCTGCTAACTCTCCATCATCTGCTGTCCATTTGTCCTTTCTTCTCTCTTCTAGTTTTTTTCCATTCTCTATCTACATCTGCTTTAACATACTAATCTTTCTCCTTTTGCTCTTTCCTCATTCCTATTTCATCCACTCAAATTTTACCCCTCCATCCTCACTTACTCTCCCAATACCCAGCCAATTGAAGATTTTTCTTCCCTCCCACACAAAATATTTTTCTCCTCTCCATTTCACTCTCCCAGCCCCATCCCATTCTAATCCTCCCCCAACATCAGCTCCCTTCTCGTTCCAGCCCCACCCATCATCTGCTCCCGTCTAGCCCCCGCATCAGCCCATTTGCAGTCCTAGCCCCCCATCAGCCCATTTCTGGTCCTATCCTAGCCCCACCATCAGCCCATTTCCAGTCCTAGCTCCCCCATCTATTTCTAGTCTTATCCGAGTCCCTCCATCAGCTCATTTTCAATCCCAGCCCCCCATCAGCCAATTTCTAGTCCTTTCCTAGCCCCACCATCAGCCTATGTCAAATCCTAGCTCCCCTCCACTCAGCCCATTTCCAATCCAAGCCCCCAATGAGCCTACTTCCAGTTATGGCCCCTCCATGAGCCCATTTCATTCCAAGCCCCCACCACAGCCCATTTCCAATCTTAGCACCCCCAACAGCCCATTTCCAGTCCTATCCTAGCACCTCCATCAGCCCATTTCCTGTCCTAGCTTCCCCCCACTCAGCCCATTTCCAGTCCTAGCTGCCTCTCCTCACAGCCCATTTCCATTCCAAGCCCCCCTCCCCATCAGCTATTTGCATTTCTAGCCCCCTTCCACGCAGCCCATTTCCATTCCAAGCCCCTGTCCCCATCCCCATCAGCTATTTGCAGTTCAAGTCTCCCCTTCCATTCAGCCCATTACCAGCCATAGCCCCCCATAGCCCATTACCAGTCCTAAGCCCCCATCAGCCCACTTCCAGTCCTAACCCCCTATCACCCCATTTTCAGTCTTAGCCCCCCCATAGTCCATTATCAGTCCTAACCCCCACATCAGCCCATTTCCAGTCCTAGCCCCATCAGCCCATTTCCAGTCTTAGACCCTGTCCCCATCCCCATCAGCTATTTGCAGTTCAAGTCTCCCCTTCCATTCAGCCCATTACCAGCCATAGCCCCCCATAGCCCATTACCAGTCCTAAGCCCCCATCAGCCCACTTCCAGTCCTAACCCCCTATCACCCCATTTTCAGTCTTAGCCCCCCCATAGCCCATTATCAGTCCTAACCCCCCCATCAGCCCATTTCCAGTCCTAGCCCCATCAGCCCATTTCCAGTCTTAGCCCCCCATAGCCCAGTACCAATACTAACCCCCCATCAGCCCATTTCCAGTCCTAGCCCCCCCCCCCCCATAGCCCATTACCAGTCCTAGCCCCTCTCCCCCCATCAGCCCAGGGAAACTTTAAAAGAAAAAACAAACTTGCTGCTGCTGCTACTGCTGCCGCCGTGGCAGCGGCAGAATCAAGTGTCTCCCGTGGGTCCCCCGCCTGCCCAACAGAGCCCTCCCTCCTGCCCAACAGAGCCCTCCCTCGATCACTCTCCTTGGCGCGGCTTTCAGAGCCACGAAGGGAGAGTTTCCCTCTTGTGGTTCTGTTAAGCCGGCCAGGGCTGATGGGAAACAGAAAATGCCTGTTCTCATCAGCCCCAGCGGGCTTAACAGAGCCGCGAGAGGGAAAGAATCCCCTTCACGGCTCTGAAAGCCGCACCGAGGAGAGTGATTGAGGGAGAGCTCTGTTGGGCAGGAGGGAGGGCTCTGTTGGATGGACGGGGGTCCCGTGGGAGACACTTGTTTCTGCCGCTGCCACAGCGGCAGCGGCAGCAGCAAGTTTGTTTTTTCTTTTAAAGTTTTCCTGGGCTGATGGGCAGAATGTTGTTTGCGCGGGGCCCCCTGAAACGCGGGGCCCTGTGCAAACAACATTCTTGCTCAATGGACGGGCCGGCCCTGCTGCTATGATACGGTGGGTTTGCTATGGGTTCTAAATGATCAGTTTTTATAGTACTTCCTAATGGTCCTGGGGTTCGCACTAGATTATAGTAATGTAGAAATCTGGTAGTCTTTTTTTATCCAGACACTCATTAAGAGGCATGTTTACTAAAAGCGCATGTTAACATTATGCTAATATTTATGCAAATGATGTTCTTTATGCAAATGAGGCCTCTCGATGAATCTCCGCACATGGCCCCGCTCCCTCCTTGGGCCGCCCCTGGATTAGTCCAAATGTTTACCTTTTCAAAGCAAAGTTTGACTAGATTGTATCTATTTTCTAAGGATATTCTAACAGGAATTGCTATCTAGATATTGTCAATACAGACAAAATAGGCCAGTTCAAAATCTTTCAAAGCCTATCCTAAAGAAGATAAAAATATATTAAATAGAACTGAGGAAAGGGGGATCCTCGTGGAACTCCACATTTTGGATACCATGTTTTAGAAAATTCTCCACAGCTTTTTGCCTTATAACTGAGAAATCTCAGAAAAAAAGGGAACCACTTCAAGACTAACCCAGAATTTCCAATTTCCCTCAATTTATAAATCAATAACCCCCACTCTCTCTGCATTCTCTTCCTGCTGATTATGCATATTAAAATCACATAAAATAATGTATTGACTAATCTCATCTAGCAAAGAACCAAAATAAATATCAGTTCACCCACACCTACCTGTATTGTATGAGAGAGATTTTATAACAAACAAATACCCCCTTACTTAAAAGACAGCATAGATACCTCACATTCCTGCATACACAAACAAGCACAACACTTGCTTGAAATTCATATATATGCCCTAGAGGACAGAGTTGGGTCAGAAAATCTCCTTCATACAAGGGATAACAATCAAATTAGAGATCTCACATGTTCTATATTCCTGCTTAAAAGGAAAGGAACTATACTTCTCCTACCAATGACAACTCCATTTAGGAAGGTCACCATTTAATACCAACACCATGAATGTACAAATATTAAAATTTGAACTAATACTCAAACCGATAGTCCTACCAACTCCCCCACCACAAAATTTTATTAAAACCAAACTACTAATGTCCACCATAAATACACCTTCATCTCCTCTGTTACCCAGTCTTTAAAACCCAACAGCTCAACCTCAAACCTTTTTCATATTATATTAATAGTTCACGATGATATACTCACATTCATTACGTTTTACTCAAATGTTGTTCAAAGGGGCATGCCCCTTTGGCATGGTGGCACATCATAGAAATATGACTTGAAATAGACTCAGAAGCACAAATTGATGACATTATCATGTGGCCTGCAGAACGCCAGTGCTGTAGGTATTCAAAAGTGCTAAGTGCAACAAAGTCACCAAGTTGCTTGCTTCTCAGGTAAGCTTTCAGATGCCTAGCAGATCAGTCTAGCTGAATGCTTTCTCTCTCCGGCCTAGATTTAATGAGTGCATAGGGAAGAGAAGTGGTTTAGAAGGTAGAGCCAAGAAATAGGTCCCGAATTGAAGAGAGTTGTTAGCCACAAACCTGGACCCTGACAAGGCAGTTTCTCATCCTTGGCTAACATAGGATCTGAGCTATAAGTGGAAGTTGATTCCTTCTTGGTCTTATTAGGATCCTGTCCAATATGAGGGAGAGGAAAATAGCATCCTGCTATTTGACCCTGTTCAGGACATGATTGTCAATGCAGAAGGACTACTAATTTATTTTCATACAAAGTTGTATCTCATTATAGACACCTAAGGTGAATCACAAAACAATTAAGTCATAGTAAAAAACATGCACAACCAATTGTTTCCCACAAACAAGCACTTCTGTAAAGTTCATTCGTGTTTACCTCAGCAAACTAAACTCAAATGAATTAGTGATACTCTACTCTCTTTGCTAGAAAGTTAAAGTACCAGAAACAGGGCAGTCAAGTTAATCAGCTCAGGAGACTGGATTCTGGATTGGCCAAAATTGGAAACAGGATACTGGGATTAATGTATTTTGGCATGACCCAGTGTGGCATTTCTTATGTAATGAACCTCATTCCTTAGCCAGGGTATGTGGAGTCTGATCTCAGTCTCTCAACCTTACTGCTAATGTTTTCCATAGTACTTGCATTCTGCCAAAGAGAGCTCCCTTCTAGAGTTCATAGGATATAGCATGTATAGTAGGGGTATGCTGCATATGGATTCCAAAATGACCTCCATTGTATAACAGTATGATCCATTGCAATGTTTCCCAAAACTGCACTGGAAGTACACACTATCAATCAGTGAGCTTTCAGAATTACCCCAATGAAAATTCAAGAAATAGATTTGTCTATACGAGTTCTCCAATATATGCAAATATATTCCATGCATAGGTATTACAGTAATTCCGAACATCATACTGGTTAAGTGTGCCTTCAGAGCAGGATTGAGGAACATTATCTATTGTGTGGGTGTGGAATACTGCTGAGAAACCTGGCAGCCCAATTAGAGACAAATCCACATCAGATTTCTTGCAAAAATGATCCATCAGTGCAGTGGGAACTGTTTCTGCACCATATCAAAGTCTGATTCCGACAGACATAATTAAGCCAGTCTCCTTCATCCAGTCAAGCACAGAACTGAACAAGTCTAACACTTCTCCCCAAATAGGCATGTTTAACGCTTTATTGGCATCACCCCATCTGAGGAAATTTTAATAGTTCATTTTCTAAGGTCTTTACTTGCCTGCTTAACTAATTCGTAGGCATGATTGAGAACACAAGATATAGGTCGCAAACCACCTATAATGCTATCAAACTTCTCTTAATTTACCACACTAAGGTTGTGATGTAATAAACTGTGCTAATCTCAGTGCAGTGGTTTATTTCCAGTTTAGCACTGATTATTTGAAGAAGGTCCTTTGATTGTTATTTACAATGAAGACTTTTCTGAGGATTTAGTGTAGGAATTAATTTAGGAGAAGGAAATGTCCCTTCTATCCTTCAGGGCAATTTATAGACCCATGAGGCAATCGGCTACTCCTTGGTATCAAAGAGGTCTGCCTACCACAGGGCTACCACAGGTCTACCGCAGAAATACTGCCCCGGTGGTAACAGCTACCACAGACGAAATACAAATATTGCAGGAAATTTCCAGCCATATCTGTATTTTGTGCAGTATAGTCAGGGAGGTATGATTTAGGAGGGGAGTAGGCATGCCAATGCTCAGCAGTCACTGCACAAAAACTTGACACGCTATGACTGCCAAAATCGGCCTGATCACGGCTGCAGACAATTCCTCCCTCAAGAAGTAGTGTTACTTGAAGCTGATGCTGCCTGACCTGCTACCTGACCTACTTTGCAGTCACTGTCAATTGACAGTGACCATCTCCTCAGGATCCAATACCTCCCCCCAAGCCAAGACAGGGCCTCTCCTTGACTCCTTGACCATTGCTGGTGCCATGGATGTACTGATCTGCAGCAACGACAATGCTAACTGGCTGGACTCCCCCCCCCCCTTCAACACCCATCCCTCCAGACAGCTTCCACTCCCTATGGGGAACTATCTGGGGAGAGGGAATGGGGCACCTTCAACACAACAGTAAGAGCAGACTAGCCAGTTGATTCCCCTCCCTCCCTCCCCCTCCAATCAACTCCTAAAATCTTAACCAACCAGTCATCCCACTTACTCCCTCCCGCTCCCTTTAAAAACTACAAGCCTGGCTAGCTAGCTGACCGAAGGGGATCCCCATCACCCTCCAACCTGCAATACCCCCAAGCCCTTATCTTCAAAATACTGGTGGTCTAGTGGGCAAGGGGGTGGGAGTGGTCCTACTCATTCATGTCTTGTCCTCAGCAATCTCTAAACTGTGCCGATATTGAAGTGCTGACCCCTAGCATCCTGGTCCCATTTTTATTAATACAAGTGAAGAGGACAAGAGCGGTGCTGTCCCTGGCGTCAGCATGCTAGGGTCAGCACCATAAGATCGGCACTATTTTAGAGAGCGCTGAGGATGGAGTCAGGAACGAAGAATACTTTTCCTGCCCCAGTGCTCACTAGATCACCAGGATTTTGGGATTAAGAGCTTGGGGGAGGTCAGGAGGTGGGGTGAGCCAGGGGCCCCCTTCAGCCGACTGGCTAGCTGAGATTAATTTTTGAAGGGGGATGAGAGGAAGGGATGGAGGTCAACTGGTTAACCAGGACTTTAGATGTTGATGGGAGGGGGAGAGAAGAGGGTCCACTGGTTAGCCAGATCTTGCTGTTGTGCCGGGGGTGCCCTGATCCCCCTTGGACAGTTCCCTATAGGATTGGGAGCCATTTGAGCCTGCTTAAATAGGTGCCGCCGGCAGGAGAAAAGCCTCTGAAATTCTGCAGCCATCTTCATCGGCTCCCCGGTCGGGGTAGAGCACAGGGCGTGCGGCAAATTCCTGCTCCTGCACTCCAACCCAATCGGGGTTGTGGGAGGTCCCAGCGGCCTGCTTAAATAGGTGCCGCCGGCAGGAGAAAAGCCTCTGAAATTCTGCAGCCATCTTCATCGGCTCCCCGGTCGGGGTAGAGCACAGGGCGTGCGGCAAATTCCTGCTCCTGCACTCCAACCCAATCGGGGTTGTGGGAGGTACCAGCGGCCTGCTTAAATAGGTGCCGCCGGCAGGAGAAAAGCCTCTGAAATTCTGCAGCCATCTTCATCGGCTCCCCGGTCGGGGTAGAGCACAGGGCGTGCGGCAAATTCCTGCTCCTGCACTCCAACCCAATCGGGGTTGTGGGAGGTCCCAGCGGCCTGCTTAAATAGGTGCCGCCGGCAGGAGAAAAGCCTCTGAAATTCTGCAGCCATCTTCATCGGCTCCCCGGTCGGGGTAGAGCACAGGGCGTGCGGCAAATTCCTGCTCCTGCACTCCAACCCAATCGGGGTTGTGGGAGGTCCCAGCGGCCTGCTTAAATAGGTGCCGCCGGCAGGCGCACCCTCGCCTTGCGGGCCCGCGCCTGAGGGCCTCGCAAGAGGGCCCTTTGGCGTGGCCCTTAGGCGGGGCACGACAGGCGGGAATCATACCAGCAACCCAAGCGCACAACCTCCAGGCGAAGCACCAGATCGTCACCATACAATAGAGTTGGACAGGACTTGCTCACAAGTAAAGAGTCTATTTTTGGAAGGTCACCAGCTGAGTCCAGTTTTGTTTTCAAGTGATTGTGACCCTAGCTCTCCCAGGAAGGATTGAGCTCCAAACGAGGTTTACACCACCCACAATCATAGTCACACCTACATCAGGAACTGACCTTGACGACATCAGGAACTGCAAGTATTACCAACACTATTTGAACAGTATTAGCCTCTGTAATACTTCCTATCCCAAAACGCTACCTATTGCCATTATTTACTGTTGCCAGTATATACTTTCATTTTACTGTATTTACTGTTACCATCACTTACTGCTGCCAATATTTTCTCTCATTCACTGCATCCATTGTTGCCTGTATTACTGTTGCCAGTATCCACTCTCATTCTACCACATTCACTGTTGCCTGTAATTACTGTTGCCAGTATCTACTCTCATTTACTGTATCTACTGTTGCCTATATTTACTGTTGCCAGTATCTACTCTCATTTACTGTATTTACTGTTGCCTGTATTTACTGTTGCCAGTATCTACTCTTATTACAGTTGCCAGTGCACGACGGTTGCCTTATGTACTATCGCCTCTATTGCTATTATCACCTGCATTCACAGTACTATTGCAATTAATCTTTCCTGAGTGCAAACACTGCATCACACTGTACTGTAGCCAACATTTCCACAATTATCTTTCTCATTACTAACACCCAAGAGAATGTACAAAGTTCTGCTCTTATTTATGACCTTCCTTACCCTTGGTCTCCCTTACTCATCAAATGCTCTCAACCATGATACATATCACATACCAATCCTACGCACATACGGAAGGAGATGGTCCGAATTCCCCCACCACACTACAGCAAAAAATAACTTTACATCCCACTCCCATCTACTCAACATTCCTCTCCAAACCATCAAAAGGATACAAGAAGAGAAGCAACATCACCAACGCCTGCTAAAATGTGCACTGATAAATGCCAGATCAGTACGATCTAAATGGCCTGCAGCCATCGACCTGATACCCCAATATAATCTCGACATCTTGATGATTACGGAGACATGGCTATCCGACTGTGACAACGTACTACTGAATCAGATGCTGCCACCAGGTTTTGTGATATACACATCTCACAGATCCAGTCAAAAAGGAGGCGGAACCCTCATTCTGGCCAAAGCTGATTTACACTTCAAGATGTGCAACTCCTCTAGCTCAACGTACCTTGACTCCCTCACTATAACTAATGAGTTCTGCACAATCCACCTTTTCTATCGGGCACCCTCCCCCTCACCAGATGATCTTCCAACTATAATTGAGCAGGCATGCTCCACATCCACCTCACGCTCACCAAGTTGGCTAATCGGTGACTTTAATCTCCCATCTCTTCAAGACAGCCACTCAGCAGCATTCCTTGACGCCCTGGAGGACCTAGGTTACAAACAGCATGTCGATTCACCCACCCACACTAAGGGTGGTAAACTAGACCTTGTTTTCGCACCTCTCTCCAACGACTCAATACCCCTAACTCTCGCATTATCGGTAATACCAGTACCCTGGTCGGACCACAGTCTTCTCATTTTCAATATACCCATTAGTGCATTCCACAAAAGCCGAAAGTCCCCTAACACATCTGGATCCCACTCAACCCGCTTTAGACCACTCAACCAGAGCATAGTCCTAGAGAATCTCAGACCTCTCATGGCCAACACAACCATGGACTTAGATGATCTCATATCCAAATGGGATGAAAACCTGAGAGCTGCCTCCTGCCCATCACTCACCGAAAAGAAAATTCGAAAACGTGAACATACTCCATGGTTCTCCACAGACCTTCGTTCATCCCTCCACCATTTACGCAAACTCGAGCGACAGTGGCGACGAACTCACTCCCCCGAGGCGCTGGTAGCATACAGCTCATACCTAACTACCCACCGAGCAAAGATATCACAGAGCAGGAAAACTTACCACTCAGGATTAATAAAACGCTCCATCAACAAACCACATGCTTTGTTCAGCATAGTAAAGTCCATAACAGGTGAACCGGTCTCAGCTCAACCCCCTATGCCGCAGCCGCAGGACTACGCAAACTACCTGCAGTCAAAGATGATTAAAACCAACACAGACATAAATGTCAATAACGCCCCCACTTCACCTAAGACATCCCATGCTATGCCACTTCACAACTTCTCCACTGTATCAAATAGCGAGGTTGTGAACATTATTGCCTCAATCAACCCCAGTACAGCTCCTAATGACCCGTGTCCAGCCAGCTGGATCAAGGACATGCGACATGACCTCAGTCAAATATTGAGCAAAATACTGAACCAGTCTTTCTCATCAGGTTCATTCCCGCAGAGCCTAAAACACACTTCCATCAAGCCCCTACTGAAGAATAATAGACTGGACCCATCCAAGGTTGATTCCTTCAGACCTATCTCGAGCATCCCACAGCTTGCAAAAATCATTGAGAAGGCCGCCCAACAACAAATCCAACATCATATTGACACTGAAGCACCACTAGATCCATCGCAACATGGCTTCAGGGAAGCACATAGAGTTGACACAGTCCTTACAACCCTATTCAATGTTCTAGTAACAGGAACAAACAACATACAACAGGGTTTCGTCCTCATCTTCCTGGACATCTCCGCTGCTTTCGACTCTGTGAGTCATGATATACTCCTACAACGCTTGAAAGATAAGGGGATTCAAAGCACAGCACTCGAGTGGTGTAAATCCTACCTATCTAACAGGTGGCAACAAGTAAAAACAGGCCACGCATCCTCAGAACCATTCCTGCAATCACAGGGTGTACCTCAAGGATCGTCCTTATCGGCACTAATGTTTAATATCTACATGCAGCCGATATGTGACTTGATCAGATCCTTTAATGTACAATGTCTCGCTTACGCAGATGACATCCTCCTATATATGCCGTTCACAATTGAACATCCAGTATTCTCCCCAATAATCAAATGTTTTGAAGCTGTAGCTGAATGGTTGCTATCACAAAACCTTCGGATTAACCACAGCAAAACTGACGTTCTTTTTGTCACAAGGAACCGTAAGTTCATACCGCCTCCATCACTACTCGTCAACAACATAGAGTTGAAATCAAAAGCTACCATCCGTTACCTCAGCATCACATTGGATCAGCACTTGGATATGACAACTCATGTCAAGAACATCACAAAAAACGTATATTATAAGATCAAATCGCTACGTCACCTCCGCTCCCTACTAGATCCCACAGACTTCCGAACAACCTTCCAAGCATTAGTCCTCCCACACCTGGATTTTGCCAACATCATCCTACATGGCCTCCCTCAATCAACTTTAAACCCGCTCCACCTAGCCATGAATACAGCCGCCAGAGTCCTCTCCGGCTCATCAAGATCTGACCATATAACACCCATCATGAAAGAACTGCATTGGTTACCATTACATGCCAGAATCCAGTATAAGTCTTTAGTCCTTACTTTCAAGGCACTAAATAACTACCCCCCTACGCCAATCAGCAAGCTCATCTATGGCACCCTGGAAAACAGAAAAAGGAGAACCACATCAATGAACACCTTAATTGTCCCGAAGATAATAACGAAGTGCACTAAGGCCACCTCCAACAGGGCCTTCTCCTTATTTGCTCCTCTAAACTGGAATGCACTACCTCACGAAATCCGTGCTATCAAAAACCTAATCCTATTCAGAAAAGCATTGAAATACCACCTGTTCACAAAATGCTACCCAGAAGTCAACCTAGTCACTAACAAAACTACCACCTCAATACAACCTGAAAAGGGCTAGTTGGTCAACCTTTCTCTCTAGTCTTATTAGTGAACCACATTGTAACATCCAATCGAGTTTGATATTACTGTATATACCATTAAGTTAATCTGTACATAGTTCCCCCGGTTGTCCTATTGTTGAAGTTCCCTGTTCAATGTAAAACTCAATGTTACTTGTATGCATTGTAGTATGTTCTTGTTCTATGTACACCGCACTGATTATAATAGCGCGGTATAAAAGAATTGTTAAATAAATAAATAAAAATAAATAAATTTGAGGGGGTAGATGTTGAAGGAGAAGAATCCGGTCACTCGACATTGTCGGTGCTGCAGATCTATACATCTGCAGCACCAGCAATGGTCACAGGATGGATGGAGCCCTGTCTAAGCTTGAGGGGGGGGGGATTGGTAGAGATAGGGGTAATTACTCTGTTCTTTCCTTGGACTTGCCATGGATCTTGCGATCCCTGCATTGGCAGGCACTGTGGGACTTCCCGCGCTACCTGCCGATACAGGGATTACGGGTCTCTGCAGTAAGTGTAAAACATCCATGGTATCTACAGGGGAAAGATTGAGAACACTCCCAGCAAATACCTTGGGCTTTTTGCAGCTATCACCATAGGCACATTGAAATATCCCCTGTAGTACAGTTCTCTATGGGGCATTTTTACTTTGCTGCATTAGCTGTTAATGCAGTGATAACGTGGGAAGAGCACGCCGCGGTAACTGCTAACACGGGCCAAGTGCAGATAGTGCAGGGAATTTTCTTTGCTATCTGCATATCAGGGGGGGCTAAAGGCAATCTGCTGCCTGAGGCAAAAAAATGATATGAGTGGGGCTTTTTCAGAAATCAAATCAGAGACTGAACCAAACCAAAAAGCTGATTCGATTATATGGAGGAAATGCAAGATGTTTGCACACGGGGCCGTATCGAGCTGCAATCGCGCCCTTTGCGACTTGCAGCTCAGGCACACGCCCCCCCCTTCCCCCATACCTCCGTCCAGTGCTATTTCCCTGCTGCTGCCGCCCTCTGTTTTTTTCACGGCGGTGCCAGCAGCAGGGAAAGAGCAGGCAGCGCTTGACGAAGGTATGGGGAGGAGGAGGGGGTCATGCGCCCGATCTGAAAAGTGCCAGCACTTTAAGCAGATCTGTCCCTCCCTGCTCTGACATCATGTCGGAGGAGGGAGGGACCAGACCTGCTTAAAGTGTTGCAGAAAGGCTTGGGGGTTCATTTCGGCTCCCTGCTATTGTCCTGCCAGTGGCGGCAGGGCAACAGCAGACAGCCAAAATGTGCCCCCCAAGCCTTTGTGCCCTGTGCGGCTGCAATGCTTGCACTGCTTGCACAGGGCTAGGTACGTTCCTGTCTGCACACCAATGAACTAAATGACAGCAAGAACCAACAGCACAGTTTATAAAACTAAATTATAGCTCTTTTTTATTTTGTTGTTGTAAACTGTGTTATTTAACATTTCTTATATACTGCCTTTCATGATATCAAAGTGGTTTACATTGAACAGGGCATTATAACTTGGAAATAACTATTTTACAGGGAACATGGGCAATGGAGGGTTAAGTGGCTTGCCCAAGGCCACAAGGTGCACCTGTGAGACTAGAAACCCCAGTTGTTCTGGCCCAAGGTTGCTACCCTCTAGCAGGATTTGAACCCCTGACTTTCTTGCCTGAGGTAACTTGCCCCAACCACTAGGCCACTCCTCCCTCATGGTTCTTGCTTTTTCTTTTTCAACATATACTTTGCATCCACAGTAGGTGCAGAGCAGACCCAGGACATTCACCCACAGAACTCAATATTTTTTTTTTTAAATCTGATTCTGATCATCTCACTAACAACAACAACCAGCATTCTCCAGTACCAGGCATATTGTGAACTAATACAAAACCCTACAACAAAGAGCAAACCTACCATAGCATACCATATCAGCAGAAACTTCCAAAACTCACATAAGGAGCCGATCCAAAAAAAAGTGTCACTGTAAATACTACAGTGGGCCCTGGAGCATCCATACACCTATTTGAAAAGCTGAACAAGTCAAATTACTATAGTACAGTATAGATCTTTATGTATAAACTCCATGTTAACAGAACACCTGACCTCAGTCATGCACTCACAACATCGACCCTCACCAAGTACAGAATAAGTAACCACAATCTAAAGTAAAAATAAAAATATGTAGACAAAATTTAAACTGAAACCCCAAGAAGCCAGAGTCCACATGTAATGCACATGTAGTGCAGATAAATAAGAGATGCAGTTCCCCAATACTGTGTAAAATATATAAATAGCACAGTCCAATCACTAAAATTAAATAAAATAATTTTTTCTACCTTTGTTGTCTGACCATTTTATTCTCTGATCATGCTGTTCCCGATCTGAGGCTTCTGCTTTCCTGTCTTCTCTTAGCTCTCTTTCTGTAGTCTATGGTCCATGGTCCATCTGCCATTTCTTATCTCTTCATTTGTTTTCTTCACTTCCTTCCATCAGCCCATTTCCATTTCCAGTAATCCTCCCCAGTATCAGCCCCCTTTCCAGTCGTCCCATCCCAGTACCTTCCAATGTCAACCCCCTTACATTCCCACGACTGCCACTGGTGTCCATTCCCTTCCAGTCCCCCTCCTTCCCCACTGTCCAGCCCCTTCTAGTCTAAATACCATCCCAGGTATCAGCTCACATTCACTCTCAGTGCCACCCCCCCCCCCAGTCAGCTTCCTTCCAGTTGTCCTACCCTATGTCCATTGCCTTTCCAGTGCCATTCGCATGTCAGCTCCCTTCCAGCCTTCTCCCCATTACCCAGCCACCTACCACTCCCATCCCTAAGTGTCATCTCCCTTCCATTCCCTCTTCAGTACATCCCAGGTGTCAGCTTCTTTCCAGCCCCCCTCCTTCCCCCATGTCAGCTCCCTTCCTGCCCCCTCCTTCCCCTGGCAGACCCCCTCAGTATCCTCTCCCTTCCAGTCCTATTCTAAAATCCACCCACATCAGCCCATTTGTAGCCCTAACCCCTAGTTTTCTTCCAGGGCCAGTAGCACTCTCCTTCCCTCCCGCATTAGCCCATTTCTTGTCCTAGCCCCATTAACAGCCCACTCCAGTCCTAGCCCCCCAATCAGCCCATTTCCTGTCCTAGCACGCTCCCCCAATAGCCCATTAGCAATCCTATCCCCCTTCCAATCAGCCCATTTCTAGTTCTAACCCCCCCCCAATCAGCCCATTGCCAGTCCTTGCCCCCCGATAGCCCATTAGCAGTCCTAGCCCCCACTCCCAATCAGCCCATTTCCACTTCTAACCCCCCACGATAGCCCATTAGTAGTCCTAGCCCCCTCCTGATCAGCCCATTTGCAGTTCTAACCCCCCTCCATCAGCCCATTTCCAGTCCTAGACCTCCCCCCATCTGCCCATTACTATTTTCCTGTGCCACCCCCGCCCAACAGGCCGGCCCCAGACCTTCTTTAGAGAATTACAAAAAAAAAAAAAAAACTGCTGCAAAAGCTGCTGCCACTGCTGCTGAAGCAGCGGCAGCATGAAGTGTCCCGTGGCTGCCGCCTCTGAGCCCTCACACAGCACTCCCCCACCCCCACAAACCGGCTCAGCTTTTCAGAGTCGCACAAAGGGAGAGTGTTTCCCTTTCCCGCGGCTCTGTTAAAGCTGAGCCTGCAGGCGCTGATGGAAAACAGCATTTCCTGTTTCCCATCAGTGCCTGCAGGCTCAGCTTTAACAGAGTCACAGAGTCATAGAGTCGCCCCTGCTGCATACCACACATTTGTGGCATACTTGGGCATAGTGTGTGCAAGGAGTGGGCATGTCTTCAATGAGTGGTTACTGTGAGCGTTGGCTGCACATGGCAACCACTGGTTTTGAAGACATCGCTGTTATAAATAGCACCATCTCAATGGGTGGCATTAGCTGTATCCACTGTACTGTGGTACCATGATCTCAGCATTGTTGTAGTGTTATCTACTGTGGAAATGCTGTGCCTGCCCCCAACAGATAAGGTGTGGCTCTTGCAACTAATGCGGCGCTATTTGCACTAATCTGCCACGTTCGTTGCAAAGGCCTATCACGTCTTAATAAACATGTCCTATGTGTGTACACCCTTGTTTTATAAACATGCATATACATTCCAACCCCATCCCTGGTCTACCCAAACTACACCCTTAGAAAGCCCTATGAGTGGTTCATGTGAATATACATGCTATATTTTGGTATGTGTGGGTTTTATGTATTGTGATGATCAAGTATGCACACACAAATATTTTTGGCCCCCAAGAACTAGGGGGAGCTTCAATAAGGTGCTGGGAGATCCCATATTTAGTGAAAACAGGGCAACATCCACAGACAGTGATGGATTCCTTAAGAGCTGGGCATGGGTGTTGTTTGCATTTTTATTTTGGGGAGGGGCAAAGGATAAGAAAGTCATACTGAAAGTGAGGGTAAGGGTACCAGATCACCATTAAGGTCTGCAACATAGGAGGGCTACTGCCACTCCATCCCCCTCCCCCCCCCCCCAAAAAAAACTTTACCTATGGGGCTGAGGCAATAGCAGTCACCTTAAGGGAACTTCAATGCTCCTGGTTAACCAAAAGAGTTCAGCAGGTGGCGGGGTGGGGGGGGGGGGGTGGAGATCAACTAATGTAAGCTGGGGAAATACAAAGCTGAAGACACTGCGTTCTGGGAAGTCTGATTGGAAAATGCAGATACCCCTAAGGAAAACCAGCTGAGGTGTGAAGTGGGTAATACTGAGAGGTGAAAGCTCTGGACTGGGTAGACTGATGAAAAAAAACAGGTACCTGGTGTAATTGGATAGCAGGGGAGCAAGGTCAGCTAAGGTGTGCTGGGGAAATACAGAGGTGAAAGCTCTGGGTTGGGAGTCTGATAAGTGAAGGCAGGCATCTCAGAGCAGTTGTCTGTTTGCTTTAATTGTGAGCCTTGAAGTGTGAGGAGGAGGAGTATTGTCATCCCTGCCAGAACAGGAGCGGTTTGACAACCTTACCCTGGCTACAGCTACAAGCAAATTTGGGCTGGAACAACCTTAAATGACCTGATATAATAAGGAAAAGTATAAATAAGTATGGGCCTGATATTCAAAGAAAGCAGCATGGTTAAAAGACCTGCTAACCGTGTCAGGCCACTGAATATCCCAGATAAAGATATATTCCCATGTCAGATCTGCTAACCGTGTTACTTCCTTTGAATATAGGGCCCATAGTTTTTTACACTGGTTGATATTATATAAGAGCTCATTTAAGCTTGTATGCGAACACATATGCACAGGAATCATTTTATAAAATTGCTTTCTCAAGGCTTATTTTACATGTAGTGTGGTAGACTATGGCCTATAATAGCCTGAAAACGTATGAGAGGCCTGTAAGCTAGGCCTGAGTCCCCAACCCCACCAGAGATTAATAGTGCTGAGAAAGACCAAAGTCAGTAGAAGTTTGAGAATCCGCTTTAAACTGCTTTTGATAAGTTTGTATGAATCCTTTATTAAATTCTTTTATGCTGATGATAGATATATTCCAGTGTTCTGCATTCTCACATTCCCTGAGCTTAGAAATGACCTTGCAGAAGAGATGTATCCATGTCTAGAAACTGTACCATTGTTAGAATAGCCTGGGAAGGGGGAACAGGGTGCTAGGCCCAGAGAGGGTCCTCAATTGGACAGGTGCAGGGGGCGTTGGGACCAATAGAAAGGTTGCCTGTATCAAACTGTGAAATTGCATATAATGAATCTGCTGCTGTATTTGGTTGCTCATTCTTTTCAGACACAAAAGGTGTCCGTTTGAGCCTGTGCACAATAAATTGGCTTGGATCTTTGAACTGACTCCTGGTACTATTTATTGCATGCTTATCAGCTGCTACAGTAGAAAAGGTTCTTATAAAATTGTGCTTAGGTATATACATGCTCTCACAGCTAGGGGGTGATACCAGGTATAGTGAGACTCATGAAAAGTCAACCCAGACTAAATTTTCTCTTATTCCCACGCCAGGTTGCACTCTAAGCATAGAGAACAAATGTGCACATACCACTGATAATGCTACAAACTGCTTTTATGTTGAAGCAGCGAAGTGCAGACAATGAATAAATCCAGGAGTCAATTTACAGGGTCCAAGCCAATTTATTGTGCACAAGGCCCAGTTAGTCAGAGCTTCAAAAAGGACTGAGCAACGTTCTTACAGAGACATCTTCATTTATACATTTCTTTTCAATTTGATACATGCAAACTTTATATTGGTTCCAACGCCTCCTGCACCTGTCCAATCAGAGATCCCTCCTGGGCCTAGCACCCAGCTCCCTCCTCTTGGACTGTTCTAATAATGGTGCAGTTTCTAGGTTTGGATACTTCTCTACTGCAAGGTCGTTTCTAGCTCTAGGAATGCAAGCATTGAAACATTTCTATCTTCACAGCACAAGAGAATAATGAAAGATTTATGCATTCATGAAAACTTCTTATTAAGCAGTTTAAACAGTTTTCTCAAACTTTTACAGACTTTGGTTCTTTACTGAGATGGGGGTTGGAATCAGGGCCTAACTTACAGGCCTTTCACATTTGCAGACTATTATAGGCCATAGCCTGCCACATTCCCCCCTTTGATTATTCTCACCCACTAGTGAGAAAGGGTGAGAATTAAATCACATATTAAACTTACGTAACCGTATCATCTTGGGGTATTGGGGAATATTGCCACATAGCTAATATTTTCATAGCTGCCTTCCGTTCTACAGTGCTATCAATAACTGAGGTTATCATGCGTAAGCAAAGGGGTAGGAGACATGGGAGAAACAAGCAGACAGCCAATATGAGTAATACAATAAACACAAGGGTCTTCATACCCCCTAACCATGAAAATGCTGAACCAAACCACCCATCAAGCTTCAGGCCATGCCAGGTCTGAACAGGCACATAAGCTTGTGTGCGTATTTGAGTAGCTATATCTTCAACAACATGTCCATTATTATCAATCTGAAACCAGTAAAGCACTAACTCTTTTAGCTAAGCAAAGTACACAGATGCGTACAGCTATTTATCAGAATTGTTTAGCTCTAGATTATTTGTTAGCAGCTGAAGGTGGAGTGTGTGGAAAATTGAATTTAACCAACAGTTGGTTAAATTCAATTTTCCACACACTCCACCTTCAGCTGCTAACAAATAATCTAGAGCTAAACGATTCTGATAAATAGCTGTACGCATCTGTGTACTTTGCTTAGCTAAAAGAGTTAGTGCTTTACTGGTTTCATTGGTTATTATTTCAACAACAGCTTGTAAGCGTATAATATGATTTATCATATACACAGGAGTACGATATCCCCATGTACCATCTTGCTCCCATGTAGCAGGTCCATAGTATGAAATAATTCTCTCAGGTGGCCACTCCTCCTCCTTCCACTTGTCCCATTGGCCTATTTTCAAGACCTCTCGTTTCTGCCGACTCCTGTACACGGGAAAGCCCAGTTGTTCTCCATGGGACGTAGGCAACAGGAAAAAAGAAGGTTGTATGGTTCCTAAGGTACATGCTCCTCCCCAGTGGTGAGGAAGCCTAGCATATGCTCGGGTTCCACAAATCCAGTACAGTCCAGGTGGTGCTTTCCAGGCATTATAAGCTGCTAGATTAGTCCAGATGCTGGCAAGATTAGGGAAACGAACTAGAGGGTTGGAGGCTCTGAAGCGTTGACTCCTGACCACCAAGACGTCTTCTTAGTGTACTGTTGTAGAACCTCTGATTGAGACAGACCAGCTGTCCAACTTCCATGGCAAACTGTGGTCCAAAGCGAGCAAAACACAAATTACCAACAATGGGGTGGGCCAGTACCCATTCACTAGTAGTCTGATGTAAATCAGTCTGATTATAAGGCATAGAATAGTTCACTTCTTGTGCCTCCCAGGGCCATTGGTCTCCCATCTTAGTCCCTCCACAGAAAAGGCAGTCTGAAATGTGGAGACTAGATGCTACTGCCCCGGCGAGCTCAATGAACAAGTTTTGGGAGGCATGAGGAATCTCAAACTCTGCCTTCATGGCTTCATAGAAAGAGTGATGTATTCGATAAGGTGCAGATGCATGAGTCTTAGTATTCAGCTGTATATGTATAAATGTTCCAGGATCTACGCCTCCTCCTGCTATCCATAACTCAAATTTGTACCCCTGCTTCCACTGGCTAGGGTTAAATATGATGAGTTGCACCGGATTACAGGCACCTTTCTTACAATTCTTAGGTTCTGGTAATGATAATTTCTCCAAGATGGCCTCTTGATTATCTCCATCTCGTCCCATAGGCGCACCAGGCCAGGTAGCATAATACACGCATTCCCACTTGGAACAGTAGTAAGCATCTTTGGATGATGTACTGTAGACGGTTGGGGAAGATTTCCCAGTACACTTTCCCCATCCGTATGCTCCTTCAGGACACATATATTTATCATCATAGTAGTAGGCATGCTCCCAATATCCACACTTGTAATAGACATTTCGGTTGATCACCTCACAAGCATCAAAACTCAGGGTAACATGCTTCGTGGGATCAGGAAGCTGTCGGGTGGCATTTATGAGGGCTCCGTCCTCATCATTCCATCATATCTCGAGTACATAATAAGAGGGGTTCTGCCGGGGGTTGTAACAAGTCTTACTTTTCCCCTTTGTACAAATGTTTAACTCTGTACCATTATATATACACCGCCTGACTATATCAGTGCAAGTATAGTAGGAATGGTAAAGTAAAGTCTGAGTGACCTTCTGTCCAGTTCGGGTGGTAGTTATGCAAGCTGCACAAGGGGGTAAGGCAAAAGTCTTTTCCAGGAATCCCAGGACCACCACTCTCACAAGATAATAGTGGAAGAACATTATGATTAGTCTTTGGAGGTCAACTGGAATATTGGGTACGTTGAGCTTGTAGAGTTTCTTCTTCTTTTCTGCTTCGACTGCCACTCTTGCGTGGCAGGGGTGGGATTGTAGATTTCGGAAGATTCTTATAGTGCTGGTTGTCTCCGCAATGTGAGTCGCAATGGAGTCTCAGGATCATTTACTGAAGTCCATTGACCAGGTTCAGGAGCAGCTGCTAGTTTCACTCGACTGTGATGGATCCAGGGTTCGAGTTCTGCGACTTTTACTGCAGTTGGGGTTGACAAGATGACAACATAAGGTCCCTTCCAATGCGGCGCCAGCAGGGTTTTTCTCCACTCTTTGATCCAAACTGACACTCCTGGCTTGAAGGGATGCAGAGGTTCTGTCAGATTGATGGGCAATTGATCTTGCACCCAGGCATGAAAACTCTGCAAAACAGAACCTAAAGCCAATAGTTCTTGTCTAGTTATTTCAGATCCCATTTGTTTCATATCTCCTTTAATTCCCTGTATAATGGGCGGAGGTCGCCCATACAAAATCTCAAAAGGGGAAACTCCCAAAGATTTAGTTGGAGCAGAACGTATCCTAAGAAGGGCTATAGGGAGAACCTGGAGCCACTTTAGGTGTGTTTCTTGACAAAGCTTGGACAACTGAGATTTCAGGGTTCTATTCATGCGTTCTACCTTCCCTGAACTCTGGGGTTTATAGGCAGTGTGCAGTTTCCACTGTATCTGTAGAGCTTGAGCTAACTGTTGAGTCACTTGGGATACAAATGAGGGTCCATTGTCTGACCCTATAGTCAATGGTATTCCAAATCGAGGAATAATCTCATGGAGCAGTATTTTTGTGACTTCTCGAGCCTTCTCTGTTCGGGTGGGACGGGCTTCTACCCACCCAGAAAATGTGCAAACTAGAACTAACAGGTAGTGATATCCTTTTGCTCGTGGCATTTCAGTAAAATCTACTTGAATATCACTCATGGGGGCCACCCCTACTGACTGAACTCTTGGGGGTGGAACGGGACCCTGCCTAGCATTGTTCTTGGCACATGTCAAACATTGCTGTGCTACTGAAGCAGACAGGGGTCCTAGTAGTGAGATGCAAAAATGGGGTCTTAGGGCTCTTTCCATGGCCGTTTTCCCATAGTGTGTGGCCTGATGAAAAGCATGAACAAAAGCTGGCCCTAATGCTTCAGGAATGACTGTAGGACCTGGAGGTGAGCTACCCTCTGGAGGTGGCAGCACTATCCAACCTTTTTCTGTTAGGACCCCTCCCTCCTTTTCACAGAAGTAATCCAACTCTTTTGTGGTGTATCGGGGAGCCCATGAGCTAAGGGGCACGGGGAATATGGCTGCTTGCACTGAAGTGTCTTGGGTCACAACTCGTCCAGTTGTGGCTGCTTTTCAGGTGGTGGCATCAGCAAACCTATTTCCTCGGGTAACTTCTACTTCTGTCTGGTGACCTCGACAGTGCATGACTGCAACTTGCTTAGGGGCCCATACAGCATCTAATAATATCAATATCTTGGGCCCATACCTAATGGACTTGCCTCATGAGGAGATCAACCCTCGCTCTTTATACAAGGCTCCATGTGCATGCAAAGTGGTAAAGGCATACTTGGAATCTGTGTACACATTTAAACGGAGTCCTTCTCCTAATGTCAGTACTCTAGTGAGAGCTATCAGTTCAGCCTTCTGCGCTTAAGTTCCTGGGGCCAAAGCTGAGGACTCAACTACCAGATCAAGGGTCACCACTGCATATCCAGCACAACGATGTCCATTGATGACAAGACTGCTTCCATCCACAAAGAAAGTCTGTTCAGAATCCTCCAAAGGAACATCAGTTAAATCTGGGCGACTTGAAAATACAGTGTCCATAGTCTCTAAACAGTCATGATCAGGGGGCCCAGGACCAATTGGGAACAATGTAGCAGGATTCAGAGCTTGACTAACTTTTAACTGTATCTGGGGGTTTTCGCACAACATGCTCTGATATTTTAACATTCGTGAATTCGTTAGCCAGAAACTTCCTTTGTGTTCCATGAGGGTGAGGACAGAATGGGGTACAGTCACTTGAAGATTTTGTCCTAGAGTGAGCTTATCTGCTTCGTTCACTAAAAGGGCTGTTGGGCCAACCTCTTGCTACCACATCCAGCTGTTTTGACAAATAGGCTACTGGCCGCTGCCAAGATCCAAAAGATTGGGTCAGCACCCCTAGAGCATTTCCTTGTGACTCATGGACATAGAGATGGAAAGGCTTCTGGACATCTGGGAGACCCAGAGCTGGTGATGACATCAGAGCGCTTTTCAGAGATCGAAATGCTGCATCCTGTTCAGGTCCCCACTTCAGTGGAGACCTTTCCATTCCTTTGGTAACTTGATACAATGGTTTTGCTAGCAGTGCAAAATTGGGGATGCGACAGTACCCTGAGGCCCCCAGGAAGGCTCTCACTTGCCTCCTGGTGGTTGGAGTGGGAATACTGCATACAGCTTCTTTGCGTTCAGGTCCCAAGAGTCGAATTCCGCTGGACAACTGGAACCCTAGGTATTTAACTTCAGTTTGACATA
This sequence comes from Ichthyophis bannanicus, assembly GCA_033557465.1. Lineage (NCBI taxonomy): Eukaryota > Metazoa > Chordata > Amphibia > Gymnophiona > Ichthyophiidae > Ichthyophis > Ichthyophis bannanicus. The sequence continues at coordinate 254,731,020 of CM066038.1, forward strand.
GTTGCGCCTTAGCTTGTGAGACTTTGTATCCAGCCTCGTTCAAAAGGTACAGAAGTTCACTGGTGGCTTGTAGACATTCACTTTCTGAGTTGGTGGCTATGAGCAGGTCATCCACATACTGAAGGAGAACCCTTTGTCCTGGGTTCACTGAGTAACTTGAAAGATCTTGATTCAGGGCAACACTGAAGAGAGTAGGTGAATTCTTGAATCCTTGAGGTAATCGAGTCCAGGTGAGTTGGCCCCGCCTTCCTGTTGTGGGGTCTTACCATTCAAAAGCGAACAAAAGTTGACTGGTGGGGGCCAGGCGTACACAGAAAAAGGCATCTTTTAGGTCCAGGACGGTGAAATGAGTAGCTTCAGCGGGGATCAGTCCCAAGAGAGTATAAGGATTTGGTACTACTGGGTGTATAGTTTCAACTGCATCATTTACCCGCCTCAGATCTTATTTATTTTATTTATTTTTATTTATTTAACACTCATTTTTATACCGCATCTTCCATAGATCAGATGCGGTGTACAAATAACAACAATTAACAAAGCGAAGTTTGTTTTACATGGAACATCTTAATTATACATAGAACATCTTAAAATATCATAAATTAGAAGTTAAGTCTAGGAACTAAACAGTGATTTTAAACTGGAACTGTGTTAAAACAATTAACTAACAAAATGTAGTGTCTATATACATAAGACAGTACATAACAGATACAACTATATACATGAGGAGGTATTAGGGCATAAGAGAGTTGGATAGTCATTTCGTTTGCGGTAAGTGTGTTGTCCATTTAGGTGGGAGGTTTGTGCTTTATGTGGTTAGTTATCTGTTTAGCCTTTATCTAAGTTGAGTGCAAGGTTTTCCATGGTGTTGTAGTGTTTGGTGAATAGATACGTTTTTAATTTTTTGCGGAATTCCATGATCTCCGTTAGTGATCGTAGATCCTCTGGTAGGGAATTCCAGATAGTTGGAGCTATGTGAGAGAAAGCTCTATTGTTGGTTAATTTATGTGCTTTTATGTAGTCCTTCGGAATCTTTAGTTTATTTAATTGCTCTTTTCTGTGGGTAGGCTTAGGTGTTTCTTTGCATATTAGATTACATAGTGTAGTCGGAGCCATGTCATTTAATGCTTTGAATGAGGTTATTATTGTTTTGTATATTATCCTACTTTGTATTGGTAACCAATGAAGGGATGCTAGTATTGGTGTAATGTGTTGGAGTGAGTTTATTTTTAGTATAATTCTTGCCGTTGCATTTTGGGCTAGTTGAATTCTTTTAATGTTCTGTTTTGAAATGCCCATAAGTATTAGGTTGGCGAAATCAAAGTGAGGGGTTATGATAGCTTGAGTTATATTAATGAAATCTTGAATAAATACTAGCGGGCGTAATTGTTTGAGAATTTTAAGTTTGAAATAGATTTTCTTTATGGTGTTTCTAATGTGGGTTTCCATTGTAAGGTGTGTATCTAAGATAACACCTAGATATCTTATTTCATTTTTTATTTTAATTTCTTGATCTTGTAGTGTTATATGGGTTGGGGGGATAAATGATTGATTTTTTGTTATGATTAGGACTTCGGTTTTAGCATGGTTTATGTGGAGGTTTTGAGTTTTTAGCCAACTTGTGATTTCGTTATAGCAGTCTGAGAGGAGTTGTAACGGTAGATTAGGGATAGTAAATGGAATGTACATCATAATATCATCTGCATAGAGGTGATATTGTACTCCAAATTTTTTAAATATATTGCAGACCGGTTTTATGTAAATGTTAAAAAGTAGGGCTGATAGTGCAGATCCTTGTGGTAAACCTATTTCTTGATTATATGTAGTTGAAGTTTGATTACCTATTCGTACATTTTGTGTTCTGTTGTTTAAATAGGAGGTGAACCATTTATGTACTGTAGAGTTTATGCCTATCTGCCTTAAATTGCTGAGCATTATTGAGTGATGTACACTATCAAAGGCCGCTGATATGTCAATGAAGAGGAGGATGAATGCTTGTTTATGATTGTCGATTCCTCTTAGGAGAGTATCAATTAATACTGTTAGTAATGTTTCTACTCCGTGGCGGGGCCGAAATCCATATTGTTGCTCGTCAAGTGGGTAAGATGTGTCTATGTATTCCTGTGTCTGTAATTGCACTACTTTTTCTATTATTTTGGCTAAAAATGGTATGCTAGAAATGGGCCTGTATGATACTGGGGATGTTTTATCTAGTTTGCCATTCTTTAGGATTGGGCGTATTTGTGCGTGTTTGAGAGATTGTGGGAGGTAACCTTGGGATAATGAGAGGTTGACTATTGGGAGAATGAAGGATAGTAGTGTTGGCAGTGTGTTTTTTATCCATGACACTGGGCATGGGTCTAAATACGAAGTTGTGGTGTTGAGTCCGGATATGATAGTTTTTAATGTCGTACTTGAAATGGGGTAAAAGTCTGTCCATTCGTCAACAGGCTGGTGAAAGGTGTTAATTGTATCTAAAGATATTTGAGGTGTTTTTGATTTGTTTTGGTAGTGATTAGCTAGTGTTTGTACTGAGATGTCAGTGATTTCGTTGCTAGAAGTTTGAGCGTTATTGGTAAGGTTTCTGACAATAGAAAATAGCTCTCTAGGTCTGTTAAATGATTTTGATAAGGTTGCTGCGTAGTAGTTTTTCTTTGTACTATCTAATGTTTCTTTATATTTTATGAGATGGTTGTTGTATATTTCCTTATGAATAGTCAACTTAGATTTTCGCCATTTAATTTCATGTTTTCTTAGTTCTTTTTTCATTTGTTTTAATGTGTTATTGAACCATGGTGTACTGTTTGTTTTGGTGTGTATCCTTATTTTATTTGTGTGGTTAATTTTGGCTGCATTATTGATTGTTTCATACCAGTTGTTGACAGCGTCATCTAGATCTAATGTGGATGGTAAGAGGTGGGGGATTGTTGAATCGAGGAATTCCGTTTCATTAAATTTTTTAAATTTTGATGTGGGGCCACTTAATGTATAGTTTTTGACATTAGCAGTATGATATGTGAGATTTATTTTGATAGTATAATGATCAGACCAGGGTGTCTCTGTGAGAGCTATGGAATTTGGGTTGATTAGTTTGAAGAGTGAATCGGGGAGAAAAATCAGGTCTAGTGTTCCTCCTTTTATATGTGTTGCGGTATTTATTATTTGATGATAATCTATATCTGATATAGTATCCAGAAATAATTTGGAGTTATGTGTTGATAGTGATGGTAGGTTGAAATCGCCTAGCATGATTACAGGGTTTTGTTCAGTGGATGAGCTAAGGAGATCAATAAAGGAGTCAAGGCAATCTGCACTTTGGTTTGGAGGTCTATAAATTAAGCAGATTTTCATGAGGCCGATTTTTATCAATAATGTGTCTATGTTATTAGAGATGTTTGATTGGATTGATTTGGCATTTAATATCTTTTTCGTCATCATTAGGACTCCTCCGCCTTTTTTGTTGGATCTATGTTTGTAAAAAAGGTCATAGTTTTCATTATCCAGTTGATTTAGGTAGACTGTGTCTGTTTCAGAAAGCCAAGTCTCGGTGACACATAAGATGTCTGGTTTAGTGTCTGTTATTAGATCATTAAATATGGGGAGTTTGTTGTTCATTGATCGTGCATTAATAAGGATGCATGATAGGGAGGATGTGTTTGAGGTACTGGGCGGTAATCCCCTGTGCCAGGTTTCTTTACTGGGAGAAGAGGGGTGTTCCAAGGTGACTGGCACTTCTTGAGAAGTCCATACTTCAACAGTTTCATCAGATGGCAGTGGATTCCTTCAATGGCTGGTCGGGGAAGAGGATACTGTTTCACATGCACTGGTTCCGCTCCTGGCTTGAGGGTGACAATGACAGCGGCTATGTTCTTCGCTAGGCCAGGTGGATTATCTTCTGCCCATACTTCAGGCGGGGCTATGAGGCTGGTGGGTATACAGGAACTGTTTGACTTAATTGGAGGTGTACTATAGAACCGCCACTCTTCTTCTCGGGGAGCAGCTAGCACCATTAATCCAGCAGGCTTTGGGTTCACACTCATTTTCATTTCTCCCCCTTCAGCAAAGGATATTTGTGCCTGAAGCTTTGCAAGCATATCTCGGCCCAGAAGTGGAATAGGGCACTAAGGCATATACAAGAACTGGTGCGTTATCTTCTGTCCCCCTAGTTCACACATACGGTTCTGCAGGAATGGTTTGGTGGCCCTGTTCCCAGTGGCCCCAACAATGGTGACAGATCAAGAGGAAAGAGAAGCCACTGGCTTTGCCACCACGGAATGTTCTGATCCTGTATCTACAATAAAGTCCATATATTGGTCCCCTACTTTTAAACTGACCTTAGGCTCCTGGGGACCCAGGGTGAACTTGAAGCCCGGTCTGGCCTAGTCTTCATCCATTTCATCCATGTCATAGCCCGTTGCTACTGCCACTCCCTCAATGGCTTCTTCTCTCTCTCGCTGGAACTCTGCTCGGTTCATTCCTCCACGATTTTGAAATCAGCCTCCTGTTCTCCAGGGGCTCCCTCCTCCCCTCCTGGGGGTGGAGTCAAGATGCGGACATTCATTTCTCCAATGTCCTTCTTCTCTGCAATGGGCGCACTGATGCGCACCCAAAAGAGGACTGCTACTTCCGCGGCCTCTTCCACGTTCTCTGGTCCTTTGGTTAGGAAAACCTCCTCCACGTCGTTCAACTAAAGCGGCAGCAAGAAGATCTGCTTTCTTCTTCATCTTTTGTTCACTTTCTCTGTCACTTTCATTTTCACGATTCACAAATACTTTCTGAGCGACTTCCATTAACTGTGCTGTATTCATACCCGCAAATCCATCCAGTTTCTGCAGTTTTCATTTTCTGTCTCTCTGGGACTGACTGACAAAGGCTGCATTTACCATGCGCAAATTCTCCTGAGCGGCGGGATCGTATGGGGTATATGGTCTATAGGCCTCAGACAACCACTCATAAAAGGCCGCTGGGCTCTCATCTGGACCCTGGATAACTTCAGATACCTTCCCGATATTCATGGCCCTCTGGCCTCCCTTCTTCAGGCCTTGCAGCAAGGCCTGGTGGAATCGCGTTAGGGCCGCTGCCCCCCTGTCACTATTCGGATCCCATCTAGGATCTTCATTCGGGAAAGCTGCGGCGGCTGCTTGTGGGAGATTCAGATCCCCCCCCCCCCCTTTTATGGGATTTTCTTCTAACCAGCGGATGGCTGCTTGCACAATCCGTGCTCACTCCTCAGTAGTAAAGAGAGTGGACAGGAGCTGGCGACAATCGGCCCAGGTAGACTGATGAGTTTGCATTATACTAGACATTAATTCTGTCAATTCCTGGGGTTTTGCTGTATAGGATGCATAATGCGTTTTCCAGTTTAATAAATCAGTAGTGGAAAAAGGTACATAGACTAGACTGGTTGGTCGTGGTGCCATCTGGCCCTGTTCATTTAGGATAGGTACACCAGGCACTTGACGCAATGGCATTAGGTGCCCTGCTTTCTCCTTCTTCTTCGGGGTTATGCTTCTTAAATCATACGGCTCTCGGGTATAAGCTTCCTTGGTTGGTGACACTGAACTGGCAGGAGAGCCTCCGCTTTCCATCTCGTCGGAGGACCCTGGTTCCCCCGACGTACTAGGGCCAGACTCGGGGCTATCACTCGGGGAAGTGGGCTTCTTTTGCTGCTGCAGCGGTAATTGCTGAGGTACCTCATCAGGTTCTGCTTCAGGTAGCGGAGCTGGGGGAACTAACCTATGTGGGTGCTGGGGTAAACGGGCCAGGATTTCTGGGGACTCTGGGGCAGAATACACAGGCGGCTTCTTCTCCTCAACCTTCCGGGTGCCCCTAGTGGTTGCTACTAATATTCTACACTGGTCCTCATAGCAGTGCTTTACCCAAGAGGGCTGCCTTTTGCAAACACCCAACCAGGAATCTATGTAGGGGAACTGATCAGGGTGCGCTTTAAGTACAAGCTGATGAATACGAGAAACTATTTCTACATCAAAGGTGCCCCCACGGGGCCATGAAGTAGCTAACGCAGGCCACTCCCTATCACGTAACACTCTTAATCTAGACGGAGACAATTTTATGCTGTAGTCTCCTGAAAATCCTTTACGGAAATTTGTGATCATACATTCCAGCGGAGTTTGCGTGGACTCCGTCCCTCCCATAATCGTAATGGCGTACACGTAATGACGTACAAGATGACAAACAGTAAGGGTAGGTAGTATGGCTGTAGGTAAGGGGTCCGTACAGCCCACAGAACACTGAGGGGAACAAACACCACACGCTTCCTCCTTTTCACGACCTGGGCGAGGTCGCCCGGCCAGGAACTGCGCTACTCAGGAGTCCGCTCTCGCTCGGTCTGTGTCTCAAGACCTCTCAATCACTCAGACAATCATACCATCACAAAAAATCATTTTTCAAAATGCCCAAGGTTTTCTGACTAACTGACTATTCCCAACCAAAGGGTTGGTGGCTTCGGCTTCCGCTAACCCTTATGCGGAGCGTACTAGGACTGCCCTTATGAGAGGTGATCAGGCTCTCTTGTCTCGCACACTCATGCGAGATTTTCCCAGTTAGTCTATACCAAATCAGTCTCGCGCACTCATGCAAGACTCTTTTCCCCAGGTTTCACTGACTTTTAAACAAGAAAATGTCTACTCACCGGATCCGGTTCCCGATACCAAACCAGTTCTTGGGTTGGATCCTGGACTCCCCTCGGGTTCGGAGGTGTTGGCTGGCCGGACCCAGTGGCCCGCTGAGGCAAGGCGTAACCCTCTCCGATACAAAGGGATCGGCGGCGCCCGAGGATTCCCCTGCAGTCGGACAGACACGGTTCTGACTGGGCCAAACCTGGAGGCGAATTGCGTGGAGTATTCACTTGACCACCATTCACTATCCGCACATTCCCGGCCAATGCACCAAGAATATGAAGCAGCGAAGTGCATACAATGAATAAATCCAGGAGTCAATTTACAGGGTCCAAGCCAATTTATTGTGCACAAGGCCCAGTTAGTCAGAGCTTCAAAAAGGACTGAGCAACGTTCTTACAGAGACATCTTCATTTATACATTTCTTTTCAATTTGATACATGCAAACTTTCTATTGGTCCCAACGCCTCCTGCACCTGTCCAGTCAGAGATCCCTCCTGGGCCTAGCACCCAGCTCCCTCCTCTTGGACTGTTCTAACAAGGGTGCAGTTTCTACTGCAAGGTCATTTCTAGCTCTAGGAATGCAAGCATTGAAACATTTCTATCTTCACAGCACAAGAGAATAATGAAAGATTTATGCATTCATGAAAACTTCTTATTAAGCAGTTTAAACAGTTTTCTCAAACTTTTACAGACTTTTGTTCTTTACTGAGATGGGGGTTGGAATCAGGGCCTAACTTACAGGCCTTTCACATTTGCAGACTATTATAGGCCATAGCCTGCCACAATTTCAGGATGATATTTGAAACCAAAATTATAGCCAAGTAAACCTGAAAGATAGTGCATCACCCAGCCTTTCGCTGCAGGAGCTAACTGGGCAGCAGATGAATATTGCCTCTGCCCAGTTAGTTTCCTGCAAATCTGGGCAACCTGGATATTCAATGCCGGGATTGGATATGACCCCACATTGAATATCCAGGTTTAAAGTTTGGCAGCAGCGGCTAGCCACATCAGATCGACTAGCTGCCGCTGCTGAATCTCATGCCCTGTGTGCTTTGGCATGAAGATAAGTACTTTGCCAGTAGCTATAACAGGGAGAACAGTCTGGGCAGAGCATGAACAGAGTTCACATGTACATATGCATATGGTAAAAATCTTAATCTATGAACATACGTGCGCAAAATATGTCCATCTTCTCCCACGCAGGTATAAGTGATCATAGTGCATTCATGGTGCGTTCTCTGCCACATACGGTAGTATTTTATAAAAACAAGGAAGTACCTACATCCTCTATAAAACTACATAGGGGCCTATGTAGGCGCCTATCCATGGCACTATTATAAAATTACCCTTTAACTGCAATAAAGCTTAATAAAATTACCCACACATAATAAAATATTTAGATGTTCTGCAGTGCAATTTGTGCCTTCAAGTCAGTGCTGACTTCTGGCGACCCAGCAGCACCTGGGTTTTCTTGGCACTGTGGCTGGAAGTAGATTCCCAGGCCCAGCTTTTGCTTGTAGCTGTAGCCAGGGTAAGTATGTCAATTTGTTCCTGTTCTGGCAGGGATGACAATACCCCTCCTCCTCACACTTCAAGGCTCACAATTAAAACAGACAACTGCTCTGAGATGCCTGCCTTCGCTTATCAGACTCCCAACCCAGAGCTTTCACCTCTGTATTTCCCTTGCTCACCTTAGATGTCCTATTCTTTCACAAAGATAAAAGTGCTATGTTGCACCCCTTCAAGGCAGCCAAAAGAGCACATTCACAAAACAGCACTGATAATTTCTGTTACATCAAATTTTGAAACCGCCATGATGTTTTTGAACCTATGATGGTATAACAAATATTGCAAATAAATAAATAAATTCCAGTACCTTTGCCCAATCCAGAGATGGCATCAGTGATCACCACCACTTTGTTTTTCACGGCAGACTTAGACATCAGTCGGACAACTTCTTTGTAAATATAAACAACTACACTGATTCCAAAGAGAATCAAAGGCAAAATAAAGAAGGCCAGGACTCCCATCACTGACTGAAGAGAGAAAAAAAGCATTAGATTAATCAGAAAATAAAGGTGGGAAATATAACATTGCTTAATGTTTAAAAAAAATTCTGAAGCATATGGGAGTATTGTAAAGAATCTATAACTCCATGAGTTAGGGTTATCCTATTTCCAGCAGTAGTGTGCTTCTGCTTCCTGTGCCAAACCTTACAGTGAGCAGAAAGAAATCTGAGACATGAAAAACAATCAACAGCTGGCTTTTTTTCTACTCAGGGAAAACTTGTGGAAAATGGCTACTTCTGCAAATCTGTTCACTGTAAATTTTTAAAAGAAACGTTTTGGTAAAAATGGATGAACAAATATTAACATTATCCCCCTTTGTTGCATTTGCAAAGGCCTCTTTGTTATTTTATCTGGTAAAAAGCTATGGAAATGGCATGTTATCATTTTTCCATTTTCTATTGAAGTGCATAGTAAATGTGTTTTGCAAATGTGTGAATTTTGAATTATATTCACAAAAGTATTTTCTCTGACTGGCAGAACTAACTAAAGGAAAAGGTTTTCACACACATCCAGTAACCCAGCATTTCCCATAAAAAAATAAATACAAGTTTTAAAAATAACTTACTGTGATACAAATATGAAGAAATGAGGAAACAAAAATGATTTTCCACCAGTGAGTGTAAACTGAACGTTGAGCTGTCAGTCCTACTTGAACTCCTTTTGTGACCAGTAGAATTTAGACTATTAATAGTTCACAGCTGAGTTACGTGTTTAAGGCAGCAAATATAGAATCTACAATCCGATCCTTGGGGACACATGACAGAGAAATCAAATTACAACAGTACTGACTTAGCTGGAAAGCCATAGCTTCTTTGAATTGGTACAGATTAATGAAGACTATTACTGATACTTAATTTAAAAAAAGGAAGACATATATATTATTTGGCAAACTGCTAAAAGTGCAGATGTTTAATACAATTTAAGGTGGATTCACTAAAGGCCATTATCACTAAGCTTGTGCATTGAGGGGGTAATTTTGAAAAAAGTAATCTAGATTTACACAGAACACTGCACGTAAACCTATTTTAGCCATAGTTGTGCATAAATGGACATTTATGTGCATACTGTATGTGTAAAGCATGTTTAAGTATAGAAAATAGCTCTTAAAAGATTACACAACTGAATACAGACATTCATGTGCTGACATGATAGCATGCACATATATCTGCATTATGCATAGGCACTCTCATGAGCATAGATTGAGTGGGGTTAGTACAGAGATATACTTAGTGCTTCAATTGGGTTGAGAAGGTCGTGGGATACTAATAATATAATTACTATGCATGTTCACTATGGGGGGTTGGTTGCTGGAGGGGGAGGCTGTGGGGTGGGAGTGAGGTTGGTGGGGGAAGGGGGGAAGGGGGGGAGAGGGGAATATTGTAATTTATTTTTTTTTTGGCTGTATTTGTATGATTGATTTGTTGAGGAATCCTGGGCTAAGTGATCACCAGAAATGCCATTTTTTGTTGTTGTTGTTTTTATATATTATTTTGCATGTTCTGTATTATTTGGTTTTCAATAAACAGAGTTTACAAAAAAGAAATATGTATGTACTGTATATGCATGTGTACATGCACACATTTACATCTTCTGAGCAGGTGTAAATTTGTTTGAGAGAATTTGAGCACTGTTAAGGATAGTTTTAGCTTTTAAGGAAAGGTATAAATAGGCACTATCTTGGACAATTACTCCCCCCCACCCCCTCACATATGGGTAAATTTATGTGGGACTTAAGTGTTTGGAACAGCATCTTGCATACTTAAGTAGGAATTTATAAATTAGCAAGGGGCAATATACATATAAAAGTAGGCACTCAGAAAAAAATAGCACCTACTTTAAGTAATATATGCATAGATGTTGGGACGGAGCTGTTTGGAAATCATCAGTTTGCACATTTGCGCCAGTGGCCGTTTTTTTCTGATGAAGCTGAGTTATTCGGTGAAACCGTCGGCCATGGTAAAAAAGTATGCGCGTAGACAGTGTCTTATGATCATCCAGGAAGGAGAAGATATTCCACTATTAAGTTAAGTGTTTACAGCCTTTATCTCCCTGGATTAATGTATTTTACAGATATATATTCATATTTTCATGCAAGATTGATTTGGAAAATGGTGTTAATAAATTGAGACACCATAGTGAGCAATGATGACATAAGGGGTATAGCAGGTTGATACTGAAATCACCGGCAAGACCACCGGTTGAGCTCTCTGGTCTTATAAGGTTGTTGACTGAATGATACAAGGAAAATTGCTTTAGTTGCTATATACATTTTTTGGGTCCATTTTTTTAAGTAGGTATTTTTAGGGGCAGCATGGGAGAAGGACATAGGGGAGCTAAGCATATATTTTATGAAATAAACGTATAGGTACCACTTTCTAGTAGCACATCCATGCATAAAGTTATTGCTGCCTTACAGCGAGTATAACTTTGTGTGGGAGCTTTTGGGTAGGCTATTTTTAAAAAGTACACATATAAGCACATCAAATAAACATGTGTACTGTACACATGTAGACATGTAGATTGACGTATTTCATAATCTATATGTATATGTACGAACTCTGTCTATGCTCCGCGCAGATCATGTCACTGGCTATGCCTACCGGCAAAGTATGCACATTCATGCCAAAGGACATACTTCTATTCTGGTTCATATTTTATAAGAGGTCATACTCATGAGGATGGCATTACAATATTATCTTCTAAACATATAAGTCCCCTATCCATGTATTTCCAGTGGCACTATATGGAAAGTGCCACTGCAAATTCCTTCTAAATTATCTGGCACTATCTGGATAGCGAAAGGCCACCACTGGGGATGAGACAGAGTAAAACAAGGTTATCTTGCCTAGTTTTATGGATAGTGGTGATAACTAGCTGCTATATATAAAGAGGCTAATTCTGTTCAGGGCACATCCGGCTCATCCGGACATCCAGAATCTGGATGAGCTGGATGTGCACCTGATTCTGATCCCTCGGGGGCTATAATAACCCCCCCCCCCCCCGTGAGATCAGAATCAGGTACAACCAGCCTGGATGGACAGACTGTGCCCTGATTCTGAGCCTTAGAATGTCTAGCCTCCTCCCTGCACAAGGCAGCCAGATTTCCTGCATGGAGCCCAGTGCCATGGCGTCCCATCTCCAAGGTACTGGGATGCTATGCAGGAGTTCCACTGCTGGACAGCTGCCCCTCCATTTTGTTCCCTACCACTCGACCCCCGATCGGGCCTTCTGAGGCCAGGGTCAGACTGCGGGTACCCCCTGTACTCCCTCAACTCCTCTCTTGGGTCTTCCTGCACCTCTGGCCGAGGTCGGGGGAATTTACTCCATCTCTGAGGGGGAATAAGTTCCCCATGCTTCTGTGCCCCCCCCCCCCCGCCCCGATGAACAGGGCCTTCAACAGAATAGGCCCTGTACATCCAGGTCGGGGATCACTGCTATGTCCTGCCCTCGCTCCTCCCGCAGCCCGCCCTCTCCCGCCCTCGTGCAGAGCTCCCCGCACAGTGCATGCGGGGGAGCTCTTCGGTCAGAATCGGGTATGGAGGAATTGAAGGGGCTGGATGTCTATGTCAGACATCCAGTCCCTGCTATTTGTAATCGGAATGATCCCCGTAGCTAACTGGCAAAGAAACTGTTCTGAATTAAACCCCTCAACTAAATGGTAACGGCTAAATATCACCACTATCTGTAATGCTGCCAGTGGTCCTAAGCCTATATGAATACTCAGCATTGCTGCCTATGGAGCTTTTTTGGAGGGGAGATAAACATGGATTGGATGTCCCAAAAAGCCAACATGTATGTCGTAAAGGCAGAGATGTGCAGAAATCTATTTTAGAAATAGCCAGATCTACATTTTTCTGTCCATGCTCACCACAGTTTGTGATTGTGCCTGGAGGAGCTTATACTGGAGAGAGATTGGTCTGTCTGTCATCCGTATCTACCAAGTAGTCTTTCTAGAGATCCCCATGTGTCTTTACTGTATAACCAACTCCCTTTCAGCTGTGCTCACTGTATCCCAGCCACAAACACCCCCATTCCCTCCCCAGACCTTATGGGCCTCCTTCCCTTTGCTTCACATCTGTACATCCCCCTGTGCTCTCCTAGAGCCCATGTTCTGCAGTCTGTGCCTGTTGGGGCCCATGCCATGACACTGTGAGTGTGTGTATGCCTTTGTGTGTTAGAGGAGTTACGTGAATGGCCTCTGGTGTGAGGGAATATCTGTGTGAGTGTCACCATCTGTCCATCTGTTCGTGTTTGAGTATTTCAGAGCACAGTGCATTGCGTGTTGGTGGTAGTGATGGCACAAGTGTGTTGGTAGGGGAAATAGCAAGGGTGTTGGTGGTATGTAAAAGCCATGGATGCTGTTTCAGCATGGTTTGCCCTGCTGCTGCAGGAGGAGGAGTAAAGGAAAGAGAGAAGAGGGCATCCCTAGCAGAGGGTCTACTGCGCCAGGGTCCAATATATGGACTTCACAGATGAAAAGTGACTGACCTGGTTCAGATTCAATAAGGTTGCTATACACCAGCTATGTGTGGAGATGGGCCCCTCCAGTGGTGGGATTCAGCTTGTTTGGCCCGGTTCGCCCAAACCTGTTCCTAAAATTACCCGAGTTTGCTGAACCAGTGCACCAACAGACAGTGAATCTGTGGTGGCCCAGCAACCCGATCCCCCCACCCAACAATATTTTGATGACATCGGGGACATTCGCACCTTTGGGAAAAGCCCTAGATGCCATCTAAATACTGTCGAGGGCCAGTGCCCCAACATAGTAAAGCCCTGGTGGCCTACCAGTCCGGACCCCCTTCCTTCCTTAAAAATAAAATAGAACTGGTGACCTAGAGGCCCCCTGAACGCCCCACCCCCTCCAGACTAAACAATAAATAGACCTGGTGGCCTGCTGGCCCCTGCCCCCCCCCCAAAAAAAAATCCTTCTATGCTCTCCTCCAGTGTCAAGGTATTCGCTCGTTCTTAGACAAACCTTAATTAACTTCTCTTCTCCTGTTTTGTGGTTTTACACAATGATTACTGCAATGCTGTGTATGCAGGAATTAGATGTTTGTATGATAAGCAATTACAATTAAAACAGAATACGGCTATTTGCATGCTATCCTTTGCAAAGTGGTCAGACCAAGTCACCCCACTTCTACAACAACATCACTGGCTACCCTTCTTCTATCTCATACACTTTCAGTTTCTCACACTCGCACATAAAGCTTTGTACATCGGTCTTTCATTTTATCTCCATTCATTACTTCATTATGAATCCGTACCCCTGCCCATACCCTACGATCTTTCTATAATAAAAGGCTACACTTCCTTCCACCTTTGAGAGCATAGTTGGAGTCCACCCATCAATTTTCTTTCAGGTTCCAATGCTTTGGAACTCGCTCCCTCTTCAATTCAGATTAGAAACCTCATACAAAATTCAAAGCCCTATTGGCAATCCTGGGGGTCTGAAGCAACGTGACAGGTAGGATTGTGAGATCTGTGAGGCAGTGTGAGGCCAATGTGGAATGCTCTCAAAGCTATAGGCTAATATGTACAGTGGCTGTACATAGGGGAAAGAGTTACTGCCACTGTTTTTATTACTGAAAATACATACAAGAAATTCTGGCAGTAAGGGATATCCTGGAGCTATCAAGTTCCCTGTCCCTTCTAATGGACTCCTTATCCACGGTGACCAGGACACATTGCTCCAATTTGGTGAGAGCTGGAGTCTGCCCATCTGCAGCTGTTGCCACTGTCTTGTACTTTGCCTACTGTGTCATGTCTTGCCACTTCCTTTTCATGTCCTTGATATCCCTGTTTCTGTGGTATATGGCATTGACCTTTACACCTATCTCTAGATTCCCAGGTCCGCACCTGGAACACCACTCTTTTCGCTGCCCTTGACCGAATGGCACCCTTGTGTCCTGCCCCTTGCCTCCTGCTCCCAACGCCCACCAGTGGTTCCATTCAGGCCTTTATTTATACTGCAGCCATCTCCGTTGTGCTGAGCACCATTGGTACTCCCGGCCTTCTGAGGACTCTTTTTGTATTTTCTGCCAACGCAAACATTGCACCCTGATCCATTCCACTAAATGAGACTACTATTCTAGCCAGATCCTTGCCTCTTCTAGTTCCACTTTCTACACCCTCTCAACACCCCCGCTGAGCCTCATCTCCGGCCTTGGCTCCTGAACCTGCTCTCTTGGCTCGCTTCTTTACTGATAAGATTCTGCCTCTTCGTGCAACCTTCCCCTCATACCCTCCTCTTCTTCCTCCAATTCCACTGCCTCCTTCCCCCCTTCCCTACTCCTTGATCCTTCATCGTCACACATCTGGTCGACCTTCCAGCCAATCATGTCCATGGAACCTTTCAAGAGACTCTAATCTTCATGAAAAACCACTTGTTCCTTGGATCCATTCCCCTTAAAATGGTTCCTTGAGCCTTCCCTTGCTCTCCTCACTCTTATTTTGTCACTCCTGAACAATAGCTTTTTTACAGGTATCTTTCCAGCCCCGTGGAGGCAACCTGTAATTCAACCTATCCTCAAGAAGCCCTCACTCGATCCTTCTCTCCCTGCTCATTGCTGACCTGTTCCAACCTCCCCTTTTTATCCAAAATACTTGAGAAGTTGGTTTTCACTCAACTATCTGCTCACTTTTCCCCCTCTAACGGCTTGCACCTTGCCAGTTTGGTTTTCGGGAAGGTTACAGCACCGAATCTATTTTACTTTCCTTTCTGAATGATTTCTATGTAGAACACGAACGTGGTGATTTCACTAGTTGTCTCCCTTGATCTTTCTTCTGTGTTTGATTTGGTAGATCACTGCTCTCTTCTCACTCGTTTTAATGATTTTGGAATATGTGGCACTGTCTTAAGTTGATTTCAGTCCTATCTAACTGCTTGCTCTTTCTCTGTTTTCTTCAATTCTTCCTCCTTTCCCTCCACTCCTCTATCCTGAGTGTCCCACAAGATTCTGTCCTGTCTCCCCACCTTTTTAACATCTTTCTGGCTCCCCTCTCCCTCACCATTCAGCAGACTGGTATTTCGGCATATTATTACACCAGAACCTGCCCCTCTGAATTCGTGTCTGACTCTTATCCACTCTTGGTTGTCCACAAATTATTTACATCTCAATCCATCTAAGTCTATTGCCACATGGTTTACATTTGGTGCATCTACTCCCTCTCTGACTCCAGTAATCTCTGACATTTCTATCCCTTGTTTCCTCCTTTCTGTACCTGAGTGTCACCTTGGACTCCTCCCTCTCTTTTGCAGACCATATCTCTACTCTTACCCATTGCGCATTATTTTCTCTATGCCAAATTTTTGTAGTCCATCCTTTCCTTTCCACTCCCTCTCTTACAGTTCTTCTTCTTGCCCTGGTAACCTCAAGGCTCGATTACTATAATATTGCCTTGGCTGGTGTTCCCCAGTATCAATTGCAGATGCTTCAACTGTTACAGAATACAGTCGTATGTCTCCTCACGCATTCCTCCAGATTTGACCATATCACCCCATTGTTGATCCATCTCCATTGGCTTCCTGTTCCTTTCAGAATACAGTACAAGATTCTCATTTTTGTCCACAGAACTATTCATACAGGCATTCCCCAATATCTTGCCAAACTGTTTCTTTTTTTTTTTTTTTTTTTTTTAATTTTATATTTATACATTTTTACAATAAATCAAGCATACACTTGTACAGTAATAACATTGAAAGAAGCAAATTAATAAGAACTTAACATCCAAGAAAAGGGCAATCAATGCTATTTGGCAGTCCCCAAAATAGGGGGAGAAGCTTCCCAGTTATTAAAGGGGCCAGGAAATCCCTCAATAACAATAAGGAAAATGTATGAAGAAATCCATGAGGGTACACAGGGAACCAAACAGAACTCTAAATAATGGGGGTCAATTGGATAGGAGAAGATGTTACAATACGAGAACTAATAAAGGCAGATAGGTCCTCAGGCTGGAAGAAAACATATTTATGGGACTGAAAAACCACTACACATTTGCAAGGATAACGGAGAACAAATGAAGCACCCAAACGAATGACCCCAGGACGCAAAATTAGGAAAGATTTACGCCTGCGCTGTGTCTCTCTAGAAACATCAGGAAACATTCCTATTTTCTTCCCCAAAAACAGATTATTACGGAATTTAAAGAACAGCCGTAATAGCCAGTCTCTATCAGGTAATAAAGCCAATGAGACAATAAGCGTAGAAACCTCAAGTTCTTCCTCTTTAGGTGTTTGAAGTAAAGCTGAAACATCTAGTAAACTCATCTCTGGAAGTCCAGCTGCTTTTCCTTCAGTTTTCCGACCAGACGGTAAAAAATACACTTTCGTAATAGGAGGAATTAACTCTGGTGTAACCTTCAAGGAATCTTGCAAATACCTTTTAAAAAGGTCAACTGGAGAAACCAAAGGTAAAATAGGAAAATTGAGAAGACGAAGGTTCGAAGACCTAGCAGCATTCTCCAACGTTTCAAGCTTTAACTTCATTGCTTTATTATCTTTAATTAAAGACTCAGTCACTTCAGATGATTGCATAATCGATTGAGTATTGGTAGACACTTGAGTTTTTAGCTCAGTCACTTCGGCAAGAAATTTCTCAGACGAAATTTCCAGGTTAGAGACCCGCGTTCCAGTCAATATTAATTGTTGACTCACCATTGTCGCCAGACCAGAAATAGCCTCCCAGATGCTCTCCAAAGATACTACTGCAGGACGGGTAAGAACCAGCATCCGCGGCGTCTCAGGATCAAACAGCCCAGACCGAGGAGTACCTTCTGCCGCCGACTCGCCATCTCCCACACCAACAGGAACACCTCGCATAGCTGAACCAACCGCCGAAATGCTCAAGGCTGCAGATGAACTCAACTGCACTCCGGGAACCGCTGCCACAGAGCCCCGCTCACCCACCGTTCCTCCGACACCTACTGAAGGGGGAACGGCTGCGCTCACAGGCAAAGGTCCCGGCTGTCTCGGCGGTAGAGGCGGGGACCTACCATCCGGGGAGAGAGTCACATCCGGGGCGGAAGAAACCGAAAGTTCCTGAGCCGGAGCCTCCATGCCCGCTCTAATCTCCCCAATCTGCTGCTCGGTGAGCTGAATGTAGCGATCCATCGGACCAGTCGTCACAACAGGAGAGGGTTTTGCAGAGGGCTCTGCGGGAAGAGCCCGACGCTTACCCTTTCTCTTAGGCATCCCAGCTCAAACAATCCCTGTCGCCATCTTGGAAACCTAGCCACTCCCCCCCCCTGTTTCATTTTTATACTCCTCATTGCTCACTACTCCCTATTCACAACCATCATTTGGTTCTTCCTTCCATCTCTTTTGCCCACCTTGAGCGTATTCGGGTATCTGCTTTCTTCTGTCTGGGTCCCGCCTTATGGAATTCCCTTCCTATCACTCTTTGCTCTGAACCATCATTCACTAGTGTCAAAGCCGCCTTGAAAACCCACCTTTTTCATTTGGCCTTTGGCCTTCCCAACCTCTCACGTCCTTAGGTTGCCTGCTGCCTCCCCTCTTACTGTCACCCTCCACCCCTACTCTTAGTCCCCCTCCCTGCTTTTTGAGTGCTCCCTTTTTTCTTCCTTTCTTTTGCTGTCCTGTCAATTAATGGCATTCTATTTCCTTTTCCTTTTTCTATTTCACAGCCCCTGCAATTCTTGTAAACTGCTCTGATGCTGCTGCATAAGTGGTCAATCAAGCTTTACAATAAAGATAAAGATACACAGATGCTGTGCCAGAGGCATTCCTTGTAGTGGGTACTAATCTGTGCACTCGCAGATTCAAACAGAACATGATATTTTTCCAGAACAACCCTAATTTGCATCTTCACCTCCCCTGGATAAAAATTATCTTTGCGGAAGGATTTTCTGGCTTTTGGGGCTATGGTGCTGGGACACTAGCAGACATTTTGTGAAGTCATTCTAAAATAAGGTTGCCACACATGCAGCTGCACTTTAAGGGTGTGTAAGTGGGTGGGTTCAGGAAGTGCAGGATTTAAACATCCTCACATCCAACATGGCCCATTCCTAGAGATGTTAATGTTGGCTAGATGCCCACAGTCCTGATTCCAGAACTGATCTGTGATGAAGCAGATGCCAGTAAACCCATGGAGGTAGAAGAAAACACTGATCTCTTTAAAAAGGAAATGATATACATAAAGTGCAGTTAGTGAGAAGTGCAGCTAGAGGGAGCATGCACGGAGATTCAGAAGGTACGCTGACACGCCCAGGTTGGGATGATGCAAGAACTAATTGAAAGCATAATCAGATACACCTGGTCAGAGGGACAGAATCCTTACCTAAGAAACAGCTTTATAAGCAAAGCATAGACAAGCCAGAGAGGAGAGGAGCGGCACGAACCGCAGCAGCTGTTGATACAGAAGAAAGAGAAAGGAGACGGCTCCAAAGAGAGGAGAAAAGGCAGTTGGACTTGCAGCCCTTACAGAAAAGGAACAATTTCCAGAAGAGCCAGTTTCAGGCTGGGAAGCTCCAGAAGGAAGTCTTCAGGAAGGACAGAAGGAGAACCGGGAGAGTGCCTGGTGGGGACAATAGCAGAGACACAGACCCAAAAGTTCAGAGGTACCTTCATACTTCTTCCCCTGTATGTGAGCCACAAGGAGTTCAGAGGTGGGTGAACCAGACTCAGCCCAGGAGTTTAAGAGACACAGATCTGAACCAGGAACTGAGGCCAGGTCACAGAATGGCCTGGAAGCCAGGGAGACGTAAGAGCAGCCAACGCAGCTGGAGAAAGGTTTGGGAACCTATAGAAAGAGTGCTTACCGAAAGTCCTGTTACATATTTGTCAGACCGGGTACAGCCAGGCTGGAGAGCCTTAGAAAGAGGTTCTGAAGTAAAACCAGGAGTATATGGGGAAAGCTCAGGGGCCACAGATATCTCAGCAGAACAAGAGGCTATGCAGATAGACCCTGCTGAACCTGACCCTGTGCTAACTGAATGCCCTATGGACTGTACGCTTTGTTGTACTGGGAATCCTTGAGAGAAATATAGCACACAGGATATACTTTTGAAACACAGTTTTGTTTGACAAGCTGAAAGAAGAAGCATTGCTTTTGTTTGTATAACCTGTTTTGTTTGAACCCTGCATAACTAACAAAGGGGCTTGTTTACAAAGCCGCGGTAGCGGTTTGCGATCGTAATCGGAGCCGCGGCCCCATTGATTTCAATGGGGCCGCGGCTGCGATCGCGATCGCGAACCACTACCGCGGCTTTGTAAACAAGCCCCAAAGACTGTGAAGCATATCCAAGTTTTGACCTATGTAAATAACTTATGTGAAAATCCTGAACAAGGTGAAAATCCTGTTGTCTTCATTTGAACCTTTTGTGCATTTTAGGGAATAAAACCCTATACTTTACCATTCACATGGCTTACACCACTATTCATTATGAAAAAAGGGACTACTAGTACCAGAATGCTCCTGGGCTAACAAATGTTTCTACCTTCAATACAACAATAATGTCCACCCTGACCTTTAAGCACGTGGCTAAAGGGATGGGGTTGTGACAGATCACATGCACTAACTGCTGGTATGTCATGGAAAGTTTGAACTTTACTGTTCTTGGGCATCACTACATACATCCCACAGCTGTTCCCTTGTGTACACAAATGGTCTTATGGGTGGGTGTGGCAGCACTTTTATCTTATAGATAGATAGAAAAACAGCATATATATATTTTTTTAATATGTATATATTGTCACCCCATTGTCATGCAGCACCTCCTGTTGGTCACAGCTGGTACTGCACCCGGGTGTAAAGTACTGGCCTTTTCAATATTTGATAGTCCTTGCCAGTACACAAATAAGTTGTGACACCGAAATCGGTTTAACTGGGTTTTATTCCCCGTCCCGTAGGATTCTTTCAAAAGTATAACAATCAAATCAACATAACCCTTCTCGGGTAAACAAAAAGAACTATAACAAAAATAGCTTTCCTTTCAGCAAACAAAATATGCAATGGAAACAGAAATACAGCTTGTCAGGTTTCCAGATAAAGGCTTCTCTGGAGCAGTTCAGCCTTCTATCTGAGAGACTCTATTTGGTCAGCTAGTATCAAACTACAGTCCATCTGTTCAACAGGCAATTCAATGTTATCCTCTATTGCATAAGGCTCATACTGCATTGGAACACTGTCCTGTACAGATGCTTCGTCACTTCTCTCCTGAGGTAGTTTGTTCAACAAACTTTCCAGCTTGTGACGTACTTGACTCTCTACAGAATGTATCTGTTTGGCTTTACCATATTCTCTGGAGTTGCTCAACCAGGAGCCTTTCCTCTGCCTCTGGTTATCAGGCAGAGTATAGCAGTTAGCTGCCCAGCTATTAGAGAGTGGAACCTTTGTTCGGGGTTTTGTTTTAACAGGAGCTTTACAAACAGCTGTTATCTCCAACGGCAGTTTCCGAGAAGGCTTATGCCAGTTATATCCCTCTGCAGGGTTCTCTCTCACAGGTAACAAGCTTTGTTCTATATTCTGTCTGTAGCCCAGACTCTGGAGTTTTCCTGCTTTCATTAAGTTAACATTATAGGGCTTTTGTTTCTCATACAAATGCTTCTCATAGCTCAGCTTAGCATTTCTCCTCTCTGGCTCAGAATAGCTTTTCCTAGCTTGTAACTTGTGTTTTAGGGCATAGCTTCTATCAAGGCTGCTGCATACACTGTCCCTGTCTGAATTCAGTTGCTCATCTCTTTCACTTAATTGTTCATCAGACTCACTCAGACTTTCATTCAGCCAGTGCCTTCTGCCTTGCTGTAGAGACCTGGGAGGTCTGTGTTCTTCCCACTCTGGGTATCTCCTCTGCCTGGGAATATCCTTTCTCCTTGGGTCTTTCAACTCTCTTGGTTGCCTTGATTCTCTTAACCTCCTTCGTCTCTCAGGTCTCCCAGCTTCTTCGGCTCTTTCTGCCTTCCTCCTTCCTGTGAGCTGTGCTGATTATTTACGTAATCCCCAGCTGCACCACACCCTAGCCTATTGGGGTCAGGTGGGACCTTCCTTGCCTCCCTACTGGCTGGGTGATAATTCCAGGCTTGTGACCTCACTCCCTTATACCTATTCTGATACCCTTGTGTTATGTGCTCTCTCCACACGTCACTGTTTACTTGAGGAGTAGTGTTTTTTAGCTCCACAGGGGGCTCTAGAGAGTCTGCTCTGTGACAATATGTATGTATCTATATCCTGTATATGATAGCTCTAAGGTGTCCCAATATATATAGGGCTGTTAGTTTTACAGAGCACAACATATCTCTGTCATGCTGATGTGTGCTCTGTTGTCTGTAATTTAGAACTTTCTCTTGATGGCAGCTATGGAAAGAATGACTGGTGGGATTCCCTAAAACTGTTAGAGGCCATGCCAAGGCATTCTGCATTGACAAGGAGACTGTCTCTGGGCAGGATCGTACTGAGCCCTGTGCGAGCGGTGCGGCCGCACAGGGCGCAAAGACTACAGGGGCACATTTTGGCTCTTTGCCGTTGCCTGCCGCTGGCAACACCAGGCAACGTCAGAGAGCCGAAATGCGCCACTGAAGGTTTTCTGCTGGCACACTAAGCAGGTCTGGTCTCTCCAGGAGGGACCAGACCTGCTTAGCGTGCCGACAGTAGGCGTCTTGCACATCGGGTGCGCGCCTCTTCTCTCCCGCCCCCATAAAGTGGATAGATGGGGGTTAAGGGGAGGGGACGCGCCCAATGTGCAAGTCACACATGGCGCATGTCTGAGGGGTTGGCTGTTTGAACTTACCAAACTATGGGACATTGATGCGCCGGGCCTGTATGTCAGAGGGACACTATGATAGGTACACATGTCATTTTTGCATGTAGATATGGTGACTGTAAGAAACCATAATAATTTTGTCACAATAACAGACACCTCAGTGAAACCAAAGGTTTTATTTTATTTTATTTTATGTTATTTATTTATTTATTTATTACAATCTTGCAAGATGGGGTGTCTAACAACAAAGTAAATACAAACAGTTCCATATTTATTACATTCATTTCTTCTACAAATTCCTCCCCTCTTATTCTATTAGTGCAGTTACTACTAATCTCCTACCTATTAGTGATCTTTTTTCAGGTCATATAAATCTCCGCCTCTTTTTACTTCTCCTAATCCTTGCTCCTTTTACCCCTCTTCCCTTATTTATCTTTTTCCTTTTATGGTTGTATGACCAGTCTCAGAAATTCCCCTTCCTTGCTGCCCAGGGTCCCTCACTTGGTTGCAGCTTGCCGTGCTGTGAGGGCTTGTGTGCATCAGTGATGCTGAGAGCTAAACTATCAGTCGGGGATCAGTGCTATGTCCTGCCCTCGCTCCTGCCTCAGCCCGCCCTCTCCCGACCTCGTGCAGAGCTCCCCGCACAGTGCATGCGGGGGAGCTCTTCGGTCAGAATCGGGTATGGAGGAATTGAAGGGGCTGGATGTCTATGTCAGACATCCAGCCCCTGCTATTTGTAATCGGAATGATCCCTGTAGCTAAGTGGCAAAGAAACTGTTCTGAAATAAACCCCTCAACTAAATGGTAACGGCTAAATATCACCACTATCTGTAATGCTGCCAGTGGTCCTAAGCCTATATGAATACTCAGCATTGCTGCCCATGGAGCTTTTTTGGAGGGGAGATAAACATGGATTGGATGTCCCAAAAAGCCAACATGTATGTCGTAAAGGCAGAGATGTGCAGAAATCTATTTTAGAAATAGCCAGATCTGCATTTTTCTGTCCATGCACACCACAGTTTGTGATTGTGCCTGGAGGAGCTTATACTGGAGAGAGATTGGTCTGTCTGTCATCCGTATCTACCAAGTAGTCTTTCTAGAGATCCCCATGTGTCTTTACTGTATAACCAACTCCCTTTCAGCTGTGCTCACTGTATCCCAGCCACAAACACCCCCATTCCCTCCCCAGACCTTATGGGCCTCCTTCCCTTTGCTTCACATCTGTACATCCCCTGAGCTCTCCTAGAGCCCATGTTCTGCAGTCTGTGCCTGTTGGGGCCCATGCCATTACACTGTGAGTGTGTGTATGCCTTTGTGTGTTAGAGGAGTTACGTGAATGGCCTCTGGTGTGAGGGAATATCTGTTTGAGTGTCACCATCTGTCCATCTGTCTGTGTTTGAGTATTTCAGAGCACATTGCATTGCGTGTTGGTGGTAGTGATGGCACAAGGGTGTTGGTGGTGAGTAAAAGCCATGGATGCTGTTTCAGCATGGTTTGCACTGCTGCTGCAGGAGGAGGAGTAAAAGAGAGAGAGAAAAGGGCATCCCTAGCAGAGGGTGTACTGGGCCAGGGTCCAATATATGGACTTCACAGATGAAAAGTGACTGACCTGGTTCAGATTCAATAAGGCGGCTATACACCAGCTATGTGTGGAGATGGGCCCCTCCAGTGGTGGGATTCAGCTTGTTTGGCCCGGTTCGCCCGAACCTGTTCCTAAAATTTACCAGGTTTGCTGAACCAGTGCACCAACAGACAGTGAATCCGTGGTGGCCCAGCAACCCGATCCCCCCACCCAACAATATTTTGATGACATCGGGGACAATCGCACCATTGGGAAAAGCCCTAGATGTCATCTAAATACTGTCGAGGCCCAGTGTCCCAACATAGTAAAGCCCTGGTGGCCTACTGGTCCGAACCCCCTTCCTTCCTTAAAAATAAAATAGACCTGGTGGCCTAGAGGTCCGCTGAACCCCCCACCCCCTCCAGACTAAACAACAAATAGACCTCGTGGCCTGGTGGCCCCTGCCCCCCCCCCAAAAAAAAAACAAAATTCATCTATGCTCTCCTCCAGTGTCAAGATATTCGCTCATTCTTAGACAAACATTAATTAACTTCTCTTCTCCTGTTCTGTGTTTTTACACAATGATTACTGCAATGCTGTGTATGCAAGAATTCGATGTTTGTATAATAAGCAATTACAATTAAAACAGAATACAGCTATTTGCATGCTATCCTTTGCAAAGTGGTCAGCCCAAGTCACCCCACTTCTACAACAATATCACTGGCTACCCTTCTTCTATCTCATACACTTTCAGTTTCTCACACTCGTACATAAAGCTTTGTACATCGGTCTTTCATTTTATCTCCATTCATTACTTTATTATGAATCCCTACCCCTGCCCATACCCTACGATCTTTCTATAATAAAAGGCTACACTTCCTTCCACCTTTGAGAGCATAGTTGGAGTCCACCCATCAATTTTCTTTCAGGTTCCAATGCTTTGGAACTCGCTCCCTCTTCAATTCAGATTAGAAACCTCATACAAAATTCAAAGCCCTATTGGCAATCCTGGGGGTCTGAAGCAACGTGACAGGTAGGATTGTGAGATCTGTGAGGCAGTGTGAGGCCAATGTGGAATGCTCTCAAAGCTATAGGCTAATATGTACAGTGGCTGTACATAGGGGAAAGAGTTACTGCCACTGTTTTTATTACTGAAAATACATACAAGAAATTCTGGCAGTAAGGGATATCCTGGAGCTATCAAGTTTCCTGTCCCCTCTAATGGACTCCTTATCCACGGTGGCCAGGACACATTGCTCCAATTTGGTGAGAGCAGGAGTCTGCCCATCTGCAGCTGTTGCCACTGTCTGGTACTTTGCCTGCTGTGTCATGTCTTGCCACTTCCTTTTCATGTCCTTGATATCCCTGTTTCTGTGGTATATGGCATTGACCTTTACACCTATCTCCAGATTCACAGGTCTGCACCTGGAATACCACTCTTTTTGCTGTCCTTGACCGAATGGCACCCTTGTGTCCTGCCCCTTGCCTCCTGCTCCCAACTCCCACCAGTGGTTCCATTCCGGCCTTTATTTATACTGCAGCCATCTCCCTTGTGTAGAGCACCATTGGTACTCCCGGCCTTCTGAGGACTCTTTTTTATTTTCTGCCAATGCAAATATTGCACCCTGATCCATTCCACTAAATGAGACTGCTATTCTAGCCAGATCCTTGCCTCTTCTAGTTCCACTTTCCACACCCTCTCAACACCCCCGCTGAGCCTCATCTCCGGCCTTGGCTCCTGAACCTGCTCTCTTGGCTCGCTTCTTCACTGATAAGATTCTGTCTCTTCGTGCAACCTTCCCCTCATACCCTCCTCTTCTTTCTCCAATTCCACTGCCTCCTTCCCCCCTTCTCTACTCCTTGATCCTTCATTGTCACACATCTGGTCGACCTTCCAGCCGATCATGTCCATGGAACTTTTCAAGAGACTCTAATCTTCATGAAAAACCACTTGTTCCTTGGATCCATTCCCCTTAAAATGGTTCCTTGAGCCATCCCTTGCTCTCCTCACTCTTATTTTGTCACTCCTGAACAATAGCTTTTTTACAGGTATCATTCCAGCCCCGGGGAGGCAACCTGTAGTTCAACCTATCCTCAAGAAGCCCTCACTCGATCCTTCTCTCCCTGCTCATTGGCGACCTGTTTCCAACCTCCCCTTTTTGTCCAAAATACTTGAGAAGTTGCTTTTCACTCAACTATCTTCTCACCTTTCCCCTTCTAATGGCTTGCACCTTGCCAGTCTGGTTTTCGGGAAGGTCACAGCACCAAATCTATTCTACTTTCCTTTCTGAATGATTTCTATGTAGCACACGAATATGGCAATTTCACTGGTTGTCTCCCTTGATCTTTCTTCTGTTTTTGATTTGGTAGATCATTCCTCACTTCTCACTCGTTTTAATGATTTTGGAATATGTGGCACTGTTTTAAGTTGATTTCAGTCCTTTCTAACTGCTTTCTCTTTCTCTGTTTTCTTCAATTCTTCCTCCTTTCCCTCCACTCCTCTATCCTGAAGTGTCCCACAAGATTCTATCCTGTCTCTCCACCTTTTTAACATCTTTCTGGCTCCCCTCTCCCTCATCATTCAGCAGACTGGTATTTCGGCATATTATTACACCAGAACCTGTCCCTCTGAATTCGTGTCTGACTCTTATCCATTCTTGGTTGTCCACAAATTATTTACATCTCAATCCATCTAAGTCTATTGCCACATGGTTTACATTTGGACTCATCCCTCTCTTTTGCAGACCATATCTCTACTCTTACCCATTGCGCATTATTTTTTCTATGCCAAATTTTTGTAGTCCATCCTTTCCTTTCCACTCCCTCTCTTACAGTTCTTCTTCTTGCCCTGGTAACCTCAAGGCTCGATTACTGTAAAATTGCCTTGGCTGTTGTCCCCCAATATCAATTGCAGAGTCTTCAACTGTTTCAGAATACAGTCGTATGTCTCCTCACGCATTCCTCCAGATTTGACCATATCACCCCATTGTTGATCCATCTCCATTGGCTTCCTGTTCCTTTCAGAATACAGTACAAGATTCTCATTTCTGTCCACAGAACTATTCATACAGGCATTCCCCAATATCTTGCCAACCTGCTTCATTTTCATACTCCTCATTGCTTATTACTCCCTATTCAATACCATCATTTGGTTCTTCCTTCCATCTCTCTTGCCCACCTTGAGCGTATTCGGGTATCTGCTTTCTTCTGTCTGGGTCCCGCCTTATGGAATTCCCTTCCTATCACTCTTTGCTCTGAACCACCATTCACTAGTGTCAAAGCCGCCTTGAAAACCCACCTTTTTCATTTGGCCTTTGGCCTTCCCAACCCCTCACGTCCTTAGGTTGCCTGCTGCCTCCCCTCTTACTGTCACCCTCCACCCCTACTCTTAGTCCCCCTCCCTGCTTTTTGAGTGCTCCCTTTTTTTTTCTTCCTTTCTTTTGCTGTCTTGTCAATTAATGGCATTCTATTTCCTTTTCCTTTTTCTATTTCACAGTCCCTGTAATTCTTGTAAACTGCTCTGATGCTGCTGTATGAGTGGTCAATCAAGCTTTACAATAAAGATAAAGATAAACAGATGCTGTGCCAGAGGCATTCCTTGTAGTGGGTACTAATCTGTTCACTTGCGGATTCAAACAGAACATGATATTTTTCCAGAACAACCCTAATTTACATCTTCACCTCCCCTGGATAAAAATTATCTTTGCGGAAGGATTTTCTGGCTTTTGGGGCTATGGTGCTGGGACACTAGCAGACATTTTGTGAAGTCATTCTAAAATAATGTTGCCACACATGCAGCTGCACTTTAAGGGTGTGTAAGTGGGTGGGTCCAGGAAGTGCAGGATTTAAATATCCTCACATCCAACATGGCCCATTCCTAGAGATGTTAATGTTGGCTAGATGCCCACGGTCCTGATTCCAGAACTGATCACATGCATTAACTGCTGGTATGTCATGGAAAGTTTGAACTTTACTGTTCTTGGCATCACTACATGCATCCCACAGCTGTTCCCTTGTGTACACAAATGGTCTTATGGGTGGGTGTGGCAGCACTTTTATCTTATAGATAGATAGAAATACAGTATATATATATATTTTAATATATATATATATGTATGTATCTATATACTGTATATGATAGCTCTAAGGTGTCTCAATATATATAGGGCTGTTAGTTTTGCAGAGCACAGCACAACAAACCTCTGTCATGCTGATGTGTGCTCTGTTGTCTGTAATTTAGAGCTTTCTCTTGATGGCAGCTATGGAAAGAATGGCTGGTGGGATTCCCTAAAACTGTTAGAGGCCATGCCAAGGCATTCTGCATTGACAAGGAGACTGTCTCTGGGCAGGATCGTACTGAGCCCTCTGCGAGAGGTGCGGCCGCACAGGGCGCAAAGACTACAGGGGCACATTTTGGCTCTCTGCCGTTGCCTGCTGCTGGCAACGCCAGGCAACGGCAGAGAGCCGAAATGCGCCTCTGAAGTTTTTCTGCTGGCACACATCGGGTGCGCGCCTCTTCTCTTCCGCCCCCATAAAGTGGCTAGATGGAGGTGCAGGGCGGGGATGCGCCCAATGTGCAAGTCGCACATGGTGCATTTCGCCATCGGTACGGCCCTGTCTGAGGGGTTGGCTGTTCGAACTTACCAAACTATGGGACATTGATGCACCAGGCCTGTATGTCAGAGGGACACTGTGAGAGGTACACATGTCATTTTTGCATGTAGATATGGTGACTGTAAGAAACCATAATAATTTTGTCACAATAACAGACACCTCAGTGAAACCAAAGGTTTTATTTTATTTTATTTTATGTTATTTATTTATTTATTTATTACAATCTTGCAAGATGGGGTGTCTAACAACAAAGTAAATACAAACAGTTCCATATTTATTACATCCATTTCTTCTACAAATTCCTCCCCTTTTATTCTATTAGTGCACTTACTATTAATCTCCTACCTATTAGTGATCTTTTTTCAGGTCATATGAATCTCCGCCTCTTTTGACTTCTCCTAATCCTTGCCCCTTTTACCCCTCTTCCCTTATTTATCTTTCTCCTTTTATGGTTGTATGACCAGTCACATGATTTCTCAGAAATTCCCCTTCCTTGCTGCCCAGGGTCCCTCACTTGGTTGCAGCTTGCCGTGCTGTGAAGGCTTGTGTGCATCAGTGATGCTGAGAGCTAAACTATCAGTAGTTTAACTACTGGCAGGGTCTCCCAAGATGGAGAGGTCTCAGCTGAGGTGCCAGACCAAGACAAGCCAGCCATCTGGGCAGCAGAAGAATGGGATAGTGTTGACGGTGGAGGATCACATTTCTGTGACAACGGCAACAACACCAGACTTAAACTGCGCGGAAGAAAGGCCCGGCAATCTACTTCTGTATCTTGCCATGAAAACCCAATGGATAGTTACAACAAAACAAATTGTGCTATAGTGCTGGAAGATGAGACCCCTAGGTCAAAGGCACTCAACTAGCTACTGGGGAAGAGCTGAAGACTTTTCAGAGTAAAGCCAGCATTTATGATGTGGTTGGATCAAAGCCCTCGGGACGTCTGACTGCTGATGTAGCTGCGCATGAAATGAGAGTCAGAAGCTGTAAAGATGTCTTACACATTGGAACATAGAACGTACAAAGCATGAACCAAGGAAAGTTGGAGGTGGTCAAGATTGAAATGGAACGTGTACAACTTGATCTGTTGGGTGTCAGCGAACGGAAATGGACTGGCATCGGGCACTTTGCATCAGATGATCACATTGTCTACTATGCTGGAAATGAAAGACAAAGAAGAAATGGTCTTGCATTTATAATAAAGAAGAAACTTGCAAGAACTGTAATGAAATATAATGCAGTCAGTGAACACTTAGGGGTATGTTTACTAAATGGCCCTAACGTCTCAGCTGCGATGTTATTGCGACATATGTGACGTTATTGCGCGATAATGGTGCATTACCGTGCGATAACGTCATGTATCGGGCGATAATGTCCGCTGTGGTGGTAAGGTGCACCAAGTTGGAGCAAGGCCCCCCAGAGGGTGGAGGAAGGCTCCCCAGGGGCGGAGAGAAGGGGTCAATGGGCAGAGAATGGGTGTGGAGTGACATCCTGCACGCTAACGCCGTGAAATGAAGCACAGAAAATTAGCGGCAGTGAAAACCTGGCACTAGCCACATTTGGAGGTCAGAGAAACCATTTCAGTCAGCAATGTACAGCAAAGGCAGGGAAACCCAAAAACGTGATAGTAGTGATACATGTGCAGGAGCCAAAAAAGCAAAGAAAAAGATAAAATGACCAGAACCACATTTGGAATCCCAATAACCAACCTGGCCAATAGTGATAATAATGAGAAACATAAAGCAACACTACTGACAAAGCATAAAAAAGAAGATATCATGTTTGGAAGGGTCTATTCTCAGTCCCCCTACAAAATGAATGATCCCACATTGAAATACCGCCGATCAGGGTGTTTGTCATTTAGATGGGCAGGTTTGTTATGGCATGCAAATGTGCAGCAACAGCAGAGTGGGCACATAGGACAGGGCAACTGTACTGATGCTGGAAATGGGATACAGAGGGCTGCAGATGGCACATGCTGTGGTCCCGCTGGGGCACATTGCGGATTAGGCAGATGCCTAGGTGGCACATAGGAATGCCGAAACTGTAAAGCAGAAAGACATTAACTGACGAGGGTACAACATGGGCACGAGTGTGTTCCCAACAGTGTCCCACGGTATATTACCCAGCAGGTACCCCCAAGGGCACAGAACATTGGCAGGCGGTGCTGGGGGGAAGCGCGCATGTCCATGTAGGCACCCCCACCCAAGAACCCACCCCATAGGCAGCTGCATACCAGCATACTGGATGGCCTGGGACTGCGCACCACCAGCACCATTGGCATAAGGGCATGTCAGCATGGTGGCATAGGGGCACTGGTGGTGGAGGGGGCAGTGGCAGCTGCCCACAGCAGACCATAGCCAAGCCCCGTTTAGGTGTGTGCCATGCATTGCAACAGATAAGACCTCTCTGATGTACAGTCATGGTATCCCCAGGGAGTGAGCTGCCTGTGTGGTTCAGTACACAAAGCCAGTGTGTTCAGAGGCAGAGGGTTACAGGTTCAAGTCCCAGCTGTTGCCACCCCCCCCCCCCCCCCTGCAAACCATGTCTCTATATTTTAGGCAGTAGTAAACCATGGTAATAAAGACAGAACCTTTCTTGCAGAGAAATGAAACATGCCATAAACGCCTATGTGCCACCCCACAGAGCACAGACACCATAAACATGTGCAATCCCTAGAGCAGTGTCCCACCTGCAGTCCTGGAGGGCCAAACACAATTCAGGTTGTCAGGATGTCCCTAATAAATATGCATGAGATGTATTTACATGCATCGCCCCCATTGTATGCTCATGTATCCATGCATATTCATTAGGGACAGCATGAATACCTGAATCGTGTTTGGCCCACCCAGACCGGAGTTGGGAACCTCTGACCTAGAGCAGCAGCATAAACACCCACACCCACAGGCTCCACTATCCAACGCCTCATGGAGAGTCAGGCCGTTGGGCCCTGCGCAGACTAGCATCTCCCAATAATAGCAACTGCATACCTTGGCAATGCCGTTCTAAACTTGGGAACATGTTCCACATATATCAAAAGGTCGCTATGATCAATGTCAGATAACACATCCTATGTTAAACACAATTTGTTGACAGAGATTCATCATAGCAACCTTTCTGATATCTGTGGAGTGTGGTTCAGTGTATGTCCCAGACAGTGTTTACCACCCCGGGGAGTGACCCCAACAGTATTGAGTACCATAGCAATGCCTGCACTGTGCCCAGGACTGGTGTGGCAACCAGGGCTGCAAACCACCTCTATCCTTGCACAATGCTGAAATAGGTGTGGGAGTGTGTGTATGTCTACCCAGTGTGTTGTGGCTGCCTACACCTTACTGAGCCCACAATGCTTGCACTGTTTCCAGTGTTAGCCTGCCAATGTGCATAATGAGGAGCTAGGTACTGTGGGTATGGCCCGGACAGGGCAGCCTGGGCAGGATGCATTTGCACAGGGTATAGAGCAATGGCTTGGACATTGTAGTGCCCAATGATTGAGCAGTGACCATGGCATGGCTAGGTTCCCCCATAGTGCTATACAGTATTTCTCTTTAGTAATGTTTATGGGGGTTTTTTTTCTGGGGCCCAGTCACTGACATACCTGTGTGGTGTGTGTGCACTGATGTCCCAGTTTTGGGTGCACACAGTTCCTCCAGGAGCATGCACTATGTACTAGCTAGCAGACTGTCTGCAGTTAGTATCTGTATGGCTGCACCACCTTGCAGGGTGCAGCAGGTGCGCACTGACTGCCTTCTGCTGGTGAATGGCAGGTCATGGGGGGGGCAGCTGAGCTGACTGGGCCCACTACCTATCTGCCAGTGGCCCTGTCCCAAGGGCAGATCTTCAGCAGCTGTCTGTTTGCCACCAGGACTGGGGTTGCTGGTCCCACAGCCTGTCCTCCTGTACCTCTGCTACCCCCCCCCCCTTGCAAAGGGTGAGTTGTGTGGGTCTGTCTCCACCACCCCCCCCCTGCAAAGGGTGAGTTGTGTGGGTCTGTCTCCACCACCCCCCCCCCCCCGCCCGCCCGCCCGCCCGCCCGCCCGCCCGCCGGCTCAGAGAGGGTGGTTTGCTAAGTACATTGTTGCCATGTGAGCCCTGACACACCCCTGCTCCCTAAACAGGTGACCATAGCAAGCACAGTAAATATGCACTATGTTGGGTGCATCATGGTCCACAGGGGCCAGATATGACTGACAATTACAAATGGACACAGATATTGCCTAAATGTGTCTGCAACAAACACCTGTCACACACTGGCACTGATAGAGACCTGCATCACAGCCCACCTCAACCAACCCGGGTACTGCGGACCTGGTGCTGGCCACTCCACCTCACCCTCAGGGTGAGCACAGAACACGCACATTGGCATGGCCTGTGGGTACTCTGTGCCAGTAACATGCACGGTCATTCCCCCCTACCAAGCTGACGTGCTGTAGAGGTGCATACCCCATCTAGTGAGCAGATGTAGACTGCTGTTCTGCATGTGAAATGCATTATGGGTACTGTTGGTTCTATCCTATCCTGGTAGCCACAGCAGACAGTTTTATGGTGACGTGCATACTTTCTGTAGCCAGCCATTGGCATGATAACCCCACCTAGTGATGTAGCACAATGGTTAATGCACTGGCTTCAGTAGCAAAGGTCATGGGTTCAATTCCTCTCTGTTCCCCTTTTTTTTTTATGGCTGTCCTACACAACTACGTTTCATTCATGTAACAGTCATATCTGTGCAGATCTGTGCTGCCACCACATTATACCCTCATCACTGTTGCCATCCATCCTTATGTCCATCTATGTGTGTGTGCCAGCTGTGTGGTGTCCTGCCCTAATGTGCAGGCTGCTACCCCATGTCCTGCACTGGCACACTTTTCTACATTACGGTTCTTCATGCTTGCCTCTCCTGTGTCTGCTCTGCATGGCACTGCTCTCCTCTGTCCTCCTGTCATTGCACTTATCCTGCCACCTCTACCTCCTCTGGTGGACACGTATCTCCATCCTCTGCCACACACTGTCATTGTTGCACTGTACATTACCATCACCCTGTACATCGGTACAGCTGCTCCCGATATGTTTGTCCACCTTACCTGCTGCCACATTGGCTGCACGCAGATTTGGCTTGTCCATGAGCTCCGTCATCTACTTCCTTCCATCACTTGTTCATTGCCTTTCCTTGGTGCTCTGTGCAGTGTTATGGTTACATCTGTGTTTGACTGGTACCAAAGAGAGCAACCAGTACCTGCACACTATATAGGAAAACCAAACAAGCTGGTACGCAAAGACTGGCGACAATTCAGTTAAATATACTTCCTTTATTAGGCCCGACGCGTTTCGGTAGGCAGCCTTCTTCAGGGGGTCTTTAAAAAGGGAAACACACTTCAAAAGACAATAAAATATGATAAGACATTGATAATCAAAGAACATATGAAATATAAATAGAACAATAAGTAATATAAAGGGGTATGTTTACTAAACTGCGGTAACGGTACATAACGCGCGTTATGTAACGTTAAGATCGTTAACGCATCATAACGCGCGTTATGATGCGTTAACGATCATTAACGTTACATAACGCGCGTTAACCTAAATTAACGATCGTAAAGTTCCGCGGCGGTAAAACACCGCAGAAGGTGGAGAAAGGGCAAAGAGAAGGGGTCAGTGGGTGGAGAGTGGGCGGGGAGAGGCTCCCCTCACACTAACGCGCTTATCTGAAGAGTTGAATCCTAACGCGATTGAAAACCTGCCGTTAGATGCACATTTGCGGGGGAGAGAAACCATTTCAGTGTCAGCAATGTACAGTATTGGCAGGGAAACCAACAAAAAGTGATAAGTGTGATACATGTGCCCATAACAAAAGGGCATAGAAACATTGAAAATGACCCCAACAAACTAGAAAAAAACCATAACCAAGCTGGCCAATAGTGATATGGGAAACATCAACCCCCCCCCCCCCGAGAAAGCTCCACAAAAAAGATATTACTCGTGGAAGGGTCTATGCTCCATCCCCATAAAAGGTGAATGAGCCCACAGTGAAATAGCGCTGTTCAGGGTTTTCCCCTCCATCAGACAGGGTTCCTATGGCATGCACATGTCCTGCAACATCAGGGCGGGCATGTCGGAATGGCAACTGGACAGATGCCGGAAAAGGGGATACAGAGGGCCGCAGGTGGAACATGCTGTGGTGCAGTTGGGCCACAGTGCAGACTAGGGTGA
This sequence comes from Ichthyophis bannanicus, assembly GCA_033557465.1. NCBI lineage: Eukaryota > Metazoa > Chordata > Amphibia > Gymnophiona > Ichthyophiidae > Ichthyophis > Ichthyophis bannanicus. The sequence continues at coordinate 254,765,825 of CM066038.1, forward strand.
TGCCTAGGTGGCCCATATGAATGCTGAAACAGCAGAGCAGCCAGACAGCAACTGCTGAAGGCCCAACATGGGCATGAGTGTGTTTCCCACAGTGTCACAGGGGATAGTGCCCAACAGCTACCCCCAAGGGCACGGAACATTGGCAGGCGTGGCTGGGGGGGGGGAGCGTGGACGTCTATACAGGCACCCCTACCCCAGAACCCGCACCATAAGCAGCCGCCTACCTGCACACTGGATGGCCTGAGACTGCGCACCACCAGCACACCAGCAGAAGGGCATATCAGCATGGTGGCAGAGGGATACTGGTGGTGGAGGGGGCAGTGGCAGTTGCCCAGAGCAGACCGTGGCCTAGCCCTGTGTAGGTGGGTGCCATGTACTGCAACAGACAGGCCCTGTCTGACGAACAGTCATGGTATCACTAGGGAATGTACTGACTCTGTGACAACAAGGTGGTGCAGTGCACAAAACCAGTGTATTCAGAAGAAGAAGGTCACAGGTTCAAGTCCCAGCTGTGGTCCCTGCCAACCCAGTCCCCATATTTTACCCACTACTACAACATGCTAAAACAGACAGCACCTTGTAAACGGGGGCGCTGGGTGAGAATGTCTATAGTCTTGGCAAAGGCAAATATTATAATGACTTGCAAAGGATTGTGGGAAATGTAGTCCATTCATACCAGACTCAGCCATTCACAATAAATTAGTTGTGCTTGCTCGAGGGTAAAGCCAAGAAGATATTTTATTTATGGGGTTATTTCTCCCAACACAGGTATACTTGGTAGCACATAAAAAGAAATACTTGCTTTCAGTATTATACTTAGAAAAACAAATAAGGAAAACAACAGCTAAACTTGTTAAGCAATCAAATCAAAGCATAAAGACCTTGATGAGAACAGAAAGATCTTTTCTGTAGGCTCCTGCTAATCTCTCCTTAGCAGTGCTTCAAAGAATAAACAAAACCCACAAAGTAGGAAAAAAACTGTTCTTTTTCAGGGATAACTTCTTGTATCTGCACACACACTCAGAAGTGTCCCTTCAGAGCTCACCGGCAATTAGGCAAGGCTCAATTGCTAACAATTACCAGCTGAAAACCTCTTGGCTGGTTTACTTTCTATTACGTGGCTCAAATCCTACTCAGAAGCTTTCCTGAGTAGATTAAAGAACAAGTTTATATTTCTTTGTGATGGTTGTTGCATTTTGTAACAGCATATTACCACAGAAGTTTAGACAGAGAGCAATCCATGTATTCAAAGACCTCATTTACCACATCTTCCCCTTCTTCTACTATCATAGGTTCAATATCATGGATTGGCACAGAGGAATTTCTCAATGGAACACTCTCAGGACAATACTTGTTTCCCTGCTGTCTTCCCAGTGAAGAGCTAGGGCATAGATCAGTGTTCATACCTGAGCTTCCATTGCTGTTAGAGTTCCTCTCTAAACATCCTGGCCAGTATGTAGTCCAGTTTTTATGTCCAGCTTTCCAATCAAGATCCCTGGACACTGGGTCTCTCTTCACATACCTTCTTGCACTGGTCTTAGGGTCCCTTCCAAGTGCAGCCGTCTCCCTCACAGGTGCCGTCCGGGGATTCCTGGCTCTGCAACCCCACTCCTCTGGCTTTCCCCAGTCCAATGGTGTATGCTTGCCTCTGGAATGCCTCCCAGTATACGTACTGCTATGGACTCCTTTAGACCTTCCAAATGCTTTTCTCTTCTTTCTTCCAAAGTGTTTCTTGCTCTCTCTGTCCGTCCGCTCTGGCTTCTGCTGATGATGATGGTCAGGATGATCCAGGTGCCTCTGATGCTTCTGATGATCAAGATGATGATTCTCTGTAGAATAAGCTTTTCTTTTATCCTGCTTAGATGAATGCTCCACCCTAGCACAGCGCAGCTGTGCTGAATCAAGCCCTGCCCTTGGAGATGAGTGCTTGTGGATTACCTCATAGCCCTCCTGATTGAACACACGTTTCCCCACTTCAGCTCTTCTAATGGCTGTTGGAAATCTGGTGCATTCTGGGATTGGTAGTCTTTTATGGAAACATTCTGTTTTATTATTTCTACCAGAACAGACAGGTTGCTTGTTCAGAGTCACTTCACCTCTATTATAGCTCCTTCCTGAACTATGATAAGCTTCCTTATCACAACCTTTATTGCAGATGACGTAAACATGCCCAAGACACCTAAATTTTACCCTACAGAGCACAGACACCATAAACATGTGCATTACCTAGAGCAGAGTCTCCCAAATGCAGTCCTGGAGGGCCAAACACCATTCCGGTTCCATGCTGCCTCTAATAAAGATGCCTGTGCTGTATTTCTATGCGCCACCCCCATGGTATGCAGATGTATCTCATGCATATTCATGAGGGACAGCATGAAAACCCGAACAGTGTTTGGCACCGCAGGACTGGAGTTGGGAACCTCTGCCGTAAAGCAGCAGCCAACAGGGGCAGACACACCCGCACCCACAGGCTCCATTAATCCAATGCCTCCTGGAGAGGCAGGATGTTGGGCCCTGCGTGCATCTCCCAATACTAGCACTTGCATACCTTAGCAATGCCACCCTAAACATGGGAATATGGTACACAGCTATCAAAAGGTTGCTATGATCACTGGCAGATAGCAATTCCTAAGTAAAGCTCAATTCGCTGATTGAGCTGCATCATAGCAACCTTTCTGATATCTGTGGAGTGTGCCTCAGGTCTTGAGCCTGACAGAGTGACCCCAACAGTATTGCATACCATAGCCATGCCTGCACTGTGCCCAGGACTGGTGTGATGGCCTCGGCTGCCAAACACCTCTATAGTTGCACACTGCTGGCATAGGTGTGGGAAGTGTGTGTCTGTCTATCCAGTGTGAGGTGGCTGCCAACGCCCTCCACAGCCCACACTGCTTGCACTGTTGCCAGTATTGGCCTGCCAATGTGCATAATGAGGAGCATGGTACAGTGAGAATAGCCTGGATAGGGTGGCCTGGCCTGGATGCATCTGCACAGGGCATAGGGCAATGGCTGGGACATTGTAGTGCCCGGCCACCACCTGCATGGACAGGGTGGCCACAGCATGTCCTGCTGGGAGGTCACTCTCACCCTGACTGAGCAGTGACCATGGCATGGCTAGGTTCCCCCATAGTGCTATTTATGGATTTTCTTTTGGGGCCCAATCACTGACTTATATGCTTGTTGTCTATGCTGACATCCCCGTTCTGGGTACATGCATCTCCTCCAGGACAATGCACTATGGACTAGCTGGAAGACTGTCTGCAGCTAGTATGTGTCTTGGTGCAATGGCTGGAGGCTTGCTGCTGGAGAAAGTCAGATAATGGTGGGGGGCAGCTGAGCATTTCCAGGCCTACTGTCTGTCTGCTATTGCATTATGGATGTGTACCGCTCTGTCTGTTCCCCAGCAGGATGGGGGTTGATGGTCCCCTCTACTGCTACCATTGCAGGGAGGTAGAATGTGGATCTATTGGGGGGTGATCCTTTTTCCCACCTTGAGCCCTAGAGGGTGGGTTGTGTGGTGGTACATAATCTGCATATGGGTTCAAACACACACACACCCCCCCCCCCCATTCCTTTCCTTATGATACCTAGCATTCTATTTGCTCTCTTGGCCGCCGCCGCACACTGGGCCGAGGGTTTTAACATGTTATCCACAATGACGCCTAAATCCTTTTCCTGGGTGGTGGTTCCTAATGTGGAACCTTGCATCGTGTAACCATAGTTTGGGTTGTTCTTCCCTAGGTGCATAACTTTGCACTTGTCCACATTAAATTTCATCTGCCATTTTGATGCCCAGTCTTCCAATTTATCAAGATCCTCTTGCAATTTTTCACAATCCCCTTGGGTTTTAACAACTTTAAATAGTTTTGTGTCATCTGCAAATTTGATAACCTCACTTGTTATTCCACTTTCCAGGTCATTTATGAATATGTCAAAAAGCAGCGGACCCAGCACAGATCCCTGGGTACACCACTATTCACCTTTCTCCATTGGGAAAATTGGCCATTTAGCCCTACCCTCTGCTTTCTATCTTTTAACCAGTTCCTGATCCACAGTAGTTCACTGCCTTGTATCCCATGACTCTTTATTTTTGCCAAAACTCTCTGATGAGGGACCTTGTCAAAGGCTTTCTGAAAGTCCAGATACTCGTACACTATATCAACTGACTCACCTTTGTCCACCTGTTTATTCACACTTTCAAAAAAACATAACAGATTAATAAGACAAGATCTTCCTTGTCTAAAGCCATGTTGGCTGTCTCCCATTAGGCCATGACTATCTACATGCTGAGTAATTTTATTCTTTATGATGGTTTCTACCATTTTTCCCGGTACTGACGTCAGGCTCACTGGTCTGTAGTTTCCCGGATCACCCCTGGAACCCTTTTTAAAAATTGGTGTTACATTGGCGATCCTCCAGTCTTCAGGTATTAGAGATGATTTTAATGATAGTTCACAGATTACTAATAGCAGGTCTGCAATCTCATATTGCAGTTCTTTCAACATCCTTGGATGTATACCATCCGGCCCAGGTGATTTGCTACTCTTCAGTTTATCTAATAGTTGTAATACATCTTCACGAGGTATCAATATTTCCTTCAATTCTTCTGCACCTTTAAATACCACTTCAATCATGAGTAACATCCCTACACCTTCCTCCGTAAAGACCGAAACAAAGAATTCATTCAGTCTCTCCGCTATCGCCTTGTCGCCTCTTAGTGCCCCTTTAACCCCTCTATCATCTAACGGACCAACTGTCTCTCTCTCAGGTTTTTTGCTACAGAATGTAACGTTAAGGCACCTTAACGTTACATAACGCGCCTTAACATATCCGCTGCTACATAACCGCAGTTTAGTAAACATACCCCTAAGATTTGTTTTCTAGAATTTAATTAATTACTATGGTGGACATTCATCATGTGAGACAGGATATCAACGTATACCATTAAGTAAATTCAGTGAAATGACTTACATTAAAGACACATTTTCGAAAGGCTGCCTGGTGCCCTCTAGGAAGTACAAATCAAAATATCCAAATTCCATAGGAGGGGCAGCAGAGGAGGTGTGCATGTGTAAATGCGTTCCGAAATCCTTGTATCTATACCTTGAAAGATAAACATCCCTGTCAACCCCCAAACAACAGGACTGTGCAGAATAAGAGCCCGGACACGTGCAAAATCTTGACATGTCACTACCAGCATTTTGGAACCTGCACGTGGGTATGTTGCCACATCCACATATGGTCCATTCGTTTTGCAAATGGAGATGTGCAATGGCACAGCAGTAGCAAAGAGACCACACTGTTTATAGTACCTGCTATCCTTCTATGAGGGGGAGAAAATAATTGGGAGAGCGAGAGGTTATTCCGCTGTCATCCCTAGTGTTGAGTGATAACTGAAATGAGTACATTTGGAAGGTCTATTTGTGCTGAGGAGCAGGCCTAAATATAGACGTGTCCTCTGGTGGGTTTAAATGTGTGACACCTTTGTGAAATCAGAGCTGCATGTGGATCTTCTTAGTGCTGGCATGGACATGCCTTCATCACGTCCCCCATGTGATTTGGATGTGATTGCAGTGGAGATGTATAATTCAGACTTTTCTAAAATCACTGTTGGGACATGGATATGATTTGTACATATGCAAATCATATATAGAGCTTCTAAAATAACCCCCTAAATACATTGCTCTACTTTCACATAGTTATGTGTGCGGAGAGAAATTTCAGAACAGATCGCCAAGTAAATGCATACTTTATAAAGACACATAGATGCCTGTGTTTTTATACAGTATGATACATATGGTAATTATTTTTCTCTAATCCAGAAATTATTTTCACAATAACCTGTTCTAAGATATCTATAACTTGCTGGGGTGAACCTGGTTGGATCCATTTCAAATTACGTTTAAGAAGCAACATACCTAAAATGCAAGAGTGCCAATAATGTTGACCACAGCAGTAAAATACTAAGGTAAAAGCAGAAATCAAACCTTAGTTGAAGCCACAGACATTTATGCCCTCTCAAGAGCAAGCAGTAATCCCTGGGATAATTTTATAAGAGTTCTTTTATGTGTCTAAAAGTTCTTTATGCACAAAAATACTTTATAAAATTACCCCATAAGGGAGCTATAATTACATTGCTGCTTTATTTCCTCCTCTAGCCTTCAGATTCAAAGCGGGAGACAGTTCTTTGAAGTTACTCCACTTCTGAAGTGCTGGTATTGTTAATTAATACAAGAGATCACAGAAAGAGAAAGAAAAGCATCAATATTTGGAAAAGCTATGGGAAGCTAGGAAAGTAGTCAGGAAAGAAAAGATACAAATTGAAGAAAAAATAGCCAATGCAGTAAAATGGGAGGACCAACCATTTTTCAGTATGTTAGTAAGAGGAGAAAGTATAAAAGTGGTATTGTAAGAGTGAAGGGTTATGCTGATGAGAATAAAGTGGAATTGCTTAACATATATTTCTGCTGTATGTTCACAGATAAAGGGCCAAAGCAAGACTACAGAAAATATCCACAAATAGTAACAGAATTGAGGTGGATCAAGAATGATTTTCAGAAGATTGTGTTTGCGAAGAACAAGCTAAACTAAAAGCAGACAAAGCAATGGAACTATATGGTATATATTTAAGAGTAATGAAGGAACCTAGAGAGGTTCTAGTGGCTCCACTGTCAAATTGTTTCAATGTTTCTTTAGAGTTGGGAGCTGTCCCAGAGGAACTGAAACAAGGTGCATGTGGTCCCTCTGTAGCGGCAGAGCGCAAACGATCCAATAATACCAGGAGTCTGTTCAAAAGGTCCAAATCATTTATTGTGCACAAGACTCAAGCAGAATCACATTCAAAAATGGCTGAGCAATGGCTGTTAGTAAAACAACAACTTTTATACTTTTCTTCTCCAGTCTAGACATAGGCAAACTTTTCATTGGTTCCGGTAACCCCTTCTGCCCCATCTATTGGTCCCGGTACCTTTACGTAGTTATCCAATGAGGACCTTTGTCTGGGCTCAGCACCTGTTTCCCCCAATTACAGCCCTCATTACAATGGTCAGTTCTTAGGCTCTTGATACATCCCTTCTCCAAGGTCACTAGCTGGCTGGAATATGTGTGAAAACAGGGCACTGTAACTTTTCTTTCAACAGAGTTAATTAATTCCATAGAAGCTTCTCACATTCTTATCAGTACCAATTAAAGCAGTTTTTCTATTTCTCCTAAGTTTCGATTCTGCTTAGCTATGCTTGATTATGCTTAGTTAAGTTTTGATTCTATGGTGGCAGCATTCAAAAGGTTTTTCATTCCTCTGGCCTAGCCACAGGCTTCATTTACAGGTCAAGCTGCTTAGGCCTGCCTGTTTAGTTCAAGTAGCATGGATCATAGGCCTTCGCCTACCACATTCCCCCCTTTGATTAATCTCACCCTATGGCTAATAAGGTGTGAGATTTAAATCACTTAATTACACTGGGGTTGGATTACGACCAAGCGTACCAGGATTAGGGTGCCATAAGGCTAAAATCTTAGTGGCAGTCTTTCGTTCCACTGTATTTTCTATAACACTATTAATAGAGCGCATACAACATGGGATTATACATGGTAACAGCAGAAACATGGCTACAAATACCAATATTATCATAGCAAAAGTAGTAAGTCCTCCCAATCCGGAGAAGATAGATTCGAACCAGTTGGGTATCTTAAGACCATGCCAAGTCTGTACTGGCACATAGGCATGCTTTCGCATGTTTTCAGCAATATTTTCAACTACCTGACCTTTGTCATCTATCTTCAAACAACAATTGGTTAGATTCAACTTACCACATACTCCTCCTTCAGCTGCTAATAAGTAATCTAGTGCCAAGCGATTCTGATATATTGCAGTACGCATTTGTGTGCTCTGTCTAGCTAGAAGTGTGAGTGCTTGGCTAGTTTCATTAGTTATTAGTTTGACAACTGCTTGCAAGCGTATAATACGATTTATCATATACACAGGGGTCCGGTATCCCCAGGTGCCATCTTGCTCCCAAGTGGCAGGTCCATAGTAGGCAATAATTCTTTCGGGTGGCCAATCATCACCATCCCATCTCTCCCATTTGCCTATCTGTAAAGCTGCTCTCTTATGTCTCTTAGTATACACTGGGTAACCTAATTGTTCTCCCTGCTCTGTGGGTAACAGAAAGAAAGAAGGTCGGATGGTTCCTAAAACACATGCCCCTCCCCAATGAATAGGGAGTCAAGCATATGCTCGGGTTCCACAGATCCAATACAAACCAGGTGGAGCTTGCCAGGCATGAGGTTGGGCAAGGTCGGTCCATAGATCGGCAAGCTCAGGAAAGTTTACTAAGGGATTGGTAGGTTCAGGTTCATTAACTCCTGACCACCAGGACATCTGTTTTGTGGTGTCATTATAAAACTTTTGACTAAGACAGACAAGCTGTCCCACTTTCAAATTGAACTGGGGTCCGGTTCGAGCATAACACAGACGTCCAACTATTGGGTGTGCTAATACCCATTCACTTGTGGTCTTATGTGGCTCAGTATGATTATAAGCTACTGAGTAATTTAATTCTTGGGCCTCCCAGGGCCACTGATCACCCATTCTAGTTCCTCCACAAAAGTAACAATCTGAAATGTGGAGACTGGATACTACTGCTCCAGCTAATTCTAAGAACAGATTTTGAGAAGGGTGAGGGATGTCAAACGTATTCATATGCATAGTTTCATAGAAGGTATTATGTATATGGTACCTTGATGAACAATGGGCCTGGGTGTTCAGTCTAATATATACAATAGTTCCTGGATCTGACCCAGAGCCTGCAATGCGTACTCCAAATTTATACTCTTGTGTCCATGCACTAGGATTTATTATATGTAACTCTAATGGATTACAGGCACCCTTCTTACATTTTTCTGGATTCTTTACATATGGCTGATGTAAGGCAGCCATTCGATTATCTCTGGTATTCTCTATCATACGAGTTTTCCATGTGGCATAGAAAACACATTCCCACTTTGGGCAATAGTAATCTTCAACTGGTGCTGTGCTATACTCATTTGATAAAACTCGTTTACCTGTACAGGCTCCCCGCCCGGTGGTTCCTTCTGGACACATATACTTGTGATCATGATAATATGCTTTTTCCCAGTTAGCACAATTAGAATGACTATCTCTATTTATAGCATCACAAGCATCAAAATACAAAACAGCATTCTTTGTAGGATCAGTAAGTGGGGGTGTAGCATTAAGTAAAGCACCATCTGCATCATTCCATCGTATTTCTAGAGTATAATAGGATGGATTCTGGTGCGGGTTAAAACAAACTTTAGTATCACCCTTAGTACAAATGTTCAGTTCAGTGGTATTATATATACACCGACTTACTGTACCAGTGCAGGTGTAGTAAGAATGATAAAGCAAAGTCTGAGTTACTTTCATTCCAGTCCGAGTAGAAGTAATGCAGGCAGTACATGGGGGTAAGGCAAAAGTGAGTTCAAAGCTCCCCATGCAGGCAACCAGAACAAAATAGAAGCAAGGATGCATGTTGATTGTAGTCATTCTGAATCTCCGCTGGAAAATCTTGACCTCGACGTTCACTGCTTCTTGACACAATGTTGACCCGTCTGTTAATGAAGCAATTCAACGGGTGTCAATGTTGATTGAAGATCCTCAAGTTTCCGCTGTATGCCAACTTACCAATCGTAGTTGGCCTGAATAAAGTCTATCAATGTAAAGTTATTCAGTGTACCACAAACGTACACATTGGGTCCTCTCCAACCCCAATTGAAAGAACAAGTTTTGCTGTATTGGAAACAGCAATCCTCTTCGAAAGACTTGTCAACTGTAGAGCACCGTAGTTCTTGGGTGGCCCAGAGAAGTTCTAGGCCGCTGGTTGCCGCCTCAGGGTGAGTTGCAAAGGAATATCAGGATGCTGCATCACAGTCCACTGATCTGAGTCTGGAACTGCTGCTGGCTTGACTCTGCTATGATGGATCCAGGATTCTATTTCTGCTACCTTCACGGCGGTTGGTGTAGACAGGATGACGGTGTATGGTCCCTTCCAATGGGGTTCCAGCGGTGTCTTCTTCCAATCTTTGATCCACACCGAGGTACCAGGCTTGTAGGGATGCAGGGGTTCCGTCAAGTTGATAGGTAACTGGTCCTGTATCCACGCATGGAGAGTCTGCAGGACAGAACTAAGAGCTAGGAGTTCTTGTCTGGTTATTTCTGAACCAATTTGTGTCAAACTACCCTTAACTCCCTGCACAATTGGCGGGGGTTTACCATACATGATTTCAAAGGGAGAAAATCCTGACGATTTCACAGGAGCTGAGCGTATCCTAAGTAAAGCTATTGGGAGAACCTGGGGCCACTTCAGGTGGGTCTCCTGACATAGCTTAGACAACTGAGATTTTAGAGTACGATTCATTCGCTCAACTTTCCCTGAACTTTGGGGTCTGTATGCAGTGTGTAACTTCCATTGTATCTGCAGGGCACTGGCTAACTGTTGGGTAATTTGAGATACAAATGAGGGCCCATTGTCCGACCCTATCACTGCAGGGATTCCAAACCTGGGGATAATTTCCCTCAGCAAAACTTTGGTGACTTCTCTGGCCTTTTCAGTCCTGATGGGGAAAGCTTCCACCCACCCAGAGAAGGTGCAAACTAAGACTAACAAGTAACGATATCCACTGGCTTTTGGCATTTCAGTAAAGTCCACTTGTAGATTGTGCATAGGGGTTACACCACCTGACTGAACTCGGGGTGGTGGTGTAGGACCCTGCTTGGCATTGTTCTTGGCACAAGCTAAACACTGGTGAGCTACCGAGGCTGACAGAGCTCCCAACAATGCAATGCAAAAATGTGGTCTAAGTGCTTTTTCCATCGCGTTTTTTCCATAATGTGTAGCTTGATGAAAAGCCTTTACAAAGGCTGGTCCCAGTGATCCAGGGATTACTATTCGTCCTGGAGGTTGGCTACCCTCTGTTGGTGGCAGCTCAATCCATCCATGTTTTAGTACCCCTTTTTCTATAGTACAATAATAGTCCAATTCGTTCGTGGTGTATCGTGGTGTCCACAGGTTAAGGGGTACAGGAAACAATACTGCTTGTATTGGTGTTGCTTGTGATGAAATTTGTCCTGTCATGGCTGCCTTGCGTGCTGAGACATCAGCAAATCTGTTTCCTTGGGCAACTTCTCCTCTTCCTGTTTGATGTCCTCGGCAGTGCATGACAGCAACTTGAATAGGGGCCCATACCACATCTAACAACATTAATATTTCTGGGCCATACTTAATAGATTTGCCTCCTGAGGTAATAAGTCCTCATTCTTTGTATAGAGCTCCATGAGCATGTAAAGTAGTGAAAGCTTATTTTGAGTCTGTGTATACATTCAACTGAAGTCCAGCACCTAATACTAGTGCCCTTGTGAGTGCTATCAATTCCGCTTTCTGTGCTGATGTTCCTGATGCAAGAGCTGATGATTCTATGACTTTTTCCCGGGTAACTACTGCATACCCGGCACAGCGTCGTCCATTGATGATGAGGCTGCTTCCGTCCACGAAGTAAGTCTGGTCAGGGTTTTCTAAAGGCACATCAGTTAGATCAGGTCGACTTGAAAACACAGTGTCCATGACTTCTATACAGTCATGTTCTGGTGGGTCCTCGCTGATTGGTATCAATGTGGCTGGGTTGAAAGCATGTCTCACTTCCAGTTGTATTCGAGGATTTTCGCATAGCATGCTCTGGTATTTCAGCATTCGAGAGTTGGTGAACCAATGATTTCCTTTTTGTTCCACAAGGGCGAGTACTGCGTGTGGTACTGTAACACATAGGTTCTGTCCTAAGGTGAGTTTGTCTGCTTCACTTACTAACAATGCTGTGGCTGCAACAGCTCTCAGACATGGTGGCCATCCTTTGACTACAGTGTCCAATTGTTTTGATAAGTATGCTACAGGTCGCTCCCAATGTCTCAATGTCTGAGTTAGCATTCCTAGAGCGTTTCCTTGCATTTCATGTACAAATAGATGAAAAGGCTTCTGGACGTCTGGTAGTCCAAGTGCTGGTGAAGACATTAATGCTTTCTTCAAGGTTTTAAATGCTTCATCCTGATCGGGTCCCCACTCTAGTGGTGACTTCTCTTCTCCTTTGGTGGCTTCATATAGTGGTTTAGCAATCTGAGCAAAATTAGGTATCCATATTCGGCAGTATCCTGCTGCTCCCAGAAAGGCTCTGACTTGCTTCCTGGTAGTTGGGGTTTGGATACTACACACGGCTTCTTTTCTTTCTGGTCCTAATTGTCGGCTTCCTTTGGTCAGCCGGAAACCCAAATACTTTAATTTTGTTTGGCATAGCTGTGCTTTTGCTCTGGAAACTCTGTATCCAGCTTCATCTAAGAGTTGTAAAAGGTCATTTGTGGCTTGTACACATTCACTCTCCGATGTGGTAGCTACCAATAGGTCATCCACATACTGAAGAAGCACTCTTTTCCCAGGAATTACAGGATAACTTGAGAGATCTTGGTTTAGTGCTGCACTAAAGATGGTGGGTGAGTTCTTGAATCCTTGAGGCAATCGTGTCCAGGTAAGTTGGCCCCATCTTCCTGAGACAGGGTCCTGCCATTCAAAGGCAAACAGCAATTGGCTATTCGGGGCTAATCGTATACAGAAGAATGCATCTTTCAAATCCAGGACAGTAAAATGGGTAGCTTCAGCAGGTATCAGTCCTAAGAGTGTATAGGGATTTGGCACGACTGGATGTATGGTTTCAACCTCTTCATTCACTCTTCTTAGATGTTGCACTGGGCGGTAATCACCTGTCCCAGGCTTCTTAACTGGCAGAAGAGGTGTATTCCAAGGTGATTGACATACTTTGAGAAGGCCATACTCCAGTAACCTTAACAAGTGGCGGTGAATGCCTTCAATTGCTGGTCTTGGGAGTGGGTATTGTTTAACATGTATTGGTTCTGCTCCAGGTTTAAGGGTCACAACTACTGGGGCTATGTGCTTAGCTAGACCTGGTGGATTACCTTCTGCCCATACCCCAGGAGGAGCCATAATGTTTTTTAGCAAACTAAAATTGGTATCAGGAGCTGGCTTAGTACTGTAATATCTCCACTCTTCTTCTCGGGGAACAGTAAGCACCATTAATCCTGCAGGCTTTGAATTCACAGTCATTTGCATTTCTCCTTTCTCAGTAAAGGATATTTGGGCCTGCAGTTTGGCTAGCATATCTCGTCCCAGTAGTGGCATTGGACACTCAGGCATGTAAAGGAATTGGTGCGTTATTTGCTGTCCTCCTAGTTTACATATGCGGTTTTGCAGAAAAGACTTGGTGGCTCTGGCACCAGTTGCTCCCATAATAGTGACTGCTCTTGTGGACAAAGGAGCTATTTGCTTATCTACTACAGAATGTTCTGCTCCAGTATCAACCATAAAGTCCATGAATTGGTCTCCTATCTTTAAGCAGACCATAGGCTCCTGGGGACCTAAAGCAAATTCGGAGCCCGGTCTGTCCTAATCTGCTTCATCTAAATCATCGTCCGCTGTGGTTGCAACTCCTTCTATGGCCTCCTCTCTTTCCCGTTGGAAATGTACTCGATTTGTTCCTCTGCGATTCTGTGATCGGCCCCTCTCCCTCTCTCCCCAAGGGGCGTTCTCTCCTTCTTCGTGTGAGGCGTCTTCGAGTTGCGGGCATGCGTTCCTCCAATGTCCTTCTTCCTTGCAATAGGCGCATTGATTCACGCCCAACGTGGGCCGGCTATCTCCTCGGCCCCTCCCTCTGCCTCTGCTCCTTCGGTTAGGGACACCTCCCCTTCTCCGTTCAACTAAAGTGGCAGCCAAAAGATCGGCTTTCTTCTTCATTTTACGATCACTTTCTTTCTGCCTTTCATTATCACGATACACATACACCTTCTGAGCGACTTCCATTAGCTGAGATGTATTCATGCCCGCAAACCCATCTAATTTCTGTAGTTTACGTCTAATGTCTGGTTGGGACTGGCTGACAAAAGCGGCATTTACCATGCACAGACTCTCTGGTGCAGCTGGGTCATAGGGCGTGTACATTCTGTATGCTTCGGCTAGTCTTTCATAGAATACTGCTGGGCTTTCATCTGCGCCCTGGATAACTTCGGCTATCTTGGAAATATTCATGGCTTTCTGATCCCCCTTCGCAGACCTTGTAAGAGGCCTTGGCGAAACCGAGCTAGAGCTCGGGATCCTACATCGGTGTTTGGATCCCACCGAGGATCTTCATTAGGAAATTCTCTCTTTGCTGCTTGGCGATTATCTATTCCTCCTCCTCCCTCTGCTAGAGGATTTTCTGCTAGCCAATTGACAGCTGCTTGCATGATTCTCGTCCGCTCCTCAGTAGTGAATAAATTAGACAGGAGTTGACGGCAATCTGCCCAAGTAGGCTGGTGGGTTTGTATAATTGTATTCATTAACTCTGTTAATTCTTGGGGCTTGTCCGTGTAAGAGGCATAATGCGTTTTCTAATTCAACAAATCAGTAGTGGAGAAAGGCACATAAACTAAACTTGTGGGTCCCGCTACTACCTGGTTATCATCATTCCTCACGGGCACTCCCGGGACCTGCCGCAATGGCAATAATTTCTTAGTAGGGCCTCTCTTCCTCAAATTATGCTTAGTCTGGGAACCCTCGCTTGCAGCAGATGAGCCTGCACTGACAGCTGATTTTACACTGTCAGTCTCGTACTGGGAAGACAATTCTTCTTCTTCATGTTCTGACTCAAGATTCTCCTCAGTCTCGAGCTGATCAGCCTCTTCAGGGGGCAAATCATCTGGCTGAGCTACTGGCGAGTCAGGGGGTGGAATTCGCCGGTCCCGGGGGACTGCCGCGGGATGCGGTGTTGCTCTTACTGGGTGCTGAGCTGGGGGCTGTCTAGTTACAACTTCCGGGGACTCGGGATCAACATAAATAGGCTTCTTAGCTATCCCTGTCCTCTGTGTCTGTTCTGTCAGTGCTACCATTATTCTGCACTGTTCTTCATAACAGCGCCGGGCCCAAGGGGGCGGGTTTTCACAAATGCTTAACCAGGAATCTATATAGGGAAACTGATCGGGGTGCGCTACTCGCACCCTCTGATAAATTGACTTTATGATTCCTACGGCAAATGTTCCATCTCAGGGCCACATAGGATCTAATGCAGGCCACTCCCTAGTGCACAGAACTTGCAATCGTGACGCAGTCATTTTCACCCCATAGTCCCCTGAATATCCTTTATTAAAATACTTAATCATACATTCTAATGGAGTGTGCATCGTAGACCCCACCCCTCCCATATCGATGTGTGCGCGCCACAACAAACAGAAGGAAAAAGGAGGGCGGACAGTGGGTAAGGGGTCCTCACGGCCCTAGAAACATTCAAGGGAAACAAAAAGCAAGACAAGACGATGGTCGCTTCCTCCTTTTTACGACCTGGACGCGATCGCCCGGCCAGGAACTGCGTTACTCAGGAGTCCACCTTCGCTTGGTCTATGTTACTAGACCTCTCAATCACGCTTCATTCACACAATCATGCTAGCAACGTATCCCAAAAAAACCCCAATCCTGTCTCTTCTGACTAGGCTATACCAAATTCGTACCAAGAAGACGGTAGGTTCACCTCGCGAATACACTATGCAAGGTTAATTGGACCGCCTTGAGAGGTGATCGAGCTCTCTTACCAAAATTCACAAGTTCACAAGTTTCAAGCTGCAGTTCTGACTCATCTGTCTAGACATTCCCAAAACTATACTCACCGGATCCGGTCCCCGCTCCCGAGCAAGCGCATGAGTTGGACCTCGGACTCTCCTCACGGGTTCGAGGTGTTGGCTCCGACCGGGTCCGGCACCTGCCGAGGCCTGGCCCAGCTCCCTCCGATGCAACGGGACCGGTGGCGCCTGGGATCCGAGCCCACGTCGGGAGGGCACGAGCCCGGCCGGACCAAACCTATAGAGGCGGAAAGTCATGGTATATCAGCCCGTATACCCTCTACTAACCACACGTTCCCGGCCAATGCACCAAGAATATGTAGCGGCAGAGCGCAAATGATCCAATAATACCAAAAAAATGCAGGGTCATGCATTTGTACTGCAAAACTCCAAGGGAGACATACAGTATAGGGGATGAAGTACTTCTGTTCACAAAAGAAGAACGGGACCTGGTGGTGTTTGTTTCTGATTATTTTAAGGTGACTGAACAGGTAAAAAATGTGATGGCAAAAGCCAGAAGGATGCTTGGTGTATGGGAAGAGGAATGGCCAACAGGAAGGAGTTGATAGTGCCTCTGTATATGTATTTTGTGAGACTTCATTTGGAGTATTGTGTTCAATTCTGGAGATCACATCTTCAAAATGATATAAATAGGATGAAGTTGATGCAGAGGGTGGCTACCAAAATGGTCTTTATCATAAGGCATATGGGGACAAACTTAATGATTTCAATATGTTTACTTTGGAAGAATTGTGGGAGAGCGGAGGTGTGATAGAAATGTCTAAATTCCTCCATAGCATAAATGTGTAGGAGAGCCTCTTTCATTTGAAAGAAAGCTTTTCAATGAGGTGGCATAGGATGAAGGTGAAAGGGATAAACTTTGGAGTAATTTGTGGAAATATTTCTTTATGGAAAGAGTGGTAGAATCAAAGAATAGTTTCCCAGTCGAGGTGATAGAGATGAGAACTGTATCTGAATTTAAGAAAACATGGGACAAATACAGAGGATCTCTAAAGGAAAAAAAGAGAGTTTAAATCTTAGTAGTTGGTATGAAAGGGCAGACTGGATAGACCATATGGTCTTTATCTGCCATCATGTTTCTATTTTTCTATATTATTTAAACATGGAGGTGTCAATATTCAAATAGTTTGACTGGTTAACTTTTAACATTCACTGGACAAATCCCAAATTTTCAATCCCCCCTTCATGTCACCCAGGTTTCTAGATATATGTTGTGTAGTTAATTGCTCAGAAAAGAAGTAAGCTTAGAGACATTCGTAGAGCACTGCAAATATTTTGAGAACTTAAACCTAGGAGTGGAGGAGTAGCCTAATGGTTAGAGCAGCAGGCTCCAACCCCTCCTGTACTGTATCTGGCTAACTTGCTTGCTGCCATTCTGCTTACGATCTCTGCTGACACTGGTGCTCTGCCTCCAAAGTCTCCTACCTGCTCCCTTTTTACTGTCGCCAATGATCCAGGCACTGCACCTCAAAAGGTGACATCAACCAGGAAAACTATTTCAAGAATTGTTCATGACACTGCTGATTTGATTGCATACTCTGTTGTTGTTCTAAGAATACTCTCCCCATATGTGTTTTCTAGTCTCCAAACTTGGCTAACCTGCCTGCTGCCATTCTGTTCACCTTCTCCATGGTCTCTGTCACATTGCATCCAAAGGTGATGTCAGCCAGAAGAGTTGTTTCAAGAACTGTTCACATGCTGTGGTGGTGCACATTAAAGGAACACTCCTTGGACATGATCATTGGGGCATAGTCTTGAGGCTACTCTGCCAGATTCTTTCCTTAATTTTCCACTTTTCTACTCTTGTCATTGGTACCCCCTTCCCCCAGTGCACCACATACTGAGCAGATTCCCGGGGTCTGAGGCAGAAAACCAGCTCACCACCAATAGCCTCCAACAGCACTAGGCAACCTCTACCCTTTGCAAACACTTCATACTTCAAGTTAGGTCTTTTGAATGTTGAATCTGTGTGACAAAAGAGTTCTCTAATCCATGATCTTATTGCCACTAACTACATCAACCTTTTATGTCTTACTGAAACGTGGCTTAAGGATGGTGAGTCTTCATATCTTCTGCAAAGTTCTCCCAATTATTGTCCAATTAGTGATGATCAATGAGGATCTGGATTAGGCTTGGTAAACGTCTCTGAATTACTTGTATTTCTCCTATAACCACTCCTCCCACATATGCAGAGAAGTTGCTATACTCTTTTCCCAAGATCCGCAATTCAGATTTATTGACTCCCAATCCCTCTCTCACACCAAAAGCTTTTTATCTCTGTAGGCTCTCCCCCAGTTTTCCATCTTTTCCTCCTCTTCTGCCCCCTTCTCTCCTTGTACTTCCCTGGGATAATATCTGTTATCTCATTTCTCTGATTAGTGCATGATACCACAAGCTTCTCATCCTTGTTGACTTTAACATTAACATCTTAACCGACAATCCCATTGAATCCTATGACATAGTCTTCCTTCATCTCCTCAACAATCTCTCTCTCTATCTCCACCAGCATATTCACACTCCTACCCACATATCTGGACATACCCTAGACTTGATTCTCAAATCTACTACTAATCCTCTTAGTCTCTCTAATATCTCCACCCCATCTTTCCAATGGACTGATCACTTCCTTCTAACTTTTTCTCTTTCCTCACCCTCCCTGATTCAATAATTAACTTGGTCTGCAGGATTATACTGCTGTCAAATCTTTTCCAGGCTTCCAAGTTTGGCAATCTGCTCTCTCCCTCAGTGTGCATTGGTCCCTCTATTATTTGTTGAAGCAGGTAAGCTGTAAGATCATCTAAAATTATATAGTTTTGCAGCTAGTTAAAATGCCAGGACCAGATGGACTAATTCTAACTTTTGTCAAATTTCCATCACTTCAATAGATTTATTCAACTTTTCCATTTGTTTAGAGGCCAATATAGGAAAGGACAACTAGCCCCGACAAAAATGTGCACATTGGAAATGGGCATCTTCTGATGGCGATTCCATAAGCGTGTGTATGTACGCACTTGAACCTATGGAATCACCTCGAAGACAAATCTGCACCTACATGTATATCAGACCCTGTTGAGCATGTGCACCCTGCATGTGTCAACAGCAAAAACGTGTACCCTGCCGTCCTTCAAAACCACCCCTGCAGTGTATGTGCACTGCTTATTGTGATGATGCAGAGGGCTTAAACAGCAAGAAAAGGGGTTTAAAACAGCAGTTTTCCTCAAATGCACGCATTAATGCAGGCAAGGAAGGGGTTAAAGCACAAGCCCAGAGAAACTCTCTGCACAGAAAGGCAGTGAGAGAGCCACACCCCAGCTCCATGACAACCAGGGGAACTGACCTAAGAGGCAAGGGAGCAGAGTCAAACCGGATAGGGCAGCCCTATGCTCTTAACCAGGAAGTAACAGAGAGAGTTAGTTCCCGTCTGAGTTCAGGAGGGAGTCTGAGTTCAGGAGCTAGTCGGAGTTCTAGTTCCAGGAGAGTTCGTGTGCGAGCAGGGCAGGTAATGCATTGTGGGATATGTAGGGGACATTGGGATGTGGGTATGTGGGCACACTTGTGATCTCTGTTCACACATGGGTGTGACTGTTGGGTGTGTGGGTGGGCAGGGACAGACATTTTGTTATCATGCCTTGGGGGAGAGGGGGCTGTAGCTCTGCTTCTGCATAAATAAATAGGTTTGCATCAAACCTATTTGTCTCCATGTCTCCTTATGCCTCATATTGCAGTGCTAGTCACGTTTGCATCCTTTGTACTGCTACAGGATGCCATAGGTTTGGCAGCTGCTCCCATCTAGCTGGGTTTCCTAGCTATAGCCATGCTGGTTTCTCTTATTCCATTCACAGTGGCTATGTGTGCCAAGCTCATTTTTTTTCTAAGTCCTGTCCTTATACCATGTTTCTGCTAGTCTACTTTAGACTTCTGCGAGGCAGACGCTGGACATACATGGGTATGACCTGTATAAACTTTATACGTGTCCGCCACATGCCACGCCCCTGTTCCTCCCCTAACGTGTGCGTTCTGAGATTCCTGTCTTCACAGCATGTACGTACATGGTGACCGCTTTCCAGCATATGGATGTAGACATGTTTGTATAAGAACCGTCTCCCATGCAGGTCCACACAGCTTATTCGTATTTCAGAATAAGCTCCTTAGTGGTTAACCTAGGTAGTTGTGGGCCCACAAAAGACTCTTTGTGAGCTTTTTTATCAATGATTTTCTTATTATACAATTTTTTGTAAGAAAGACACAAATTCTGAGGCAATATCCTCTATCCTCATATTTATGCTCTTCTCCATCCCTATAGCCACAATAGCTTTTTTTCCTTTGTATGGGATCACCAATCCAGCAAGCAGCTTCCCTGTCTTGTTTCTCCATATGTAAAGTTGGCATTTATATAACTGGATATTTACTTACGCTCTTACTGAGCAGAACATCCAATTCTTTTTTCACCTCTACATACCGTTTTCTCACCTTCTCAGTAATTCTATTACAGAGGTTTCAAGGGTGACCCATCCCAAAGAATGAGGTTAACCATCCTAATGAGTGAGACTGAAGGCTAATGATTGAAGTTTTTCTCACAGTGCATTTGTGATATAAATTTGGAAAGATATGCGTGCTCTATTTCTTTGCAAAGGAAAGAAGCACCACAAAATTATATTTTGCTTTCCTTGGTTTTATTTTAACTTGTAATTTTTCATTTCTTGTCTCTAGAGTAGAACTACGACATTCTCCTGTAGTACTTACCATACAAAAAAAAAAGTCTTATTCTGGTTTCATCTCAGTAACAGCAATATAAACCCTCTCCAGTACCAAGCATATTGTGAAGTAATACAAACCCTACAAAAGTCACTCAGGATAGAACAAATCTACTATTCCATAACAGCATCAACAAACACCTGCACAGGAAAAAGCAGAACTGCAAATCTTGCATAGAGGCCTAGAACATCAGTACCTTCTGTTGGGAAAATTGAACAAGATGGATTATTACATCCTGGAGGCTCCTCTGACATAGAGACTCAATGCTAACAGAATACCTCAAACAGACTCATTAAGAACAGCATAAATTACCCCAAACTAAAAATAGAAATATGTAGGCAAAAATGAGACTGAAATCACCAAGAAGCCAGGGTCTGCATGCATTGCAAAGTACTATACTGTGCAAAGTATATTTCTACTTAAAACAAGGCGGTTGGGTGTTAAGCTGAGGAAGCAGACTTAACATTTAAAGCTATATTAGCTTTAACAAAAAAGCACTTTCCCATCAGCCCCCGCGGGCTTAACAGAGCCGCGAGGGAGAAACTCTCCTTTCGCGCTCTGAAAGCCGCAAACACAGAGGATCTCTAAAGGTGAAAAGGGGACTGTTGTAGTTGTTGATATGGAAGGACAGACTAGATAGGCCATGTGGTCTTTTTCTGTCATCATAATTCTATGTTTCTAATCCCATCAGCCCATTTCCAGTCCTAATCCCCATCACCCAATTTTCAGTTTAAACTTAGTGAATGAGCCTGTTCTCCTCCTCCTCAGCCTATACAGAAAGATTTCTTTCCAGTGCAAGCCTGTGTCTGGGTTCCCTTCCCCATCTCCAAGGCAACCTAGCATAGAAGCAATGGCATTTCTCACCATCGGGAGCCAGAGCAGAGGCACCATTCCAGTGCATGGCAGCCGAAGCTTTTCTTTTGCTTTTTACATTTAAGCAAAGAGAGCCTATATGCTATATGACTTGGGAGAGAGCAAAAACAAAAACAAAACTGGGCTGCCTTCAAGAGGCTGGGGAGTCATCACTTGAACACATGCAAACCTGGTAAGAACTCTCTACACATCATGAAAACTGTTTACCTCTCAGTGGAGGAGACATAGTGCACTTGAGGAAAGAGGGAGCCTGATGCCCTGCTGGGGGATGGGGATCATCAAGCGGCAGCCCTGGCAGAGATAACTGTAAATTCATTTGGCTTGGATCAGTCATCTCAGGAGCACTCATACTTGTTGCTTTATTAGCTCATCAGCACTCGCACACTGAGGCTCCTCTGACAATGCTGAAGGGTGAGCAGAACTGCAAACAGCAGCTGATTGGCTCTTCCACATCTTCTCAACCTGCCCGAGAGTGCATTCACAGGAGAGGCTAAGGAGCTTGCACGGTGCCTGTACATATCATCCTAGCGGTTCAAATTACAAAAATGCATGAAAGGAGGAGCCAAAGGCGTGTGAATGTGAGAATGGGGCCAATTGCTTGTGTCACATACCTAATGTGTATGACTTGCTATGCTTCTGTAATTCCCTCTACAGGATTTAAAATTTTCTTATCTAATTGCTGTTTTCTATGTACATTAAAATCAATAATTTTACCTCTCATCACCACTTTTGAGGCTTCTGAGTATGCACAGTATATTTACTTCCCCATTGTTGTTTTCGCTCTCATAGCTCTGCCATACTTTTCCAAGAAAGTCCAACATTTTTGATCATGATATAATGAAGGAGTCATTCTCCAAATCCTGTCCAATCTACATTAAATTAAAAGAAGAGAGGTACCAACCATTTCATGATCAAAGAGCCATTTCATATATTTCTGCCTCTTTTAACTGTGAGAACATTGTCTCTTTTTTTTTAAGTGCCATCAAGTCAGTGTTGACTCAAAGCAACCCAGCTACCTCTGGGTTTTCTTGGCAATGTATCACTGGAAGTAGATTGCCAGCCTTTTCTTCTAAGGGAATGGAGGGTAAAGTGACTTTCCCAGGGTCCCAAGGAGTGCCAGTGGGAATTGAACCCTTGATCTAGGTATGAGGCATTGTCTCTAAAATTAACATATAATCTAATCTGGCATACAGTTAATGAGGGGCAAAGTAATGAGCATAACTCACCTCCCCTGATTAAAGGGTGCTCCAGTTATATCAATGTGCTGTATCCCCCTCTGACTATGAATACCCTATATCAGGGGTTCTCAACCCAATCCTCGGGACAGTCCTAGCCAATCAGGTTTTCGGAATAACAACAATGAATAGACATGAGAGAGAGATTTGCATACAATGGAGGCAATGCATACAAATCTCTGTCAAGCATATTCATTCTGATTATCCTGAAAACCTGACTGGCTTGGTGTGTCCTGAGGACGGGGTGGAGAACCCCTGCTCTATACTGATTTTCTTGGTTTACTATCCTCAGCAAAATTTTGAGCCATGTCTAAATCTCCTCCTACTATATACTGATATCTGCTAATAGTCCCTAATATTCCCATTTATTTCACCTAAAGCCATCACATACCTTCCCTCTGGATCTGCAATCACTTGGTGAGTGGTAAAGGAAACGTTTTTACAGTATGTGTAACAATCGCTACCCCTCTTTGCCTACTATTGTATGGCACTGCAATTACTTCTCCTACCTGGTCCCTATTCAGCTTTTTTGTGCTTCAACTCAGGCAAATGTATTTCCTGTAAAAAAACAAGATCTACTCACAACATTTTTAGGACTGTTTAATTATTTTTAACAGGTTTTATATGCCTCTTTATCATTTCAATCAAAGTGGTTAACACTGAAACTCAAACTTATAATGTACATTAAACAGGGACATTGTTAACTTGGATTTTTCTGAGGCAACGGAGAGTTAAGTGACTAGCCCAAGGCCACAAGGAGTACTAATGGGAATTGAATCCTGGTCTCTGGGTTCCCTAGCCACTGTTCTTAACCATTAGGCTACTCCTTCACTTCAATGGTGTTATGTATGCCCCTTACATTATGGGAGTCATTCCAGAACATGAATAAGGGATTTGTTCATGCAGCAGGGACGTTTATGTACCGTAAACATCCCAGACCGTATTCTGAAATATTGCTGACATGCACGCCCATGGCGCTAGCACAAGGATCTCATAATGTGCCCAAAAGGGGTGGAACTGGGACATGGTCAGCCACGGAGACGTAGAAAGCATATTCAGGAAAAGCCCGTGTACATATTAAGTATTTCCTGGAAACATCCACGTTATTCCCGCTGAAACATGGGATAAGGTCGGGACTTTAAAAAGTTTTGTTCTTCTCTACAATGCAGCCCATATAGAAAAATGGTTGTGACAAGAATGTTTTGAACTGGTGTGACTGCACTCTGGAAAAACACAAGATACAGTTTTAAGGTACAGATAGCAGAGGTGAGGGAATGTTGTAAGATCTAGACACATTAATAAAAACTCTTACAGAACTACTAAAGAGCAATAGTGTTTATTCAGGCTATGCACTAATGTGCTGTTTGTGCTAAAGGAAGCAATCTATGGGACCCTAACAATTCCCATGTTCGGCAAAATGGGACTTCTGATGCAGGGATAGTAAGGGCATAAGCACGATAAGGATTATTTTTTGAGTGAGAAACGGAGATCATATTTGCAGTCCTGGTACCTCATGCTATTGTTTTATGTC
Organism: Ichthyophis bannanicus; assembly: GCA_033557465.1. NCBI lineage: Eukaryota > Metazoa > Chordata > Amphibia > Gymnophiona > Ichthyophiidae > Ichthyophis > Ichthyophis bannanicus. The sequence continues at coordinate 254,789,940 of CM066038.1, forward strand.
ATAGTGTCACCAGGTGCCAGTTTGATTGGGCAGTCAAACTTAGAGCGGGTTCACTATAGCTAAATGTCAAAACATAAGAACATAACATAAGAACATAAGATATGCCATACTGGGTCAGACAAAGGTCCATCAAGCCCAGTATCCTGTTTCCAACAGTGGCCAATCTAGGTCATACGTACCTAGCAGTTTCCCCAAAAGACACAGGTTCCACAATGCGTGTACTGGGTCAAGCATTGATATCCTGGGTCCCTTCTTAATAATGGTTTATGGACCTTTCCTCCAGGAACTTGTCCAAACCTTTTTTAAACCCAGCTACACTAACAGCCCTTACTACATCCTCCGGTAACAAATTCCAGAGTTTGATTACACGTTGAGTGAAAAATATTTTCTTTTATTAGTCTTAAATAGTTTACCCTGTAGCTTCATTGAATGTCCCCTAGTCTTTCTATATTCTGATAACGTAAACAATCGATCTACATTTACCCGTTCCACTCCGTTCATTAATTTATAGACTTCTATCATATCTCCCCTCAGCCGTCTCTTTTCTAGGTTAAAGAGCCCTAACCTTTTTAGCCTTTCTTCATAGGAGTATCCTTCCATCCCCTTTACCATTTTGGTGGCTCTTCTTTGAACCTTTTCTAATAATGCTATATCCATTTTAAGATACGGTGACCAGAATTGCACACAATATTCAAGGTGCGGTCTCACCATGGAACGATAAAGAGGCATTATAATATCTTTTGTTTTATTTTCCATTCCTTTCCTTATGATACCTAGCATTCTATTTGTGCTCTTGGCTGCCACTGCACACTGGGCCGAGGGTTTTAACATGTTATCCACAATGACGCCTAAACCTTTTTCCTGGGTGGTGGTTCCTAATGTGGAACCTTGCATCATGTAACCATAGTTTGGGTTGTTCTTCCCTAGGTGCATAACTTTGCACTTGTCCACATTAAATTTCATCTGCCATTTTGATGCCCAGTCTTCCAATTTATCAAGATCCTCTTGCAATTTTCCACAATCCTCTTGGGTTTTAACAACTTTAAATAGTTTTGTGTCATCTGCAAATTTGATAACCTCACTCGTTATTCCAGTTTCCAGGTCATTTATGAATCTGTCAAAAAGCAACGGACCCAGCACAGATCCCTGGTATACACCACTATTCACCTTTTTCCATTCGGAAAATTGGCCATTTAGCCAAACCCTCTGCTTTCTATCTTTTAACCAGTTCTTGATCCACAGTAGTACATTGCCTCCTATCCCACGACTCTTTAGTTTTGCCAAAAGTCTCTGATGAGGGACCTTGTCAAAGGCTTTCTGAAAGTCCAGATACTCGTACACTATATCAACCGACTCACCTTTGTCCACCTGTTTATTCACACTTTCAAAAAAACATAACAGCTTAGTAAGACAAGATCTTCCTTGTTTAAAGCCATGTTGGCTGTCTCCTATTAGGCCATGACTATCTACATTCTGAGTAATTTTATTCTTTATGATGGTTTCTACCATTTTTCCCGGTACTGACGTGAGGCTCACCGGTCTGTAGTTTTCCTGGAACCCTTTTTAAAAATTGGTGTTACATTGGCGATCCTCCAGTCTTCAGGTATTAGAGATGATTTAATGATTACTAATAGCAGGTCTGCAATCTCATATTTCAGTTCTTTCAACACCCTTGGATGTATACCATCTGGCCCAGGTGATTTGCTACTCTTCAGTTTATCTAATAGTTGTAATATTTCTTCCCGATGTATCGATATTTCCTTCAATTCCTCTGCACCTTTAAATACCACTTCAGTCATGGGTAACATCCCTACATCTTCTTCAGTAAAGACCGAAGCAAAGAATTCATTCAGTTTCTCCGCTATCGCCTTGTCGCCTTTTAGTGCCCCTTTAACTCCTCTATCATCTAATGGACCAACTGACTCTCTGACAGTTTTTTTGCTACGAATGTACTTGAAAAAATCTTTATTTCGCATTTTTGCTTCCACAGCAAGCTTCTTCTCAAATTCTCCCTTTGCCTGCTTTATCAATGCCTTGCATTTGACTTGCCAGTGCTTGTGCTGTTTCCAGGTTTTGTCGTTTGGCTCTTTTTTCCATTTCCTGAAAGATGCTTTTTTGGCAACAACAGCCTCTCTGACCTCACCTTTAAACCATGCTGGCAGTTTTTTGGACTTCCTTCCACTTTTCTTAAAGCATGGAATACAGCTGGTCTGGCCTTCCAAGATAGTAATTTCCAACAACACCCAAGCTTGATGTAAGTCTTTAACCTTTGCAACTGTTCCTTTTAGTTTTTTCTTAACTATTTTCCTCATTTTATCATAGTCTCCCTTTCGAAAGTTAAAAGATAGTACTGTGGATTTCCTTACTATCCCTCCTCCAATAATTAAATCAAAGGTGATCATGCTATGATCACTATTGCCAAGTGGCCCCAACACCCTTATCTCTTGCACTAGATCTGGTGTTCCACTAAGGATTAGGTCTAATATGGCTTCCCCTCTGGTCGGTTCATGAACCAGCTGCTCCAAGAAGCAGTCATTTATGTCATCTAGGAACTTTATCTCCCTAGCATGTCCTGCCGTGACACTGACCCAGTCGATACCGGGGTAATTGAAATCACCCATTATTATTACTGCCCCGTTAACATTTGTTAGCTTCCTTGATTTCTTTGAGCATTTCATCATCCATTTGTTCATTCTGGCCAGGCGGTCGATAGTACACCCCACTGCCATCGCCTTCCCCTTTTTACATGGAATTCCAATCCATAGGGAATCTATAGCAAATTTTGTTTCCTGCAAAACTTTAATCCTTTCTTACTCAATGCCCTCTCTAACATAGAGCGCAACCCCTCCGCCAATTTGATCAGCTCTATCATTACGATATAGTTTGTACCCAGGTATCACAATGTCCCACTGGTTGTCCTCCTTCCACCATGTCTCTGATATTCCAATCATATCTAACCTCTCATTTAGTGCTATATATTCTAACTCTCCCATCTTATTTTTTAGACTTCTAGCATTTGCATAAAAACATTTTAGAGACGGTATTTTATTCATATTAATTTGGCTATTGGTAGACATGGGTAATTTGTATATAGTAATGTATATAGTATCTAAGAATGTCTATAATATCCTAGAATGTAAATATCCAGCCCATCCCTGTATATAGTTTACCCAGTTAAACCCAAGGTTACCATCCCTGTTCTCTGTAAGTCCAGTACGGGCTTCCACGACTGGACAAAGTTAATGTTTCTTGTAAACCGAGTTGAATTTGAAAAAGCGCGGTATAGAAAAGACTTTAAATAAATAAATAAAATAAATAAATAAATAGAAACATAGAAACATGATGACAGAAAAAGACCACAAGGCCTATCTAGTCTGTCCTTCCATAACAACAACTACAACAGTCCACTTTTTACCTTTAGAGATCCTCTGTGTTGGTCCCATGCTTTTTTGAATTCAGTTACTGTCCTCATCTCTACCACCTCCACTGGGAGACTATTCCACGGATCCACTACTCTTTCCGTAAAGAAATATTTCCGCATATCACTCCTGAAACTATCTCCCTTCACCCTCATCCCATGTCCCCTCGTAACAGAACTTGCTTTCAATTGAAAGAGGCTCTCTCCCTGAACATTTATGCCACGGAGGTATTTAAACTTCTCAATCATATCACCTCTATCCCGCCTTTCCTCTAAGGTGTACATATTAAGATCCTTAAGTCTGTCCTCATATGCTTTATAATGAAGCCCATTAATCATTTTAGTAGCAACCCTCTGCACCGACTCCATCCTGTTCACATCCTTTTGAAGGTGCGGTCTCCAGAATTGCACACCATACTCCAAATGAGGTCGCACCAAGGACATATACAGAGGCATTATCACCTCCTTTTTTCTGCTAGCCATTCCTCTCTGTATGCACCCAAGCATCCTTCTAGCTTTTGCCGTCGCCTTTTCTACCTGTTTAGCTACTTTAAGATCATCAGACACAACCATGCCTAGGTCCCGCTCTTCTTTAGTGGACAAAAGTACTTCACCTCCTATACTGTATTGCTCCCTTAGATTGCTGCAGCCCAAATGCATGACCTTACAATTTTTAACATTAAATCCCAGCTGCCAAATTCTAGACCATTCTTCAAGCTTAGCTAGATCCCTCCTCATGCTATCTACACCTTCCTGGGTGTCTACTCTATTGCAGATTTTGGTATCATCCGCAAAGAGGCAAACCTTACCCGACAGCCCTTCCGCTATATCACTAACAAAGATGTTAAAAAGAATCGGACCAAGGACAGATCCCTGGGGCACACCACTGGTAACATCCTTCTCCTCAGAGTGAGCTCCATTTACTTGTACTCTTTGTCGCCTCCCACCCAACCAATTTCTAACCCAAGCAGTAACTTTAGGGTCCATCCCTAGGGTGCTCAGTTTGTTTATAAGTCGCCTGTGAGGAACAGTGTCAAAGGCTTTACTGAAATCTAAATACACCACATCTAGAGCGCTCCCTCGGTCCAACTCCCTGGTCACCCAGTCAAAGAAATCAATCAGATTTGTCTGACAAGACCTGCCTCTGGTGAATCCATGCTGCCTCGGATCCTGTAATCCGCCGGACTCCAGAAACCTCACTATTTTCTCTTTCAGCAGCGTTTCCAATAATTTACTCACCACTGAAGTTAAACTAACCGGCCTGTAGTTTTCAACCACATCCTTACTTCCGCTTTTGTGTAAAGGCACCACATGAGCCTCTCTCCAGTCCTTTGGCACCACTCCCGACTCCAACGAGGCATTGAAAAGGTCAGTCAGTGGAGTTGCTAGAACATCCCCAAGTTCCCTCAGTATTCTAGGGTGTATCCCATCCGGTCCCATCGCTTTGTCTACTTTAAGTTGAGCTAGTTTCTCACGAACACAGTCTTCTGAAAATTGTTCAAGATGTCCCTCGCTTCTGTTCTTATTTGTGGGTGTTTTCTGAGGTCCTGCTCCTGGTTCTTCATCTGTGAACACAGAACAAAAATATTTGTTAAGCAATTCCGCTTTATCCTTATCAGCTTCTACATATTCCCCCCCTGCACCCTTGAGTCTGACAATACCACTTTTGCCCTTCCTCTTCTCACTAATATATCTGAAAAATGTCTTATCCCCCCATTTTATTGCATTGGCTATTTCCTCCTCCTTTTGAATCTTTGCCTTCTTGACTACTTTGCTAGCTTCTCTAAGTTTTTCCAAATACAGTTGCCTGTCTTCCTCTCTCTGTGATCTCTTGTATTTCATGAAGGCCTCCCTCTTTTTCTTCACTTTTTCAGCTACTTCCTTCGAAAACCATAGCGGTCTCCTGTTCCTTTTGCCTTTATTTACCATTTTAACAAAAAGGTTGGTTGCCTTTAAAATACCCCCTTTCAGTTTTGCCCACTGTTTTTCTACATCCCCCAGCTGTTCCCATCCCACTAACGACTCCCTGAGGTATTGGCCCATCTTCGCAAAGTTAGTCTTCCTAAAGTCTAAGATTTTCACCTTGGAATGGATTCTAACAGCCCTAGTCCTAATACTGAATCACACCATCTGGTGATCACTGGATGCAAAATGATCTCCCACTACAACATCAGAAACACTTTCACCATTGGTAAGCACCAAGTCCAGTATGGCCCCTTCACGTGTGGGGTCTTTTACCAATTGCCTGAATAGTTCTCCCTGTAGAGAATCCAGGATCTCCTTACTTCTAGATGATACTGCAGCAGGAATGTGCCAATCAACATCTGGCATATTGAAATCTCCTAGTAGTAGCACTTCCCCTTTCCTAGCAATGCTGCGTATGTCTTCAATTAACTCTCTGTCCACCTCTTCCTCTTGTGAGGGAGGTCTGTATATCACACCAATGCAAATAGATTTCTCTTTCCCTCTTTCTATTTTAACCCAAATAAATAATTTGGGATCTTTAAGCTCTGTCTGCTCCATACTCGAGGGCATTTGGGCTACTTTACTCTTTTTTGGAACCTCTCTGCTTTTGATAGTATCCTTCATGGATACATTCTTCCGAACCATCCGCTCTTGGGCGACTGTCGGCTTTCCCCTATTATCTAGTTAAAAGCTGCTCTATCTCCTTTTTAAAGGTTAATGCCAGTAGCCTGGTTCCATCCCGGTTAAGGTGAAGCCCATCCCTTCAGAAGAGACCCTCCTTTCCCCAGAATGTTCCCCAGTTCCTGACAAATCCAAAACCCTCATCTCTGCACCATTGTCTCATCCACGCATTGATACTGCGGAGCTCTGCCTGCCTTTTGGGTCCTGCACGTGGAACGGGAAGCATTTCGGAGAACGCTACCCTGGAAGTTCTGGATTTCAACTTCCTACCTAAAAGCCTAAATTTAGCCTCCAGAAGCTCCCTACCACATTTTCCTATGTCATAGGAGTGGAGGAGTAGCCTAATCGCTAGAGCACTGACTTAGGAACCAAAACACCAGAGTTTGATTCCCACTAGCACCCCTTGTGGCCTTGGTCAAGTCCTTTGACCCTTCATGGCTTCAGAAAAATCCAAGTTATCAATGTCCTTGTACATTAAAAAGTTTAAGTTACAATGTAAACTTTTTAACTGAAATGATAAAGCAGTATAAAAAACTTGTTAAATAAATAAATATCCCTGTTGATAATAAAACACCCCCTCCCACCTAGAATAAGGGCACTCAACAATGAATGCAAACAAGTCCAAGCCCAAAGGTATGTGCTCCTACGTGCTCCGAAGGGGCGCCAAAGGGGCAGGACCTGTCCCTTTGGACACGCCCCTTCGGAGCACGTGCCCTCGGGCACGCGCCCGCGATGCGCGTCCCGCGGTGGGGGCTAGATTTAAATAGCCCGCTCAGCTCACGTGTCACACAGTATCCACTGGAACGGAGCAACGACTCCTCTGCACTCAGGAAGCAAAAAACAGGTAAAGCAAGCACTCGGGGTGCCGCGGTGGGGGCTGGATTTAAATAGCCCGCTCAGCTCACGTGTCACACAGTATCCACTGGAACGGAGCAACGACTCCTCTGCACTCAGGAAGCAAAAAACAGGTAAAGCAAGCACTCGGGGTGCCGCGGTGGGGGCTGGATTTAAATAGCCCGCTCAGCTCACGTGTCACACAGTATCCACTGGAACGGAGCAACGACTCCTCTGCACTCAGGAAGCAAAAAACAGGTAAAGCAAGCACTCGGAGTGCCGCAGTGGAGGCTGGATTTAAATAGCCCGCTCAGCTCACGTGTCACACAGTATCCACTGGAACGGAGCAACGACTCCTCTGCACTCAGGAAGCAAAAAACAGGTAAAGCAAGCACTCGGGGTGCCGCGGTGGGGGCTGGATTTAAATAGCCCTCTCAGCTCACGTATCACACAGTATCCACTGGAATGGAGCAACGACTCCTCTGCACTCAGGAAGCAAAAAACAGGTAAAGCAAGCTCGGAGCACGTAGGAGCACATACCTTTGGGCTTGGACTTGTTTGTTGTTGTTTTTTTTGATACCGGCGTTTATGGGGAAGCGCAAGAAGAAGCCAACTTTACCATCTTCCTCTTTAGGTAAGGCTGTAAAGGTGGTTGGTCCCATGGATACTCATTTTAAATCCATGGTATCTACCCCGGCAGTTGGAATATCTTCAGAGTCTTCCCTTTCAGCGAGTCCTGCTTCTGTAGGCATGTCTCCTATACCGCATAGGGTTGTAACCCCACCCAGCCAGGAGCTCCTTTCTCAGGATCCAGCCGTTCCCCACCTAGGAAGGGACGGGTTTTCATCCAAACTTGTTGAACTGCCTGAGACTTTCTTAAAGGTAAATCCTGTGAACGTTATATTACCTTCTTCTTTTGATTTTTCTTTATCTCCTGAACCACCGAAAGATATATCTTTGCAAGATATTTGGCAGATTGTCTCTCGGACTGAACTGTCTCTTAATTCGTCCTTGATTAAACTATCAAAATTTACTCAAGAGACGGTGACTGTCTTAACTGACCATCAAGATAGATTGAGGAACCTTGAGACCTCTAAAGTTAAGACTGACGGTTTAATTACTTCATTTCAATGTGCTTTGGCGTCATCTGTCCAGGACTCTCTTTTACTTCATCGTCGTGATGAAATGCTTGAAAATGCTTTACGTATGAAAAATTTACGTTTGTTAAATCTCCCCCGAACTCACTATCTGTCTCCTAGCATATTATTTGTTAAATATTTGAAGGATGTATTAAAAATTCCTGAGCCAGAAGTTATAACCTTATCCAAACTGTATTATTTGCCAGTTGGAGTTCGGGAAAAACGGCTGTTAGACTTGGAGCCAGATGGTGATGCTCACGGGGAAATGGATCAGTTGACTCTTCCGAGTTTGGATCTTTCTCAGTTTTTGGAGACATCTGTGGAGGAAATTCCTACTCGGGCTACTCTATTAGTTAGCTTTTTATTAGAGAAAGATAAAGAACTTGTTATGCGTTCTTATTTCAAGTTTCGTCAAGAGAAGTTCTTTGGCCAGACGATTCAGGTTTTTCCTGATGTGTGTCGAAGTACACAGTTAAAACGAAAGGCTTTTCTTGCATTGCGTCCTCGTGTCTTGGAATTAGGAGCTTCTTTTGTTCTGAAGTACCCATGTAAATGTGTAATAATTCTTCAGGGTAAAACGTATATTTTTTTCGATTCGTCTGTTAGAGACCTTTTTGCAGGGCTCTGTTGTAAAGTAACAATGAATGCAGCACTAATGCATGCACATTTTGTGAGACCTAACGGTGTTGCTATTGAGCATGTATTAGTGCTGCTTGCACTGCTGAATGTCCATAATCTGAGGGTCGATATTATTGACAGGATATGTTTTGACATTTAGCCATGGGGAACCTATGCTAATTCCTTCTCAATTATTTTACATAGGGTCCTCTAATAAGATCAGAAATTGTTTGCAGTGTGATAGGGCAGCCATACATCCGCCATGCCAGACACTGAGAGACATACATTCCTACTCAGGCCAGGATGAATGAGAGCTGTGAGAGTGGTGATATATCTGGAGTCTGGCTACTTGATATGCTGATACAGGGATCTCCCCTCCCATGCCCACCCAGCCCTGACCAGGGGAGTAGTGCCACAAAGCAGACTGTGGAAAGGGAAATAGGGTTGCCCCACAGATAGTGGATGCATACAGACTGACATATGCCACGAAGGGACTGGTGTAGCTGCTGTGAGAAATACCAATACCCAGATCTGTGGGAATCAGATGCCATAGACAGAAGGCCTTACTACTACTACTACCACTGACCATTTGTATAGCGTTACAAGGCATATGCAGTGCTGCATAGACACAAATAAAAGGTGGTCCCTGCTTAAACAGACTGCACAGCAGCTGTGGACAGGATACATCTAGAGAGAATGGCCAGGAAACACAAGGGAGCTTAGGCGGATCAGATCCAACAGTGGCAAAGATGGGGTGAGCGTTCAACCTGGATTTGAGAGGAGTCAGAGGCAAAGCCTGGCATACAGACTCAGGTAGTTTGTTCCAGGCATAAGGAGAAGCAGGGTGAAAGGAGCAATGTCTAGACTTGGCAGTAGAAGAGACTGACAGAGGTAGAAGCAATCTAATAGAAGAACAGAGTTCCCAGTGAGGGGTGTAGGGAGAGATAAGAGGAGAATGGTAGTGTGGAGCAGCAGAATGAGTGCACTTATAGGTCACAGGCATGAAAAGCACATACTTTTGTTGCTCAGTAATATTATGCATCCTTTGGGGAACTGCAAGGTTAGTTTGGGGTTTTGTGCACTTGGTGAGGGTCCATCTCTAGCAGTTTAAGGCATGTTTGTATAGATGACCAAGGCAGAAATCACTGGGGTCGGTTCCTAATGCCATGTACCATTTGATGCAAGGTATGTCCTGACATACATGTTCAAATTTGCATTCTTTTATACCATATTGGGGTGCACTGGGCTTACCTAGCACTTTTGAGAACATAAAGGGGACCGGTATATGGTCTAGATTGCAGCAGCTGTCATTTCTCATTGGTTTTTCTGTCTAGTGCGCATCAGCAAACTAGTCTGTGATGAGCAGCTTAGGAGGTGCATGTTTTTCCTGAGAGGTGTGGTGCTCTGTGGGTACATTGGCTGGATGAGCAGGATCCAAAATGTGTAACTTTTCAGAAAATGGTGGGCGCAGAGACGTCCAAAATATTTACCCATGTCCGAGGCACGGGCCAGCTGAATAGCGCTTGCAGTTGCCGTGCTGAACATGTCTATCTCTTCAATTCCAGACCTGCAGACACATCCAGACCCACGGATGCGTACCTAGGATCAAAGGGGGCCTGTTTTTGATTTAGACGTGTCTGCGGGCCGGACGTGCACGTTATGGAATCGCGCTCCACGTGTATTTCACTCATGTCTTTGTTCATAACAATTGCTTAACCCATAATAATATAACACAGGCACAGGAGTCTCCCAGCTAAACTTCCACCAATTTTTATAATCTCTAGTAAAGCTCTCAGCATAGGAGATTGAATATATTGTGAAAAACTTTCTTTCCCATCATACACTCATGCATTCATACTGTACACATTTTTGGTTCCCATTCATTCAAACACACTCATTCTAATTGTTCCCACCATGCATACAACACTCCCCCCCCCCCCTTCCATCCCAAATGAAACCATTTCCTTCTCATGTGATCCCCCTCCCCCCTTTCCTGTCTATCAAGTCCCCACATGGTCCAGTTTTTTTCCTTGATGCTGCGACCCCCCTCCCCACCTATTTTTAAGCTTTCTTCTTATAATAACATCCAATGTATTTGTAGAGCGGTATATTAAGTCAATAAACATAAACATAAACTAAAAGTCCATCATTTAGATTTTTGATGACATCTAATTCAGTATGGAACAGAAATATGATTTGATCACTCTCCAAGACAGTCATATCTAGGATCTCTTTAAATCCTCATTTGCCTTCAGTCCAGTGTTACTTCACCAACTCTGGTGCAGATCGCTGAGCTAGCTCTTGTGAGACTAATACCGGTAGCCTGCTTGTGGTCTGCTAGATACAAACAAAATGGATTCCTCCTCCAAGTCTGCTGATGCTTCAGATTCACTTACTGCCATGTGCATGGATATTGAAGACCATTGTTCTGTTCTGCTGGTTGCTGGCAATGGTTTGGGTTTTTTGGCTTAGCCGGAGGACTTGGAAGTTACAAAAATGTGTGGCGACCCTGCTCATCTGCTCCTGCATTCCATCTCTCACCATGAACTCTGTTGTGCATGTGACCACCTCCTGAAAGCTGTATCCTAATTCACCCAGCGATCCTCCAGAGCCTCACCCAATCCAAGAAAGACTAAGATAACAACTTAGTAGAACCAATAAGAATGTTTGGCTGAGAAAGGTCTTGGCTTTTGCTTGGGCTTTTGGCTTTTGCTTCTGGGGCTTCTTTTGCTCCCCTACCTTTTGTTTTCCTAGCAGGATATATGGTAGGCTGATAGCTTCTCTGACCATCTAATGGGTTCTTGTGCTTTTATCAGCACAGAAACAAAGTGAGACCAGCTAAGATCCCTGCAGGCACCTTGGGTGTTCTCTATTTTGTCTTATTACCCCACAGAGCTTGTGAGGGACAGCTCGAGATAGTCAAATGTCTTATCTGCCTCTTCAGACTTTTGGCTATCTTGGTATCTACTTTACATAAGAACATAAGATATGCATACTGGATCAGACCAAGGTCCATCAAGCCCAGTATCCTATTTCCAACAGTGGCCAATCTAGGTCACAAATACCTAGCAGTTTAACCAGAAGACACAATTTTCCAAAATGCTTATATTGGGGCAAGTAATGGATTTCCTGGGTTCCCCTTAATAATGGTTTATGGACCTTTCCTCGAGGAACTTGTCCAAAGCTTTTTTAAACCCAGCTGCACTAACAGCTTTTACTATGTCCTCCGGTAACGAATTCCAGAGCTTGATAACGCATTGAGTGAAAAAATATTTTCTCTTATTAGTCTTATATGAGTTACACTGTAGCTTCATTGCATGCCCCCTAGTCTTTCTACATTTTGATGGCATAAAGAATCGATCTATATTTACCCGTTCCACTCCATTCATTAATTTATAGACCTCTATCATATCTTCCCTCAGCCATCTCTTTTCCAGGATGAAGAGCCCTAACCTTTTTAGTCTCTTCTCATAGGGACATCCTTCCATCCCCTTTACCATTATGGTGGCTGTTCTCTGTATCTTTTCTTATTCTGCTATATCCTTTTTAAGAAACAGGGACCAGAATTGCACACAATATTCGAGGTGTGTTCACGCCATGGAATGATACAGAGGCATTATAATATCCATTGTTTATTTTCCATTCCTTTCCTTATGATTACTAGCATTTTATTTGCTTTCTTGGCTGCCACAGCACACTGGAGAGGGTTTCAACATATTATCCATGATGACGCCTAAATCCTTTTCTTCGGTGGGTGGCTCCTAATGTGGAACCTTGCATCATGTAACCAAAGATTGAGTTGTTCTTTCCAGGTGCATAACTTTGCACTTGTTCACATTAAGGGGTATGTTTACTAAACCATCTTAACATAGCAGCGGTGGTATTATCGCTTGATAACTGACGTTATCACGCGATAATGTAACATTATCGCGCGATAACGTCACTTAGCACGTGATAACGCGGCTGCGGCATTAAGGCACACTAACACTGTGAAATCCGGCTCTGAAGGGTGGAGTAAGGCTTCCCAGAGGGCAGAGAGAAGGGGTCATTGGGCGGAGAGTGGGAGGGGAGAGGCTCCAGGCACACTAATGCTGTGAAATCTGGGTCTGAACACTAACGCCAGTGAAACCCTCGCGTTAAGGCACATTTGCAGGAAAGAGAAACCATTTCAGTCAGCAATGTATGGCAAAACCAGGGAAACCCAAACACGTGATAGTAGTGATACATGTACATGGAACAAAAAGGCAAATAAACATAGAAAATGACCTGAACCACATCTAAAAGCCCAATAACCAAGCTGGCCAAAAGTGATATTAATTATAAACATAAAGCAACACCACTGACAAAGCTCAAAAAATAAGATAGCATGTTTGGAAGGGTCTATTCTCTGTCCCCCTACAAAGTGAACGATCCCACTTTGAAATAGTGCTGATCAGGGTTTATTCATGTTTATATTGGGCAGGTTTCTTATGGCGTGCACATGTGCAGTAACAGCAGAGTGGGCATGTAGGAAATGGCAACTCTACTGATGCAGTAAATGGGATATAGAGGGCTGCAGGCAGCACATGCTGTGGTCCAGCTGGGGCACAGTGCGTGTTAGGCAGATGCCTAGGTGGCACATAGGAATGCCAAAACTGTAAAGCAGCAAGACAGCAACTGACGAGGGTCCAACATGGGCATGAGTGTGTGTCCCACAGTGTCACAGAGGAGATTACCCAGCAGGTACCCCCAAGGGCACATAACATTGGCAGGTGGTGTGTGTGGGGGGGGGGGGGGTAAGCACGCATTTCCATGTAGGCACCCCTACCCGAGAAACCACACCATAGGCATCTGCCTATCGGCATACTGGATGGCCTGGGACTGCACACCACCAGCACCACCAGCATAATGGCATGGCAGCATGGTGGCGGAGGGGTGCTGGTGGAAGAGGGGGCAGTGGCATCTGCCCACAGCAGACCATGGCCTAGCCCCGTTTAGGTGGGTGCCGTGCACTGCAACAGACAGGGTCTGTCTGACGAACAGTCATGGTATCCCCAGGGAATGAAATGTCCCTGTGGCAACAGTGTGGTGCAGTACACACAGCCAGTGTGTTCATGAGCAGAAGGTCACAAGTTCAAGTCCCAGCTATGGCTCCTGCAAACCCAATCCCCATGTTTTACCCAGTAATAAACCATGGTAATAAAGATGGAGCCTTTTTTGCAGATAACATAAACATGCCTGAAACACCTATATTTTACCCTACAGAGCACAGACACCATAAACATGTCCAATACCTAGAGCAGAGTTTCCCAACTGCAGTCCTGGAGGCCCAAACACCATTCAGGTTTCATGCTGTCTCTAATAAATATGCCTGTGCTGCATTTGTATGCGCCGCCCCCATGGTATGCAAATGTATCTCATGCATATTCTGCGTGCAGCAGCATCTCCCAATACTAGCACTTGCATACCTTAGCAATGCCGCCCTAAACTTGGGAATATGTTACACATGTATCAAAAGGTTGCTATGATTAATGGCAGATAGCAATTCCTAAGTTAAGCACAATTTGCTGATAGAGCTGCATCATAGCAACCTTTCTGATATCTGTGGAGTGTGTTTCAGTTTTGGTTTCTGACAGTGTTTACCACCCCAGGGAGTGACCCCAACAGTATTGCGTACCATAGCCATGCCTGCACTGTGCCCAGGACTGATGTGGTGGCCAGGGCTGCCAAAAGCCTCTATATTTGCTCACTTTCAAAGCTCTTAATAACCTCTCTGCTACATCCTTATCTGACCTTATTCACTCTACTGTACCAAACAGAGCGAGAAGATCCTCAACCATCAACTCCCTAAAGCTCCCTAAGGCCCTTACAAGCTGTGCATCCTCTACGGCCAACAGAGCTTTTATCCTTTGTGCCCCTAGGTGCTGGAATGCACTACCCCCTGGCATCCGGGCTATCAACAGCTTATTACAATTCAAGAAAGCCCTCAAATTCTTTCTCTTCAACAAGTTCCTTATAGAGTCATCCACACCTATTGACCTCTGTGACCTCACCCAATTACCCAATCCCATGATACCTCAATAGCATGCTTGGCTGATTCCATATAACAAGTGAATATATTCCTAGCACCTGTTACTAGTAACATGTTACTATTTAGTTATACCACATCTGTAAATAGTCTGTATATAGTTTCCCCGTTTGATCCAAGTTCCTTCCCTGGTTATCTGTAAACTCATGCATGTTGATTGTACTGAGATTTTTGTTCGATGTGAACCGCGCTGATGCCGAATAGTGCGGTATATAAGAGAATGTAAATAAATAAATAAATAAATAAATAAATATTTGCACAATGCTGGCATAGGTGTGGTAGTGTGTGTCTGTCTATCCAGTGTGTTGTGGCTATCTACACCTTACTCAGCCCACACTGCTTGCACTGTTTCCAGTGTTAGCCTGCCAATGTGCACAAGAACATAAGATATGCCATACTGGGTCAGACCAAGGTCCATCAAGCCCAGTATTCTGTTTCCAACAGTGGCCATTCTAGGTCATATGTACCTAGCAGTTTCCCCAAGGGACACAGGTTCCACAATGCTTGTATTGGTTCAAGCATTGATATCCTGGGTCCCTTCTTAATAATGGCTTATGGACCTTTCCTCCAGGAACTTGTCCAAACCTTTTTTAAACCCAGCTACACTAACAGCCTTTACTACATCCTCCGGTAACAAATTCCAGAGTTTGATTACACGTTGAGTGAAAAAATATTTTCTCTTATTAGTCTTAAATAGTTTACCCTGTAGCTTCATTGCATGTCCCCTAGTCTTTCTATATTCTGATAAGGTAAACAATCGATCTACGTTTACCCGTTCCACTCCGCTCATTAATTTATAGACTTCTATCATATCTCCCCTCAGCCGTCTCTTTTCCAGGTTAAAGAGCCCTAACCTTTTTAGCCTTTCTTCATAGGAGTATCCTTCCATCCCCTTTACCATTTTGGTGGCTCTTCTCTGAACCTTTTCTAATAACTCTATATCCTTTTTAAGATACGGCGACCAGAATTGCACACAATATTCAAGGTGCGGTCCTCAACATGGAACGATATAGAGGCATTATAATATCCTTTGTTTTATTTTCCATTCTTTCCTTATCATACCTAGCATTCTATTTGCTCTCTTGGCCGCCGCTGCACACTGGGCCGAGGGTTTTAACATGGTATCCACAATGACGCCTAAATCTTTTTCCTGGGTGGTGGTTCCTAATGTGGAACCTTGCATCGTGTAACCATAGTTTGGGTTGTTCTTCCCTAGGTGCATAACCTTGCACTTGTCCACATTAAATTTCATCTGCCATTTTGATGCCCAGTCTTCCAATTTATCAAGATCCTCTTGCAATTTTCCACAATCCTCTTGGATTTTTTGTTTTGTGTCATCTGCAAATTTGATAACCTCACTCATTATTCCACTTTCCAGGTCATTTATGAATATGTCAAAAAGCAGCGGACCCGGGGGGCGGAGCCTGATGCCGAGCAGGACGGACGGATAGAGCGTGAGCTCCAGGGTGACCCACCAATAAATCTGAGATTAACTTGAGGTATTGTGCTGCGAATCCAAAATATTGCACCGGAGGATCTGCAGAGATGTCGGTAATAAAACCAGCCAGAGTAGATTTTTCCTCGGGGCAAAATGCGAGTGCTAAACGGTCAAAGACCGAACCTCCATCACCGCAAAAGATGGCGGCGCGGCTAGACGGATCGGAGGCCCTGCAAGAAGTGTTGGCTGAGCTGAGAGGGATTAGAGATTTGATTGCGGCTAACGGAGAAGCGTTGTCGGTGGTGCGCGAAGACACTGCGGCTCTCCGCTCTAATCTGGAGTGGTTGTCCCTTCGTCAGGATAAGGTTGAGCAAGTAGTGGCAGCGCACGAAGAAAAGCTAAAGTTGGTAGATAAGCACACCCAGCAGATTCGGGCCTTACAAAGAGAGATCGAAGAGGGGAATAATAGGGCGCGACGCAACAATGTAAGAATTGTCGGGGTCCCGGAGGGAGCTGAGGGCGGAGACATGATTGCTTTTTTAGGCAAAATGATCCCGGAGCTCTTGCACATTAATTTTGTACATCCCTTTGAGATAGACAGAGCTCACAGGGTGCCCTCACAAGTGATTCAGGGCCATAAAAGACCGCGCCCAATAATTCTACGAGCCCTACGCTATCAACATGCTGTACAAATTCTTGAAGCAGCCCGTTTACGCCCCAACGCTGAATTTGAGAAATGCAAGCTTCACTTCTTTCCAGATTTTGCAAAAGCCACCGCTGATCGGCGTCGCACTTTCCTCTCGCTGAGGCCGCGCTTGATCCAACTCCAAGCAAGATTTGGCCTTCTCTATCCAGCTCGCATGAGAGTCACGCTTCACAACCACACTAAAACTTTTGATGATCCGGAGATGCTTCAGCAATTTTTGGAGGACAAAGAACGTATGCATATGCGCTGAAAAAAGCATTTCACTCTCATGTGTAGTTGCTTGTATAAGTAATGATTTTACGCTTATGTAGCATGTTGGTCACAATACCTTTTCCTTTGATTCTAAAACATACTCATTAGGTAGATGATATATCGCTAGATATTCTCCTACACTTAACCTTTTGCAAGCACTGTTACAATCAGGGCTTTGAGTTCTGTACTAAGTTGTACTGTATACATTGTGGATATTTTGTTAGTGGTGGGTCCCTCTGTACCGTCCCTGTTCCCACTGGGTTCACCATGTAATGCGGGGTGGGGTCATAGTCCTCTGGAGTCTAAGGGGGAATTTTGCTTTTCGCAGTCTGTGTCACTGGAGCCAGGGTTACAATGTACCTGTAGTATGGGGCAAAGGGGCAGAGGCCGTTCAACCAAGTCTAGATTCATGGGAGTATGTCTGATGTATCTACCCAATTTCTCAGCTGCCCGGTGCGATTAAACTACTCTCCTTGAATGTCAAAGGGATTAATAGTCCAATAAAATGGAAAAAAATCTTACATTATGCGCAGCAAGAGAAAGCAGATATACTCCTGCTACAGGAAACACATTTGAACAATCATGAATCACTTAAACTTGGTACTAAGCCTTTTGATCTGGTGGCCTATTCCGCTGCGATTCATAAACATAACGGAGTGGCCATTTTGGCTAAGAAGTCTCTTATGCCAACTATTACACAGACGCTCTCTGATAAACAAGGCAGATGGACGAGCGCTGCTTTAAAAGTGGGGCGGCTATCATTCGTTCTGATTAATGTGTACGCGCCAAATGCTGATCATCCAGAATTTTTTCGTACCCTGGCTCAGGAAGCTTTCCTCGGGGGCGGCGAACCAGTAATACTAGGTGGTGACTTTAATCTGATTCTTGACCCACTGGTAGACAAAAGTCCTCCGAAGCCTAGCCCGGTCTCCAAGTCGCAGGCCGTCCTCAAAGAATTGATGAGCGACAGAGGTCTGGTGGATATTTGGCGCCTCTACCATCCAAAAGATCAAGAGTTTACTTTTTTCTCCAACCCTCATCGGTCCTCGTCACGCATTGATTTTTTCCTGATTTCAAAATCCCTGATATCGTGCTGTACAAGTGCGGGCATCCAGGCGATGCATATATCGGATCATGCTGCTATCAGTCTAGAGCTACAAGACTTACCTGCTGGTGCGAAACCCTTACATTGGGCTTTTGATAGATCCCTTTTGGGTGATGTGGAGTTCAGCTCCTGTATTCAAGCAGCAATAAAGGAATATTTTCAGTTCAATCTTCCGCAGGACACCGGGGGATGGGCCTGGTGGGAAGGCTTCAAGGCCTCCACGAGGGCTGCCATCACGAGTCGCATTATCGTCAGGTCCCGGCGACAGAAGGAACGCTTAGCGGAGCTAGAAGATCAGATCAAGGCAGGGGAACGGATTCTAACACGACGTTCTGAGCCATTCATCTTGGCACATCTTCAAAAACTCCGATTTAATTATAACCAATTGCTCACTGACGAAGTGACAAAGAATATCCAAGCTCAGAGCGGCGTATACTACTGGGAAGGCAATAAAGCGGGTAGACTCCTGTCACACGCCCTAAAGGGTCAACAGGAGGCGCGGCGGGTGGAAACCCTGCGTGATCCTGGGGGACAGTGCCTGCTGACCAAAGACGAGGAGCTCGCGGGAGCTTTTGGCTCTTATTATGCACAGCTATACTCCTCTGAGATTCAGAATCCCCAGCTGACCTTTGGAGAGTTGACTGCTGGGGTGCAGAGGCCTATTCTGGACGGTGAGACCGCTGAGATGCTTGCGGCCCCAATCTCCCTTTCTGAAATCCATCAAGCAATTCAGACATTGGCCTCCGGTAAGGCAGCTGGCCCGGACGGTCTCCCCATTGAATTTTACAAAGCTTTTTCTAAGGAGCTTGGCCCACATCTGCGTGTCTATTTTCAGGCTCTCCTGCAAGATGCTCCTCTGGTAGGGAGTTTCGCGTCAGCGAGTGTGATTGTGTTGGAAAAGAAAGGCAGGGATCCCCAGCTAGTCAGTAATTACCGTCCGATATCCTTGCTGAATGCTGACTATAAGATCTATGCTACGATACTGGCTAAGCGGCTTGCTGGGGTCATGACACAACTGACACACCCGGACCAATGTGGCTTTATCGAAGGGAGATCGACAGCGGACAATGCCCGTCTCCTATGCCACGTTCTAGCGGCCGGGGAAAGACTCAACAGCCCACTAGTAGGGCTATCCCTCGATGCCGAGAAAGCTTTCGACCGTTTGGAGTGGTCCTTCATCTTTGATGCTCTCCAATGGTTTGGAGTTGGTGATGGTTTCATCAGTCTGCTGAAAGTGTTATACGCTCGGCCTCTGGCACATGTCCGGGTTAACACTTCGCAATCGAAGGAGCTGAGTTTATCACGAGGAACTCGTCAAGGTTGTCCTATATCGCCATTACTGTTTAATTTGGCCCTTGAGCCTTTATTGCTTATGCTCCGACAGCATGCACGGATATCAGGGGTGCCGATAGCGGGTCAGACAGTGAAGCTGTCGGCGTACGCGGACGACCTCCTCCTCTTTACTTCCCCGGAGTCCGTGTCGGCGATCTTAGAATGCATAGAGCGCTACTCGCAATTATCCGGTTATAAAATTAACTGGGGTAAGTCAAGCGCCTTCCCACTGAATGCTAAGACTTATAAAGCGGATATGGAACGTTTCCAATTCGTCTGGAAGCCTAAGATGTTCAAATATCTCGGAGCCTATTATGGTTACCCCTTGGTCGAAGCGGCGAGTTATAACGAGAGAATGCTCTTAGAAAAATCCCATCTGCTGACTACTAAATGGCTCCCATTGGCTTTGTCTTGGTGGGGGAGATTGGAAGCAATCAAGATGACGATAGCTCCGAAAATTAACTATGTGCTGGAAATGATGCCTTTCCTACTGCGCCCGCAGACGTATCAGCAAATTGAAAGAGTGTTAGTGAGATTTTTGTGGAATAACAAAACGCCTAGGATTGCTCTTAAGAAACTTAAAGCCTGTAAGGAGTTTGGAGGAGTGAAATTCCCGGACTTTCAGCAATACCACAAAGCTTTTCTGTTAAGACAAGGGGCGCAATGGCTGACTTCGGAAGCCGCATCTCTTCCTGCGTGGCTAGAACTAGAACAAGCAATTGTGGCACCTTTTCCCCTACCGCTCCTGCCTTACATGCAAATGCCGCTAGATAAAGAATATCCTCCTATGATAATTGACACACAAAAAGCCTTTGCGGCCCTGCGGGGCTCGCTCGATGGCGCTAATTGCCTTACTTGCCTTTGGCCACTCTGGTACAACCCTCACCTTAAGATCCAGCGGAAGTCCTTCGCTTGGTGTCTCTGGTATTCTAAGGGTATCTGGACAATCGATCAACTGCTGGAGCGGGATGATTGGAAGAGCTTCCCGCAATTACAACAGGAATACAGCCTACCGAACTCTTTTTATTTTCAATGGATGCAGCTTAGGCACTGTATAGCCAAGTCGATGCCACATCTCCGGTCTCTGGAGCGCATGGATCCCTTAAGTGATGCAGTAAATTCTTCTAGTAGGGCATCCCATTTCTACAAGTTACTGCTTTCTGGTATGCAGCAGGGCATGGTTGGTACCCAAAAGGTGTGGGAGCATGACACAGCTCTGGTCATGTCGCCCCAGCAATGGGAACAGTTTTTGGCAAAACAAGTCCGTATTTCAAAATCTGCCTCTGTTACCCAAGCTCTATTTTTTATGGCACATAGAGCTTACCTTACCCCGGTCAAGATGGTTACTTGGGGTCCGGAAGCTGATGGGCACTGTTGGTCGTGTAGGCAGCAGTTGGGTACCCTTGCTCATATTGTTTATCAGTGTCCTTGTGTCCAAACTTTCTGGGAACGAGTCTGGAAACGGATCCAAAAGATATTGAGCTTTCGTGAACCTCTCTCCTGGGGCATCGTTAGTCTACGTTCAGCGAGTAATATACCCTCATTGTCTAGACGACATTTTTTTCTGTTGGATTTTATGCTTGGAGTTGCATTATACCTTGTTTCTCGCTACTGGAATCACACCTACGACCTTACTCCGCAGAATTGGTGGAATCACGTCTGCCGTTACAGCAAGTTTGAGCAGCTGCCAAGAAAAGGTGTGCCCAGAGTACCATCCGGTCTTTCCAAGTGGCAGATGTTAAATGAGTATATGTCTTTGACCCCTAAGTAAGCCTTTGTTGTTTTTGCTCCCCATAGGGTGCATTGTTCACCCTTGATTAGGGGATTCTGTTTTTGGAGCGTCCATTGCCACAGACACGTCATTTTGATTTTCATGCTGACTCCAGAGGATTGGGTGGGTGTGAGGGAGGGAGGGGGGGCAAATAGGGGTTTATGGTTTTAGTTAGTCTTTTTTTGTTTAGTTAGTTGCAGTCTTGGGTGAAGTATTGTATGACCTGCTTTACTTTGATATGCTGTTTTCCTAAGACTGTACAAAACGTAATAAAAATATTCAAAAAAAAAAAAAAAGCAGCGGACCCAGCACAGATCCCTGGGGTACACCACTATTCACCTTTCTCCATTGGGAAAATTGGCCATTTAGCCCTACCCTCTGCTTTCTATCTTTTAACCAGTTCCTGATCCACAATAGTACACTGCCTCCTATCTCATGACTCTTTAGTTTTGCCAAAAGTCTCTCATGAGGGACCTTGTCAAAGGCTTTCTGAAAGTCCAGATACACAATATCAACCGACTCACCTTTGTCCACCTGATTATTCACTCCTTCAAAAAAACATAACAGATTAGTAAGACAAGATCTTCCTTGTCTAAAGCCATGTTGGCTGTCTCTCATTAGTTCATGACTATCTACATGCTGAGTAGTTTTATTCTTTATGATGGTTTCTATCATTTTTCCCGGTATTGACGTCAGGCTCACCGGTCTGTAGTTTCCCGGATCACCCCTGGAACCCTTTTTAAAAATTGGTGTTACATTGGCGATCCTCCAATCTTCAGGTATTAGAGATGATTTTAATGATAGTTCACAGATTACTAATAGCAGGTCTGCAATCTCATATTTCAGTTCTTTCAATACCCTTGGATGTATACCATCCGGCCCAGGTGATTTGCTACTCTTCAGCTTATCTAATAGTTGTAATACATCTTCTCGATGTATCGATATTTCCTTCAATTCTTCTGCACCTTTAAATACCACTTCAGTCATGGGTAACAACCCTACATCTTCCTCAGTAAAGACTGAAGCAAAGAATTCGTTCAGTCTCTCTGCTATCGCCTTGTCGCCTCTTAGTGCTCCTTTAACCCCTTTATCATCTAATGGACCAACTGACTCACAGGTTTTTTGCTACGAATGTACTTGAAAAGGTCTTTACTTCGCGTTTTTGCTTCTGCAGCAAGCTTCTTCTCAAATTCTCCCTTTGCCTGCCTTATCAATGCCTTGCATTTGACTTGCCAGTGCTTGTGCTGTTTCCAGGTTTCGTCGTTTGGCTCTTTTTTCCATTTCCTGAAAGATGCTTTTTTGGCAACAACAGCCTCTCTGACCTCAACTTTAAACCATGCTGGCAGTTTTTTGGACTTCTTTCCACTTTTCTTAAAGCGTGGAATACAGCTGGTCTGGGCTTCCAAGATAGTATTTTTCAACAACAGCCAAGCCTGATGTACGTCTTTAACCTTTGCAACTGCTCCTTTTAGTTTTCTCTTGACTGTTTTCCTCATTTTATCATAGTCTCCCTTTCGAAAGTTAAAAGGTAGTACTGTGGATTTCCTTACTATCCCTCCTCCACTAATTAAATCAAAGGCGATCATGCTATGATCACTATTGCCAAGTGGCCCCAACAACCTTATCTCTTGCACTAGATCTGGTGTTCCACTAAGGATTAGGTCTAATATGGCTTCCCCTCTGGTCGGTTCATGAACCAGCTGCTCCAAGAAGCAGTCATTTATTTCATCTAGGAACTTTATCTCCCTAGCATGTCCTGACGTGACACTGACCCAGTCGATACCGTGGTAGTTGAAATCACCCATTATTATTACTGTGCTGTAACATTTGTTAGCTTCCTTGATTTCTTTGAGCATTTCATCATCCATTTGGTCATTCTGGCCAGGCGCTCGATAGTACACCCCCACTGCCATTGCCTTCCCCCTTTTACATGGAATTTCAATCCATATAGATTCTACAGCAGATTTTGTTTCCTGCAAAACTTTAATCCTTTCTGACTCAATGCCCTCTCTAACATAGAGAGCAACCCCTCCACCAATTTTATCAGCTCTATCATTACGATATAGTTTGTACCCAGGTATCACAGTGTCCCACTGGTTGTCGTCCTTCCACCATGTCTCTGATATTCCAATCATATCTAACCTTTCATTTAGTGCTATATATTCTAACTCTCCCATCTTATTTTTTAGACTTCTAGCATTTGCATACAAGCATTTTAGAGAATGTATTTTATCCATATTAATTTGTCTGTTAGACATGAGTAATTTGGGATCTTTAAGCTCTGTCTGCTCCATACTTGAGGGCATTTGGGCTACTTTACTCTTTTGTGGAACCTCTCTGCTTTTGGTAGTATCCTTCAAAGATACATTCTTCCGAACCATCTGCTCTTGGGCGACTGTCGGCTTTCCCCTAATATCTAGTTTAAAAGCTGCTCTATCTCCTTTTTAAAGGTTAATGCCAGCAGCCTGGTTCCATCCCGGTTAAGGTGAAGCCCATCCCTTCGGAAGAGTTCCTCCTTTCCCCAGAATGTTCCCCAGTTCCTAACAAATCCAAACCCCTCATCTCTGCACCATCGTCTCATCCACGCATTGAGACTCCGGAGCTCTGTCTGCCTTTTGGGTCCTGCGCGTGGAACAGGAAGCATTTCGGAGAATGCTACCCTGGATGTTCTGGATTTCAACTTCCTACCTAAAAGCCTAAATTTAGCCTCCAGAACCTCCCTACCACATTTTCCTATGTCATTGGTACCAACATGTACCAAGACAGCAGACTCCTCCCCAGCACTATCTAAGACCTTATCTAGGTGGCGCGTGAGGTCCGCTACCTTCGCACCAGGCAGGCATGTTACCAGGCGATCCTCACGTCCACCAGCCACCCAGCTATCTACATGCCTAATGATCGAATCACCAACTATAACGGCTGTCCTAACCCTTCCCTCATGGGCACATGGCCCTGGAGAAACTTCCTCGGTGCGAGAGGGTTTTACATCACCTGGAGGACAGGTCCTAGTTACAGGATCACTTCCTGCCACACCAGGGTGATGCTCTCCTGTCACGTGACCTCTCTCCTCCATGGCAACAGGGATGCTGCCAGACTGGAGGTGGGACTTCAGGACTATATCCCTGTAGGTCTCGTCTATGTACCTCTCTGTCTGTCTTATGCTTTCCAAGTCTGCTACTTTAGCCTCTAGAGAACGGACTCGTTCCCTGAGAGCAAAGAGCTCCTTGCACCTAGTGTACACGTAAGACCTCTCACCAACTGGGAGAAAATCATACATGTGACACTCAATGCAAAAGACTGGAAAGCCCCCATCCCGCTGCTGGACTGCTGTCTGCATCTTAGTTTTAAGTTTGTGTTTAGATCTAAGTTCTTTACTTACCATGGATGTTTATACTAATAAAACTGAACCTAATACGTGTAATATACCTTGTTCACCTGAAGCTTAACTAATCTCAGGTCCTTAGTGTATGACTGATTTGGGTAATGAGCTTCACCTGAGAGCACCTCCTGTCTTTTAAGATGTGTAAGTACCTATAAAGCTACGATTATCCCAGGGGTGGGAGGGAATTAACACTTATTAAAAGAGGGCTGCTACACAGTACCCTGTCTTGTGCTGCTGAGGTAAGCTATATTCTGATTTGATTTAAATTATAGCTCTTAGCTGCTGCTAGGCTCTAACTTCTTATGAAATTTAAAGTACAAGCTCTCTGCTGGGTTCTAAATTTAACCAGAAAGCTCTTTTCTGTGTTGTAAATTTAAGCTAAAAGAACTTTGCTGATGCTAGGCCCTGAGTGACTATTAAATGTAAACTACAAGCTCTCTGCTGGGTTCCAAATGTAACCAGAAAGCTCTCTTCTGTGTTTTAAATTTAAACTAAAAGTACTTTGCTGTTACTAGGACCTGAGTGACTATTAAATTTAAAGTACAAGCTCTCTGCTGGGTATGAAATGTAACCAGAGAGTTCTCCTCTGTGTTTTAAATGTAAACTTAAACTGCTGCTACTAGGCCCTGACTGATTTAACAAAAATGGTGGATCACAGATTAATTAGCTTTAATACAAAGAATTCCTTTTAGAAAATTACCAGAAGTAAATACTCACAGTTGCAGATCTCCCTCCAGAAGCAACAGTCCCCCTTACCAGTCTTTCAAGACCTATATGGTCACATGCATAATGAGGACAAAGTACTGTGGGTATGGCCCAGACAGGGTGGCCTGGGCAGGATGCATACATGGCATAGGTCAATGGCTGGGACATTGTAGTGCCCGGCCACCTCCTGCATGGACAGGGTGGCCAGAGCATGTCCTGCTGGGAGGTCACTCTCACCCTGACTGAGCAGTGACCACGGCATGGCTAGGTTCCCCCATAGTGCTATATAGTATTTCTATCAAGTGATATTTATGGGTTCTCCTTTCTGGGGCCCAATCACTGACTTATCTGCTTGTTGTGTGTGTGTGTGTGTGTGTGTGTGTGCTCACGTCCCAGTTTTGGGTGCACACATCTCCTCCAGGAACATGCACCATGGACTGGTTAGCAGACTGTCTGCAGTTAGTATGTGTATGGCTGGAACACCTTGCAGGGTGCAGTGGCTGGAGACTCACTGTGCTTGCTGTTGGAGAATGTCAGATAGTGGTGGGGGGCAGCTGAGCATTTCCAGGCCTACTGTCTGTCTGCTATTGCCTTATGGATGCATACAGATCTTATTGACTGCCCTGTAGGGTGCCTGTTCCCCATCAGGACTGGGGTTGATGGTCCCCTCTACTACCACCGTTGCAGGGATGTAGAATGTGGATCTGTTGGTGGGAGATCCTGTCCTCCACCCTGAACCCCAGAAGGCAGGTTGGGTGGTGCTACATAATCCGCCTATGGGTTCAAACACCCCCCTTCACTTAAATCATGTGACCATGGCACCCACATAGAATATGCACTATTCTGGGTACATCATAGTCCACAAGGGCTAGACGTGACTGGGAAATACAGATGGACACAGGTGTATCTGCAAGAACTATCTATCATACACTGGCACTGATGGTGATCTGCAGTATAGCCTATCTCAGCTAAGCCAGGTGCTGCGGACCTGGTGCTGGGCGCCCCACCTCGCCCTCAGGGTGAGCACAGTACCCGAACAATCTGACGGTCTGTAGCTACTCTGTGCCAGTAACACACACGGTCAGTCCCCCTACCAGGCCGAGGTGCTGTGGGGGTGCATACCCCATCTTGTGATCATCTGTAGACTGCTGATCTGCATGTGCAGTGCATCATGGGTACGGGTGGGTTAACCCTATCCTGGTAACCATAGCAGACAGTTTGTGTGATGACCTGCAGTCCTTCTGTAGCCAGCCAGGGTTTTCTTTATCTTTATCTTTATTTTAACATTTGATAGACCGCTTTTGTCGAAACATAAAGTGGTGTACAATAAAAGGTTAGCAATGCAGAATATGGAAAAGAACATCATAATAAAATAGGAAAGCAAAGAGTAAGATAAATCACAGACAAGTAAAAATAGACAACTAGACCAAGACTTCCATGATACATACTACAAAACAAGGCAACAAGCCCAGACAAGGGAAGACAGGACAAAACATATGAGCAACCAAACAAACAAGACTAACAGCAGCTTTAGGGAGGAGCATCGGGAGGAAGATTAAAGGCTTCCTGAAACAGATGAGTTTTGAGTAATATCTTAAATTGAGAATAAGAGGGTGCTAACCGGAGAGAAGGTGGTAGTGCATTCCACAGCACAGGGCCCAGAAAGAAAAAAGCAGCATGGCGGGTTTGTTCCAGATGAGCTTGTGATGGAGAGGGTAATGACAAATGGTTAGCATGGACAGAACGAAGCTGAGGATAGGGGGTATGAAGGGAGATGCGGTCTGCAAGATATAAAGGATTATTAGTGTAGATAGTACGGTGTATCAGAATAAGAAGTTTATAATGAAAACGATAACGGAGGGGTAACCAATGCAAGCGAAAAAGAATAGGGGTGATATGATCGAAGCGATGGGAAAAACGTAATGAGAAGGGCTACAGCATTTGAATAAGCTGCAAACGTTGAAGTTGGAAATTTGGGAGGTTAGCAAGAAAGACATTGCAGTAGTCCAAGCGGCTGATAACCAAGGCTAGAACAAGAGTGACCAGAGAATCTGAGGGAAGAAGGGAACGGACAGCCCTAATCTGACGCAAGGCAGCAAATGAACGACGGATAAGGGAAGTTAGATGACTATGAAAGGAAAGTGAGGAATCTAGGATCACTCCGAGATAACGGAGGGAAGAAACAAGTGGAATAGAAGTTGAACCAATCAAGGGGGCGAGAGTGGGGCAGGGACCACTCAACGAGACCCACATAGCTGTGGACTTGGACGGGTTTAAATGTAGGAAATTCTGTAAAAGCCAGGAAGCATTATGGGAAAGACAGAGGTTAAGCTGGGAAATATCCAGGGTTAATGGAGAAGTATGGAAAAGTAGAATAATGTCATCTGCATATATATAAAAAGACACTGGGTACTGTTGAATTAATAAGGGTAAAGGGGAAAGAAAAATGTTAAATAATAGAGGGGAAAGAACAGAGCCCTGAGGTACACCACAGGTGAGCAGGAGAGAAACAGAGGACTGGCCATTGGAGTGGACAGAGAAGGAACGAGCTGTGAGGAAGGAACGAAACCACTGCTACACTGTACCACGGAGCCCAACATCAGACAGACGAGAGAGAAGAGTTCGGTGGTCAATCAAGTTGAACGCTGCGGAGAGATCGAGGGAGACAATAAGGGTAATGTCACCGTGGTCATGAGCAACATGTAGCTCGTTCAAGAGTGCCAGAAGAACAGTTTCAGTACTATGCCCGTGTCGGAAACCAGCTTGATGGGGGTGGAGAGTATTAGTAGTTTCAATGTGAGAATTTAGTTGTTCAAAGACAAAACGTTCCAAAAGTTTGGCTAAGAAGGGAAGGTTCGAAACAGGATACCAATGGGACAGAACAGAAGGATCAAGGGAAGGCTGCTTCAAAAGGGGGCAAACAACAGCCGATTTCCAGGATGATGGGAAACGGTCAGATGAGAGACTGATGTTGATGATTTTGGTAATGATAGGTATGAGCTGTAAGGAAGGGTCAGTCAGCCAACGGGACGGAATCGGGTCCAGCTGGCAGGTGGTTTTACTAGACTTAGATAGCATCTGCAGTACTTCAGCAGAAATAACAGGGTGAAAGGAAGACCAAGTATGAGCAAGAGCAAGATTTGGTGGAGAAAAGGGAGGTGACAACTGATCAGCATCAGTCAGTACAGCAGGGGAAGCAGAAGACAAAGGGGAACATGGTGGAGATAGAGGAAGTGGAGGGAAAGGATTTGAAAAGGATGAATGCAAGTTGAGTATCTTGTCAGAAAAGAAAGTGGCCAGAGATTGAGGATCTGGAACCAGGGTCACTCGCTTATGGTTTGGACTAACATTGGAGAGCTTACGCAAAATTGTGAAGAGTTGTCTGGAGGAATTAGCAGCGTCAGAGATTTCAGCAGCATAGTAAGCATGCTTGGCAGACCGAACGGCTAGGCGATAATCAGAAAATAGTTGCTTGAAACGGAGACGCAGTTCAGAAGAAGGATGGTGAGCCCAACGACGTTGTATTTGCCGGAGCTGGGTCCACTGAAGACACAAAGCAGGATGGTACCATGGGGAATGAGCTGAACTGGAACATTTAGACAAAGGACGAAATGGAGCTAAATCATCTAAAGCATTGGTAAGGAGAGAGTTCCAGAGAGAAACTTGCTTATCGGAGGAATATGAGGCGAAATCAGATGGGAAGATAGAAGGGGCAGGAGAAAAGACACTAAGGGTTTCAGGAGTAATACGACGGTGAAGAGAAGGAAAAAGAAAGGATGCAGGCAGATCAGCAGTCGCCGAGGGAGAGTAGGAAACTGAGAAGAAAATACAAAAATGATCGGACCAAGGGACACCAAGCACAGTAGGAGAAGAAATCGCCGGTAACAATGTAGAGGGCGAAAGAACTAGGTCTAAAGTATGTCCAACTATGTGGGTAGGGCCATGTACATGTTGCTGAAGAGGGATGTCATGTAAGAGATTCAAAAAGATACGATCTTTTTGCCTGCTGGGGTTATCAACATGAACATTGAAGTCCCCCAAGATAATAAGATTAGGAAACTGTAAAGCTATATCAGAAATAGTTTGAAGATCTGCATCCCAGCGTGCAGCAGTCAGAGAAGGGGGAAGGTAAAGAAGGAGAAAATAAAGTGGGGGTGAGGAGCGAAAGCGAAGAAGAAGGGAATCAGGGAACAGGACAGAAGGGGAGGAAATTTCTTATATAGATTTGAAAGTAACCATGTTTTGTTTTTAGTTTTTTGTGGCGATTCAAGAGTGCTTTTGTGCAGCCGTGGTTGCAGTGCCGAATGCACATGCACCGGCGTTTTTTATGAAGAGTGGTTTCACTACGCCATACAGCTTCTGCACATTTCTGGATAGTGTTTGAGACGTTTGACAGAACGTGGTAAGTCTCCTTTGGTGGCTCCTTTGTAGATCTTCTTTTGCCATTATATAGATTTGAAAGTAACCATGTTTTGTTTTTAGTTTTTTGTGGCGATTCAGGGTGCTTTTGTGCAGCCGCGGTGGCAGTGCCGCTATTTATACAGCTCAATTAGGCTTGACACATTATGTAAGTAAGGTTAATTATACAATTATTTTAAGTTTTCATTTTATGTCTGTATGCCGCATGGTTAATGCCTCCTTTGAATTTTGCTACAGCTTGTGGCCAAGAAGAGACTTTTTTAGCTTTGGCCAATGAGAGACTCGCTAGTGAGTATTTGATTCAGTTTTTGAATCAGCATGGCTGGCACATTAGCAAGCATGTTTTTCACCTTAAGCACAAGGTTGAGTCTGGGCACATATTAATTATGCTATTTATTTATTTATTTATTTATTTATTGAGTGTTGATCATTATTTTTTATGTAATTTTTAGATATGTATGTTTTTAATTTGTAAATGGCAATGACATCTGGTTTCATATTGGCCCACTTATGGTCTTCCTCCTCTTCTTTTGGCTCACATTTGTTGCACCAATTTTATATGGGTGTGATTGTTTTGCTCTTCTCTTAGTTTTATTTATTTATTTACATAGCGTTCCAACACTTTTAATTATTTAACTATATAAGTGTTCATAAATATAGTCTGATTTATGATATGTTGACCATGGTTTCTAACTATTTATTTGCTTTCTTTTAATGTATGTTTTATTGTTATGTTTTATTTGAATGTTTTTATTGGATGTTTTTTGTTTTTAGTTGCCCTTTACCCCTGATGAAGTTTTATTAAATGAAACACGGCCTGTGTCGGGTGGGCAGCATCCATTGGTATTGTAAATAAAAGCCTCTTGTTAAACACCTGTATTTTGTTCTATCCTTGGACACATCACGTTCCTCCACTGTGACCTAATGCGCGTTAACGTACCATGGCTCCCTCTATTGCGCAATAACGGACTTTATCGCGCAATAACCTGAAATGCTACCTTAAGACCGGAACGCCCACTCCTTTTATGGCATTCTTCACATTATCACTGGAGCTAACGCCGGTAACATTAAGACGGTTTAGTAAACATACCCTTAAGTTTCATCTACCATTTAAATGTCCATTATTCCAATTTATTAAGGTCCTCTTGCAATTTTTCACAATCCTCTTGGGTTTTAACAACTTTGAATAATTTTGTGTCATCTGCAAATTTGATTACCTCACTCATTATTCCCATGTCCAGGTCATTTAGTAATATGTTAAAAATCAGTGGACCCAGCACAGATCCCTGGGGTACTCCACTATTCACCTTTCTCCATTGGGAAAATTGGCTATTTAGCCCTACCCTCTGCTTTCTATCTTTTAACCAGTTCCTGATCCACAATAGTACACTGCCTCCTATCCCATGACTTTTTAATTTCGCCAATAGTCTCTCATGAGGGACCTTGTGAAAGGCTTTCTGAAAATCTAGATACACTACATCGACTGACCAACTTTGTCTACCTGTTTATTTACACCTTCAAAAAAATATAACAGATTAGTAAGACCTTCCCTGAATAAAGCCATGTTGACTGTCTCCCATTAAACCATAACTATCTACCTGTTCAGAAATTTTGTTCTTTATAATTGTTTCTACCAATTTTCCCGGTACTGATGTCAGGCTCACCGGCCTGTAGTTTACTGGATCACCCCTGGAACCCTTTTTAAAAATTGGCGTTACATTGGCCATCCTCCAATCTTCAGGTATTACAGATGCTTTTAATTATAGTTCATAGATTACTAATAGTAGGTCTGCAATCTTATATTTCAGTTCTTTCAACACTCTTGGATGTATACCATCCGGTCCAGGTGATTTGCTATTTTTCAATTTATCAAATAGTTGTAATACATCTCGGTTTATTGATAGTTCTTTCAATTCTTCTTCTTCATTAACTTTAAATACCATTTCAAGCATGGGTAACTTCCCTACATCTTATCCAGTAAAGACTGAAGCAAAGAATTCATTCAGTCTCTTTGCTATGGCCTTGTCCCCTCTTAGTACCCCTTTTACCCCTCTATCATCCATTGGTCCAATTGACGTCCTCACAGGTTTTTGCTACGAATCAACTTGAAAAAGTTTTTATCATGCATTTTTGCTTCCATGGCAAGGTTTTTTTCAAATTCTCTCTTTGCCTGCCTTATCAATGCCTTACATCTAACCTGCCAGTGCTTATGTTGTTTCCAGTTTCAGCTGTTTTGGCTTCTCTGACTTCACCTTTAAACCATGTTGGCAGTTTTTTGGACTACCATTTTTCTTAAAGCATGGAATACAGCTGGGCTTCCAAGATTGTATTTTTAAACAACAGCCATGCTTGATGTAAATCTTTAATCTATGCAGCTGCTCCTTTTAGCTTTTTCTTAATTGTTTTCCTCATTTTATTATAGTCTCTCTTTTGAAAGTTAAAAGGTAGTACTCTGGATTTCCTTGTTGTCCTTCCTCCATTTTTAAAAATAACACGATCATGCTATTATCTCTATTGCCAAGTGGCCCTTATCTCTTGCACAAGATTTTGTGTTCCACTAAGGTCTAGATCAAAGATGGCTTTCCTTCTTGTCAGTTCATGAACTAGCTGCTCCAAGAAGCAGTCATTTATTTCATCTAGAAACTTTATCTCCCTAGCATGTCCTACCATCACACTGACCTAGTCGATACCAGAGTAATTGAAATCACCTATTGTTATTACTGTGCTGTAAATATTGTTAGCTTCCCTGATTTCTTTGAGCATTTCATCGTCTATTTGTTCATTCTGGCCAGGCGGTCGATAGTACACTTCCACTGCCATCGCCTTCCCCTTTTTACATGGAATTTCAATACATAGAAATTATACAGTGTATTTTGTTTCCTGAAAAACTTTAATCCTATGTGACTCAATGCCCTCTCTAACATAGAGCTCTACCAATTTGATCTATTCTATCATTGCGATATAATTTGTAATCAGGTATCACAGTGTCCCACTGGTTGTCTTTGTTCCACCATGTCTCTGAGATACCAGTCATATCCCACGCACCTACAATCAAATGTATTTTTAGATTTGTGAACCCCAATTCAATGTACAAAGTATCTAATCACTATTTCCTGTGTTATGTAAATCATTGCTCAATCAAAATGTGTATTTTAAAAATCACTGTATTGTACGATACATTATGATTCTGTAAAGTAAACCGCTGCTGATCGTAGGAAGCAGCGGTATACAAATATTTACTAAATAAATAAAATAAATATCTAACTTCTCATTTTTTGCTTTGTATTCTAACTTTCCCATCTTATTTTTTAAACTTCTGGCATTTTTGCAATAAAGCATTTTAGAGGCTGCATTTTATTCATATTAATCTGGTTATCGGTAGGCAGGGTAATATGGAATCTTTAAGTTCTGTCTGCTCTGTACCTAAGGGCATTTGGGTTAATTTTTTCTTTATCGGAACCTCTCTGTCAAAATGCCCTACATTCAATCTTTTGCTAGTATCCTTCAAGGATACATTCTTCCAAAACATGCGCTCTTGGGTGACTGTCAGCTTTCCCCTATTATGTAAACTGCCCCTGATCTCTGAAAGGGGCAGTATATAAAAACTTGTTAAATAAAATAAAATAAATAAATAAGTAATCTAGTTTAAAAGCTGCTCTATCTCCTTTTTAAAGGTTAATGCCAGCAGCTTGGTTCCATCCTGGTTAAGGTGGAGCCTGGCCCTTCGGAAAAGCCCCTCCTATCCCCAGAATGCTGCCCAATTCCTAACACATCCAAAACCCTCATCCTTGCACCATTGTCTTATCCATGCATTGACTCCAGAGCTCTGCCTGCCTTTTGGGTCCTGTGTGTGGTACGGGAAGCATTTCAGAGACTACCCTGGAAGTTCTAGATTTCAACTTCCTACCTAAAGCTTAAATTTGACATCCAGAACCTCCCTCCCACATTTTCCTATGTCATTGGTACCAACATGTACCAAGACAGCAGACTCCTCCCTCGCACTATCTAAGACGTTGTCTAGGTGGCGCGTGAGGTCTGCTACCTTCGCACCAGGCAGGCACGTTACAAGGCAATCCTCACGTCCACCAGCCACCAAGCTATCTACATGCCTAGTGATCGACTCACCAACTATAATGGCTGTCCTAACCCTTCTCTCATGAGCACATGGCCCTGGAAAAACCTCCTCAGTGCGAGCAGATTTTACATCACCCAGAGCACAGGTCCCAGCTACAGGATCACTTCCTGCCACGCCGGGGTGATGTTCTCCTATCATGTGACCTCTCTCCTCCATGGCAGCAGGGATGCTGCCAGATTGAAGGTGGGACTTCAGTACTACGTCCCTGTAGATCTCATCTATGTACCTCTCTGTCTTCCTTATGTCCTCTAAGTCTGCTACTCTAACCTCCAGAGATCGGACTTGTTCCCTGAGAGCAAAGAACTCCTTGCACCTAATGCACACGTAAGACTCCTCACCAACTGGGAGAAAATCATACATGTGACACTCAATGCAAAAGACTTTGGACCCCAGCAATGTTTCCTCCTCTCGGCAAGGGCTAAAGATGTTGGCTTCCATTTCCTTTTGTGTATGGGGGTGTGTCTAGCCAGATAGCTTCATTTTGTGCTATATTGAATGCAGCGCAAGCCATGTGACTTTTGGTTGTTAGTTTGTGATTTGTTGCTGTTTTATAAAGAACTTTTGCCTTTCTACCAAATCTGATTACATCATTCTGTAGTGCTAGTCTTCTACCATAATAAATCTAATATATGATCACGGGATTTGTCTCTCTCATGGCTCACTGCCAGATAGTCTCACCAAACCAGCATGGACAGGAAACAGCAGACTCCCCTAGGCATAGTTACTGAGCATATCTTATCTTTCTGTCTGCTAATACTCTTACACTTATCAACAATATTTCCTCGCAAACAAAGTTGTTTTCATCATATTATATCATTACAGACTGCATGCTATAACCCACATCTCATGTGACTGCAAGCTCTCTTTCCATAGCGAGGGGGCAAAAGCAGCCAATGAACCGCATAGACTCATAAAATAGTGCATCAATTAAGCATGTTTTGTTAACTCCTCATAAATGACTTGAACATTGTATGCATAGTAGTGTGGTAGACTCAGGCCTATGATCCATGCTGATTGAACTAAACAGGCAGGCCCGAGTAGCTTGACCTGTAAATGAAGCTTATGGTTAGGTCCAGAGGAATGGAAACCCCCCCCCCCCCCAATAATGCCTCCATAGAATTGAAACTTAACTCAGCTTAACTGAACATAGCTAAGCAGAAACAAAACTTAGAAAGGACAGAAAAACAGCTTTAATTGATACTGATAAGACTGTGTGAAGCTTCTATGGAATTAATTAACTCTGTTGAGAGAAAGGTTACAGTGCCCTGCTTTCCCACATATTCCAGCTGGTTAGCGACCTTGGAGGAGAAAAGTATCAAAGTTGAAGAACTGACCATTGTAATTGGGACTGTAAGGGGGGGAAACAGGTGCTGAGCCCAGTCAAGGGCCCTCATTGGATAGCTACGTAACGGTACCGGGACCAATAGATGGTGAAAGAAGGGTTACCGGAACCAATGAAAAGTTTGCCTATGTCCAGAATGGGAAAGAACAGTATAAAAGTTGTTGTTTTACTAACAGCCATTGCTCAGCCATTTTGAATGTGATTCTGCTTGAGTCTTGTGCACAAATAAATGATTTGGACCTACTGAACAGACTCCTGGTATTACTGGATTGCTTGTGCTCTGCTGCTACATATTCTTGGTGCGTTGGCCGGGAATGCATGGTTAGTAGAGGGTATACAGGACAATATACCACAACTTTCCGCCTCTACAGGTTTGGTCCTGCCGGGATCGTGCCCTCCCGACGTGGGCTCGGCTCCCAGTCGCCACCGGTCCAGTTGCATTGGAGGGAGTTGGGCCAGGCCTCGGCAGGTGCCGGACCCGGATGGAGCCAACACCTCGAACCCGTGAGGGGAGTCCGAGGTCCAACTCATGCGCTTGCTTGGGAACGGGAACCGGATCCGGTGAGTATAGTTTTTGATATGTCTAGACAGATGAGTCAGAGCAGAACTGCTGTTTGAATCTTGGAACTTGGAACTTGGTATTTGGTAAGAGAGCTTGATCACCTCTCAAGACGGTCCGATTAACCCTGCATAGTGTATTCGCGGGGTGAAACTATCGTCTTTTTGATTTTGACTTTGATTTTGAAATTTGATATAGCCTAGTCAGAAGAGACAGGATTGGGCTGTTTTTGGGATACATTGCTAGCATGATTGTGTGAATGAAGTGTGCATGAGAGGTCTGGCAGCACGGACCAAGCGAAGGCGGACTCCTGAGTAACGCAGTTCCTGACCGGGCGACCGCGTTCAGGTCGTAAAAAGGAGGAAGCGACCGTCGTCTTGTCTTGTTATTTGTTTCCCTTAAATGTTTCTAGGGCCGTGAGGACCCCTCACCCACGGTCCACCCTCCTTTTCCCTTTTGTTTGTTGTTGCGCGCACACATCGATATGGGAGGGGCGGGATCTACCAGGCACACTCTGCTAGAATGTATGATTAAGCATTTAATAAAGGATATTCAGGAGATTATGGAGTCAAAATGACTGCGACACGATTGCAAGTTTTGTGTACTAGGGAGTGGCCTGCATTAGATCCTATGTGGCCCTGAGAGGGAACCTTTACCATAGGAATTATTCAGTCAGTTCACCAGAAGGCGCGAGTAGCGCACCCCGACCAGTATCCTTATATAGATTCCTGGTTAAGTATTTGTGAGAGCCCGCCCCCTTGGGCACAGCGCTGTTATGAAGAACAGTGCAGAATAATGTTAGCATTAACAGACCAGACCCAGAAGACAGGGACAGTTGATAAACCTAGTCAGAAACCTGTTCTTGTAGATCCTGAGTCCCCGAGAGTTGTAACTAGACAGCCCCGAGCCCAGTGCCCAGTGAAAGTACCTCCGCGTCCTGCGCCAGCACCGCGGAGACAGCGAGACCCATCCCCGGACCCACCACCAGAAGGGCAGATAGATGATCCCCCTCTTGATGAGGATATTGATTCGCCTGAGACTGAGGAGAAGGCTGAGTCAGAGCAAGAAGAGGAGGAAGTGTCCTCTCAGGGCGAGGCTGATAGCGTAAAATCAACTGTCAATGCAAGCTCATCTGTAACAAGCGAAGCGTCCCAGACTAAGTGCACTGTGAGACAGAAAGCCCCTGTCAAGAAAGTCTCTATTAAGCTACAGAAAGCTCCTGTCAAGAAACTGATGCCACTACGGCAGGTCCCGGGAATGCCCGTAAGGAATGAGGAGGACCAGATGGCGGGGGGACCCCTAAGTCTAGTATATGTACCTTACTCCACTACTGATTTGCTGAACTGGAAATTGCATTATGCTTCCTACACTGACAAGCCCCAAGAGTTAACAGAATTAATGCATACTATTATGGAGACCCACCAACCCACTTGGTCAGATTGCCATCAGCTCCTGTCTACTTTATTTACTACTGAGGAGCGGACACGAATTAAGCGAGCAGCTATTGATTGGCTAGCAGACAATCCCCTGGCAGAGGGAGGGGAAGGAGCAGGAATAGGCAATTGCGAAGCAGCTAAAAGAGAATTCCCTAATGAAGACCCCCAGTGGGATCCGAATACTGATAGAGGATCCAGAGCTTTATCACGGTTTCGCCAAGGCCTTATGCAAGGTCTGCGAAAGGGGGGTCAGAAAGCCATGAATCTCTCTAAAGTGACCGAAGTCATTCAGGGCATAGATGAAAGCCCAGCAGTATTCTATGAAAGATTATCTGAAGCATACAGGATGTATACTCCCTATGACCCAGATGCACCAGGAAGCTTATGCATGGTGAATGCTGCTTTTGTAAACCAGTCACAACCAGACATTAGACGTAAACTACAGAAATTAGAAGGGTTTGCGGGCATGAATGCAACTCAGTTACTGGAAGTCGCTCATAAAGTGTTTGTGAATCGTGATAATGAAAGACAGAAAGAAAGTGATCGAAAGATGAAGAAGAAAGCTGATTTTTTGGCTGCGGCCATAGTTGAACAGAGAAGGGGAGGTGTCCCTAGTCGAAGGAGCAGAGGAAGAGGGCGGGGCCGAGGAGATAGCCGGTCCCCATTAGGCGCGAACCAATGCGCTTACTGCAAGGAAGAAGGTCATTGGAGAAATGCATGCCCGCGACTCGAAGATGCCTCTCAGGATGAAGGGGAGAACGCCCCTTGGAGAGAAAGAGAGAGAGGCCGACCCAGAACCGCAGAGGAACCAATCGAGAACATTTTCAACGAGAACGAGCGGAGGCCATACAGGGAGTCGCAGCCGCAACGGCCTCTGATTTAGATGAAGCAGATTAGGACAGACCGGGCTCCGAATTCGCTTTAGGTCTCCAGGAGCCTATGGTCAGTATACAAATAGGAGACCAATTCATGGACTTTATGGTTGATACTGGAGCAGAACATTCTGTAGTAGATAAGCAAATAGCCCCTTTTTCTACAAGAGCAGTCACCATTGTGGGAGCAACTGGTACGAAAGCCACTAAGCCTTTTCTTCAAAACCGCATATGTAATTTAGGAGGACAGCAAATAACGCACCAATTCCTTTACATGCCCGAGTGCCCAGTGCCACTACTGGGACGAGATATGCTAGCCAAACTGCAGGCCCAAATATCCTTTACTGAGAAAGGAGAAATGCAAATTACAGTAAATTCAAAACCTGCGGGACTGTTCCCCGTGAAGAGGAGTGGAGATATTATGGTGCAGAACCAATCCTTGACACCAATGTCGAACATATTCTAAAAAGTATTGTAGCCCCTCCTGGAGTATGGGCAGAAGGCAACCCACCAGGCCTAGCCAAACATATAGCTCCAATAATTGTGAACCTCAAGCCTAGTGCAGAACCAGTACATGTCAAACAATACCCACTTCCAAGAGCAGCAATTGAAGGCATCCACCGCCACTTGTTGAGACTACTGGAGTATGGCCTACTTAAAGTATGTCAGTCACCATGGAACACTCCTCTCTTGCCAGTAAAGAAGCCTGGGACAGGTGACTACCGCCCAGTGCAAGACCTAAGGAGAATGAATGAAGCAGTTGAAACCATACATCCAGTTGTGCCAAATCCTTATACACTCTTAGGACTGATTCCTGCTGAAGCTACCCATTTTACTGTTTTGGATTTGAAGGATGCATTCTTTTGCATAAGATTAGCCCCAATTAGCCAATTGCTGTTTGCCTTTGAATGGCAGGACCCTGTCTCAGGAAGACGGGACCAACTTACTTGGACACGATTGCCTCAAGGATTCAAGAACTCGCCCACCATTTTTAGTGCTGCACTAAACCAAGATCTCTCAAGCTACCCTGTGGCCCCTGGAAAAAGAGTACTTCTCCAATATGTGGATGATCTACTGGTAGCTGCCATATCGGAAAGTGAATGTATACAAGCCACTAATGACCTCTTGCAACTATTGGATGAAGCTGGATACAAAGTTTCCAGAGCAAAAGCACAGCTATGCCAAAAAGAAGTAAAATATTTGGACTTCCGCCTGACCAAAGGAAGCCGACAATTAGGACGAGAGAGGAAAGAAGCCGTATGCAGTATCCCAACCCCAACTACCAGAAAGCAAGTCAGAGCCTTTCTGGGAGCATCAGGGTACTGCCGAATATGGATAATTAACTTTGCTCAGATTGCTAAACCACTCTATGAAGCCACCAAAGGAGAAGAGAAGTCGCCACTAGAGTGGGGACCTGAGCAAGACGCAGCTTTCAAAACCCTGAAGGAAGAATTGATGTCGTCACCAGCACTTGGATTACCAGATGTCCACAAGCCTTGTCATAATGAGCCTGTGGATATCCAGAAGAAATCTGCCTGCTGGGCAAACTTGAAGGTAATAAGACAATTAAAGTTATTATTTAGTATGGATACATTTAATTTTGTTCTTTCTGTGAATCAAAAATATGATAGCGTTCATAAGTAAGGATGGTCTATTGCAGAGCTCTCTACCACTTAAATCCTGTCATATTTTTGCATGCTCCAAATGTCTTTTCTGAGGCCCTGAGAAATAGTTTCCTATTTTTTGTCAGCTATCATCTGAATATTTGTTTTTATGACAGCTGAGTTTTTGTTGTTCTTCAAGCTTCATTGAACTATGCCAAATACAGATAATTTTTTCACTGTATGGACATAGTTGCAGAACGTTCTCTCTTTTGTGGAGGGTAATTTTATAATAGGTCACTGAGGTTAGGAGGCCAAGTAGATGCCTATTTTAAGCCTCTTTTATAAAGATATATAGGCACCCATATACAAAATACCAGCAGAAAATCAGCCCAAATCAGCCACATACATTTATGCCAGTTTTGGAGCAGGTTTATATATACATGCTTGTAGTGTAGTACACATGTAGATTAGTATTGTCTGATATTCAGCATTTTAAACACTGGCCACTGTGGGCAAAAGTGAAACCAGATATTCGGCAGAAGGGTCCACGTAGCAACTTCTGCTAAATATCTGGTTTCAATGGTGACCTCTTTGGGCTATCAAATAGCAGCAATATTCAGCCATTATCCGGATAGTCAGACTGCATAAAGCTAGGCCTGCTTTTTTTATTATTCTAACTTCTTAGGGTCATTTATCCAGTTAGTAAACAGATAGTGCCACTGAATATTGGGCTAAGTGGGGTTTATCTGTTAGCAGGTCTTTCTAGCCAAATAAACCATTCTGAATATCGGGCCTATATTTTATAACCTTTGTACATACTTCATGACTCCACCCATTCTCCGCCCAGACTCTTCACCCAAATATACCTGCACCCTGCAATGAACAAGTATGTACTTATTTGTCATAGTACATACTTGTACGTGGGATTAATTTGATGAAACATTTTATACATATATGCACAAAACATCCTTTATAAAATTGACCCCCTTTATGTCTATTGGAAAATGTATAAGTAAATAGGGCTCTTAATTTGAGTGGGTACAAGTTTCAAAAGACATGCATTTATTTAATATAATGCATTTCTATTCTTCTTTCCTGGTTAAAATGGTTATTTGAAAATTGCACAAAAAGCATGTACGTTTATACAAATTTTCATGGAGGTGTACCCAAAGTAGAATTAGTTTGGGGGATGCAATAATATGTGTAGCTTTTGCATTTGCATTTTACAGCACAGATACTTCCAAATAGCTCACAAAGGACATAGGATGGAGATTTTCTGTGGGTAGGGATTAGAAGGTACCTGCTGTCCCCCTGCCAACTAAATGTTCAAATGGAAAGAGAAAGTAGAGTTTCCCTTTGAAAATGTGCTACTGGCTTATGGATATAACATACCTATAGTCCTGCATACACTGCAGGCCATCTAAAAATTGCCTCATAAAAATATACCACTTAAGAATTCATTAAACATTATAACCTCTTTAAAAAAGGAAGGGAATATTTAAGGGCATTTATCTAGATAGTGGCAGCTGTTATCCTGTTAAACTTATCTCCACTCACACCTCATCCTCTACTGTCCTTCATATGCCCTCTGCTGCTCAACTAAGAACTAGTTGGTTGTCCAAACAAAAAATGTTCTATGTCTAGTTACACAAGGGCGAGAAGGTAAAAAGCCCTTTATTACAAAACCCCTACACGGACGCGTTTTGGCATAGCCTTTTC
The DNA here is from genome assembly GCA_033557465.1 of Ichthyophis bannanicus. Classification (NCBI taxonomy): domain Eukaryota; kingdom Metazoa; phylum Chordata; class Amphibia; order Gymnophiona; family Ichthyophiidae; genus Ichthyophis; species Ichthyophis bannanicus. Next base: position 254,831,439 of record CM066038.1, read on the forward strand.
AGGGGTTAAACTCAAAGAGAGCGGGAACACAAAAATGAGTCATTTCTAATATAAAAACATACAAGAACCAAATATACGCCATACATAGTAAAAATAATAAAAGCAATACATAATAAATAATAAATAATTAATCGGTGAGTGTTAAAAGATAAGTAAACAGCTAAGTATAAAACCTGAAATCATAGGTTAAAACCGTAGAAATAAAAATACAATTAATGAATAAAGGTAAATGAGAATAGCAAAAGATATTGCTAATAACAGTACTAAAAATAGTCACACAACAATTAGGAGTATACAATCAAAACTACAGTGAAAGAAGAAAAAAGGACAGGTAGGAAATAAACAATACAGGAGGTGGGCATCTAGGCATCTCCATAGCAGGGAGGGAGGAGCAAGATAAAAACTTAAAGGTATGTTTACTAAAGGGTGTTAAGGGAGCCAGTGTGCCGTTAGCGCCTGTTATCGGCACTCTTGCACCCTTAATACAGCGAAAAAGCTGCTTTAATGGGTGTTAAAGGCTCCAGCAGCATAAAGGGCGCAGTAAGCGGAGAATGGGCATTAACCCTTCACCACACACGTGGGGTCATTTTGACCCCAAGCCTTTTGTTATGTCAAATTACTTACTTATTTATTTCAGCCAGGACTTAAAACTTCCAGTAGCTTCTCAATATTGAGAACCATTGAATTTCCCGTAGAGTGTTATCATTTAATCAGAACAGTAATTTTTTGTTAACATTTTTATGGTGTATATACCTATTATACACACCTGGGGTCAAAATGACCCCAGCTTGTCAGTGTTGACAAATTGACCCCAGCTTGTCAGTGTTGTCAGAATTCCTGTTTCAGGTTCATGTTGTAGTTATTATTGTTAATTTGGCATTGCTAGGCTATTTCATCTGTAGGCTACTGTGATCTTCATGTGAAATTAAGGTGACATTTTTCAGCGTTTGAGTTCATACCAGGCATGTGTTCATATAGACCTATTCATTGCTGTTATAGAAGTAATGGCGCTTTGCCACCAACATTGTTTCTTTTTTCTGAGATATATTTGATTGGTAATAACAGTTATTTATTATGATTTCAGTTATTTTATTGTTCCAAGCATTCTGATTGAAATGAGTGGTAGTTGTCCTCGACGTCTAACAAGCCAGGCTGTACTTCAGGCAGTATTAGTTGAACTTGAAAATGAATCATCAGAAGATGAAACAGGAATAGAAGGTGAAGACTCTGATGGTGAACCAGACAATGTTGAACAAACTAGTGACTATGACGATCAAACTGAGGGACAGGAGGCACAGTACCTGGCAGGTGATACTGCGGAGAATGAAGACAGTGCATCATCTGATGATGATGATGATGATCCACAACCAAGCAAGAAAATAAAAATTAACTCAGGATTTTATAAACAGAATAAATCAGGTAAAATCTACAAGGCAAAGAGTGGATGCATATGGTCAGAAGACGAGCCTAATGCTGCATTGTGTACAATAATATACCAGAATCACTTAAAATATCACCTCTCTACTCAATAATTAGAATTACAAAACTTTTTTGTCGGAGCTATGCCGTAGGAGGGGCCAGAGGGAGCCAGCCCCCCTCCAGACTGCTAGCTTCTTTTATTTTATTTAAATCAATAGTTCCTCTACCATAACACTTATCTCAAAACTTTCGTTGAACATCCCAGTAGTCGTCGCTCTTGCAAAAGGACACCAGCACGACGTGCACGTTTCGGGTAGATATACCCTGTTTCAAGTGCTTCCAAACTACCAAATCATAGGCAATGAAAAACAATATAGACCGCCGTCTTGAATTTGTTTCACTGGAGTGGGGGGGTGATATTTTGCATTGTGTACAATGGCAGCTAATCTGCTTCATCAAATGCCTGGCGTTGCAAGGGCAGACAAAGTTCAGTCAATAGGTGAGGCATTCTCTTTGTTCATTACCGATGAAATGTTGGACATCATTCTTAGGGGTATGTTTACTAAACTGCGTTAGTGCAAATCGCGTTAGGAGCCGCGTTAGTGAAAGGAAAGCCAAAAAAGGACATGGGTGGGACATCGTAACCACTAACGCGCGTTCCAAAAACTAACGAGCGTTACAGGGCGCCATGGCGCGTTACTGCGCGTTAATTGTATGAAGGCGTACAGACACAAATCATTGAAACAGAGCTGTAGCACAATGGTTAGTGTACTCACCGCTCTTCCAGGCAGCATGGGTTCGAGTCCCCAGTGTGCCTAACGCAAAAGGCTGTCCCAGGCATCACCCTGTACATCACATAGGGAATGAGGAGGCATGTTTTTCTTTACGTTCAGTAGTGGTTACTGAAACACACTCTCGCAGTGCACGTAGCCATGCACGTTGGTGCGTGCGTTGTTACGGGCGTAGCCCCGTGCATAGCTACGTGCGTTGGTGCGTGCGTACAATCGTGCGTGGGTACTTGTGTTTTTACCAGCGTGGGCATCTTATAGTACAGACACTTTAGGGTGTCTTGCACCTATGCATTATGCTAACAGATGTACGTGTGATGGCCTATGGCTTGTCAGAGCCTGTGAGCAGGCGCAGGATCCTCCCAGGGTTGGATCGTGCCAGTCACACCCATGATGCACTGCACATGCAAATCAGCTGTCCACAGATACACACCATGGGGAATGCACCCCCACAGCACCTCGGCCTGGTAGGGGGAAGTGACCATGTGCACCCCCACAGCACCTCGGCCTGGTAGGGGGTACTGACCGTGTGTTGTACTGGCACAGAGTAGCTACACACCGTCACATTGTGCGGGTACTGTGCTCACCCTGAGGGTGCAGTGAGGCACCCAGCACCAGGTCCACAGCACCGTCCATGGCTGAAAGAGGCCATGGCGCAGGTCCAAAGCAGTGTTAATGTGTGAGATAGGTAGTTTCTGCACAAACACCTTGCAGTCAGATGTAGCCCCCTAGGTGGCCCATGTTCCTTTCTCCCCCCCCCCCCCCACCGCACCAAGGGTGGCAAACAGGGTCCCCTAACAATAGATGCACATTCTACCTCCCTGCAAAGGTGGCAGTAGAGAGGAACATCAACCCCAGGGCAGGCAATGCAGCTCTGTACACAGACAGACATTATGCCTGGATATGGTAAGCTGCACCCCACCACTATATGATATTCTCCTGCAGCAAGCCATCAGCCACTGCACCCTGCAAGCCACTCCATCAAGACACATACCAGCTGCAAACAGTCTGCTAGTTAGTCCATAATGCATGTGCCCAGTGGAGATGCATGCACCCAAAACTGGGATGTCAGCATACACAGCAAGCAGATAAATCAGTGACTGGGCCCCAAAATGAAACCCATATCTATCACATGAGAGAAATACTATATAGCACTATGGGGGTGCCTAGCCATGCTGTGGTCACTGCACAGTCAGGGTGAGAGTGATCTCTCAGCAGGACATACTGAGGTCACCCTGTCTGTGTAGGTGGTGGCCGGGCACTAAAATGTGCCTGTCACTGCCCTATGCCCTGTGCAGATGCACCCTGGCCAGGCCACCCTGTCCGGCCTATACCCATGGTACCTTGCTCCTTATTATGCACATTGGCAGCTCAATACTGGCAACATTGCTGGCAGTGTGGGCTGTGGAAGGTGTTTGCAGCCACCACACACTGGATTGACAGACAGCCACCCCCACACCTATGCCAGCATTGTGCAACTATAGAGGTGTTCAGCAGCCATACCCACCACACCAGTCCTGGGTACAGTTCAGGCATGGATATGGTACGCAAGACTGTTGGGGGTCACTCCCCAGGGTGGTACGCACTGTCAGAGACCAGACCTGCAGCACACACCGCAGACATCAGAATGCTTGTTTCGGTGGAGCTCACTGAGCAAACTGTGCTTAACGTAGGAATTGATATCTACCCATATACCCAGGTGTAGGGTGGCATTGCTAAGGTATGCAACTGCTAGTATTGGGAGATACAGGCAGGGCCCAATGTCCTGCTTCTACAGGAGTCATTGGCCAATGGGGCCTGTGTGTGTGTGTGTGGGTGTGTCTGGCCCTGTTGGCTGCTGCTTTACTGCAGAGTTCCCCAACTCCGGTCCTGGTGTTCCAAACACTGTTCGGGTTTTCATGCTGTCCCTCATAAATATGCATGAGCTATATCTGCATACCATGGGGGTGGTGCATAGATATGCAGCACAGGCATCTTTATTAGAGGCAGCATGGGACCTGAATGGTGTGGGGCCCTCCAGGACTGCATTTGCGAGACTCTGCTCTGGGTAATGCGCCTGTTTCTGGTGTCTGTGTTTGGTGTGGTAAAATATAGGTGTATGAACCATGCGTATGTTCTCTGCAATAAAGGGGTGTCTTTACTATCACTGTTTAGTGGTGGGTAAAACTATGGAGACTGGGTTGGCAGGAGCCCCAGCTGGGATTTGAACCTGTGACCCTCTGGTCTTACAGGCACTGGTTGTGTCTGTTGCACCACACTGTAGCCACAGAGACAGTGTAGTCCCTGGAGTTAGTTAAACCGGCCTGACGAGTCACAAACCCTGCTCTGCACAAGTTTACTGTGGGCTCAGTTACCTTGTATGGAGACAAAGGTGCACATAAACCTCAGAAAAGACCTCAAAAAAGGGGCACACACCCATAACCAAGCTGGGCAACAATGATATCATCGGGCAACATTACACAACACTCCCAGGACAGCTCCATTACAATGAAATGATCTTTGAAAGGGTCTGCGGAGCGGAGACCCTTCCAAACATCATTTATTTTTTTTGGTGCTTTCCAGGGAGTGTTGTTCCTTGTTGGCCATTGCTATCACTGTTGCCCAGCTGAATTATGCTTTTTACAATGTTTCTTGTGGTCATTTTTAACGTTTTATGTGAAATTTTGTTCTGTGCACATGTATCACACTGCTCACGTTTTGTGGGTTTCCCCGGTTTTGCTGTTCATTGCTGACGGAAATGGTTTCTCTTCCCTTTAATATGCCTTTAACGACAGGTTTTCATTCGCGTTGGAATTGAGCTCAGGAATTCAGTGCGTTAGTGTGAGGGGAGCCTCTCCCCGCCCACTCTCCGCCCATTGACCCCTTCTCTCCGCCCACTCTCCACCTTCTGCGCTGTTTTAACACGCCGCGGAGGTTTACGATCGTTAACTGCGGTTAACGCACGTAAAGTACGTTTAACGATCGTTAGCACGTCAGAACGCGCGTTCGGACGTGCAAACGATCGTTAAACGTACTTTACACGCGTTAATCACAATTACCGCACTTTAGTAAACATCCCCCTAAGAGAGACTAATCATTATGCCAAGAACTACTACCACACACAAGCCGAACAAATTGTTGGAAACGTAAAAGAGTGGACAGATATTGACATTGTTGAACTAAAGGCAACCATTGGAATATTGCTGCATGCTGGTAAAGACAGGTCGTCAAAAGAAGCAATTACATCATTGTTTGCACCTGACTCTAAACCTTTTATCGCTCCGTAATGAACATAAATTGTTTCCAGGATATCTTACGGTTTGTGAGAATAACTTGTGCATTCGTCCAGAACGCGTAGCTACTGACAGGTTGGCACCCATCCGTGATATATGGGACATGCTAAATGTGCGCTTATCAATGATGTACTTACCTGGAATGGATATGACAGTGGATGAGCAACTGGTCAGCTTCAGAGGCAAGTGCGGCTTTCAACAATACATTTCCAGAAAGCCAGGGAAAGTATGGAATAAAGATATTCTGGAACTGTGATGCAGAAACCAGCTATCCACTGAAAGGAGAAGTTTATCTGGGGAAGCAACCAGGAGCAGCATGGTTTAAAGGTGAGGTCAGAGAGGCTGTTGCTGCCAAAAAAGCATCTTTCAGGAAATGGAAAAAAGAGCCAAATGACGAAAACTGGAAACAGCACAAGCACTGGCAAGTTAAATGCAAAGCATTGATAAGGCAGGCAAAGCGAGAATTTGAGAAGGAACTTGCTAAAGAAGCAAAAACACGAAATAAAACTTTTTCAAGTACATTCGTAGAAAAAACCTGTGAGAGAGTCAATTGGATCATTAGATGATAGAGGGGTAAAAGGGGCAGTAAGAGGGGACAAGGCTATAGCAGAGAAACTGAATGAATTCTTTGCTTCAGTCTTTACTGAGGAAGATGTAGGGTTGTTACCCATGACTGAAGTGGTATTTAAAGGTGATACTGCAGAGGAATTGAGAGAAATATCGCTACACCGGGAAGATGTATTACAACTATTTGATAAACTGAATAGTAGCAAATCACCTGGACCGGATGGTATACATCCAAGAGTGTTGAAAGAACTGAAATATGAGATTGCAGACCTGCTATTAGTAATCTGTGAACTTTCATTAAAATCATCTGTAATACCTGAAGACTGGAGGGTCGCCAATGTAACGCCAATTTTTAAAAAGGGTTCCAGGGTTGATCCGGGAAATTACAGACCGGTGAGCCTGACATCAGTACCGGGGGAAAATGGTAGAAACCATCATAAAGAACAAAATTACACAGCATGTAGATAGTCATGGCCTAATGGGAGACAGCCAACATGGCTTTAGACAAGAAAGATCTTGTCTTACTAATCTGTTATGTTTTTTTGAAAGTGTGAATAAACAGGTGGACAAAGGTGAGTCAGTTGATATAGTGTACCTGGACTTTCAGAAAGCCTTTGACAAGATCCCTCATCAGAGACTTTTGGCAAAACTAAAAAGTAATGGGATAGGAGGCAGTGTACTATTGTGGATCGGGAACTGGTTAAAAGATAGAAAGCAGAGGGTAGGGCTAAATAGCCAATTTTCTCAATGGAAAAAGGTGAATAGTGGAGTACGCCAGGGATCTGTACTGGGTCTGCTACTTTTTGACATATTCATAAATGACCTGGAAAAGGGAATAACTAGTGAGGTTATCAAATTTGCAGACGACACAAAACTGTTTAACGTTGTTAAAACCCAAGAGGTCTGTGGAATACTGCAGGAGGATCTGGATAAATTGGAAGACTGCGCATCCAAATGGCAGATGAAATTTAATGTGGACAAGTGCAAAGTTATGCACCTAGGAAAGAACAACCCACACTATGGTTACACGATGCAAGGTTCCACATTGGAAACCACCACCCTGGAAAAACATTTAGGAGTCAACGTGGATAACATTTTAAAACCCTCCACCCAGTGTGCCGCAGCGGCCAAGAAAGCAAATAGAATGCTAGGTATCATAAGGAAAGGAATGGAAAATAAAACAAAGGATATTATAATGCCTCTGTATCGTTCCATGGTATGACAGCACCTTGAATATTGTGTGCAATTCTGATCGCCGTATCTTAAAAAGGATATAGCGTTATTAGAAAAGGTACAGAGAAGAGCCACCAAAATGGTAAAGGGGATGGAAGGCTACTCCTATGAAGAGAGGCTACAAAGGTTAGGGCTCTTCAACCTGGAAAAGAGACGGCTGAGGGGAGATATGATAGAAGTCTATAAATTAATGAGCGGAGTGGAACGGGTAAACGTAGATCGATTGTTTACGCTATCAGAATATAGAAAGACTAGCGGACATGTAATGAAGCTACAGGGTAAACTATTTAAAAGAAATAAGAGAAAATATTTTTTCACTCAACGTGTAATCAAACTCTGGAATTTGTTACCGGAGGATGTAGCAAGAGCTGTTAGTATAGCTGGGTTTAAAAAATGTTTGGACAAGCTCCTGGAGGAAAGGTCCATAAACCATTATTAAAAAGGGACCCAGGATATCAATGCTTGACCCAATACAAGCATTGTGGAACCTGTGTCTTTTGGGGATACTGATAGGTACGTATGACCTAGATTGGCCACTGTTGGAAAAAGGATACTAGACTTGATGGACCTTGGTCTGACCCAGTATGGCATATCTTATGTTCTTATGTTCTTAGATGTTGCCTGATTGTTGTGCCCTCACGTGTGTCACCACGGGTAAGTACAGGACGGCACATAGGATCCTCTTCCAGATCCAGATTAATATCGACTAGGATATTGTGCCTGAGAGCAATGTTGTACAGGATGCAACAGGCCAGAATGATCTGTGCCACAATCATGGGTCAGTATTGTAAGGCCCCCCCGGTCCTATCCAGACTCTTCAAAACACCAAAGATACGCTCGATGATTGAGCGGTTGGAGGCATGGGCCTCATTGTACTTCATCTCTGCATGTGTCCGTGGAAGATGTACAGGGGTCATCAACCAGGCACGGCACCCATATCCTGCAGATATGAAATGTCTGTCACCTGCAGAAATAAATGTGGAGGGGTCAATCCAGAGCTGATATTCACACACATGCACACAAACATGTACGTGTGAACAGACAACAGATAAACAAAGGACACAAACATATGACATCACATGATGGCAAACAACAGCTATGTGCCAGCATCTGGAGGTGTGAGACACAGAACACCAGGGAAGGGTAATGAGGGCAACACACATCAACTTTAACCAGACCAAACACATGACCAACCATCTGTACCCGAAAAGGCAGTAGTGGCAGTCCTGAACGCATCAGGCGGACACATGGCAATGCACCATGGAAAAGGGCAGATATGCACATGTGTGCAATCATGGGACGGCCATGAAACAATACACACACAGCAGTTGTTACAGTAACATATATCTGAAGGTTCCAGACAAGATGTTAGAAATGACAAAACAACATTGACATACATGAAGCATACATGTGTTATGTAATGTGTCACCACTAAGCTAACAACGTGACTTGGCCAAAACCATCAAAGGTGAATGGGTTCCCAACACACAGTACAGCAGGAAGACGAATATAGGAGCAAATCGACCCCCCCCCCACACACACACCCAGGTAGCACACACACACACTGATTGCATACAGAGTCAACTGGGGACACACTACTAAGGCAGACACATGTATATTTGCATATGTGGCTGTTCTGAGGCCGTGAGCCGTAATTGTCCACCAAAAGGTGTTGCAGCCCACCATAAAAGGGACACACCATATGTGCCCAAAGTTCCCTGTCCAAAACATCTGTGCAACATAGCAGCAGTACCAAACACCAATGGAAACCACATGTGGGCCGAGACACCCAGAAGAGCAATGACGCACATATGGTCGACATATGTTATTGTAGAAACCCACAAAGGTAGGTGAACATGTCCCCGGTGACAGTGACATGTTGTGATAATGGGCACAGCTCCATACAAGGTCAGTGCTCCACCACCACAATGCAAGGAAAGGGATGCAGAAGTCATAATTGCCAATGGGACCTCGTAAATCATACACTGTCTGGGAGGTGATATGCCACTGCCTGATGGCCAGTGTCCTGAATGTTGCAAGAAAATAAGTCAGATCTGAATCAGGGCATGTCATGTGTGTCACAGGAGATATGCAGTCTGAAGGGCCGAACAGCAAACCACAGATGACCCTGTCCCATCTATGAAAAGTGACGAGGACCCCAGGACACAGGAACACCATGTGCATGTTAGAGATGGTAAATACCCACCCAGCAGGACACAGTCCTCATATTGTCTACCCTCAAATTGGTCAAAAAGTGCTGAGTGATGCAGGATAGAGGAGTCATGGGCGGATCCTGGAAACCTAGGAACCACATTCAGAATTCACATATTTGCATTACAAACAACCTGCACATTCAGGGAATGGTAGTGTTTGTGGTTGCGGAACACTGCCTCCCTGTCTCTGGGTGAGACCAGGGCAACATATGTGCAATCAATAGCTCCTATCACATGTGGCATTCCTGCAATCTGATGAACTGCCTGGTCCAGGGCCCCTCACTGTTGCCTATTGTTAGGAATCACAATGTAATTCCTAACCCGGCTGACCATGGCCCGCAGTACCTGGTGGAGACAGCGTGAGAAGGTAGGCTGGCTCATACCACCCACTACAGCCACCGAGGATTTGGAAACAGCCAGAGGCAAAGAAATGTAGGGCACCCAGGAGCTTGGCCAAACCCGGTATGGCAGTCTGGGGCTCGAGGTCAGGTCTTAGATCCTCAAAGAGCTCCCTAATAGCCCCTGTTCTCAGACGGTAGAGGGAGATGACCTGGTCCTCACGCATGTCCCAGAGCATGGCCCTGGGCCTGTAGAGGCGAGGCAAGCGAGGGCGCACCTCGCCATGCCTACAGCGCCGTGCTGGCAAAACCTCGGCCTGTGGAACCTCCACAGCTGCAGGTCTGTATTGCAGTGGGACTGCACCCATACCCTGTGCCACAGCCCCATGGACACCATCTCCCTCTTTAGGCAACCGCAGCTCCTCGGCACCTTCAAGCCCCTCTAATGCACACCCCACAATGAGAATGTGAGCCATGATAGACATCAGGCAGAGCAAAGATTCATGCTAAAAATGGCACGGGGAGTGGCAAATAACTGGATGCAGCGGTGCACACTAGCAGCAGTGTAGCAAAATGGTCTGCACATACGAAAGCATAGCACCGTAGTGTGCATAGGAATGCGTGGGTGGTTCCATCCAAGGCACATTACGTGATTCAGCCTGCGTAAGGCACAGTCCCATGCGTGTGGGAGGTGCACAGCGCATTATCTGTGCACTGCACATGCGGGTGTTGTGTCTCTGCGTGTGTTCTGCAGGTGTGTCCCAATGCATGGTACGCCCACTGTATGCCTGCAGGGATGGTACGCCCACTGTACGCCCACTGTGCCGTGCACCTCCCACATGCACAGGACTGCGCCTTACGCAGGCAAAATCATGTAACGCGCCTTGGATGGTACCACCCCGCCCCTCCATCCAATGCCTGGACAGCACATGCAGCAACAAATCAATGAGGCATCATGGACATCAGATAGCGCAAGGATACATGTAAATATGGTTTGTGGAGTGGAAAACGATCTGAACAAACACAACACATCTATATATGCAGCGGCTGCACATGGGAAGGGCGTACATCTGTGCAGTGCATGTTGCATGCCAGTGTGCATGGTCACGTAATGTGCCTTGCTGTGAAATGTGCATTGCGCATGTGTATGCTCTTCCCATGCGCAGTGCGTGTAGGACCGTGCCATACACATGTATAAGGCGGGTCACACATGCGCCGAATTACGAGGGTGTATAGTATGCAGACTGCTAACGTAGCATATGTAGCAATATGTCTGACAGGGAAACGAGGAGAGGGAGACACATGGTGCAGACACCGATGGTGGAACACCAGGCCAGAATCCCCCAGAAATGCATGATGCTGAAATGGAGGCACCAGGGCCCTCAGGGGTGTCCCAGCCCCCACGGGAACAGCCAGTAGGGGCAACAAGAGGAAAGAGGAGGAGACGGCACGACAGAGGCACGAAAGAGGGCTCCAAGATTCAGACAGGTCAAGAACGACAAGCTGCTGGCCAGTGTCCTCGAGCAGTATGAGGTACTGTATGGGCACCTCAGCTCCACCTTGCCACAGAGTGCACAGACCATGGCCTGAGAGGCCGTACAGGCAGCAGTTGCAGAGGCAGGTGGCTCATACAGAGACAGTGACAGCCTACGCAAGCGATTTAGCGATATAAAGTGGGGGTTCTGTGTGCACATGACACGTGAGAGATGCCATGCAGTGGCCACTGGTGGCGGGGGATTAAACAGACCTGCCCTAACACCCATGGAGCAGCAGCTCGCTGAATGTCTGGGGCCCATATACCTCCATGGCCTGTCCCCAGCGCTGGACACAGTGTGTGGCTACATGTCCAGCAGAGGCCACAGACGCATCAGGACCTACATTCTGCTAGGTTACCCCAACTCATGTCGGACATGCCCCACACTGAGTGCATGGACACATGGAGAGCGGAGCCCTTGCAGCCAACAGCAGGGAAACACAACAGGTGAAGGCTAATAAAGGTCACAGGTGCTAACTTTATTAATTAAAAACCCCAACACGTTTTGGCATCACACCTTCATCAGGGGGTACGCATCTAAAAATAACAATAAATAAATAATAAATAACACTGATAGAGTACACATTTAAATATATAAAACGTATATGCAAAAAAACATATATAAAACAGTGTGTATCATAAATATTGTGCTATATACCATTAAAAATTATAAAAGTAATATAGAAACTAAAATGGATCAGAACATAGGTATAAAAAAAGACACATAAATAAAATTTTACAAACAAAGGACAATGAAGCACAATAAAGACCCAGGAGGACAGGTATATTTATTTATTTATTTATTTAGTGTATACTTGTATCCCGCTACTTCCAGCGATCAGCAGCGGCTTTCTATACATAGTGGTGCGGCTGTACAGGCCGGATTTGGAACATACAGTGTGATTTCAGGGGTGGGTAAAAAGCATCAAACGGTCACATATTTACATTTGATTGTATCAGAGGAGACTTTACATATATACATTTGATTTTTTGTGAGGAGGCTTTACATATATACATGTACACATATATTACGTATTACAAGAAGCGTTTCATACTGCTGTGCGTTGTTTAGGCTGGCAAGGTGCCCGAATAGAGTAACACTCTGACTAGGTTAGATTGTAATGGGTCTGAAAGAGGTGAGTTTTCAGCTTCTTCCTGAAGTCCTTGCAAGTCCTTGTTTGCTCGCATGACATGGAGATCACAAGGGCCAAACATGGGAGATACAACACCACTGTAGGTGGTGAGCCACACAGCACTGACCACTTGTACAACACATAGCGCATACGCTCACGATACACAGGTCCCAGAGCTGACACATGCAAGGTATGTTGGTCAATGGACAGAGATAGCTATGATGGCCAGAGGGAAGACATAGCCATGGGAGACAAAGGGATGAAATAGCTATGAGGGCCAGAGGAGAGAGATAGCTATGAGGGCCAGAGGAAAGAGATAGCTATGACGGCAGGTGGAAAGCAACAGCTATGAGGTCCAAAATAATATATAGCACCCCACCTCTCATCCCTGTGTATACCCTGTTGCCAACAAACTGACCGCAGTCCATTGGTGTCCACGTGTCCGCCGTGAACACCCTGCTGCCTGTAGCGTGGTTGTCCAGTCATCTCACCTCATGTTCCCAGCCAGTCTCTCGCAATATATGGCGTAAATGACAACCCTTTAGCAGCATGCCCATACCGCCCCCAGACTGTAGTCCCTAGTCAGCCATTCACAGTGTAACCTGCCACTCGCAGTCCCCAGCTACACACCCAATACCTGGCCCAAGGTTGAGATATCATCCCATCCACACTGACCACCCCACCTACACCATGTCATATCCCCAGCCCCATCCCATGTGGCTAGGCCACAACACCCGTCACCATGCAGCTCCAGCCCAAAGCAGTGCTCGCTCCCATCTAGGCCCCGCAATGGCCCATGAGCAGCCCCTGGAACCACACCCCCAACCCCACGTCGGGCAAAGCAGACACATCCCACCCACCACCCAGAAGAGGGCCGCAGACATCAACCAGGGGGCTGGGGAGGGCCAGACACACCCACACAGCTGCCCCTGGGAAGAAGGAGGGTAACCCCCAACTCTGCATCTGTCCAAGGGGGCTGAGTCCACCCCGGCTCCCCTCGAGGCCCACCATCCCGCCGAACCACAGATATGGATGTTGTCTGCGTGTGGCCACCTGGACCGCGTGGCCCTGTGCAAACAACAGCCCTGCAAGATAGACAGACTGGAACCGAACATGTGGATGTGCTGTGACTGCTCCTACATGATGCAGGGCATGTATACCGCCATACACCCATCAGCAAGCATATGACAGTGCGCAGCATAGGGCTGCACAGACACCCATGCAAACTGCACACATGCATGGTGTGCTGGCCCTCAGTACAGCCACAGCAGAGGGATGGGTGCAGGGCCCCATGGCGGTTCCAACCTACCACTCCCACTACTGAGCATTTGTATAGCGATACATGTCGTATGCAGCGTTGACCAGACATATAAGAGACAATCCCTGCCCATCATAACCCACAAGCTAGTCAAGACAGACAACATAGGAGGTGTAGGCTGACATACAACAAGGGGGGAATGAAAAGAAAAGGAAAGCAGGTGAGTCAAGATCCAAAAGCAGCAGCAAAGTGGTGAGTTCCCATCCTGGATCTGAAGAGGACCAGAGAGAGTGCCTGGCGTACAGACATAGGTAGCTTGTTCCAGGTGTAGGGTGCAGCAAGGTGAATGGAGACAGGTCTGGAGGTAGCAATAGAGAAGAAGGGCACAGATAGAAGCACTTTGTCAGAGGAGCGGCGTCCCCGAGACGGGGTGTAGGGAGAGATAGGAGAAGAAAGGTAGTGAGGAGCTGCAGTAGATCAGTAGGTGAGGTTTGAACTGGATGCAGAAATGGATAGGGAGCCAGTGGAGTGACCTTAGAAGAGGAGTAAGCTGGCCATGACGAGGCTGGCGGGAGATTAGCCACGCAGCAGAGTGTCGAACAGATTGAAGGGGAGAGGGATGATACATAGGGAGATCAGCAAGAGGTAGGTCACAGTAGCCAAGACGGGAGGTGAGCAAGGTGTGGATAGGCGCCGTAGTAGTGTGTTTAGAAAGGAAAGGACGGGGCCTGCTGATATTGCCATGAAAGAAATTGCAGGATATAGCTAAGAGACAAATGTGTGCGGAGAAGGAGAGAGAAGAGTCAAAGACAACCCCAGGATTGTGAGCCAAGGAAACAGGAATGAGCACAGAGTTAACCACAGAGACGGAGAAAAAAGGAAGAGTGAGGAGGGTATAGGGGGAAAGATAAGAGGTCCATCCCTGGCCATGCTCAATCCCAAGTGGCGGTGAGACATCCAGGCAGCAATGTCAGAAAGGCAGGCAGAGACCGGTCCGGCCAGCTGGAGAGATGTCAGCCATAAAGAGGTAATTCTGAGAGACATCAGCATAAAGATGGTACTGAAACCATGGGAAGAGATTAGCGCACCAAGGGACTGGGTATAGAGAGAGAGAGGGAGCAGACCCAAACAGACCCATGGGGTACACCAACTGGGAGTGGGATAGCAGAGGAGGAGCAGCCACAAGAACACATACCGAAGGAGCGGTGCGTGAGATAGTAGGAGAATGAGGATAGCACAGAGCCTTTAAAACCAAGCGAGGACAGGGTATCAAGGAGAGGAATGTGGTGAACAGTGTCAGGAGCAGCAACGAGGTCAAGAAGGATGAGGACAGAGTAAAGGCCTTTGTATCTCACCAGAGACAGGTCACCGGAGACCTGGGAAAGAGCCACTTCAGCGCAGGGTAGAGGACAAAAGCCAGACTGTACAGAATCCAGGAGGGCATGAGAGGAGAGGACATAGGTGCAGCGGCAGTGAACAGCACGCTTAGGCAGTCGAGAAACAAAGGGAGGGAGAGAGGTGGGCCAACACTCAAAGGGATATGTGGGATCATATGAGGGGTCTTTGAGGAGAGGTGTGACCTCTGCATGACTGATAGCTGCAGGGACAGTAGCAGTGGAGCGGGAAAGGTTGAGGATATGAGAAATGGAAGGGACAACAGTGGAGGAGAGAACAGATAGACCCCATGACAGAGGGCAACTGGAGATGCAGCATCATCGAGGTGAAGGCAGGTCACAGGTAGAGAAAGACGAGGTAGACCATCAGAGATAAGGAGAGCATGAGTAAATGCTGGTGTGTGTGAGACAGAGTGTGCATTCCACAAGGCACATGAAAAAGGTAGTAGAAGGGGAATGGAGAGGGATATGGATAAGATTAGACGTGTTGCGTGACGATCCTCTCTCAGAGTGTGACAGAGCTCCAGGGGGGCCAGTGTTGGGGGTGACATCTCCGGATGAGAGATGGTGCAAGAGTAGTAGAGTATGGGGCAGAGAGGGGACGGTACGGCGGAACCAAGGGCGAGGCTGCCGTAGAGAGAGGGGAGATGGATGAATCAGAGGCCGAAAGCGGTGCCGCACAGGAGTTGATGATGGGGTAGAGGACGGAATGGAGGGGGATGTGAAGATGGTAGACAGGAGAAAGGGAGGGGAAGAGTGAGGGCGCAGGTGAGAGGTAGGGGGTATTAAAGGAGGACGACAATGTGATGAGGAGCCATAGTGCAGGGGTAGAGAGGGTGACAAAGGCCAGAGGATATAGAATGTGGGGGAGACGGAGATTGGCCGCACCTGTATGTGAGGTAGGTGATGAGTAGATGCCAGCTATAAGAGACAGTGAGCCACGGGGTGGGTGGCTAGAGAGGTGGGGAGGGGTATGGGTTCAGCAGCTGGGGAAGCTGAACAGACGGTGCAACAATATACAAGGGGCAGAGTGGACAGGGAGCACACTCCCATCCAATGATAGTCTGGTGGCACTGGCTGCATGGAGAGGGGTAAAGTAGACCTGTACCTCCTGCCCCCATGCCCCCCATCCGCACCCCTCCTCATTGGCACACTGCCGGACACCTGCCCAACCACTTCCCATTGCAGATGCCAATGAGGCCTTTCCCCTGCCTGGCAGGCCACCTGGCACAGCAGGTTAAACACATACCCGTGTGGCTCACACCCACCCATGCACCCTCTCCACACAACCACCCAATGCCTAATGCCAGTCACAGCACAAGGGCCCCCACCACCCTGGGGCATGCCCCCATGCACACAGATCACAGGACCCCCACAGGGCACACCTACCCCAGCAAATGGTAGGCCCATCCCCTTCAGCCCCACCCCCAAAGGCATACCTGTCAACGTGGCACATCCCCAGGTGCACACACACACGGGCACCAGTGAGGCAATGCTGGCACCTGGGGCACGGACATCCGATGGTACCACACACATCCCTGCACCCGTACATTCCCGGCCCACATGCACACCACCTGAGTGGTCCCATATTGACATAGGTATCCTGCGGGACAGACATTCCATTAGGTTATGACATAACATAGATATGTATGGGGATGGGCAGGCACGCCACACCTAAGCTGTGTTCCCTGTTCCTCCCCAGGTGACATACATGACATGGAGGGGGAGGAGGGTACAGAGTCTAGACCAGGGCCCCTGCCTGGAGTGGTGTCCGCAATGGGGCCACCGACCACCGCTGTTGTGTCGCCCGGAGGTCCTGATGCACCACAGGAGGTGGCGGATGAACCAGTGCCCCACCTGACAGGACTCGGTGGAGCCAGCACAGAGGCCGGCGAGGGTGGAGAGACTGCAGCAGCAGGACCCGAGGGGGTGCCTGGCCCACCAGTACCAGGTCCTGCACCACTGGCTGCACATGCCGCCATGGGGGAGGTACTCCATGAAATGAGGGCCCACTCCACAATAGTACATGAAGACACCGAGGGTGAGTGACTGACTAGACAGGTGCAGGTGTACCGTGCCCTGTGGGAAGGGGTGTCCTTCTCCCAGTACACACGTAGGGCCCCCTACCAACTGGGGGTCACCCATACATGTGTGACCCATTGCATGTGGCCGGACGGCCCCCATCACACCGCTGGCCTTTTGACCATGGCTGTGCCCCACGCCTGTGAGCAGACTGGGGATCACAGATCACCAGGGTCTGCTGGGGATGCCCATGCCATTACAGCATGACCTGCCACACATGATGTACGCTGTCCACCCGGCATCCATGTCCCCCTGGCTGTCCGGTATGCTGCCCAGCCAGGTCAGCTGTTCCTGTGGGCAGTTGTGGCACCCACATACATACTGGGGACATAACCACCTATATGGCTATGGGTGGCCAGTGGTGGGGTGAGGTGGGGAGATGGGGTGGGGGGGCCCACCACCAACCAGCTGCTACACCCAGGGCTGCACCAAGTATAAAACGCGCCCACTGCGACCTGCACATTGGGCACGCACCCCCCCACTGTGGGAGAGGGGAGTCACACCAATGTGCAGGTCTGCCGGCATCCCAAGCAGGCCGTCCCTCTAGATTTGCTGGGCATGCCGGCATGCAGCAACAGGGGCGCAAATTAACTGTCTTCCATTGCCTGCCAGCGTGAGGTTGCGGCAGCAGGCAATGGCAGCCAGGCAACATGCACCCTTACGCCTTTGTGTCCTGTGTGGTCGCACCACTCACACAGGGCTAGCTACGACCTGGCTATACCACACCCTGTCCTGTGACATGCAGGTAAGTGGTGACCAGTCACCTGGGGGTACTCCACACACACATGCCTGGATAGGGGGATACAGGGGCACAGTTGTAACCTGCCACCCCCTCTCTGTGCCCTGTGTGTGACCTGGCCACTGCATCATGTGACCGGTCACCCCTCCATTAGGGTCATCATGCATGTGAGCGAGGCCCTGACTGGGTTGTACATCTGGGTTGGCGGCCCTCTGCTGGGTACCACCAGTACCTGGTCAGGTGTTGCCCGTGTTGCACATGTGGGACAACACTCTCTGCTGCTAATGGGCCCTGTCTGATGGGACACATACACGGGGTGCACAGATGACACAGATCATGTCCATGGATGTTCCGTGTCACACATGTGTCAGGGGATACCCTGCTGTATCCCCACATCTGCTGGTCCCACCCCAGACATAGACGTCTCCTACTTTGGTCCACCGGGTCATCTGTTGCATGTGTCATGGTGGCATGTGTAACCCATGTCTCACAGGTCACACCGTGTCTCACCCACAGGCATGCAGTGGGCTATGTGGGCATTGACCTGGGAACAATGTTGGCAGAGGGAAGAGATGGCTGGTCTCACCCGGGAGATGCGGGGCCTGTGCCAGGAGCTTGGTGCACTTCGGCAGACAGCAGGGTCCATGGCAGCCAGCATGGAGAGGATGGCAGCTGCATATGAGGCCATGGCTGGATGGGGGCAGCAGATGCATCCACAGCACCATGGGGCAGGTGGCAGGGACCCCCAGTGCCCTGTGAAATCCTGTGCCACTCGGGACTGCCCATGACCTGCCCTCTGTGGCGTGATGCACCCATGGAGATGCATGTACCTGCCAGGCCCACGTGCTCATCTGCAGGTCCTGGCACGTCACGTACCTCCAGGGGTGCATCCTGCCTCACAGCCATGCCCCCTGTCCATGCCCCCCCTCCTCCTCCCCCTCCCCCACCCCTCCCACCTTCCCCTCACCCCACATACCCCCTCCTGCTCCCTCACCCACTCCCCTACCTGCCCCTCGCAACGACCCAGCCCTTCCAACACCCCTGCCATCCCCGCCTCCTCCACCCCCTCAGAGGCCTCCTCTTCCTCCCTAGAGTTCTTGTCCTCCTCCTCCTCCTCCATCATGAAGTCATTCTCCTCCTCCTCCTCCTCTGTCATGGAGTCATTCTCCTCCTCCTCCTCCATCATGGAGTCATTCTCCTCCTCCTCCTCCTCCATCGCAGGTTTATTGTCTCCTCCTCCTCCTCCATCAGATGATCCTCATCATCCTCCTCTCCCTCATCCTCCACGGCATCTATGTCCTCCTCCACCTCCTCTTCCACCTCTTCTGCTTCCTCTGGCTCCTGTCCTGCCTCCTCTGCCATCATGTCCACCACCTCTCCCATAGCGGCAACAGCCTCCACCTCCTGGGCCTCGCCCTGTGTGGGACCCCCTCTAGGCAGCATGTCCTCATTTGCATCTGCCAACACTGTGGGAGACAAAGGGCAGTACCACATCAGTCATGTGTTGGCCATATGATGGGCACATAGCTGGTGGCCCCACATTCAGCCACTGCCATGTTACATGCTGTTTTGTGTCCCACAGGCTGCACCACTCACCATCTACAGGCCCCGTCATCTCATGCTGCAGCTGCAGCAGCAGGTTGGGCCTCCGCTGCCGCAGCTCATGCACCTTTTTCCTCAGGTCCTCCACCTAGGGGAGCACCAGTAGATAGCGGCTGTTAGGGGAGAGACTTGCCTGACAATCAGCTGTCACAGTCCATGCACAGCTGTATGCAGTGGAATGTGGCACTTCCTGTACGCTGTTGGTCCAGTATTGTCTGTCTGCTCTGTGGTCCACATGTGTCCAGGGGGCCACCGGGTGGCAAAGATGTCTGGAAGGGGGGAGGTGCAGGTGTGGCTACCTGCAGCACACCACGGAGCAGTGGAATGTGTCCCAGATGATTTGTCGGCACCGACAGGGGTTGAACAGTGCAGGACCTGGTGGGAGGTTGCGTGCGGTACGGTGCAATGGTTTGTCCAGACATCTATGCCGGGGAAATCGTGTGACCCAGACCTGCACACATGTGCAGGTGCACCTACATGAACAACAGGATTGACCACAGAACTCTGTCAATAAGCCTGAGGCCTCCTGTGAGTGCGGACGATCTGCAGGCGCACATACATCAACAACAGGATTGACCACAGAACCCTGTGAATAGCCCTGAGGCCTTCTGTGAGTGTGGATGACCTGCACAGATCTGCAGGCGCACATACATCAACAACAGGATTGACCACATAACCCTGTCAATAGCCCCGAGCCCTCCTGTGAGTGTGGACGACCTGCACAGATCTGCAGGCAGACATATATCAGCAACAGGATTGACCACAGAACCCTGTCAGTAGGCTTGAGGACTCCTGTGAGTGTGGACGACCTGCACAGATCTGCAGGTGCACATACATTAACAGCAGGAGTGACAACAGACCCCTGTCAATAGTCATAAGGCCACCTGTGAGTGAAGACGACCAGCACAATTGGGCAGGCACACCTACATTACCAACAGGATTGACCACAAACCCATGTCAATAGGCCTGAGGCCACCTGTGAGTGCAGACGACCTGCACAGATCTGCAGGCGCACATACATCAACAACAGGATTGACCACAGACCACTGTCAATAGCCCTGAGGCCTCCTGTGAGTGCGGATGACCTGCACAGATCTGCAGGTGCACATACATCAACAACAGGATTGACCACAGAAGTCTGTCAATAGGCCTGAGGCCTCCTGGGAGTGTGTATGACCTGCACAGATCTGCAGGTGCACATACATCAGCAACAGGATTGACTACAGACCCCTGTCAATAGCTCTGAGACCACCTGTGAGTGTCGACGACCAGCACAATTAGGCAGACACACCTACATTACCAACAGGACTGACCACAAACCCCTGTCAATAGGCCTGAGGCCACCTGTGAGTGCGGATGACCTGCACAGATATGCAGGTGCACATACATCAACAACAGGATTGACCACAGACCCCTGTCAATAGCCCTAAGGCCTCCTGTGAGTATGGATGACCTGCACAGATCTTCAGGCACATATACATCAACAACAGGATTGACTACAGACCCCTGTCAATAGCTCTGAGGCCTCCAGGGAGTGTGGACGACTTGCACAGATCTGCAGGTGCACATACATCAAAAACAGGATTGACCACAGACCCCTGTCAATAGCCCTGAAGCCTCCTGGGAGTGTGGATGACCTGCACAGATCTGCAGGTGCACATACATCAGCAACAGGATTGACTACAGACCCCTGTCATTAGCTCTGAGGCCTCCAGGGACTGTGGACAACCTGCACAGATCTGCAGGTGCACATACATCAACAACAGGATTGACCACTGACCCATCAATAGCCCTGAGGCCACCTGTGAGTGTGGACGACCAGCACAATTAAGCAGGCACACCTACATTACCAACAGGCTTGACCACAAACTCCTGTCAATAGGCTTGAGGCCACCTATGAGTGTGGACAACCTGCACAAATCTGCAGGCGCACATGCATCAACAACAGGATTGACCACAGAACACAGTCAATAGCCCTGAGGCCACCTGTGAGTGTGGACGACCTGCACAGATCTGCATGCGCACATATATCAGCAACAGGATTGACCACAGAACCCTGTCAATAGGCCTGAGGCCTCCTGTGAGTGTGGACGACCTGCACAGATATGCAGGCGCACATATATTAACAGCAGGAATGACAACAGACCCCTGTCAATAGCCCTGAGGCCACCTGTGAGTGAGGACGACCAGCACAATTAAGCAGGCACAACTACATTACCAACAGGATTAACCACAAACCCCTGTCAATAAGCCTAAGGCCTCCTGTGAGTGTGAACGACCTGCATAGATCTGCAGGCGCACACACATCAGCAACAGGATTGACCACAGAATCCTGTCAATAGGCCTGAGGCCTCCTGGGAGTATGCTAGACCCGCACACGTGAGCAGGTGCACCTACATTCATCCCAGCGGTGACCAGTGACCTGTCCTTTCTCCCATGGTGTGCCTGTATGATATGTGTGTTGATTGCTTGCTACTAGGTTGCACTCCATGGTTTGTGTGACCTGCCCCCATGTACATACCTCACTTGGGTGGTCGGCTGACACATTGAACCTGCGTGTGACCCGCCCCCAGGCCCTTCTGACCTTGTGGAGGTCCTGCCTCCTGGAAGAGCTTCAGACAGATGTGGCACCCGAGCACCTCCAACTCAGAGGTCACGAAGGGCGCCTTCCTAGACCGGGCGGCCATCTTGTCTGCTGCATCGTGCGCGTTATGTTATGATGTAGTATGGCACGAATGTGCGTTGCTCAGTAAATGTGTGTTTTTCTAGCCGCTCCCGTGTTGTAGTGTCACAGACGCGCAGCGCGCTCAGCAACGTGTGTGACATTTTGTGACTGATGAATTTACATGTCTTATGAGATACCTTTGGGCATCTTAGGTTATTGGGGTAGCTTATGGTGCTTAGGAAGGCACGTCACATTCAAACGTCACACGTGTTCCTGTGCGCGCTGCTCATCTGCAGCACTGCAACACGTGTAGCGCCATATGTGCCTTGCCGTAATGCACATAGTAGGGTGTACTGGTTGGGGCACCTTCCATTTTTACTCTCTCCAGTTTTAGGGTTCCACCTGTTTTTCTCCCTTCCAGCTCATGCCTGTCAACCTGATGCATCTTACAGTCCTTGGGATACCTTACACCTGTGGTAACTTACGTTGGTGCTGTCATCAGGGGAGTTAGACAGGATCTGGACCTGTTACTAGGCCAGTGGCAGACCAATAGTAGTACTGGTTGCCTCTGCTGCCTCCAAACATAATCTGACATTCACCAGCAGCAGGCACAGTCAAACTGTACCTGCTGCACCACACAAAGTGTGCCAGCCATACACAAACTAACTGCAGACAGTCCGCTAGCCAGTTTATATTGCATGTTTACAGTAGAACTATGCACACCCAAACAAGGATTGTACAGCACAGACACCCGGCAGATGCCTCAGTGATTAAGCCTTCAGTACAGCAGCATACATACATCACTTGAGACAAGTACTTTGTAGCACTATGTGGGAACATAGCTGTGCAATGGTCACTGTGTGGTCAGGGTGAGAGTGTCCTACCAGCAGGACATGCTGTGGCCACCTTGTCCATTCAGATGGTGGTTGGGCACTATAATGTCCCAGCCATTGCCCTACCGCCACTGCAGGTGCATCCTGCCTGATCCGCCCTTTCTGGGCCATACCCACAATACCATGCTTCGCGGTATGCAGATTTGCATGCCGGCATTGGCAACAGTGTGGGCCTAGTGCAAAGTAGGACGCTGCACCACAATGGATGGACATGCACTTACCCACTTCTATTACATAGGGGTGGTTGGCAAACCTGACCACCACACTGGTCCCGATCACAGTGCAGGCATTGCTATGGGGTTCAAGAGCTAGTTGTGGGCTCTGCTGATGACTGCTGCTCTGAGCCGGTGCCAACAGCCTGACTCTCCATGGAGCTTTGGTTAGTGGGGCGTGTGTGTATGGATGTTTGTACTCTTGTTGGCTGATGCTTTTGGGATTGCACATGTTGATGTTGTATCTGCCATGTAGGGTAAAATGTAGGGACATGCATTGCAGGATACACAGCTGGGATGTGAACCTGTGACTCTCTGCTCCAAGACACACTGGCTATGTGTACTGCACCACAGTGTTGCCACAGAGGCAGTGTGGTCCCTGGGGCTACATTTGCTCTTTCTTAGACAGACCTTGTTTATTGAATTGCATACAGCACACTGGGCAGGTCATGGCCTTTGTCCGCTGCAGGCAGGTACCACCACCACCGGTGTCTTCCCCCCCCCCCCCCAGCCATGCTGACATGCCCATATACTGTCGGTGCTGGTTGTGTGCAGTCCCAGGCCATACACTGTTCAGGTAGGCGGGTGCCTAAGTTCAGGGTCTGGGGTGTAGTGGCATACATGGACATCCACACATCCCCCCCCCCCCCATCACCGCCTGCCACTGTTCTGTCACCTCCACATAGAGGTGAGATGGCTGTGGGGTGTACAGGGTGTGATCTGCAACAATTGGCTAGGGTGGACCTGTTTGATTGTTTGTGTTCTGTCAGCAGACTGTGGTCAGGCTGGGGCATGCAATGCATGTCCAGTGCATCCATTATGGACTACTGGGTGTTTACATATTTCACCCAATATGTGGTCACACCCTGTACTGCCTTACTAGGGGCTTTGATAATGGATGTTCATTTTGCAGGGTTTACGGACAGTTTGGGTCTTATCCTGGGGATGGTTCGCAGATCCTTGTTTGTGTGGTCCCCAGATGTGCACTGCTTGCCCCATTACGGGCATTGTGGTTCCTGTGTGATGTTTGGGGTACCTGCTGTGTATGTGTCCCCTGGTTGGGACACTGTAGTACACAGAGTACTGGGCATTTTGACCTTTCTCAGACACTGTCATGCTGATTTCCGGTTTCTGTATTCCTATGTACCACCTGGGCGACAGACTAGTCCGCCCTGTGCCCCAGCTGCCCCCACTGCATGTCCTGCCAGCAGCCCCCTATGCCCTATTTGCCCCATCACCATAGTGGACTTTCATACTTGGGCACTATGCTGTTGCTGCACATGGTGCACTACTATCACTTTTCTTGGGCTCCCTGCCTATGCTGTACATTGCTGATGCTGAAATGGTTTCACCCTCCTGCAAATCTGCATCTAATGACAGGTTTTCAGTCCCGGTAATGTTCGGCCCTTCAGTTCCCTGCATTAGTGTAGCAGGAGCCTCTCCCCGCCCATTGACCCCTTCTCTCCGCCCTCTCTACACCCTCTGTGGGTTTTACCGCGGCCGGCGACGTTAGCGCATGTTAGGTAACGTTAACGCACATTAACGTTACCTAACGCGCGTTAACATAGCCACTGCTATGTTACCGCAGTTTAGTAAACATACCCCTACGTCTAGTTACGTCCAGATTGATTTCCTTCATGTTCCAAGTGCCCCACTTATGGAATTCCCTGCCCATCAAGCTCCAACTTAAATCCTCCAACTCAAATCCTATGTAAAATTTAAGGAAGGTTTGAAAACCTACTTTTTCACCAAAGCCTTTGATAACTAGCTTTGTTTCCTCTTCTATTTCTACCTTCTCCCCTCCCCTTGTATATGTAATCAAACTCAGTAGTGTTCTGGTGGAATCTGTTGTGCTACTCCATCCCCTCCTTGATATCTCCTCTGCTTTTGGTTGTGTTTTAATGCATGTAAGTTCTGTCTCAGTACTCCAATTTCTGGTTTTCTTTGTAAACCAATACAATGTGCATGCCATTAGTGGTATATAAATCCTTCAAATAAATAAATAGGATAGAAATGATCCAGAGGCTGGCTGCTAAAATGATTAGTGGTATTTGTCATAAGGCATTTGGGGATAGACATAAAATCTCAATATGTTTACTTCAGAGGAAAGGCGGGAAAAGGGTGATAAGCGTGCGTGGCGCTCTATAAGTGATGAATAGTAGTAGTAGTAGTAGATATAGACATTTAAATACCTCTGTAGTATAAATGTACAGAAGGTGGCCTTCTTCCAGTTGAAAGGAAACTCTGGAATGAGGGGTCATAGGATGAAGGTGAAAGGGGATAGACTCAGGAATAATCTGAGGAAGTTTCTCTTGAAGTGCCTTGTGTGCTACCACCAATTGTGATGCAGTTTTCCTTCTTCCACTATCTTGAGATATTCATTGCACTCTTTGTATTGCATTGCCCTTCTGATGGTGGTTTCTGATACTTGTTCTGTAAATCCAGAAATCCTATTTCAGTGGACTCTGCAGTTTAGCAGCCAATAGAATTGATAGCATCTGCAAATAGCAAAAGATCTGTACTATCATGGGTAGTAGGAACGTGGCAGAATTAACTCTGTGTGAAAGAGTTGTATGTGTACATTCAGTTTCAAGTACATGGTCAAAATTTAGATTTAACAACTTTGGAAGCAGCTGCAGTAATTTGATGGAATCCAATCTCTCTGCACCTTCAAGGATTTCTAAAATCCGTAAGTTACTTCTTTGGCTCCTTGTGTTTTACTCTACCAGGTTTCTTTGAGATGTGCTATAGGCTTAATTTGCTTCTGGAGGATTAACAATTGTCATGAATATGCATCAGCTGTTTCTTTTTTAACTGTTTTCATAAGAGCAGCACGAAGTTGTGAATTAACTTCAAAGAGTTCAAGCTTAATTTCTGTAAGTGCCTTTTGATTTTTCCTTAAAAGGCCTTTCACCTGCATGATCTTACTTATTGAAGACTGAAGAGTTATCTCAGTCTCTTCATCCCCCACCATCTTGAGAAGAGGTCATACATCAACCTTCTAATTTTGATTCAAGATAGTAGACAAACCCAGTTAACTGAATTTAGGAAGTTACTTGTAACCGGGGTAGCCCGGATCCGGTGTGCCCCCTTACCCAAACTTACTTGAGGAAGGTCCTGGTTCCCAGCCCCCTTCCCAACTCCCCCCTCCCCCCACCTTTGATTTCTTCCATTCTACCACATAATTATCAGACAGGCATTTGGAAATAAATTGGTCACAGCTTTATTGATAACAAAAATAACTTAACATACAATAAAGATACTATCCAATAATAACCAGAATAACAATCCTCATTGCATCTGATACCTCACCAGCCATACTACTAGCAAGATGATATCGTCTTCACCCTCCGCCGTGGTCTCACCAGTGGCAAACCTATAGACCCTGCCCAAAGGTAGGCCAGGGGTTATCCAGGCTGGGGTCACGCAAACTCCAGCCCAAAAGTAATGCCCAAAGGCTCCAGGCCCCGGAAACCTCCAGGAACCCGCCTGACCCCCCAAAGCTGCGACAACTCCAAAGTGGACCACAGGACCCATACAAAAGCATAGGGTGGGCTGAGTGGGAAGTTGGGAGCAGCTCAAGCTTCTGCCATGACCAAAGAGCAGGGAGGCGGCCAACGCATCGGGCAGGAAGGGGTCGTTCGGCCCCTCCCTCTCCTCCCGGCAGCCCCACTTGCATACTCATTGGCTCTCCTCTTGAAAACAAGAGGGGAGCCAATGAATTTAAAGGATGTCAGCCTGCAGTCCCACGCTGCCCAGTGGCCCGTGGCCTGCACCACTTCCCCTCTTGCTGCACCAAGGTAAACCAGCACCACAGGGCAGGATCCTCACACTGGGCTGTGTACCCTGTTAAAGGTGGCCACCCGGGGACCCTGCCCCATGGCCTAAACTAACATGGGTAGCCCAGACCCGGCATGCCCCCTTACTCAATCTTACTTGAAGAAAGTCCCAGTTCCCAACCTCAACTCACCCCCCACCCACCTCTGATTTCTTCCATTCTACCACATAAATACCAGATAGGCATTTGGGAATAAACTGGTCGCAGCTTTATTGATAACAACAATAACTTTTATCATACAATGAAGATACTATCCAACAATAACCATAATAACAATCCTCACTGGATCCGATACCTCAGCAGCCATTGTCTCTGCCCTCCACTGCAGTCTCACCAGCGGCAAACCTATAGACCCCGCCCAATGCCGACCTCATCATATGATTAGCAAAGGTAGGCCAGGGGTTATCCGGGCTGAGGTTGCCTGACCCCGGCACAAAAGTAATACTCAAAGGCTCCGGACCCTGGAAACCTCCAGGAACCCACCACCAGCACAGGGCAACAGTTAGAGACCTTGTGCTGCCGCCCCTAAAGCTGCGACCAGCAAATATCATGCCATACCATCAATTCCAAGGCTTCCTGCCAGTCATTGAAAAGCAGATCCAGGCTCATTGGGGATAAGTGGATACCATCCTGTTGAAACAGGCCCGCATATTCAACCTCCACCCAGGAGTGCATAAACTGATAGCCGCCTTGCTCACAAAACCAATGCCCAATCTGTCGAATGATCTTAGCTAACCCTCTTGACCAGCGCCGCTGGTCCATACAGGAAGGCCTTAGAATGATATTTAATGACAACAACACTACCTCATGGAACATTTGCAATACTTCAGTTAGATCCCTTTTTGCTGCCCTGATGATCTGCTTGCATGTCCATGAACAAAGGTCATTGCCTCCTAAATGAAGGAGAATCGCCGCTGGGCGACTTTGAACCCAATCGTGATGCCACAGCAAGGGCAGGAGCTGGCTCCAACATAGACAGCACTCACCCAGCCATAACATGGACACCTCAGCTGAATTGAGGCCCAAATTAAGCCCACATGGTTGCACCACTGCTCACTGACCGGCTGAATGAACAAAGGAATGACCAATCAGCCAACAGTGCAGGTACCGCTGATTCGCATCAGCAAAAGAGAAGACAGTAACAAAACAAAGGTAGCCGCCCCCCACTCTCAGACTCATAAGCGAACATAGCCCACAAAAGCCTGTGAATGCCATCTGCCAATTTGTCTTATGATGTGGTCTGATACAATGTTCCCTCTAATTTTCTGTAGGCTGTGTGCACATAAAATATCAGCTGTGCAGCTTTTGAAGGAAGGTTAAATTTTTGTGTGCCACATAACACTCGGAGTTATATACTTTAAAATTTGACTACACGTCAGAATACAGTATGTACACCACAAAGATTTTAATCAAATTAAATGAAAATAGACGATTACTAAATGAAGCAGAAAATTTCTAATAATTACAATCACAACTTTTTCTATCAGAATCAGAACCGTAATTTTTGTGCGCTCTGTTGTAAAGTATGTGCACTCGCTCGGCGAGGTGTGTGCGCGTGCACACGCGCACAGCTTAGAGGGAACAGTGGTCTGATAATCCAGCAGCCACCGCACTTGTTGATGGACCAATGAGAAATTAATGAGGGGCAAAAAGACTAGGATCCTTGCCCAAGTGCTGCAATACCATTTGCAAAACAGCTGTGAACTGGAATCGGATCAAGGGGCATGAGTCCATATGAACAAACAATAGTCCACCACCTTCCGGCAGACTGGCCAGGTAAGATCTCATGTCAGCCACTGAGCAAGTGGGAATGCCCTCAATTGCTTTCAAAACTACCCACAGCCCTTTTCCCACAACTTGGGCGCAGTGTAGTGAATAGCAATTGATCACGTCAACTACCACAACATTATCGCACCAGAAAACTACCTTATTTGTTGCGGAGCCTGTCCAGCCATAACTCCAACGCGACTACAATCGGAAAAAGCTCCAAAAATGTGATGTTGCAGGTGAGACCTGAATCATGTAAAATCAGTGCACCAGGAACCTTGAAATTAGATATCAAAGCCCAAACCACCCGCAGCATCTGTGAACAGCTGTATGTCTGCATTGGAAACCTCAGCATCCTGAAAAACAGACGTCCCATTGTAATATGCCAAAAATGCATCCCAGACCAGCATGTCATCACGCATACTCTTAGTCATCCTAATACTGTGGTGAGGTTTAGAAATGTCCATTGTGATCGCCAACAACTGCTGAGAAAATACCCGGCCTATCGGTATGATCCGGCATGCAAAATTCAAGGAACCCACTAATGACTGCATCTCTCGCAATGTTATCTTGTGGGTGGCTGCCGCAGCTGCCACCAATGCCTGTAGTTTAGACACCTTTTCAGAAGAGAGTCAGGCAATCATCTCCACTGAATCTTGCTCGATACCACGAAATGTGATCTTTGCTGTTGGGCCTTCAGTCTTCTCCACTGCTATTGGAATGCCGAACTCCCGAGACAAATCAAGAAACCCTTGAAGGAGAGCATTGTATGCATCTGAATGAGCAAGTCCCACGAGCAAGAAATCATCCAAATAATGAACCACATTTGAGATACCCATCCATTGAACCAAAACCCAATGGAGAAAAATACTAAACTTCTTTATAAAAAATGCACAAGAAACCGAGCAACTCATCAGCATGAAGTTGAAAAAGTAAAATTCACCTCTGAAGCAAAAACCTAGCAGACTGAAAGCAGACAGATGCACAGGAAGCAAACGAAAAGCTGACTCAATATTAACCTTGGCTAGTAGAGCCCCTACACCGCATTTCTGAACCAATGCCCTGCTAAGTCAAAAGAGGCATAGCGAACAGCACACCATGCCATGGGAACGTGATCATTAACAGACAATCACAAAGGAAAAGACAAGTTGTGACTCAGGCAGAACTTCCCCTATTTCGTTCTTGGGAACCACTCCCAGAGGAGAGATAGCAAAATCTGGGAAAGGCTGTTTGGTAAAGGGGCCCGTGATCGTGCCCAAGTCCAACTCCCTTGCCAACTTATCTTGCACTACTGTCAAGTAGTGCTGCACAGAAGGTGCATTGCATGCCGCAGGTGAGCAAATACTACCCTGCACTGGTATAACAAAACCAAACTGAAAACCACTCTCCTAAACAACGTCTCCAAGCGCCTAGGGTAATGTTATAACCAAGGCCGCAAGGCCTCAACTTGTACAGGGGTAGAAGCCAGGCCGAACAAGTCCCAGTCATTTTGCAGCAGCCGAAGGAGCGACGGAAGCCCCTATTTTACTGCACTTAACTGACGGGTGTCCTCCACTACACAAGGAGCACACATGGAGTGGAGGAGTGGCCTAGTGGTTGGGGCAAGGTACTTCAGGCCGGAAGGTAGGGGGTTCAAATCCCACTAGAGGACAGCAACCTTGGGCCTGAAGGACTGGGGTTTCTAGTCCCACAGGTGCTCCTTGTGGTCTTGGGCAAGCCACTTAACCCTCCATAGCCCATGTTCCCTGTAAAATAGTTATCTCCAAGTTGTAATGCCCTGTTCAATGTAATTTCAGTTTGTTCAATGTAAATCATGCTGATGCAGAATAGCGTGGTATATAAGAGAATGCAAATAAATAAATAAATAAAATGGAGGAATTTACAATTGGGAAAAGGACAGGAGGACTTGTTGAATCTCCAACAGACATCTCCTGCCCCTCCTCCCCCTGCCATTTGCTGTGGCACGATAGCCCTGGGCCAAAAGAATGACTTGCCCCTGTGGTAGGTGTCATCCCCCCTTTTTGCAAATCCACTACTAGTATTAACCACCCTAACTTAATGTCTTGAGTTCCCCAAGACAAATGGTTATTCTCCTCATCTTGTCCCTGAATTTTTCATCATAGTTCAACCAAGACCACCCCTTGTGGATCTGAGAAGACTCTAGTATCGAATCTGCATACGCCAACAGATGCCCATACTGCTCCGGTGCATGGTGATCCCAGGCACTTGCTAGGCACTAAATGGCCCTGGTCCAAATTACTACATTACATGATACCTTTTTAAGCCTACCCGCCTTCTCATCCTCCTTCCTTTTCTTCTTATTCTCACCAAACCGCCTTCAACCCTCCAGCAGGTGGAAAGTATCGATATAACGTCACTTCCATATCTTACAGTATAGGGCACGCAGAACTCTCTCCCATAGTTCCAAAAATGCTGCCAAAGTAGGAGCTCCACCCCCTGCCCTGCCCCCTGCGCTAACACTGGCTGCCCTTTCCACCCTAGCCGAATCAGAGGAAGAAGAAGACGAATCCGAAGAGGAAAAGGAGGACAAATCTGAAGCCTGTCTATGCCGGTGCAAGTGTTTGCCCTTCCTAGAAGTCTTACACATTGTATTCTCCACTGTACTGTGCCCTCAGTCCACCGCAGAACCTTCCCCTGACCCGGTTGGTATCTCACCTGCAGTAGTGGGCCCCGCAGCTGGCACAGAGACAGGAACCTGCACATCCGATTCATACTGAGGCATGATGTCGCTCCCTGTGCTGCTCTCCATATTCATTTGCTGCTGTCCAGTTTGTCCGGTGAATCCCCTGCCAGCTGACCTTAATTGACCTCTGACCTTTTGGTCTGGGCTATGCTGCGTTACTGGTGGCACTGCGAAGGGATAAAAGAAATAGGGGTGGGGGGAATAGCAGGTGGCCATGCAGAAGGAATAGCCCCTGGCCACAAAGATCTGGACAGGCTCTGCCCCTCTCCCCCCAACCAGTGATCCCACGCAGTACCTCTCCCAATAAGGAGATGGCCACTATGTACACCCGGCCAGCCAGATGGATAGGCCGAAGGTCCCTCCCAACTCCATCCTCCTAAAAAGGGTGCCCTTCTAGACAGCACTAGTCTGCCACAGCCCCCAAGAAACCCTCTCCCATAGTTGGAGGCCGACTGGAAATCCAAAAATTGTTTTAGATCCGCTGGGCTATCTACTGGCAAAGGTCCTACAGAAAACATACTGGACTCCCCAACCTCGTCACCACCCCCACCCCATCAAGCAATGGTTTTATTTAAGGCAGTCCAGAGGCTAGTAGAATCTTTAAATCAGCAATATAAATGCCAATAATTTGCCAACAGTCTGAGTCTTCAGTAGTAGACATGCACTACCATTATGTATGTGCATTAGTTTTCAAATGAATAGAAAAACGAATAAAAATCAGAACATTTCATTGTTTCCAGATCCAACTAACTGAGTGTGCATGCTCTGAAAATTTGACCAAATTGATATTTGGGAACTTAGTTTTGATCATGCATGAGTATGGCTAGACACACTTTTGCTAATCTAGGAAGAAGAGAAGTTTAGTGAAGGGTGACCAGCCAGCAGCATGAGGCACTTCAGTCAATCATGCTGGAAAATCCTTGACAAACAAGCAAAGAAATGTATCCCTTCTTGAGTTGTGCAAATTCCATAGGTCATGATATCACAGCAAGGCTGGAGATTTTGGAGTATGGCAAAAATTCCTACCTTTTCCTGCAGGAAGGGTCTCTCTAGAGAGAAGAAATCAGGAAAATAAAATAAAGACTAGGAAAGTTTTGCTTTTACAGTCTGACAATTGTTTAATTTCCTGATTGACAACATTGGTGGAAGATGTATGCTGTGCACCAGAACAGACAAAACATTTATACAAGAGTCTTATAGCAGGCTTTGGCACTGGAGAAAGACAGTGTACTGTATCTATCTATTTCTATCCTACAATCATGGAATAGAGTAAAATATATTTTTTTTGTAACCATCTTTCTCACCTATTGGCTGTAACAGTATTTGTTGGTGGTAGGGGATGGAAGAGCACCGTACTGTATCTATTTCATCCCATGATCAGAGGATAGAAAAAATTATTTGTTTCTAACAATCTTTCTCACTTTTGGGCTCAGACTTTTTTATTTTAAGATTTTTATTTCATTTGAAGAGTGGCAGCTGGGAAGTGGGCTTACTGGGCACTACAGGGCCTACACCAGGATAGGCAGATGACTCTGAGGAAACTATCTGATGTAGCACTGTTGGGGCAATGATACTCCCAAGCAGCAGAGGGTTAGTGGGTAGTGGACGGTCTTAAAAGACAGGCAGCCCTACCCACGGGAGCTGAGAATTCAACCCAAAAGGAGCATTAGCCATACAAGAAAATTTTCCCTCACTCGCCAGACCTTCTAGGAGGCAGGATTACTGGTCACTCCATGACCTATGCCAGGCCAGACAGATTCCTGAAGGAATATCTGTCACAACATAGTGCTGGTGTTCACATGCAACAGAAGCCTAGTGAATGATGAAGGATGTTAAAAGACAAGTGATCCCTGTCTCCAGGAACTCAGAATCCAGTTTGATCATATCATAATGTTTGGTATCGGATGTATGGAAAATTAAATGGTCACAAAAAGAAGAAAAGGAGGGAAAGTAGAGCAGTACTGGCACAAGTGCACAGAAAGAGACCAGTCATTCCTAGGGTATGCTTATAGTTTCTAGTCTGCCAATGAAGCTAAATAGAGATGTTGTTTGAGAGAGAATAGAAAGAATACATCTGGTACATCTGTGAAAACAGGAGGTGTCTGGTGCCATCTCCACAGAGGGGCAAAGGGAGGTTGAGACAGTGCAAGGTAGGGAGATACAAAATGTCACACGATGTATCTTAGCACTCAATGTATAGAACATTGTATTATAGCACATGCTGTATCATAGCGCACAATGTACATAGCTCAACCTAATCAAACACACTATAACATCTTACACACAAAGCATGATATTTCTTTCACTGCATGAAAGCACGTTCACTACTTTTGATTGTTTTGCTGTGATAACGCCTTGATTGAAGGATAAGACGGCATAGAAATACTGTTAAATAAATAAATAAAATAAGCAGCAAGTGAAGGCAACTGAGCAAGTCAGAAGGTGTTCCATATTTCCTGCTGAAAAGTGTGTGGAGATGGTCTTTAGAAACATAGAAATATAGAAAAATGATGACAGAAAAAGACCACATGGCCTATCTAGTCTGTCTTTCCATATCAACCACTACAACAGTCCCCTTTTTTCCTTTAGAGATCCTTTGTGTTTGTCCCATGCTTTTTTGAATTCAGATAGTGTTCTCATCTCTACCACCTCCACTGGGAGACTATTCCACGGATCCACCACTCTTTCTGTAAAGAAATATTTCCGCATATCACTCCTGAATCTATCCCCTTTCACCCTCATCCCATGTTCCCTCATAGCAGAGCTTGCTTTCAATTGAAAGAGGCTCTCCCCCTGTGCATTTATGCCACGGAGGTATTTAAACATCTCAATCATATCACCTCTATCCCGCCTTTCCTCTAAGGTGTACACATTAAGATCCTTAAGTCTGTCCTCATATGCTTTATAATGAAGACCACTAACCATTTTAGTAGCCACCCTCTGTACGGACTCCATTCTGTTTATATCTTTTTGAAGGTGCGGCTCCACAATTGCACACTATACTCCAAATGAGGTCGCACCAGACTTTTACAGAGGCACTATCACCTCCTTTTTTCTGCTCTCCATATGCACCCAAGCATCCTTCTATCTTTTGCTGTCACCTTTTCTACCTCTGTTTGCTAACAGAGAAGTTGAGGAATCCACATGGTTAGGATTTGCATCAGCATCATCAGATATTGTAAAGTGTAATGGCTTAAAGGATGTTGAGGTGAAAAGTGGAAGGTGGAAAGTGATACTGGCTGTGCCAGAACCAAGAACATCCCATAAGTAGAGGAGACAATAAAGAGTGGGAATGATGCCACTGGCCTTTCATCTTCTCCTCTGTCCTCATCCCCAGCAGCAGCACCAACAGCAGCAACCCTCCCCAAGGAGGCAAGTGTGGAGGCATTATAAAGTGCTTGAGGATCTGTGGTGTGCAGATTGCAATTACTGTAGGAAGCATGTTAGTAGAAATAAGCTGATGGGCTATCTTACAAACAGTAGCATTCAGCATAATTTGGTAAAACAGCACCCTTTCTAGCTCAGTACAAAGGAACTTACTGTTTCTAGGCTGAGGATGGTCAAGAAGTGAAAATAGCAGTGATGGGAAAGATACAGAAAAATGGAATCCCTTTACCAAGCAGAAACCCTAACCTATTCCACCAATGGGATGGGGCGTGGCAGCAGCATGAACTGCATAAAACAAGCCATTATGGAAGAGATGGGGTGGTGTTTGGTAGTACTATCAGGCAGCATCAAGGATGGTGCTGTGGTGCATAGGAAATATGATAGCCCTAGATGACCAGCCCAAAGATGGCTGAAAAGGTGGGATATAAAAGGCTGCTGAATCTCTCAGCTCCTGATTATTGAATGTCCTGTAGGACAACTTTAAGTGGGCAAATGATCCTCAGCCTGTATAATCAGTTGCATTGTCAGCAGCTAGCAGAGCTGGCAAAGACAGAGGCCAGTATCAACATGCATTTCACCAATAGCATCTGGACTAGTCAGAACATTATACATACCCACCTCTCCCTGAGAGCACACTATTGGCAGCTGGAGAAGACAGAGACAGGCTGTAGATATAATGGGGAAGCAATGGGAATAGGGTATCTGTGGGCTGTGCTGCACAGCCAGGTGATGAATGATAGCCATACTTGGACCAATATCTTAGCAGAAATAAAGGCAACGCTGCATGGCTACCAGATAAGATGCAAACACAGCACCATGCTGCCTGGTTTCTTTGTAATAGATGATAGGACTACATGGTTAAGGCAGTGAAGGCAGGGGGCATTCATGGAATCAGATGTTTTGCATGCTTGATTCGTTGGGGATGGGTGAAGAAAGCCCCCAGGTAAGTGAAAGCCCCCAGGTAAGTGATACATCAAATACCTTTATGGAAATGGGTAACAGGGGTAACATATGGAAAGCAGTGTGTATAAATGCCCGTAGCATGGGAAATAAGATCTCTGAAGTTGAAGCTTTGGTGGGAGTGGCTGACATAGATTTAGTGGCAGTTACAGAAACATGGTTCACAGAAAACCATGACTGGGATGTAACTATACCTGGCTATACTTTATTCAGAAAGGACAGGGTAGGAAGAAGGGGAGGAGGAGTAGCACTATATGTAAAAACTACTATTAAAGCTTTGGAATTACAGAGCTTAAAAGGGAGAGAGGAGGCATTGTGGGTTAGACTAGAAAGAGGGAAAGAGAAATCTATTTGCATTGGTGTGATATACAGACCTCCCTCACAAGAGGAAGAGGTGGACAGAGAGTTAATTGAAGACATACGCAGCATTGCTAGGAAAGGGGAAGTGCTACT
The DNA here is from genome assembly GCA_033557465.1 of Ichthyophis bannanicus. Taxonomy (NCBI): domain Eukaryota; kingdom Metazoa; phylum Chordata; class Amphibia; order Gymnophiona; family Ichthyophiidae; genus Ichthyophis; species Ichthyophis bannanicus. Next base: position 254,867,890 of record CM066038.1, read on the forward strand.
GCTAGGAGATTTTAATATGCCAGATGTTGATTGGCACATTCCTGCTGCAGTATCATCTAGGAGTAAGGAGATCCTGGATTCTCTACAGGGAGAACTATTCAGGCAATTGGTAACAGACCCCACACGTGAAGGGGCCATACTGGACTTGGTGCTTACCAATGGTGAAAGTGTCTCTGATGTTGTAGTGGGAGATCATTTTGCATCCAGTGATCACCAGATGGTGTGGTTCAGTATTAGGACTAGGGCTGTTAGAATCCATTCCAAGGTGAAGATCTTAGACTTTAGGAAGACTAACTTTGCGATGATGGGCCAATGCCTCAGGGAGTCGTTAGTGGGATGGGAACAGCTGGGGGATGTAGAACAACAGTGGGCAAAACTGAAAGGGGGTATTTTAAAGGCAACCAAACTTTTTGTTAAAATGGTAAACAAAGGCAAAAGGAACAGGAGACCGCTATGGTTTTCGAAGGAAGTAGCTGAAAAAGTGAAGAAAAAGAGGGAGGCCTTCATGAAATACAAGAGATCACAGAGAAAGGAAGACAGGCATCTGTATTTGGAAAAACTTAGAGAAGCTAGCAAAGTAGTCAAGAAGGCAAAGATTCAAAAGGAGGAGGAAATAGCCAATGCAATAAAATGGGGGGATAAGACATTTTTCAGATATATTAGTGAGAAGAGGAAGGGCAAAAGTGGTATTGTCAGACTCAAGGGTACAGGGGGGGAATATGTAGAAGCTGATAAGGATAAAGCGGAATTACTTAACAAATATTTTTGTTCTGTGTTCACAGATGAAAAACCAGGAGCAGGACCTCAGAAAACACCCACAAATAAGAACAGAAGCGAGGGACATCTTGAACAATTTTCAGAAGACTGTGTTCGTGAGAAACTAGCTCAACTCAAAGTAGACAAAGCGATGGGACCGGATGGGATACACCCTAGAATACTGAGGGAACTTGGGGACATTCTAGCAACTCCACTGACTGACCTTTTCAATGCCTCGTTGGAGTCGGGAGTGGTGCCAAAGGACTGGAGAGAGGCTCATGTGGTGCCTTTACACAAAAGCGGAAGTAAGGATGTGGTTGAAAACTACAGGCCGGTTAGTTTAACTTCAGTGGTGAGTAAATTAATGGAAACGCTGTTGAAAGAGAAAATAGTGAGGTTTCTGGAGTCCAGCGGATTACAGGATCCGAGGCAGCATGGATTCACCAGAGGCAGGTCTTGTCAGACAAATCTGATTGATTTCTTTGACTGGGTGACCAGGGAGTTGGACCGAGGGAGAGCTCTAGATGTGGTGTATTTGGATTTCAGAAAAGCCTTTGACACTGTTCCTCACAGGCGACTTATAAACAAACTGAGCACCCTAGGGATGGACCCTAAAGTTACTGCTTGGGTTAGAAATTGGTTGGGTGGGAGGCAACAAAGAGTACGAGTAAATGGAGCTCACTCTGAGGAGAAGGATGTTACCAGTGGTGTGCCCCAGGGATCTGTCCTTGGTCCGATTCTTTTTAACATCTTTGTTAGTGATATAGCGGAAGGGCTGTCGGGTAAGGTTTGCCTCTTTGCAGATGATACCAAAATCTGCAATAAAGTAGACACCCAGGAAGGTGTAGATAACATGAGGAGGGATCTAGCTAAGCTTGAAGAATGGTCTAGAATTTGGCAGCTGGGATTTAATGTTAAAAAATGTAAGGTCATGCATTTGGGCTGCAGCAATCCAAGGGAGCAATACAGCATAGGAGGTGAAGTACTTTTGTCCACTAAAGAAGAGCGGGACCTAGGCGTAGTTGTGTCCGATGATCTTAAAGTAGCTAAACAGGTAGAAAAGGCGACGGCAAAAGCTAGAAGGATGCTTGGGTGCATACGGAGAGGAATGGCTAGCAGAAAGAGGGAGGTGATAATGCCTCTGTATAAGTCTTTGGTGCGACCTCATTTGGAGTATGGTGTGCAATTCTGGAGACCGCACCTTCAAAAGGATGTGAACAGGATGGAGTCGGTACAGAGGGTTGCTACTAAGATGATTAGTGGTCTTCATTATAAAGCATATGAGGACAGACTTAAGGATCTTAATATGTACACCTTAGAGGAAAGGCGGGATAGAGGTGATATGATTGAGATGTTTAAATACCTCTGTGGCATAAATGTTCAGGGAGAGAGCCTCTTTCAATTGAAAGCAAGTTCTGCGACGAGGGGACATGGGATGAGGGTGAAGGGAGATAGATTCAGGAGTGATATGCGGAAATATTTCTTTACGGAAAGAGTAGTGGATCCGTGGAATAGTCTCCCAGTGGAGGTGGTAGAGATGAGGACAGTAACTGAATTCAAAAAAGCATGGGACCAACACAGAGGATCTCTAAAGGTAAAAAGTGGACTGTTGTAGTTGTTGTTATGGAAGGACAGACTAGATGGGCCTTGTGGTCTTTTTCTGTCATCATGTTTCTATGTTTCTGAATATCAGAGACTCCCTAGGCCTGGGGAGCAAGGGAAGTGGCAGTCCTGCACTGAGGCAACTGATCAAGAAGTGCAGAAAAAAAGCAGTGTGAAAGGTGGGTGTGAACTGCATGAGAAGCAGTAAGCAACAGGAGTACCTGCGCACCAGCTCAAGCAGGATATTGCCACCAGGTGGAAATCCAGTTTTGAAATTGTGGGAAGATAAGAGGAACAACAGGAAACCTTGATTCCGATGTCATCGGAGACCAAAACCCCCCATGTGTCACCAGGATTGGTCAAATATCACACAGGTGATAGAAATTCTAAAGTCCTTTAAGGATGCTATGGTGGAACTGAGGGGGTACCCTGAGGCCTCTTATCCCAGTAGTGAACATTTCACAGGGGAAGTTAGAGGGTCTGTGGTAGTGACAGGGATTCATAGCAGAGTATTGTAGATGTGGACTATTTGCATTTCTTTTTTTAAGTGATATCAAGTCAATCCTGACTCCTGGAAACCCAGCAGCCCCTGGATTTTCTTGCCGAGGTATGACCAGAAGTAGATTGCCAGGCCTTTGCTTCTGGGGCAATGGAGGGTAAAGTAACTTGCCCAAGGAGTGCCACTGGGAATCAGACTCAGATCTCTTGGGTGCTAGGCTGTTGCTCTACTCCTTCACTCAGGACTACTTGCATAGTCAGGTGGAAACAAGCTGCAGCCCTTATGAAGGATGAAGGAGGATGTTTATATGCTAGCTGGTCTCTGTAATCTAAAGATGAAAGGAACTATCACTCATCAGTATAGTGCACTGACTTACTAAAAGAAAAAGCTGGTGACTGAGGTAAGGAAGAGGAATACCAGAGGCGGGGGGGGGGGGTGTCTTTTGGGGAAACTGCTAGGTAAGTATGACCTAGATTGGCCACTGTTGGAAACAGGATACTGGGCTTGAGGGACCTTGGTCTGACACAGTATGGCATATCTTATGTTCTTATGTTCTTATGGTGATGAGGGAGTTAGGAAAAATTGGGGATGTTGTTGTTAAGTGCCGTCGAGTCGAAGTTGACTCATGGCGACCCTCTGGATAGCTATCCTAAATTGTGTTCGGTCTTCAGTCAGGCGGCTCATTGTTGACAGACTGGTACCCGTAGCTGCTGTTATTGTATCGAGCCATCTCATTGCTGGCCTTCCTCTTTTGCGTTGACCTTCTATCTTGCCAAGCATGATGTCTTTCTCTAATGATCTCTCTCTTCGCATGATGTGTCCAAAGTATGAAAGTCGAAGTCTTGTCATCTGAGCTTCTAAAGAAAGCTTAGGTTTGATTTCCTCTAGTACCGACTGGTTTGTTCTTCGGGCAGTCCATGGTATACACAGTATTTGCCACCAGCACCATAATTCAAAGGCATCAATTTTCTTCCTGTCTGTCTTTTTCACTGTCCAGCTTTCACATCCATATGATGTTATTGAAAATACCATGGCTTGAACAAGTTGAATCTTTGTATGGAGAGAGACATCTCTGCTCTTGAGAATCTTATCTAGGTCTTTCATAGCCATTCTGCCAAGAGCAATGCGTCGTTTGATTTCTTGACTGCTTGTTGCTTCTTTATTGATAGTTGATCCAAGTAGGTTAAAGTTGTTCACAATTTCAATTTCTTCTCCTTCAACGATGAACCTGTTGATTATGCCAGTTGTCATGATCTTTGTCTTATTTACATTAAGGTGCAGGCCCATTTTGAGACTATGTTCTTTGATTGTGAGAAGCAAATGTTTCAGATCATCTTCACTTTCAGCCACTAATGTAGTATCATCAGCATAGCGAAGGTTGTTGATGAGTCTTCCACCAATCTTCACATCTCTGTTGTCTTCATACAATCCTGCTTCTCTGATGATTTGTTCTGCATATAGATTAAACAGGTAGGGGGAAAGTATGCAGCCTTGTCTTACACCTTTGCTTATTTTAAACCATTCTGTTTCTCCTTGTTCCGTTCGAACTGTTGCTTCTTGATCAATGTACAGATTGCGCAAGAGAACGATCAGGTGTTCTGGTATACCCATGCTTCTTAATG